>CM055127.1:50835605-51557707 GCA_029206835.1 Rana muscosa
AGAGTGTCAGTTTCTTTCACTGTGCAAGTCCTTGTTTCTAGGGACTGGGAAGGACAGTGAGTGAATTCTCCTTGTGCTATAGTGTGCTTAAAAAAAACATTTTTTCTAGGGACAGAAAACTGTAGGTAGGGAGAGTGTCAGTTTCTTTCACTGTGCAAGTCCTTGTTTCTAGGGACTGGGAAGGACAGTGAGTGAATTCTCCTTGTGCTATAGTGTGCTTAAAAAAAACATTTTTTCTAGGGACAGAAAACTGTAGGTAGGGAGAGTGTCAGTTTCTTTCACTGTGCAAGTCCTTGTTTCTAGGGACTGGGAAGGACAGTGAGTGAATTCTCCTTGTGCTATAGTGTGCTTAAAAAAAACATTTTTTCTAGGGACAGAAAACTGTAGGTAGGGAGAGTGTCAGTTTCTTTCACTGTGCAAGTCCTTGTTTCTAGGGACTGGGAAGGACAGTGAGTGAATTCTCCTTGTGCTATAGTGTGCTTAAAAAAAACATTTTTTCTAGGGACAGAAAACTGTAGGTAGGGAGAGTGTCAGTTTCTTTCACTGTGCAAGTCCTTGTTTCTAGGGACTGGGAAGGACAGTGAGTGAATTCTCCTTGTGCTATAGTGTGCTTAAAAAAAACATTTTTTCTAGGGACAGAAAACTGTAGGTAGGGAGAGTGTCAGTTTCTTTCACTGTGCAAGTCCTTGTTTCTAGGGACTGGGAAGGACAGTGAGTGAATTCTCCTTGTGCTATAGTGTGCTTAAAAAAAAAAATTTTCTAGGGACAGAAAACTGTAGGTAGGGAGAGTGTCAGTTTCTTTCACTGTGCAAGTCCTTGTTTCTAGGGACTGGGAAGGACAGTGAGTGAATTCTCCTTGTGCTATAGTGTGCTTAAAAAAAACATTTTTTCTAGGGACAGAAAACTGTAGGTAGGGAGAGTGTCAGTTTCTTTCACTGTGCAAGTCCTTGTTTCTAGGGACTGGGAAGGACAGTGAGTGAATTCTCCTTGTGCTATAGTGTGCTTAAAAAAAACATTTTTTCTAGGGACAGAAAACTGTAGGTAGGGAGAGTGTCAGTTTCTTTCACTGTGCAAGTCCTTGTTTCTAGGGACTGGGAAGGACAGTGAGTGAATTCTCCTTGTGCTATAGTGTGCTTAAAAAAAACATTTTTTCTAGGGACAGAAAACTGTAGGTAGGGAGAGTGTCAGTTTCTTTCACTGTGCAAGTCCTTGTTTCTAGGGACTGGGAAGGACAGTGAGTGAATTCTCCTTGTGCTATAGTGTGCTAAAGCATTCCTCATCAACCATCTTTGAAATCCTTGTTTTTTGGACAGTCAGGGAAATTGTCGTTGTGCTATTCTGTGCAAAAGCAATCATCCTGAACCATATTTAGAAATCCTTAAGTAAAGGGACAGAGAAGGACACCTGAAGGTAGCCCTTATTGCTTTTTTCCCATCTCCCTGCAGGCCATCTATTAGAATGTCTGGAAGGCAAACAAGGAGAGGCAGACAGTCAGGAGGCAATAAAAGAGGGCAAGCAGGCTCTGTGTCTGGGGGCAACAGTGCTGGTCGTGGACGCGGTGCATTGTCATCAGCACATGGCCATGGGACACGCTTGTCCTTCTTTTCGGCAGCTGGACATGTTGAGCCACATCATGCCGAAGACTTGGTAGAGTGGATGACCAAGCCCTCCTCCTCCTCCTCCTCATCCTCTCTCACCCAGGCTCAGGGTACTGGCAAAGCAGCTGCCAAAGCGTCCTCTTCCCTGGTATCAATGTCAGACTCATCATCAGTCACTCCTTCCCTAGACCCACCATGTCCTCCTCCTGAGGAGTCCCCCGAACTGTTTGAGCACAGTGTTGGGTACATGCTCCAGGAGGATGCCCAGCGTTTCGAAGGGTCTGATGATGAAACCCAGCTACAGGAAGGCAGTAGGGTGAGAGCAGACAGAGGGGATGCTCAAGAAGGACACCAATCTGGCAGTCATGTTCCAGCAGCTGCAGCATACTGCCAGATTGGCTCCAGTGATGAGGAGGGAGGGGATGATGAGGTCACTGACTCCACATGGGTGCCTAATAGGAGAGAGGAGGAGGAGGAGGATGAGGAGGAGGCACATCTCCAACGAGGCAGGATGCCCTTTGGTGGCCAGCGTAAGGGCAGTACACCGACGGAATCACACCGCAGAGCTCCGCCTGTGCAGGGCGCTGCCTCTGCCCGTCATTCAAAAAGTTCCTTGGTGTGGGCCTTTTTTGAGGCTAGTGCATCAGATCGCACAGCTGCTGTTTGCAACATATGTCTCAAGCGTATATCGCGTGGCCAAAACATCAGCCGCTTGGGTACCACATGCCTGACCAGACATATGTTGACCTGCCATGCAGCTCGTTGGCAAGCCTACCTCAAAGACCCACACCAAAGAACAAAGCGGACCTCTCCTTGCACCGCATCAGCTGGGATCTCCAACCCCACTATAACTTCAGTCCTCTCTGAAACATGCAATGAGAGGAATGAAGGTGTAGAATTAGGTGTGTCACAGCCAAGTACTTGCGGCCACTCTGCTAGCAGTACACCGACGTCCGATTCTAGCAGGCAAATTTCCCTGCCCCAGCTGCTGGACCGTCGAAAGAAGTTCACTCCCAGCCATCCACATGCCCAGCGGTTGAATGCTAGCTTGGCTAAATTTCTAGCGCTTCAACTGCTGCCTTTTCAGTTGGTAGACTCGGCCCCCTTCCGTGAGTTTGTGCAATGTGCGGTTCCTCAGTGGCAGGTTCCCAAACGCCACTTTTTCTCACGGAAGGCTATTCCGGCTCTCTACCGGCATGTGGAAGGCAATGTCTTGGCCTCGCTGGACAGGGCAGTCAGCGGTAAGGTGCATATTACCGCTGACTCATGGTCCAGCAGGCATGGACAGGGACGTTACCTTTCTTTCACGGCCCATTGGGTCACTCTTTTGGCAGCTGGGAAGGATGCAGGACAAGGTGCAGTAGTGTTGGAGGTTGTCCCACCGCCACGCCTCCAAAATGCTACTACTGGTTGTGACACACCTCTCTCCTCCACCCCCTCCTCTTCTTCTTCCTCCATGGCCTCTTCCTGTGGTTTGTCCTATGAACCAGCGGTGCTCCGTAGCCGTTCACGGGGCTACGCAAGTACGCAGGCAAAAAGATGCCATGCCGTGCTTGCGCTGGTGTGTTTGGGGGACAGAAGCCACACTGGGGCAGAGGTCCTGTCTGCTCTGCAGGGCCAGGCCGAGAGGTGGTTGACGCCACGCCAGCTTAAGCCAGGAATGGTGGTTTGCGACAATGGCACCAACCTCCTCTCCGCCCTTCGACAGGGACAACTGACCCATGTGCCCTGTGTGGCTCACGTCCTTAACCTGGTGGTGCAGCGTTTCTTGGGCAGGTACCCGGGCTTACAGGATGTCCTGAGGCAGGCCAGGAAAGTCTGTGTGCATTTCCGCAGATCTTATAATGCCAGTGCTCGCCTGGCTGAGCTGCAAAAGGAGTTGAACCTGCCCAAGAACCGCCTTATATGTGACATGCCCACCAGGTGGAACTCAACGTTGGCCATGCTGCAGCGGCTGCACACGCAGCAGAGGGCCATCAATGAGTACCTGTGCGACTACGGCACCAGGACAGGGTCAGGGGAGCTTGGTTTTTTTTCTCCACGCCAGTGGGGCATGATCAGGGATGCATGCACTGTCCTGGCACCATTTGAGGAGGCCACAAGGATGGTGAGCAGTGACAGTGCATGCATCAGTGACACTGTACCTCTTGTCCACCTCTTGGAGCACACGCTGCGTGGAATAATGGACAGGGCACTTGAGGCAGAACAGAGGCAGGAAGAGGAGGACTTCCTTGCCTCTCAAGGCCCCCTTTACCCAGACAGTGTTCCTTCTGTCCCACCCATCGCACAGGAAGAGGAGGAGGAGGAGGAGGAGGAGGAGGATTGTGTCAGCATGGAGGTGGAGGCTGGCACTCAGCATCATCAGCAGCAGTCTTTTAGGGATGATTTACAGTCCCAAGAAACCAGTGGACTTGTACGTGGCTGGGAGGAGGTGACTGCGGATCATGTCGTCCTTAGTGACCCAGAGGACTGTGGAGCGAATGCCTCAGCAAACCTACGCTGCATGGCCTCCCTGATCCTGCAAAGTCTGCGGAAGGATCCTCGTATTCTTCGGATCAAGGAGAGGGACCATTACTGGCTGGCCACTCTCCTTGATCCACGGTACAAGGGTAAGGTTGCGGACCTTATGTTACCGTCGCAGAGGGAGCAGAGGATGAGACAACTCCGGGAGGCCTTGCAGAAAGGTCTGTGCAACGCGTTCCCAGAGACTGGGAGGTTACAAACTCCTGGTCCTGGACAACGAGTTGCTGAGGCTTCGGCCAGTCAAAGAAGGAGCGGTGGGGAAGGTGGCCGTCTGACCGATGCGTTCAGACAATTCTTTAGTCCGCAGCCCCAAAGTATGATCGGTTCCAGCAACCATCGCCAGCGTCTGATAAACATGGTGCAGGAATATCTAGGGGCAAGGTCAGACTTGGACACCTTCCCCACCGAAAATCCTCTGGCTTACTGGGTCTTGAGGATGGATCACTGGCCAGAGCTTGCACAGTATGCAATTGAGCTACTGGCCTGTCCTGCATCCAGCGTTCTTTCGGAACGCACATTCAGTGCTGCTGGAGGATTTGTCACGGATCACAGGGTGCGCCTGTCCACCGACTCGGTTGATCGACTGACTTTCATCAAGATGAACCAGTCTTGGATCACCACCAGCTACCACACACCTGATGCTGATATAACAGACTAATTGATTTTAACATGTCACATCCCTTCAAGACTGATGCTGATGCTGAGTGCCTGTGCTGTTATGTTGACTGGCTATCCTCCTCCTCCGAGTCCTCAATGATACGATTGATGATGATAGCTTGGAAGATCATTTTTGTTTATGGGTGCCGCCACCAGTGGCTAAGGCCCAATTTTTCAGCCCCTGTTTAACAGGGGCGTGTAATTACAATTTTTGAAGCAATACTTTGCAACAGGGCTCATTGCTGTGCTCCAAGTACAGTATGTGTGAGGGGTTGGAGTGTTGTGCCACCAGTGCCTAAGGCCCAATTTTTCAGCCCCTGTTTAACAGGGGCGTGTCATTACAATTTTTGAAGCAATACTTTGCAACAGGGCTCATTGCTGTGCTCCAAGTACAGTATCTGTGAGGGGTTGCAGTGTTGTGCCACCAGTGCCTAAGGCCCAATTTTTCAGCCCCTGTTCAACAGGGGCATGTAATTACAATTATTGATCTAATAATTCACAGCAGGGCCCATTCCTGCACCCACCAAGCAAGAGTAACTCTGAGGGCTTACAGTGTTGTGGCAACACCACCACCACCACCACCACCACGAAAGGCCCAATTTTTCAGCCCCTGTTCAACAGGGGCATGCAATTACAATTCTTGATCTAATAATTCACAGCAGGGCCCATTGCTGCACCCACCAAGAGTAACTGTCAGGGCTTACAGTGTTGTGGCACCAGCACCACCATCAAAGGCCCAATTTTTACTACCACTGTTCAACAATTATATGTAATTACAATTCCTGATATAATAGTTGACAGCAGGGCGTTCCAGCACCAACCAAGAGTAACTGTGAGTGCTTACAGTGTTGTGCCAACACCAACTAAGGGGCCTATTTCTGCAGATTATATACGGCAGGTCCCTACTTTCAAACATCCAACTTACAAACGACTCCTACTTGCAAACGCAAGAAGACAACAGGAAGTGAGAGGAAATCTACCCCTAGGAAGGAAAATTCTCTCCTGTAAGAATTAATATGGGAGAAAGGTGTCTCCTCTGTACTGATGCTTTATCAGCAATCCTTGTTTCAAGAAAAACACCACATTTCAAAAACAGTTGTCATTGGGACGGAAAGTGAGGTGAAATGTTCTGAACAGGGGCACAGACAGCAAAACAAATGTTACAGGGGTGATAACCCTTACCTATGTTTTCCAAAAAGTTTAAAAATAGATTTTTGGGCTGGAGCTACACTTAAACAATGTACCTGTTCAAAATTACAAACACATTCTACATAAGAACAAACATACAGTCCCTGTCTTGTATGCACCGTCTGTATACGGCTGTTCAGAGTATATAGGGCCTTTTTTATTTTATGTGCGGGGTTCCCCTTAATATCCATACAAGACCCAAAGGGGCTGGTAATGGGCTGGGGTAGGGGGGGGGGGGGTCATGGGGTAGCTATGCCATTTTTCTTAAAGATTGTCATCCATATTACCGGGACCAGACATTACATTAAAGCCGCAAGCAGTTTTAAATGGCTTTTTTTTCCTTTAGAAGTGTCATTTTGTGCAGGGACAGTTCTAAACACGGGAAACACGTGGCACTTCACAGGCATACTTTAGACACCCCCCAGGTACGATATTTAAAGGAATATTTGACTTTTTTTCTTCACTTTATGCATCATTAAAATGACTGCTCCCGAAAAACGACCGTTTTTAAAACTTCTTTTTGCATTGATACATGTCCCCTGGTGCAGAACCCGGGTTCCCAAACCCTTTTTAGGACAATAACATGCATAATAGTTGTTATAATTAGCACTTTAGAATTCGAACGTTCGCATCCATTGTATTTAATAGGGTTCTAATGTTCGTACGAACTTTCGGTCCGTTCGCGGGTTCTGGTGCGAACCGAACCCGGGGGTGTTCGGCTCATCACTAATAGAGAGATAGATAGATAGAGAGAGATAGATAGATAGATACATACATAGAGAGAGAGAGAGAGAGAGAGAGAGAGAATATATAGATAGATAGAGAGATAGAGAAATTGTAGATAGATACAGATGAGAGATGAGAGAGAGAGAGAGAGAGAGAGAGAGAGATAGATAGAGAGAGAGAGAGAGAGAGATAGAGAGAGAGATAGAGAGAGAGATAGATAGATAGAGGGAGAGAGAGATAGATAGAGAGAGAGAGAGAGAGAGAGAGAGATAGATAGAGAGAGAGATAGAGAGAGATAGAGAGAGAGAGAGAGAGAGAGAGAGATAGAATATATAGATAGATAGAGAGATAGAGAAATTGTAGATAGATACAGATGAGAGATGAGAGAGAGAGAGATGAGAGAATACACAGACCTGCACAGCATGACTCTAGGAGGACGCAGGGCTGGGAGCCCTCACAGCTCACACATACAGAGATGTGTAATGAAGGCTCCACAGCAGATTGTCGGGTGAAGGGCTGGGCGGAGGTTGATTCCAGGCAGGGCAGAGAGGTGAATCATGGCTCCATCCATCCTCAGTCTGATCCCAGACTGAGAAGAACACATACAGATGCTGTATATGGGGGTTGAAAGAAAATACAAAATACAGGCTGCCGCTGTTAGAAGTACCTTACCTTGCCTCAGTTGCCTGGCTCCTCCACACAGACCCGAAACCGGCAGTGACACGCGCCGGGGACAGCACTGACCAGACATGAAGGAGAAGCAGTGTGACCCAATGAGCGCTTAGAGGCGCACCCAAAAACGCCACAGAGCATCAAAAAACACTGCAAATGAAGCGTCTTGCCTGCAATCACGGGATTGCATTGGCATCACGCTTTCATAGCGCACTGTGACCGGCGCTCGGCGCCCGCCCCAGTACACTTAAAAGGTACTTTTTTTTTTCTTAAAGGGACATTTTCTTTTTTTTTTTTTTGTGTGACTGGCTTTGGGGGGGGGCGGCGCCCATGCGCCCCCTATGGACGGGCCGCCACTGATCACTCCATCAAGTCACATGTTTAATGCCTGGAAGTTGTTGTTTTTTTGGACTGCACCGTTTTATTTTTTGTCTTTTGTAATGTTGTTTTTTAAATACTATTATCTAGGTTTATAATACTTCTTATAGTTTATATAGTTACTACTGTGTAAGGATAATAATATGATCTTTACAGGATCATACATCTTAGTGCAAAACCCATTTATAGTCAGCGATTATATGCAAAGTACATAATAATAATGCTAGTTGTTATAAACATTATATAACATTATATAAAGTGTGTGTAGCGGGGTATCGTTTTACCCGCAGGACTACATTTCCCGGCATGCTTTGCGGCACCCAGGGTGCCATTCCCCGGGCAAGGACTGCTGGGGTGGACTTTAAAAGGGAGAGGCGGGGCTCGGCTCGCTCTCTCTGATCACCACCCTCCTTGCAAGAGGATCTCCTGCACTCAGCTGCTGCGCGCGCTAGGCCTGAAGCCTGGGCCTCGCGCTCCTGTTCCAGAGAGTTTCTGTTCCGCTGGGGAGTCTGCAGAGCATCCGATTCACCTGAAGTGCCATCATCTTCTGAAGGACCAAGGACTCGGTGCATCGTGGACCGCTGTGACGCCACTCACCGTAGCGGAGGAACCGGACAGGAGTCGGTCCGGTTTGGGTGAGAGAGCGCCAGCTCGAAACCTTAAATAACTAACTTCGCCTAGGCCTTCTATTGAATAGTTATACTTTGGGGAGACTGTTGTCCTGAACTGAGCTTGCCAGTCTCTCCAGTTGCCAAGTTAGCGTTTATCTACACCCCCATTTTGGATTACAATTTGTTTCTCTATGTGCACCACCGACAGTTGCTAGCGAAGATTCCTCACCAAACTAAACCCACAGTTATAGTCAGGCCTGACTGGGTAGTTAGGACATTGCTGGGCGCCATTTCTTTGCTCACGAGGGAGGATAGCTGCAGCGGAGTAAATACCATTTTATTGCCTGAGTGTCATTTGCATGTAATGTGTACACCGTTATTGCAGGGATCTGCATGAGTATATTGCACTCAAATTGCTCTTTTATATCGTTGCTTACAGTAAACCGTTATAGTTAAGTAATTTGGTTGTGAGTGTCAATTATTGCGCTGGTATCAAAAAGGGGGTTGTACTGTGTAATATATGTGTATAGAGATAGTACAGTTATATCACTACTTTCACCCTTTTCTAACTGTGTCACGAGAGAAGTCAGAGCCGATTGCCAGGGGTTGGTGGCGGTGCATTACAGGGGCCCAAACAAACAAGCAGCCCTCTTAAGCTGAGGGTATTGCTACACGTGGGGGCTCGGTTCCGGGACCCGTGTATATTGCACGCTGCGATCAAGGCGGCCTGAAGTACCAGCATGGACTCGCAGGCAGTAATAGAATGGTGCGCAGAGGGCGGTAGCTATTGAACTCCCGGGAGAGATCCGGGAGAAAGAAGAGATAAAGCAATTAATAATGTTAATATCTCCAAAATGGAAAGCATGGCCGGTAGATGTGAAGACAAATGCCTCAGGGACATATGCGCTAATAGAGTGGACAAGGAGTCCCAGAGGAGTTCAAAGGGCAAAGTATAAAAGACATAAATGACAGAACGTATCGCTTAGTGCATACTGGGGCTGTGAAGAAAGAGTCCCCAGGGACCTCCCCACAGTTATCTCCATTACTCTTCTCCAAAATGGTAGGCAGTAGCGAAACGAAAGCACCAAAGTCACCCCTGACCGCCATAGGTCCTGAACTGTTGACTGCTTTGGGGGACTTTGTCGTTAAATGCCAAAAGAACAACACAGTGCATGTGGAAGCTGGGTACCGGAAACTCCGGGTGTTTTCAGGAACACAACCTGTGCCACCCGGGGAGGAAGATTTCGATACTTGGATCGAGCAGGCAATGCAGGCAGAAGAAGGTTGGGAAGTCCCAGAAGCGCAGAAGAAGCAGCGCATCAGTAAGAGCTTGAAAGGCCCTGCTGCTGAGGCGGTGAAAAATCTTAGGTGCAGCAATACTGCGCGTACTGCAATGGATTATTTGTCTATGTTGCAGGAAGAGTTTGGCCAGCTGGAGAAGGGGTCAGACTTGATGTATAAATTTGAACATACCTTCCAACAGCCAAAGGAGGAGTTGTCAGAGTATGTCCGGAGACTGAATAGAATGCTGTGCCAGATTGTACTGAGAAAAGGAATGCAGCCACATGTTATAGATGCTACCAGGATGAAACAGATCCTAAGGGGAGCCTTGCAGTCGGATCCAGTCTGGCTCCACCTGAAGACCTCTGATGGAGTCATGGCCCTGAATTACACAGACCTTGTGCGGATCATGAGGGACGAAGAGACTTTGATGAGGAATCAAGAGGGGTTTGAGAAGACCACCCCACCTGTTTCAGTAGGAGTCAGAACGACAGTAGTCACAGAACGTGACCCAGAAGTAGAAACTTTGAAGTCTCAAATGGCCCAAGTACTGGACTTATTGACCACTTTATTGGCCAGGAATTCTGGAGTAAAGGAGAAAGAAGAGATCCGGAAGGAACCGGACCGGAATGTCCCTATTCCAGCATCCCCAAAGATCCGGAAGGAGATCATTTGCTTCAATTGTGGAGGAGTTGGCCACCCTGAGAGAGTGTGTACCAGCCCAAGGAAGAACCGAGGCACTCAATACCAGCCAGCGGAAAACTTCAGAGGGCCCCGGTGAAGGAGTCAGCCGGGCGCCCGCTACCTACAGAAAGCTCCAAGAAGGTTCAGAGACAAGCAGAGAAAAAAAAGAAGGGCAACAATGCCTCTCCTTTAAACTCCCATACTGTCTGTTGGGAGTTGCAATTTGACAACCGGAAAAAGATCAATGTATACCAGGTTCAAAAAGGGTTGAGATCCAGGGAGAAATGGAAAAAGAAAAAAAAAACATTGGAAAAGTCAAAAAATTCCAAGGAGAAAATACCTCCAAAGAAGTTCCCGGATAAATTAGTTGGACCCTCACCTCTAGTCTCCTTTCAAGTGGAGGGAGTCTACGCAAAGGCACTCTTGGACACAGGAGCCCAAGTGACTCTCTTATACCGAGACTTTTATCAGAAGCATTTAAGTCACATACCTTTGCAGAAGCTGGAAGACCTGAAGATAGGGGGGATTGGCACTCGCAGTTTCCCCTATGATGGCTATGTTTCGATCAGGTTGGCCTTTGACCCCTCGGTGACCGGGAAGGCCGAAGCCTTTGATACTTTGGCGGTGGTTTGCCCTCGCCCAACAGGAGCCAACACGATGTCCATGTTGATAGGGGCCAACACTGACTTGGTCCGGAGACTGCTGGCTCCGTTAGTGCAAGAACGGGGTTCTCCCAGACAGAAGATTCACCCCATGCTGCAACAGGTCTACCAGAAGATGATCCTGGAGCAAAAGGCCCCGGAAGAGGGGGTGGGAAGAGTCTGGAGACTGTCTAGAAGAGAGAAAATACTACAGCCTGGTGAGGTGATCTGTCTTCAGGCCACAGTAAAACTCTCCTGGGAGCAGCCGGGTCCCTTTGTGGTCGTGAAACCAGATCCCGTCAACACCCACCAAGGATTTGAAGTACTCCCTGAAGTGGTCCCGTTGAGGGCACTGAAGAAAACAAAGGGGAAGATTCCAGTGAGTGTTAGGAATGTCACAAGTTCTCCCGTGAAGATCCCAGCCCGGGTGCTACTGGGCAAGGTGAACCCTGCTACCCCAGTGACCCTGTCTGAATTAAATGTCAAAAGATGGAGAAGCCACCTTGGAAGAGCTCTGCCTTGAAGACACAGCCTTGCCACAGAAATGGAAGGAAAGAGCCAAGGCTCAGCTGACTCAGTGGAGGAGAATATTCTCTGAGGATGAGTTTGATGTGGGGTGTGCGAGGAGTGCCACCCATAGAATCCGTCTTCAAGAAGACAAGCCCTTTCTGGAGAGGGTTCGAAGAGTTCCACTGGCTGACTTGGAGGATTTGCGGGAGCAGTTGGCAGAGCTGAAGAAGACAGGAGTCATTAAAGAGTCCAGAAGTCCATATGCATCCCCCATTGTGGTGGTAAGGAAGAAAAATGGGTCGCTGAGACTCTGCATAGACTATAGGACTCTTAACCGGAGGACCATTCCTGACCAGTATACTACCCCCAGGATAGAAGATGCTTTGCAGAGTCTGTCTGGGGCCAAGTGGTTCAGCGTCATGGACCTGAAGAGTGGGTATTATCAAATCCCCATGCACCCTGAAGATAAGGAGAAGACGGCCTTCATCACCCCAGTGGGATTCTATGAATTCAACAGAATGCCCCAAGGCCTGTCAGGAGCCCCTGCTACCTTCCAGAGGTTGATGGAGAAGACCGTTGGGGATATGAACCTAATTGAAGTCCTGGTGTACCTAGACGACATTATTGTCTTCGGGAAGACTCTGGAGGAGCATGAAGCAAGATTGGATAAAGTCCGGAAACGACTCAGCGAGGAAGGACTTAAACTCTTCAGAGAAAAATGCCAGTTCTATCAATCTTCGGTCCACTACCTGGGACACATAGTATCCGCAGAATGAGTGTCTACAGATCCTGATAAACTGGAAGCAGTCACCTCTTGGCCCAGACCAACCACAGTGACGGAGCTCAGATCCTTCCTAGGCTTCTGTTCCTACTACCGTAGGTTTGTGGAAGGATTCGCAAAGATTGCCAGACCCCTAAACGAGCTACTGAAAACGGAAGGAGAAGAGGATGATACTGGTCCCAGGAAGCCTGGAGAGTCGGTGGAAAACCAGTGGACAGGAAAGTGCGAAGAAGCCTTCCAGATGTTAAAGAAGAGTCTTACCACTGCACCAGTACTGGCCTATGCTGATCCAAAGAAATCCTATGAGCTACATGTGGATGCTAGCCATGAGGGTCTAGGAGGGGTGCTATACCAAGAATATGAGGGGCAGTTGCACCCAGTTGCCTATGTTAGCAGAAGTTTGGCACCCACTGAAAAGAACTACCCCACCCACAAGTTGGAGTTCCTGGCCCTAAAGTGGGCAGTCGTGGATAAACTCAGAGATTACCTGTATGGAGCTGACTTCACAGTAAAGACTGACAATAATCCACTCACCTATCTCTTCACCACGGCCAAGCTGGATGCCACCGGTCACCGTTGGTTGGCCGCCCTAGCCGGGTTCAACTTCAGCCTGAAGTATAGGCCGGGAGCAGGAAACCGTGACGCGGATGCACTGTCCCGAAGAGGCCATGCACCCACCCACCATCCAGAAGATTGGACCCAGGTAACCCCAGATGGGGTACGGGCCCTGTGCCAAGGGGTACAACTTCAAGCTAGTGGTGGGTCGAGGGCTGAAGAGATCAGTGTCTCTGCCGTGGGAGTGCCTAAGTGTTACTGCAATGTGACCCAAGTAGGAGAGGATGACTTACCCAAATTGTCCAAGAAGGACTTGAGGAGGGACCAGTTGGAAGACCCTTGGGGAAGATTGGCACTGGAGACCTTGGAGGATCAGGATCCAGACAGACTTCTGAAGGACCCTTCAAAGGTGGCCCGGTTGGTTCACAAGGAATGGGACAAGTTGCAGGTTCATCAAGGGGTGGTCTACCGAAGGGGCCCCTCTGATGACCTGGAAGATAAGTGGCAGCTATTTCTGCCGGAGAAGTACAGAAGAACTGTCTTAGCTGCCTTACATGATGGTCATGGCCACTTGGGGGCTGAACGAACATTCCAACTTGTAAGGGATAGGTTCTATTGGCCTTGTATGCGGGCTGAAGTGGAAGAGTACTGCCACTCCTGTGCACGCTGTATCCAGAGAAAGACATTGCTACGTCAAGCTGCCCCAATGGGCCATCTGCAGAGTCAAGGACCCTTGAACTTGGTGTGCATTGACTTTCTCTGTCTCGAACCTGACTTAAGTGGACAAGGAAATGTTCTGGTGATAACCGACCATTTCACCCGTTATGCCCAAGCTTTTCCAGCCAAAGACCAGAAGGCTTCCACTGTAGCTAAAATCTTAGTAGAGAAGTACTTTGTGCACTATGGACTTCCCCAACGCTTGCACTCTGACCAAGGGAGAGACTTTGAGAGTCGGTTGATCAAGAAACTGTTGGACTCTTTGGGTATCAAGAAAACCCGCACCACCCCTTATCACCCTCAGGGTGATGCTCAGCCGGAGACGTTCAACACGACTCTATTAAATATGTTGGGGACTCTGAGTAGTGAGCAGAAGCAGCACTGGAGCAAGCATATAGCGGCCATCGTACACGCCTACAACAGTACCACTAGCGATGCCACTGGGTACTCCCCTTATCGCCTTATGTTTGGCAGGGAAGCCAGACTGCCTGTGGATCTGGCGTTCGGCATATCCACGGATCGCACTTCAGCCACCTCACACAAGGGCTACGTTGATAGGCTGAGGAAGAGTTTGAAGTTGGCTTTTGAACAGGCTCAAGAGGCCTCAGAACAAAGAGGATTTCGGAACAAGAGGAATTTTGACCTCAAGGTTCGAAACCAGGACCTCCAGCCTGGGGACCGAGTGCTGCTGCGCAACCTAGGAGTTCCAGGGAAGCATAAGTTAGCAGACAGATGGAGACCTGAACCCTATGTGATCTGTAAGAAGTTACCAGATTTGCCGGTGTATCAGCTAAAGCCAGAAGGGAAGATAGGGCCACTGAAGACATGGCACAGGAACCATTTACTCCCACTTTCGGAAGCGGTCCGGATACCTTCTGTCGAAGAATCCCCTGAACCATCCTCAAGTTTGGAGACACCTAGGCCAAACACTAGGTCTCAGGCCTCTCAGTCTAGAGAAATGGATGCCTCGGATCAGAGTTTAGAAGAAGAACTTGGATGGTTGTGGCCTTCTCAGACCCCAGAACCCATGTCTATAGATCTTCCACCATCTGAAGGTACTGTGGACAGCACATTGAACGTGGAGCCACTGAGTTTGTTCCGTCTAGTCCTCTGGCTGAAGAGTGGGAAGATGTGACATGTCACCTTCTGCTGATCATCAAGATTACTCCCCACATCTGCCTACCCCTGATTTGGATGTACCAGGAGTAGTGGAGCCCAGTTTGCCCACTGTAGAGGAAAATGAAATAAGGGATGTGACAGTCATCCCAAGAGAACAAAGGGCCAAAAGAGTTGTTCGTCCTCCTCGGAAATTAACCTACACCCAGATGGGGGAAAGTTCTGAGGATACAGTGACCACTGCTAGAAGGACTTTGCCAACACCCGATCCTTCTGCTGTGCATTTGGTGGAAGGCAACCCCAGCTCTCTCTCGGGCACAGTTAGACAGGTCAACCCCTTTGATGTAACCAGTGGGCAGGACAAGCTCCCTTCCCCATTCTGGTGGGAGTTTCCTCTGCCAACTTCTCTAGCTGCTCTTAATGAGTTTGTGTTTTCCTACTGTTGATGATGTCTTTGAGGGACCATAGATTTCGAATGGGGGGAGTGTGTAGCGGGGTATCGTTTTACCCGCAGGACTACATTTCCCGGCATGCTTTGCGGCACCCAGGGTGCCATTCCCCGCGCAAGGACTGCTGGGGTGGACTTTAAAAGGGAGAGGCGGGGCTCGCTCTCTCTGATTGCCGCCCTCCTTACAAGAGAATCTTCTGCACTCAGCTGCTGCGCTCGCTAGGCCTGAAGCCTGGGCCTCGCGCTCCTGTTCCAGAGAGTTTCTGTTCCGCTGGGGAGTCTGCAGAGCATCCGATCCACCTGAGGTGCCATCATCTTCTGAAGGACCAAGGACTCGGTGCATCGTGGACCGCTGTGACGCCACTCACAGTAGCGGAGGAACCGGACAGGAGTCGGTCCGGTTTGGGTGAGAGAGCGCCAGCTCGAAACCTTAAATAACTAACTTCGCCTAGGCCTTCTATTGAATAGTTATACTTTGGGGAGACTGTTGTCCTGAACTGAGCTTGCCAGTCTCTCCAGTTGCCAAGTTAGCGTTTATCTGCACCCCCATTTTGGATTACAATTTGTTTCTTTATGTGCACCACCGACAGTTGTTAGCGAAGATTCCTCACCAAACTATACCCACAGTTATAGTCAGGCCTGATTGGGTAGTTAGGACATTGCTGGGCGCCATTTCTTTGCTCACGAGGGAGGATAGCTGCAGCAGAGTAAATACCATTTTATTGCCTAACTGAGTGTCATTTGCATGTAATGTGTACACCGTTATTGCAGGCATCTGCATGAGTATATTGCACTCAAATTGCTCTTTTATATTGTTGCTTACAGTAAACCGTTATAGTTAAGTAATTGGGTTGTGAGTGTCAATTATTGCGCTGGTATCAAAAAGGGGGTTGTACTGTGTAATATATGTGTATAGAGATAGTACAGTTATATCACTACTTTCACCCTTTTCTAACTGTGTCACAAGAGAAGTCAGAGCCGATTGCCAGGGGTTGGTGGCAGTGCATTACAGGGGCCCAAACAAACAAGCAGCCCTCTTAAGCTGTGGGTATCGCTACATGTGGTTCTACAATATTATACAATATAGAAGCTAAAATGATGATTATGGATTTGTTTGAGAATACCATGCTGCCATCTACTTATCTCAAGAAAACATGATTGTGAAAACATACCAAAGAGTGCAGACGAGTATGGTACTCTCACTCTGCAGCTGGGCTTGGGTGACTTGCTGATAACACATCCTATAAAAGGAGATATTAAGCTGTATTGAAGTCAGAGCATACTTTGACGGCCTTTTGTGTGTATGCTCTCCGTAATTACGAATAAACTATAATTTGGAATTCTCTCGGTCTGAAGGTTGATTCCTATTGAGATGAGAATATCTCTATTCATTACCATATTGAGCAATGCACATATTATAAATTACCGGTAAATAGTTTTAATTTGCTGCTGGGGCCTGACTTGTGGAAAACTGCTTACTTTTTTCTTCAGTAATGCCGCGTACACACACGACCGTTTTTAATGTCATTGATAAAAAACGGAATTTTTCTCGACGTGATTCTTCTCAAGCCTGCCTTGCCTACACACTATAAAAAATGCTTGAGTAAAGCGCGTGTAGCGGACCCCCACTCTCTCTCCGTCTGTCTTTAACGGCTGCTCCGGCTCTGGTCTAGGGGTACCTCGGAGGACAGAGAGGGGCGGGGCACTACGCCAAGCTTTCACCACAAATGTAGTAGGTGTATGCAAAGTTCTGTTACCTTTCGGGCCGGTGTCCTACAGTAAGAGCTCCTTCTCTGGAACAGTGTCTGTATTAAAAGAGCCCCACACCACTAAAGTCCAACACTCCTTTATTTCCACAGCATAGAATGTCACACAATCAGTTGGACTTCCTTTAAACGAACAGGGGGGGGGTGGATACAAATAAGCCCAGGCACAGTGAACTCTCCTATTCCTGTAATGAGTCGAATAGGCATGGCGCACGGTCTCTGCCACCGACCGTGAAGTGGTAGCTGCCACCTCTTGGGTGAACTGTTGCAGCCCCTGCCACAGGCCTGTAGATAACGGTCCTTGCTTGCGACCTTTAGGAAGAATGTCTCTGCCAGACTTTTCCTCAATAGAACCACCTTCCGTGTGTATCAGCCCCTGTTTGAGAGGGCATCCCTCCAGACGGTCTCCGGAGGCCCTCGCCCGTCACCGGCAGTCTGCTGCACCAGGTCTTCGGAGAGGCCACCCTCCAGTCCATTGCGTCTTAGATGCGGGTATCCATCCCCCGGATACCCTAGGACGATCCCTCCCAGGCTGAACCCAGTGGAAGAAGCTGGGCCCCAGGCTAGGACAAGTACCTCACCCCAGACCGAAGGTGTCTGGGATGGCTCCCGAACTCCTGGGACTCGAAGACCTCGTGGCCAAGATGTCCGCCCCCTTTATGTCCTCTCCCGGCATGCACAGCAGGTTCCCCGCCCCACTGTACAGGTGCCGCGAGAGGCCACAAAAGGACACGGCCCTCCAGTAATGGTTCAACCCCGGCCCAGGGCGACAGCGCCACCCTCGGGGCCGCAGGGAACTGAGCATCACTGATATCCTGACCCGAACAAACAAATTCAAAACCACATGCCCGCTACATGCGGTGATGTACAACACGTACGACGGCACTAGAAAGGGGAAGTTCCATTCGGATGCCGCCACCCTTCATGTTAGTAAAGTTTGTTGAGAGACGATTCGCGCTTTTTAGCCTTGTGCTTTTCAGTCCATTACAGCGTGACTATCTCCATTACGAACGCTAGTTTTACCAGAACGAGCGCTCCCGTCTCATACTTGATTCTGAGCATGCGAGAAAAATTAGAGCATGTTTCAATTTTTTCATGACCATTTTTCACATCGTGAAAAATGCTCTGAAGCCCACGCACGATCATTTTTAATGACCATTTTAAAAAATTGCATTTTTCTCGTCATTAGAAACGGTTGTGTGTACGCGGCATAAGAGTACCTCAGTGGCCAATAAGAGCATTCTAATGGGATAGAATGAGGAAATGAGAAATGAGGAATGTCAGGCCCTAGTAATGAATTAAGCAGATGGTCTATAAAATTGTGGTCCAGACCAATAACCAATGTCATTACGGTCATTAACCCCTTGCTGCACAGCATCAATGGCTTGGGGCAATAAGTGCCTTTACTGTAATCTTTTGCATAGGGCTCCCAAATTTCCCGCTTTTCTAAGAGTGGAACAGTGAAAAGACATCACCCCCTTGAGAACTTAAGGCAAGGCCCAGCTTGGCCTAATCAGATTGTAGCCCCACTATCAATCCACACTCAGGTTCTTGATCTAGAGAACTCTCCCTGAAGGAATATCGACAATCCAAGCCAGGATTCTATATTTAACAAGATAAGCGCTTTACTGTACATTTCCAGTATCGTAGCTTCCAACATCTACAGAGGCACAGGCTGGGCTGGGTGGCAAGAATGCATTTTCCCCCCCAGGCCGCTCTAATGTCCTGTACAAAGGCCGCTGAGCTGGCTGAGAGCGGCAGCTCGGGTGGCGGCCATGGTCGGATTCAGTACTGCAAGCCAGCGATGAGTTCTGTCAGTGCTGACAGTCTGTGTTACAGAGTTCAGCCCAGCCCCTCCCTCCTTCACACGAATGTCTATCAGAGGCTGGGTGGATCTGCTTTCTCTTTCCCCGCCCACACTCCTGGCAGCCTGTGTGTTGTCTGTGAGGACTGAGGAGGATATGTGGGCAGGAAAGTTGAAACAAAGCAGTCTGCTTGGCATCCACAGCCTTAAAAAAAAAAAAAATGTGAGCCTCCTGGGACTGTGCATTGCGTCCACCAAGTAAGTGACAAGTGAGCTTCTCCTTTCTCCCTTCCTGCTCTCTCTCCCCCCTCTACATTTTACTAGCAGCCTGTGACAATTTCTTGCCCTCCTATGTTTTTTGATATGGGTTCATGCTGGCATGCTGCAGTTTGGCCGCACTGCTGGTGTACT
This sequence comes from Rana muscosa, assembly GCA_029206835.1. Taxonomy (NCBI): domain Eukaryota; kingdom Metazoa; phylum Chordata; class Amphibia; order Anura; family Ranidae; genus Rana; species Rana muscosa. Next base: position 50,854,673 of record CM055127.1, read on the forward strand.
GGCACTGTCTTGCTGCATGTTACCCCCGGTCCCATAGATTTCTTTTAGGTTGTACATTTTTGCTGCATGTTCTGAAAATGCACAAAAAGTGCTGCATGCTGCATCTTTGGTGCAATTCCAGAAAATGCAGCAAAAAACGCACAACCTAAAAGAAGTCTGAGGGACTGCGGCTATGGAAAACCGTGGTGGTGGCCCGTCCAATAAGGGTGCACAGGCGCTGCCCCCTCCATCATGCCACCCCATATATGTAAAATTGATAGATTCCTGCCTTGCAGGAATCTATCCATGGCCACCGTGCCCCCCCTATTTAGGTGTCCGTGTCCGGAGGGGGTGTCACAGTGGCTGCATTTGATGGGCACAGTGCCTGCATATGATAGGGCATAGTGGCTGCATATGATAGGGCATAGTGGCTGCATATGATGGGCACAGTGGCTGCATAAGATGGGCACAGTGGCTGCATTTGATGGGGCACAGTGGCTGCATTTAATGGGGAACATTGGCTGCATTTGATGGAGCACAGTGGCTGCATTTGATGGGGAACAGTGGCTGCATATGATGGGCACAGTGGCTGCATATGATGGGCACAGTGGCTGCATATGATGGGCACAGTGGCTGAATTTGATGGGGCACAGTGGCTGCATTTGATGGGGCACATTGGCTGCATTTGATGGGGCACATTGGCTGAATTTGATGGGGCACAGTGGCTGCATTTGATGGGGAACAGTGGCACATTGGCTGCATTTGATGGGGCACAGTGGCTGCATTTGATGGGGCACAGTGGCTGCATTTGATAGGGCTCAGTGGCTGCATATGATGGGGCACAGTGGCTGCATTTGATGGGGCACAGTGGCTGCATTTTATGCGGCACAGTGGCTGCATTTTATGGGGCACAGTGGCTGCATTTGATGGGGCACAGTGGATGCAATTGCTGGGGCACAGTGAGGCTGCAATTGATGTTTTTTTCAGCATTTTTTCAGTTTGCTTGCCCCCCCCCCCCACTCTTAGCAGGCACTGCCACTCCACTGAAAAGTGATCAATGCTCAGGTCACTTTTCAGAGACATTTGACAGGCAGTGAGGAGGTGATATCTAATTTCCTCCCTGCCTGTTTTAACCTCCTAAATGCCAGTCCCTTCAGGTGATTCACTTTGAACTCCACCTTTTCTTGTTCATACATCACGGGACACAGAGCAGCATAGTCATTACTATGTGGGTTATATAGAATTACCTTCAGGTGCTGGCACTGGCAACTTCCAAAACAGGAAGTACCCTCCCCTATATAAGCCCCTCCCATCCGGGAGTACCTCAGTTTTTTGCCAGTGTCTAAGGTGTTGGCCAAGGTTAACATGTATTCATCTGGGCTTGTGTACAGGTTCTCTGGGCCTTAGCAAGCTATTCCGGATCCGACCAAAAAAGCTTCATAGCTAAACGGTCGGTACCCGGGCCTTGCAGAGAAGAGCAGGGTTTTGCCTGTAATGCCTCTCTTAGGAGGGCTGGACCCTGGGATCCAGAGCTCTGGTCATACCCAAAACCAAGAGGCTATCTGTGCAGGGTGCTATACAGGTCCAGGGGAGTGGAATCCTTGGGAACCCGGTCCCTGAAGGTCTAGTACAATGCCTGCCGTGAGAGGTGAAGTTTGGGCTTCTGTGGACCAAACAAAGTCCTGCGGCGGGGAAAAGGTAAGTGGGGGCCCCTCAGGAACTTGGTTCTATTGAGGGGACCCCCAAGCCTAATATGTCTTTCTGCCTGTTACCTAAAGGGTATTCCCGCTAATAGCTGTATATGCCTAAGAAATCCTAGAAATGTTTTTTCATAAGGGAAGTTTTAAAAAAACTGTAAACCTGGAAATGTTTTTTCATAAAGGAGGTTTTAAAAAAAAAAAAAAAAGACAAAGGTGCGGTACCTGTGTTTGTCCACTAGAGGCCGCTGTGGAACGTCTTTTTTCTTGGGACTATTCCTTCCATGGTGAAAGTCCAGGCAGATGAGTGAGCTCTCTATCAGGGAAGCTGCATTCCTCTGTCATGCTGCCAAGTAGTTTCCTTCCATCCCCGAGTCCTGGTGAAACAGGGACCCTGGCTCCTCTCCCTACATGGCGCCAAGAGCGCACACGTGCACGCGCGCGCACGCGCACACATGCTTTCCTTTTATAAGGTTTAGCTTCAAAAAAGGGGGCGGAGCCTGGCGGATGACGCGCTCTGTGCGCCCAGCGCTTCTGCGCATGTGCGGGCGTCCCAGCAAGATAAAAGGACTCAGTCCACGCTGCTTGCTATGGACACAGAGCATGAAAAGGAGCTGGTAGCATGGTATAGGGGCTTACAGCGGGCGGTTGATACAGGCATCCCCAGAAAGACGCATTAGTAGACACCCACTGATGTACATAGCAGCAAATTGCATTAGACTATTTCAGTAAGGGGTGTATTGCGGCTGGAATACCTCAGCTTTGAACTAAGGAATATGCCGCCTAAAAAACTCCGAGATATACCTCTCAGGAAGTGTAGGGGGTCTCCATCGGGCTCTGAGGATCTGGAGCAGTCATCTGCACCCTCCTCCCCTGAGAAATCAGAGGTTAATACCCATAAGGAACCCCCGGGAGTGCCAGGTACTGCGGCTGTCCTCAGTCCACCTGCTCCTGCATATATAACAGAGGAGGTTTTTTCCTCAACTCTGGAGGGATTGGAGCAGAGATTGGCTGCATTGATCGCTTCTTCTCTACAGGAAAGAAAGCGCGCCAGATCTCCATCACCTCCATTAGAGTGCCTGTTGGCAGAGCAACAGTCCCAGGAAGGGACCGACCTACCTGAAGGGGATCAGGAGGAGGTTAGCTCTGTTTTTGAGGAATCGACAGTAGATGAACCATTTTCAGCATCACAGACTGAAAGATTGTGGGTCCAGACCCTAACTGACATGGTTCGATCTGCATTTAAAATGCCTCTTGTTGAACCATCAACTACTGCTGTCTCCTCATTGGGGTCGCTAAAAGCTCCCCAGGTTAATTGCTCCTTTCCAATACATCCATTATTGGAAGGACTTATATACCAGGACTGGGAACATCCTGATAAACTATTTGTTCCGCCTAAAAGGTTTCCGGTGATCTATCCCATGGAGGAAAAGTTCACCCAGAGATGGAATGTTCCTACGGTGGATGCAGCCATCTCTTCTGTGAACAAATCACTGACATGTCCAGTAGATAATGTTCAAATGTTCAAAGATCCAGTGGATAAAAAATTGGAATCTTTATTAAAATCTGCTTTTTCCACAGCAGGGGCTGTTACACAGCCAGCAGTGGCAGCTATTGGGGTCTGCCAAGCTTTAAAGGATCAAATGAAAATGGTCCTGAGGGATTTGCCAGACCAGCAGGCCCAGGCTCTGGCTGATCTGCCTAGAGCATTATGCTTTGCGGTTGACGCCATCAAGGATTCTATCCATCAGGCCTCCCGCCTCACGCTGTCTTTGGTACATATGCGTAGGCTTCTGTGGCTCAAAAACTGGTCTGCTGAAGCTCCCTGTAAGAAGCTCTTAGTTAGCTTCCCATTTCATGGGGAACGCCTTTTTGGCGAAGACCTGGATAAGTATATCCAGAAGATTTCCAGTGGTAAAAGTACTCTCTTACCGAGTAAAAAGAGGTCTAGGGGTCCATCTTTTAAGAGGACTACCTCTCCTATCCCTGCGACGTCTGCTACTAAGCAGTTCCGACGGCCTCCTCGGTCAAACTCAGGAGGTAAAAATCAGGGACAGCCACAGGGTAATAAAAAGCCCTGGATCCGAAGAGGTACTAAACCAGCCTCCAAGTCAAGCCTATGAAGGGCTGCCCCCACTCAAACGGGTGGGGGGAAGACTTCAGTTGTTCGCAGAGACCTGGCGGGAGACGATCAAAGACAGATGGGTGCTCTCCGCAGTAACTCTGGGATACAAGTTGGAGTTAAAAGAGTCTCCTCCGTCCCATTTTATGTGGTCAGGCATGCCAAGAGACCCTCTGAAAAGAGGGTCTCTCCTATTGGCGTTAGAACAACTATTGCTCCAAGGAGTAATTATGGAGGTTCCTATGGAAGAGTGGGGGTTGGGTTTCTACTCAAACCTTTTCACAGTCCCGAAGCCAAACGGGGACATAAGACCCATATTGGACCTAAAGAGTCTAAACAAATTTCTAAACGTCCGGTCTTTCCGGATGGAGTCGATCCGATCGGTCACCGCTGCCCTACAAGGGGAGGAATGGTTAGCCTCGATCGACATCAAAGATGCTTACTTGCATGTTCCCATCTTTCCAGGTCATCAAAAATTCCTACGCTTTGCAGTAGAAGGGCGCCATTTTCAGTTCAGAGCCTTACCATTCGGTCTGGCCACAGCACCACGAGTGTTCACAAAAATTCTGGCCCCACTGTTGGCCGATCTAAGAACACGGGGTGTAACGATAATGGCATACCTAGACGACCTGTTGTTGATAGACCACTCAGTTGCCAAGCTAGAAGTGGTAATTGTCGATACAATCAAGTATCTAGAGTCTCACGGTTGGATCATCAACCTGGACAAGTCAGCCCTACAGCCAGTGAAAAACCTGGTATATCTAGGGCTACGGCTGGATTCAGACCAGAGGAAGATTTTCTTACCTCTAGACAAGGTATCCTCTTTGAGGGCCTTGGTCCGTCTGCTTTGTGCAAAAAGACAGCCGTCCATACGCCTGTGCATGAGGCTGCTAGGAAAGATGGTAGCATCATTCGAAGCTGTGCCATACGCCCAATTCCACTCAAGGAATTTACAAAGGGCCATATTGTCAGCCTGGAACGGAAAAGTTCAGGCTCTAGACTTCCCGATGGTTTTGTCCCCTTCCGTTCGGAAGAGTCTCTGCTGGTGGTTGATCCCCCAGAATCTCCAGAAGGGAAAACCCTTCAGCCCGATATCTTGGAAGGTGGTCACTACAGATGCCAGCCTTATAGGCTGGGGGGCAGTACTGGAGCAATGGTCTCTCCAGGGCAGATGGTCAAATGTAGTAAAAACCCTGCCCATCAATCTCTTAGAGATACGAGCAGCCCGGTACGCCCTAGTAGCCTGGACATCCAGACTCCAAGGGTCCCCTGTCAGAATTCAATCAGACAATGCCACAGCAGTGGCATATATCAATCATCAGGGAGGCACCAGGAGTCGTGCAGCCCAGAGGGAAGTAAGTCACATCCTGGAATGGGCAGAAAAGCATGTCCCATGTATATCAGCTGTCTTCATTCCAGGGGTGGAGAATTGGAAGGCGGACTTTCTGAGTCGCCAACAGTTATGCCCAGGGGAATGGTCCCTTCATCCCGAGGTCTTCCGAGCAATATGTCAGCGGTGGGGAACACCGGATGTAGATCTGCTAGCATCCAGATTCAACGCAAAGGTGGACAGATTTGTCTCCCGGACAAGGGATCCCCTCGCTTGCGGCTCGGATGCTCTGGTGTTCCCTTGGGATCAGTTCAGACTGATATATGCATTCCCTCCGCTACAATTGTTGCCTCGACTCCTTCGCAGAGTCAGGTTGGAGAAGAAGCCGGTGATCCTGGTGGCTCCAGCGTGGCCCCGAAGGGCCTGGTACGCGGAGATCATCAAAATGTCTGTGGGGAGTCCTTGGACCCTTCCACGTCGTTCGGACCTGCTTTCGCAAGGACCGATATACCACCCTTCCTTACTAACTCTAAGTTTAACGGCCTGGCTATTGAATCCCACATCCTAAAGAAGAGAGGTCTCTCTAACTCTGTGGTATCAACTATAATCAATGCCAGGAAGCCTGTATCCAGGCAGATCTACTATAGAGTTTGGAAGGCGTACATCACTTGGTGCGAGGCCAGAAAATGGCATCCACGTAAGTACGTTATAGGCAGAATTCTGGACTTCCTGCAGTGGGCTGTAGACAGGAAGTTTGCCTTAAGTACTATCAAGGGCCAGGTTTCGGCCTTGTCAATACTATTTCAAAGGCCCCTGGCTATGCATTCACTTGTCAAATCCTTTATGCAAGGTGTGACTCGTATTATTCCACCGATTAAGGCTCCCATATGCCCATGGGATCTAAATTTGGTTCTGTCGGTTCTGCAGAAGCAGCCATTTGAACCTTTGCGGCACATTTCCTTGGTTCTACTCACCAGGAAATTGATATTTTTAGTAGCCATATGCTCGGCTAGAAGAGTGTCGGAATTAGCCGCCATGTCCTGTAAAGAGCCATATCTGGTTATCCATAAGGACAGAGTAGTATTACGTCCTCACCCAGCCTTTCTTCCTAAGGTGGTATCGGGGTTTCACTTGAACCAGGATGTGGTTCTTCCTTCTTTTTTCCCCAAACCAAGCTCGGTAGAGGAAAAGTTATTGCATTCTTTGGATGTAGTAAGAGCAGTTAAAGCTTATCTAAAAGCCACTGCTCAGATTCGTAGAACGGATTCTTTATTTGTTCTGCCGGAAGGCCCCAGAAAGGGTCAGGCAGCATCAAAATCTACTTTAGCCAAGTGGATTCGACAGGTCATAATACAAGCCTATGGCTTGAGAAGTAGACCGCCTCCGTTCAAAGTTAGGGCGCACTCCACGAGAGCAGTTGGAACTTCATGGGCAGTGCATCACCAGGCCTCCCTGGCGCAAATTTGTAAGGCCGCAACATGGTCTTCAGTACACACGTTTACTAGGTTCTACCAGGTGGACGTTAGAAGTCAGGAGGATGTCGCCTTTGGGCGCAGTGTGTTGCAGGCCGCAAAAGATCCTCATGCCTGATGGCGCCCAGCTTATGTATGGTGTATCCCCCCCCTCATGTGGCATTGCTTTGGGACGTCCCACATAGTAATGACTATGCTGCTCTGTGTCCCGTGATGTATGAACAAGAAAGTAGGATTTTTAAAACAGCTTACCTGTAAAATCCTTTTCTTGGAGTACATCACGGGACACAGAGCTCCCACCCCTCTTTTGGGGACACGTATTGCTTTGCTACAAAACTGAGGTACTCCCGGATGGGAGGGGCTTATATAGGGGAGGGTACTTCCTGTTTTGGAAGTTGCCAGTGCCAGCACCTGAAGGTAATTCTATATAACCCACATAGTAATGACTATGCTGCTCTGTGTCCCGTGATGTACTCCAAGAAAAGGATTTTACAGGTAAGCTGTTTTAAAAATCCTACTATTTCCATTACTCTCTGTAGGTATTAAATGTTCTCTCACCTTATTCTTTGCACGTCTAATACATAATGAGAGTTCTGGAAATAAGGTGGAGTTCAAAGTGATTTTCTACACCTAAGTGGAGCACCCCTTTCAGAAGATTTGAGGATATTATTAAACTCAGAGACTGGTGGACTTAGGCCATCATAGATAGATAGATTGAAATTTCTGCTGAACTGGCAGAATTTCAATCTATCAATGTGCAGACTGATTATACAAAATCTGATCGATCAACTGACTTCAGTACAACCAGCGTGTCCTTTTTTCTTTTTTTTTTTTCTTTTTGTCGATCAGTGCTGGCCGCTATAGCTGCCCGCAGTGATCACTGTATTCTGATGACTTGGAAACGTTCACCTCAGAGCACACACTGACACATGGCTCTTACGGAAGCTTGGTAAATCAAATGCCAGGCTTCCCTAGCATTACACCTGTGCGGCTGTAACCAAGTCTGGGCACAAGCCAGCACAGGCTCCTGGAAACACATGAGAGTGGCCAGTAAGAGGAAAGCTGGGATATGACGTTACTTACATCATATCCCTGCCGCTCCTAAACCTGCTCCACTGCCGCACCAGGCCCACAATGCCTTTAATCTGGTCCTGGGGGCCAGTGCTCAGGCCTGTGCCTGCACATACACAGCACTGCCCACACAGAGAGAGTGACCACTTCACATTGCCTGCGCAGAGAGAGAGACTGCACAACATTGCTTCCAGAGAGAAATGGCAATGTGGAGCGATTTTTCTCTCTCTGCTGGTAATGTGGAGCGATTTATCTCTCTGTTCCGGTAATGTGGAGTGATTTTTCTCTCTGTGCTGGTAATGTGGAGCGATTTATTTCTCTGTTCCGGCAATGTGGAGCGATTTATCTCTATGTCCTGGCAACGTGAATCGGTTTCTCTCTCTGTGCCGGCAACGCGAAGCAGCCTTTCTCTGTGTCAGAAATGTGGAGCAATTTCTCTCTCTCTCTGTGGGCAATGTGGCACAGTCTCCCTGTGTGGACAATGTGGAGCAGTCTCTCTCTCTCTCTCTGTGTGGGCAATGTGGAGCAGTCTCTCTCTCTGTGCAGGCAATGTGGAGCAGTCTCCCTCTCTCTCTGTGCGGGCAATGTGGAGCAGTCTCCCTGTGTGTGTCTCTCTCTCTCTGCCGGCAATGTGGAGCAGTCTCCCTCTTTCTCTGTGTGCCGGCAATGTGGAGCAGTCTCCCTGTGTATGTCTCTCTCTCTCTCTCTGTGTGCTGGCAATGTGGAGCAGTCTCTCACTCTCTCTCTGTGCGGGCAATGTGGAGCAGTCTCCCTCTCTCTCTGTGCGGGCAATGTGGAGCAGTCTCCCTCTCTCTCTGTGCAGGCAATGTGGAGCAGTCTCCCTCTCTCTCTGTGCAGGCAATGTGGAGCAGTCTCCCTCTCTCTCTGTGCAGGCAATGTGGAGCAGTCTCCCTCTCTCTCTGTGCAGGCAATGTGGAGCAGTCTCCCTCTCTCTCTGTGCAGGCAATGTGGAGCAGTCTCCCTCTCTCTCTGTGCAGGCAATGTGGACCAGTCTCCCTCTCTCTCTGTGCAGGCAATGTGGAGCAGTCTCCCTCTCTCTCTGTGCAGGCAATGTGGAGCAGTCACTCTCTCTCTATGTGTGGGCAATGTGGATCAGTCTCTCTCTCTCTCTGTGCAGGCAATGTGAAGCAGTCTCTCTCTCTCTCTCTCTCTCTATGCGGGCAATGTGGAGCAGTGTGGATGGTGAGCTGGTTCGGTGGTTCAATGGGCCACTTGACTAGACTTGCCCCCCAGGCCTAAGGCTGCCAGCTCTCCCCTGCAGAGGCATCTGTTACTCCTCAGTTACTTCTGTGGCACATATTCTTTTAAAGTTTCAAATGACTAAGCTCCCTTGGAAAAGCAACATGTCAACACAATGCATAAACTTTCTTATACAGAACACTTCCCAACTAAGGGGCGGTGTGGCTTCCCTCCCCTTTCCATTGAGGAAAAGTGTAAGCACTCCCCCAAAAGGGAGGCACACAGCCCTGATTAATATGCACTCTTATGTTGTCTTCTGTGCCAGCTCTAGACAGGAAGGGTCCACCTGCTGCTCACCATAAAGCCCAGTCACTCCACCCCCCCCCCACTGCTTATAAACCCTGGATGAGTGACATGAGAAGGTGGCCAAGTAACTTTAAGGTGCAACCCCAACTTAAAGCAGAACTTCATCCAAAAGGGGAAGTTCCGCATTTCCGCCTCCTTCCCCCCTAATCACTTTTGGGTGCATTTATATTTTTTTGGAGAGTGGGTAACTTGTTTTGACAGGTACCTGCTCCCACTTCTGCTTGGCTTGCACATACGCAGTGGAAACCCGCGCACTTCCCTTTAGTAAACATGCCAGGACCAGTGACCCAAAGACTGATGAAAAACTGGCCCGGGCGAGGTTGGCACTAAATCCTTGGACAGGTAAGTGTCCTTTTAATAAAAATCAGCAGCTACAGTATTTGTGGCTGCTGACTTTTATTGTTTTTTTTCATACAGCCTAAAAGTTCTCTTTAAAAGGACCTTATATTCCACTACAGATCTCAAAGGAAAAAGCAAAGTCAAGCATGATAAAGATAAAGTCATGAAAAGGGGGGAAGTAAATATAATTGAGAAAATAAGGTAACAGAACATATCTTACTGTTAATAAGTGTTAAACTGTGCCTGTGTAATTTATATTAGAATGCCACTCTAGTAAGAAAGAAACCAACATGATAGCCACTGTTTTCAAGGGTGCTTTAATTTTTCTCCCAAAACTATTCTTATTCCATAGAAGGTAAAAGGTCAGATAATGCATTAGTCTGGTCTTATATTCTGGCCATGTTTTACATTGCTTTATGTTACAGTATATTGTGGACACTGTATAGCATTGCACTAATATAGTCTCTGTTATAATAGAATGTAGGCCCTGATGTATATTTGCAGTGGCTAATCTGTGTTTTGTTCTGTAGACTGTATTGTGCGGTTGTGTGCAAAGTTCTCTTTTTAGCTATAGAATTTGTATTTTATTTTTTAATAAAGCACTGTGTATACTGTGCAGTGCTCTACAATATAGTGCTATAGCAATTCCTGCATAATAATTTGTTTTCTTGTTCTTTAAAAAAGGGAGTTAAGGGGTGGTGCTTGGAAGGCTGGGCAGTGTTGAATGGTGCTTAGGAGGCGGACAGGAAAGTATTAACGCCTCTACTGAGACAAAAATAAAATCTCTGCCTATGTATATCCAATTTCATTGAGGAACACTATAAACTAACACCTTTTGGTTGTACAATTATTACTATTCATAAGATAGACATACTGTACATAGAAAAGCTTTATATTGTACTAGTCAAAGCTATACTTGTACAATACATTGCAGTAGCAGTGTGCAGTACATCATGCATCGGTACTGTGTAAAACTGCATTGCTACATTGGCAGTCTGTGGAGAACTACACCCCTACATTGGTGGTAAGAGGAAATTGAGTGCAGAAGCAGTCAGCAGAAATGAATGCTAGTGTAATAGCAGTTGGTGGAGAAAATACACTTTTCAGGTTCAGTGGTGGCTGACAATTAGCACTATTAGTACTCACCTCTGTGAGCTAGTAGAATGAAAAAAATGAAAATGAGGTTATTTGAAGGAAAGGTAGGGTGTCCTGAGACATTTTTCATCTGGCTGCATCACCATAAAGCTGGGAAAAGTAAGCAGCTCTGGAACAACCTCTCAACCATATTACCCCAGAGGAAACAAACTAATTTTACTGAGCGACAGTGGAGAAAATGCCCCATACATTGGTGGTCAGTGAGAAAAATGGCGCCCTTTCAAACAGCTAAATATGTATGTAGCGATACCTTCAACTAAGAAGGCCGCAGATTTAGTTTGGGCCCTGAAAACAGCTCAGCCAACCCCCGGCAATGTACTCGACCCCCTACTGGCACAGTTAGTTATGTCAGCAATATAATTCTTATACTGTATGAGTAAACTCAGACACCAGGGCAATAATGAAAGGGGTATCAAATTTACTTTAAGCTTATGGTAAGAAAGGTTAACAGTGGTAACAGTTTACAGGTAATAGGTTGCAGAGCCCTGCAGCAATAAACATACTATGCATTAAATGAACAGTAAATGTGCGCCGCGTGGGCGACCGTTAACTAGGCGTCCTGTGACGCAGTAACTAAATGAACTAACTAGCTGGCCAAGCCTGGCTCCGATATCTAAAACTCAGTCTATAGGGGATGATGGTTTCTTCACCGGCAATTCTTTAAAGGTGGTGCACATAACAGAATAACATTTGTAATCCAGTGGGAAGATTGTGATGAAATAAACACTCTACTTCATGAACTCTGAGTTCAGTTCTGACATGGATCTCCAGTGAGAGTATCAGATATAAACTTGTGGGCCACGGCAGTCTATAGGCACATTAGCAACAACAGTATATGGTCTGAGCATACGCTCGCTCACCCCTCCGGACGCGATCCCAGTCCGGGAACTTCCACCGACTATGTCCTCTCACACACAGTGTCTCCAGCGATCGGGTCCCCGATCCAACCAAGGCTGTAGACAAGCGAAGTCAGATGCCATCCAGGCTCACAGTGGGGTGGAAGGCTCTTTGGTGCTGTGCAAGGCCTCAGGCTTCAGGCCTTGCACTCCGGCACATCCGCACAGGAGGATCAGTCACTGAAGTCTCGTGTCCCAAAGAGGCCGAGCCCAGCCTCGCCTCCTCCTTTTATAACCCCTCCCATGAGTCTCTGGGGTGGAAACATGCCGAAAGGGATTCTGGGCAAGGTAGTCTTGAGAGTCTTAAAGGGGACCCCGCTACACACTCCCCCCACTTAAATTCTTTGGTCCCCAAAGAAACCTTAGCATACACTGCGTACAACCCCAGACAACATTGCATAAGAGGTTGGCATAGGGAATTCCCACCAAAACCGAGGGGTTGGATTTCCTTTCCCACAGGTCATACTATCCTGAGTGACCTGCCTAACTGTGCCAGAGAGTGAGTGGGGGTTGCCCTCTACCAAATGTACAGTGGAGGGGTCCGGATTCTCTACACTCCTCCTAGCAGTGATCACAGAATCTTCTGAGCTCTTCCCCATTTGTGGGTAGGTCAACTTTCTGGGAGGCCTTATGTCACGATGGTACTCACCGAGGCCGAGATGCTGAGAGCGGTTCTCCCTTGCGACTAAGCGCACTCCACCCCTGGTGGTGGAACAGAGGGTGAAGGGCACAAAGAGGCACGAGGTACCGGCAGGCTGGTAGGTCTGCGTGCGGATGACGTGGAGCTGAAAGCTGTGCAGTACTAGTAGACACTGAAGATACACAGCAAGTCCTTAATCTGGCCAGGGGTTTAAACACAGGAGATAATAGCAAAGTCCGTAGGCAGGCTGTAGGTCAAGCACAGGAGACTGGTAGAGTAATCCGTAAGCAGGCCGAGGGTCAAACACTGGAGAAAGGTAGCAGAGGTACAAAAGACAAGCCAAGGGTCAGGTGCTGGAAGAGATCGGAGCAGGTCAGGGTCAATCCGGGTCACAACGGTAGTATCAAGGCAGGAAACACAAGCAGGAACTAGGGAAGCTGAAAGATAAACCAGCAACTTAAACATGGATCCAGGCTGTCTTTTATAGGCAGCCAGGAAGTCATGTGATGTGTGCAGCTGACAGCTTCCACTGTCGACGTTGCTGCCATCTAGTGTTCAAAAGGAAGTATGCTGTGCTTCTTTATAATGTTTCACTGACAGTGCCCCCCCCGAGGAGCGGCCTCTGGACGCCCAAACTGGACATTAATTCTGGGTGTTCCAACTGAAAAGTTTGGATCAAGCGAGGGGTGTGTATGTTCCTTGAGGGTTCCCAAGAATTATTTTCAGGCGGGTACCCCTTCCACTTAATTAGGTATTGAAGTTGCCTACCCCTCTTCCTACAGTTTATTATAGCTTCCACCTCAAATTCATTCTCTCCATCAATCTCGACTGGAGGAGGAGGAGGCTCTTCTCTTCCCAAAAAAGGACTAGGGACCACTAGTTTTAGCAGGGAGGCATGAAACACGGGATGTATCCTGTAAGAATCAAGAAGGGTCAACTCAAAAGCCACAGGATTTACCATTCTTTTAATCTTGAAAGGGCCGATGAACTTTGGTCCTAATTTTCGTGACGGGCAAGGGAGTCTAAGGTTGATGGCGGATAGCCAAACCTCATCTCCTACTTTGAAAGCCGGGTTAGCTTTTCTTCCTCGGTCAAAATGTTTTTTATAATTATCCTGAGCTTTTTGCATGGTTTCCTGGATCCTTTGGAAGTTGGATTGAATAGAAGTTATCCGATCTTGTACTGCGGGTACTGAGATTTCCGGGATGGTTTTAGGAAGGAAGGAAGGATGAAAACCACAGTTGGACCAAAAAGGAGTCTGGTTGGAGGCTGAGTGTATGGAATTATTGTAGGCAAATTCCGCATAGGGTAATAAAGAAGACCAATCGTCCTGGGAGCAAGAACAGAAACAACGAAGATATTGTTCTAGAGTTTGGTTTGTTCTCTCTGTTTGGCCATTATTCTGGGGGTGGTAAGCTGAAGAGAGACAAACCTTGATTTCTAATGACTTACAGAGTTCCTTCCAAAATTTTGAGGTGAATTGTGCGCCTCTGTCGGAGACAATATTATCAGGTACCCCGTGGAGTCTCACCACTTCCTTAATGAATGTGTTGGCAGTGTCTAAGGCAGAGGGGGTACCAATCATAGGTAGAAAATGTGCCATCTTTGAGAGGCGGTCAACAATGACAAAAATGGTGGTAAAGCCTTCAGAGGGGGGCAGGTCCACGATAAAGTCCATACAGACCTCCTTCCATGGTCTTTCCGGGATAGGTAAAGGTCTCAGTAGGCCCCAGGATTTGGCCCTTGCCCCCTTGTTCCGCTGGCAAGAAATACATGAAGAAACATAGCTCTCACAGTCTCGTCTCCAACCTGGCCACCAAAAAGAGCGAGAGACCAGTTCGGAGGTTTTTTGTACTCCGAAGTGACCTGCAAGCTTGTGATCGTGAAATGTCTTTAAGATCAAGGATCTTACTTCCAGGGGGACAAAAAATTTATTTTGAGCCCAGAACAGATTGCCCCATTTCTCTAGAGAAGATATCTCTGGGTCGGTACAGTGGCTAGAGGCCTGTTCAATGGCAGTTCTTAGATCGGGCTGAGCAAGGAGAAGAAAATTCTGTGGTGAAAGGATGGTGTCAGGTTCAGTTGTCTGAGGAAATTCGGGGAACATCCGAGAGAGTGCGTCCGCTTTACCATTCTTGGAACCAGGTCGGAAGGTGATATGAAAATTAAACCTGGAGAAAAAGAGCGCCCATCGGGCTTGTCGTGGTCTGAGGCGTTTGGCAGTCCGGAGGTACTCCAGGTTTTTATGGTCTGTGAAAATCATGATAGCGTGGGACGCACCCTCCAGAAGATATCTCCATTCCTCCAAGGCAAATTTAATGGCTAGCAATTCCCGGTCACCGACGTCGTAATTTCTTTCGGGGGAACTTAGCTTCCGGGATGCAAAAGCCACTGGGTGAAGGAGAGCCTTCGGACCCTGTCTTTGGGACAAAATAGCTCCTGTAGCAGTCTCTGAGGCGTCAACTTCCAGCACGAAGGGCAAAGCCGGGTCAGGATGCTGTAAAATTGGTGCCGAGATGAATCTGAGTTTTAACTTGTCGAAGGCTTCCTGGGTTTCCTGGGACCATTGAAAGCGATTTTGCTGACGGGTCAACTGAGTGATGGGAGAGATGATGGATGAAAATCCCTTAATGAACCTCCGATAGAAGTTGGTGAAGCCTATGAACCTTTGCACCCCTTTTTTATCAGTAGGGGCCGGCCACTCCTGGATAGCTTTAACTTTCTGTGGGTCCATAGCAACCCCTTCGGTGGAAATAATGAACCCCAGGAACTGGACAACAGTTTTCTCGAACTCACATTTCTCAGCTTTAAGGTAAAGTCCGTGGTTTCTGAGAATTGTAAGAACCTTTTTTACGTGAGTTTGGTGAAGTTCAATGGTGGCAGAAAAAATAAGGATATCGTCCAAGTAGACAATTACAAAGTTGTCGAGATATTCACGAAAGACATCGTTCACCAGATGTTGAAAGGTTGCCGGGGCATTGCATAGCCCAAACGGCATCACCAAGTATTCAAAGTGACCGAACCTGGACCTGAAGGCGGTCTTCCACTCATCACCAGCACGAATCCGGATAAGATTGTAGGCACCCCGTAAGTCTAATTTGGAGAAGATGCGGGCGGTACGAAACCGCTGAAACAGTTCTGGGATAAGTGGGAGCGGGTACCGGTTCTTTATAGTTATTTTATTGAGCTCCCTGTAGTCTATGCAAGGTCTTAGGGAGCCGTCTTTCTTTTCGACGAAGAAGATACCGGCTCCAGCCGGTGAAGAGGACGGACGGATGAAGCCTTTTTCAAGATTCTCGTCTATGTATACCCGAAGAGCTTCCAACTCGGTCTCGGACAATGGAAATATGCGACCGAAAGGGATTTCTGAGCCAGGTAGGAGGTCAATGGGACAGTCGTAAGACCGATGAGGTGGCAAACAATCTGCTTTCTTTTTATCAAAAATGTCTTTGAATTCGAGGTAAACGGGAGGGACATGCTGGAGATGGTCAGGTACTGGTTGAACAGTTAGGCATGAGGCAGGAGCTGGAACAAAATAATGCTGGGAGTAGTAGGCAGAGGAGAAGGAAATCTCTTTATTAAGCCAGCTAATTTGAGGATCATGGGCTTGTAACCATGGAAGTCCCAAGATGACAGGGAACATGGGGGAGCAGATAATATCAAAACATAAGTGCTCCTGGTGGCCTGAGTCTGTGACAGTGAGAATGGGAACAGTTTCTTGTGTAACAGGTCCTGAGCAGGGTAAGGACCCATCGGCTAAGCGAACCAGGAGATTCTGTCTCTTGTTGAGGAGAGGAACATGTAGTTTCTGAGCCAATGATGCATCAAGGAAGCAGCTGCAGGCGCCCGATTCGACTATGGCCAGTAGCCGAATTACCTCTCCCGCTACCCGTAGAGGGACAGGAAGGGTAACATGAGTTTGAGTAGGACCAGCAACTTGATAGTTCATAGCATAATGGTTGCGTGACTTACTGGGTCTCACGGGGCAGTTACGTAAGTAATGTCCCGCTTCGCCGCAATACAGGCACAGGTTGGCTTGGCGTCTCCGCTGTCTTTCATCGGGGGTGAGTGGAGCTCGGACCAAACCTAGCTGCATGGGTTCACTCTCAGGAGCAGAAACAACAGGAGGAGCCAGGAACGGAGGATGGACTGGAGAAGGCTTGGGTAGCATCCAGGTAGGTCGGGTGGACTGGAAACGCTCGGAGCGCCGCTCCCGCATGCGTCTGTCCAATTTAATGGTCAATTGAATTAAAGCTTCCAAAGTAGTAACCCGGGCCAGTTCGTTTTTAAGGGCCTCGGAGAGACCCTGGCGGTACTGATATTTGAGGGCAGCCACGTTCCATCCTGTATCAGCTGACCATTTACGGAAATCAACCGTATAGTCCTCCACTGGTCTCTTTCCTTGGGTCAGGGCATGTAAGGCGGACTCTGCCGTGGCTGTACGCTGAGGGTCATCATACAGTTGAGCCATGGATTCAAAGAAAGTGTCTATTGAGTTCAATATGGGGCTTCTCTGCTCCATGAGACCATGGGCCCAGGCTTGTGGTTCCTCAGATAATAAGGAGATAATGAACCCCACCTTGACAACTTCAGATGAAAAAGTCCTGGGTTGGAGGGCCAAGTATAGGGAGCAGGCGTTCTTGAAAGCTCTGAATTTCTTTCGGTTGCCCGAAAATCGCTCAGGAATAGGAACCCGTAGTTCAGGAACGGCCATAATGACAGCAGGGTTGGACTGAGCTTGAGAAGAGAAGGGCCCAGGAGAAACTGCTGAAGCTGTGGTGGCTGAAGCAGGCGACCTGGATAGGTGCTGAAGACGTCCATCCATCTGGATATAACCCTCCTGCAACTTCTGGACTGCCTGCGTAATGGCTGTGACCTGCTGACACAGGGCCTCAAGAAGAGAACACGCTCTGTCGGCCTCGGACATTTTGGCTGGTTTATACTGTCACGATGGTACTCACCGAGGCTGAGATGCTGAGAGCGGTTCTCCCTTGCGACTAAGCGCACTCCACCCCTGGTGGTGGAACAGAGGGTGAAGGGAACAAAGAGGCACAAGGTACCGGCAGGCTGGTAGGTCTGCGTGCGGATGACGTGGAGCTGAAAGCTGTGCAGTACTAGTAGACACTGAAGATACACAGCAAGTCCTTAATCTGGCCAGGGGTTTGAGCACAGGAGATAATAGCAAAGTCCGTAGGCAGGCTGGAGGTCAAGCACAGGAGACTGGTAGAGTAATCCGTAAGCAGGCCGAGGGTCAAACACTGGAGAAAGGTAGCAGAGGTACAAAAGACAAGCCAAGGGTCAGGTGCTGGAAGAGATCAGAGCAGGTCAGGGTCAATCCGGGTCACAACGGTAGTATCAAGGCAGGAAACACAAGCAGGAACTAGGGAAGCTGAAAGATAAACCAGCAACTTAAACATGGATCCAGGCTGTCTTTTATAGGCAGCCAGGAAGTCATGTGATGTGTGCAGCTGACAGCTTCCACTGTCGACGTTGCTGCCATATAGTGTTCAAAAGGAAGTATGCTGTGCTTCTTTATAATGTTTCACTGACACCTTATGACTCTGCGAGCCCTCTTTTCCCTTGGGGTTTCTGGCTCTGGCGCCACATGCTCTTCTTCTGTAACAGGCTCAGGCAACATGGCAGGCTCTGTAACATCTGCTTCAGGAGCCGAGGGATACATAGAGTCTCTAGGGTCCTGTTCAGGGTAATCATCACGGGCATCTTCCCAGTAATCAAATGAAGGACTATATGGGATGAATTCAGCGGCTTCTGCATTCAGTTGTGTATCTATAGTGTCTTCAGTAGTTGGAAGATCTATAGCAGAAGTCCCTTGAGTTGGGGAAGGCCACAGCCAGTCAAGCTCTCTCTCTTCATCTCCACTGAGTTCAGAAGCTTCTATGTCTTCAGCCCGAGAGGTCTGGGACCGAGTGTTTGGCCTGGGAGTATTCAGAATAGAAACTGGTTCAGGGGAGTCTTTCACTGGAGGTATCCTGACTGCTTCAGCAAGTGGGAGCAAGTGGGTTCGATGCCACGTCTTCAGTGGGCCTACCTTTCCTTCCGGCTTCAACTTGTAGACAGGTAGGCCCGGCAACTTCCTACAGATGACATAGGGTTCAGATCTCCATCTGTCTGCAAGTTTTTGTTTTCCAGGGACCCCCAGATTGCGTAGCAATACTCGGTCCCTGGGCTGCAGGTCTTGTATCCGGACCTTCAAGTCGAAGTTTATTTTGATTCGAGCTCCCCTTTGATCTGAGGCCGCTTGAGCTTGTTCATAGGCTACTTTCAGGCTGTGTCTGAGCCTGTCCACATATCCTTTGTGGGATGTGGCTGAGGAATGGTCTAAAGAGGTGCCAAAGGCCAAGTCTACAGGTAGTCTCGCTTCTCTCCCAAACATGAGTCGATATGGGGAGTAGCCTGTAGCATCACTGGTGGTGCAGTTGTAAGCATGTACTATAGCTGCTATGTGTTTGCTCCAATGTTGTTTCTTCTCACCTTCCAGAGTCCCCAACATGTTGAGCAAGGTTCGGTTAAACCTCTCCGGCTGAGCATCCCCCTGTGGGTGGTAAGGTGTAGTTCGAGTCTTCTTGATTCCCAACGAATCCAGGAGTTTCCGGATCAGTCGACTCTCAAAGTCCCTTCCTTGATCTGAATGAAGTCGCTGGGGCAGCCCATAATGGACAAAATACTTCTCCATAAGCACCTTGGCTACTGTGGAAGCCTTCTGGTCTTTGGTTGGGAAAGCTTGGGTATACCGGGTGAAATGATCGGTTATCACCAGAACATTTCCTAGTCCACTCAGATCAGGTTCGAGGCAGAGAAAATCAATGCATACCAGATCCATCGGGCCTTGACTCTGTAGATGGCCCATTGGGGCAGCTTGATGGGGTAAAGTCTTCCTCTGGATGCAGCGTGCACACGAATGGCAGTACTCTTCTACTTCTGCCCTCATGCAGGGCCAATAGAACCGACTTCTGACAAGTTGAAAGGCCCTTCCGCCCCTAAGTGGCCATGATTGTCATGTAGGGCCATCAGAACAGTCTCTCTGTGTTTTTCCAGAAGAAACAATTGCCATTTATCTTCCAGGTCATCAGAGGGGCCCCTTCGGTAGACCACTCCCTGATGCACCTGTAACCTGTCCCACTCTTTCCTCAACAGGCGAGCTTCCTTTGAGGAGTGACTGAGAAGTCTGTTTGGATCCTGATTCTCCAGGGCTTCCAGAACTAATTTCCCCATGGGGTCTTCTAATTGGTCACATCTTAGCTCCTTCTTGGACAGCTTTGGCAGATGGTCTTCCTCCAGTTGAGTTACTCCACAGTATTGTTTGGGGACTCCTACCATGGTAACTCCTATCTCTTCCGCCCTTGAGCCCCCTCTGGCTTGCAATTCAGCCCCCTGACATAGGGCCTGCACCCCGTCTGGTGCCACTTGAGTCCAGTCTTTCATGTCATGGGTGGGACCATGAGATCTTCTGGACAAAGTGTCTGCATCTTGATTCCAAATCCCTGGCCTGTACTTTAGGCTGAAATTGAATCCAGACAATGCGGCCAGCCATCTGTGTCCAGTGGCGTCCAGCTTTGCTGTAGTGAATAAGTAGGTCAGGGGGTTGTTGTCGGTCCTCACAGTGAACTCCGCCCCATACAGGTAGTCTTTGAGCTTGTCTACTACCACCCACTTAAGGGCCAGGAACTCCAGCTTGTGAGTGGGGTAGTTTTTCTCAGAGGGGGTCAGGCTCCTGCTCACGTAGGCAACAGGCCGTAGTTGCCCTTCGTGTTCTTGATAAAGTACTCCTCCCAGACCGTCATGACTAGCATCTACATGTAGTTCATAGGGTTTGGTTGGGTCTGCATAGGCCAAGACTGGAGCAGTGGTTAGGCTCTTCTTCAATGCCTGGAAGGCCTCATCACATTTCTGGTTCCACTGATCTTTGACTGACTCTCCCGGCTTCCTGGGCCCTGAGTCGTCCTCTTCTCCCTCAGTCTTGAGCAGTTCATTCAATGGTCTAGCAATTCGGGCGAATCCTTCCACAAACCTCCTGTAATAAGAGCAGAACCCTAAGAAGGATCTGAGTTCTGTTACTGTGTTGGGTCGTGGCCAGGAGGTAACTGCCTCCAATTTCTCAGGGTCTGTGGCCACCCCTTCTTCAGACACTATGTGCCCCAGATAGTTCACAGAAGACTGGTAGAACCGACACTTCTCAGGCGAAAGCTTGAGTCCCTCCTCACTGAGTCTCCTCAAGACTTTTTCCAGCCTCTCCTCGTGTTCCTCCAGGGTTCTTCCAAAGACAATGACATCGTCCAGGTATACAAGGACTTCAATAAGGTTCATGTCTCCTACAGTCTTCTCCATGAGACGTTGGAAGGTAGCAGGAGCTCCAGACAGTCCCTGGGGCATTCGATCAAACTCAAAGAACCCCACTGGGGTTATAAAGGCTGTCTTCTCCTTGTCTTCTGGATGCATAGGGATCTGATAGTATCCACTCTTGAGATCCATAACGCTGAACCACTTGGCTCCAGACAAACTCTGTAAAGTGTCCTCTATCCTCGGAGTGGTGTACTGGTCGGGGATGGTTCTCCTGTTAAGAGTCCTGTAGTCGATACAGAGCCTCAACGACCCATTCTTCTTCCTGACCACCACTATCGGGGAGGCATAGGGGCTTCTGGACTCCCGGATCACACCAGTCCTCTTGAGTTCTGCAAGTTGTTCCCTTAGATCCTCCAGGTCTGCTAGCGGGACCCGCCTGACTCTCTCTCTGAAGGGCTTATCTTCTTGGAGGCGGATCCGATGGGTGGCACTCCTTGCACACCCCACATCAAACTCATCCTTGGAGAAAATCTTCTCCCATCTGGTCAACTGGGCCTTGGCTCTCTCTTTCCAAGCCCTGGGCAGATTCGGATATTCCATGGATAGCTTCTCCCAAGCATCTCCTCCTTCACCCGTCCCCTTTACTTCTGACAAGGTAACAGGGGCAGCAGGGCTCACCTGGCCCAGCAGCATCCTGGCTGGGATTTCCATGGGGCCATCTGTATTGTTCCTAACACTCACTGGAACTCTGCAATGGGCCTTCTTCAGGGCCTTCAGTGGAATCACTTCTGGTATCACTTCCAGACCGGGGGACTCTTCCCTTGGGTCGGACTCCAACATGACAAAGGGTCCAGGCTGCTCCCAAGTGAGCTTCACAGTGGCTCGGAGACAGGTTACTTCGCCGGGCTGCAACACTACCCCTTCTCTTCCAAGTCTCCACACCTTCCCTATCCCCTCTCCAGGGGTCTTCTGCTCTAGGACCAGCCGTTGGTAGGCCGTCTTCAGCATGGGGTGGATCTTGGTGGCCGCTTGCCCCTTCTCTTTCACTAGAGGGGTCAGAAGTCTTCGGACCAGGTCCGTGTTCGTCCCTATTATAAAGGAACTCTTGTTGGCTCCTGGCGGCCGAGGGCACACAACTGCCAAGGTGTCAAACACTTCGGCTATTCCAGCCACAGATGGGTCAAAGATCATCTTGACGGGCAGATAGCCATCGTAGGGGAAATTCTGGGTTCCAATCCCACATATTTCTAGTCCCTCTATCTTCTGGATGGGCAAGTGACTCAAGTGCTTATCGTAGAAATCTCGGTATAACAGGGTCACTTGTGCCCCAGTATCCAAGATGGCTCTGGTGTAGACTACCTCCACTTGAATGGGCACTATAGGAGATGGGCCTACCAGCTTCTCTGGATATGGCCTGGCAGGGGTCGCCTTCTTCAGACCCTTCCCTTTCGGACTCTCTTTTGTCCAATTCCCTTTGGACTTTAGTCTTTCTTGAGCCTGGTATGCATTGACTTCCCTCCTTTCAATGGGTGTAGGGAACCGTTGAGGGACATTATTATTTTTCTTAGGTGTGCATCCCCTTTGGGGAATGCTATGCCTCTTCTTTTTTTTTTTATATAATCAGTATTTTATTGTTTTCAAAAAATGACAGATAACAGGACATGTTCAACAGTTGGTGGTTAAAATAGAGAACACCGACCTCGCAGGGGCGTGATAGCAAGAGCGGTACGAAAACATAGGTTGAACAAGGGAATACATATACAATTACAAAGCCAAGGTGACAGATACCTAATGGGGTGCCCCTAGTGTCCACTGGGTCGACAAGCATTGTGGGGGCCCAAAGAGGGCCTTGGCATAGCAAATAGCCGTGGGGGTGTGGGCAAAATATATAGCTTCTTGACCTGCCCATGTACCGCCCTGTCTCCGGCCACGAGCCAGGGGGCTGTAACCCAAAAAGTACTACATGTATGGGACCGAGGCCCGCGACCAGGGCAGGGGGGGGGGCCAAGAGGCCTCCGTCAAACCACCCCCCACCCTCCCCGCGCGCCAAGGGCCCCAAAAGGCGTCAAAGTGTACCCCCTCGGGGCCGCCAGTGTCCCCGTATAGTCAGGGGACGGCCCCGCGAGCACAGAGGGACTTCTGCATCTACACTCCCCCACAGCTAAACAATAGGTATTCGAACTTGACACCAGTATAACAATAAGGCTATCATAGAACTTGTAAGATAAAATAGGAAAGGAACAGGGGGGAGGGGGGGGAAAGGGGGGGGGAGAGAAGAAGAGGGAGGGGGAGCGTACCTGCGGTCTAGGAGAGGGCTGCGTTCAGATCCACACCGAGCACGCCACGCCAGGATCAGACCATCTGTATGGCCCAGTGCCAATGTCTGCAGCCTACTAAGGGAGTGTCGTTCTGTCTTCTAGGTGCGCCGTAACCTGTGTGTTTTAAGGGAGGGGTCTGCCAATTCCAGTAAGGCAATATCCAAACTGGAGGGTACGCAGTCAGGGTCAGAAACATATTCAGACCAGGGTGCCCAGACGTCGGTAAACCGTTCCCGGGTGCCTCGACAAGTCGCTACCCAATCCTCTGCCTCTCGCACCGCATTCACCCCACCGATCCACTCCGCCCGAGTAGGAATTTTGGGCTTTTTCCAGTATATTGGGAGCAGGCGCCTTGCTGCATTAAGCAGGTGGGGCAGCACACTTTTCTTGAATCGGCTGAGTGAAATCGGGGGGACATGCAGAAGGAAATGCTTTGGAGAAAAAGGAACATCTATCCCTGTTACTAATTTTATTTGGTCTCGTAAGTCTTCCCAAAATGGTTTAAGTAGGGGACAGTCCCACCATATGTGGAGGAACGTACCTCGGAGTCCACAGCCGCGCCAACAGAGCTCGGATGTAGAGGGGTAAATGCGGGCCATCTCCGCTGGTACCCGGTACCAACGGGACAGCAATTTAAAGTTTGTCTCCTGAGTCTTGGAGTCAATAGAGGACGAGTGGGTGAGGTAGTATAAATGAGTCAGTTGTGTTTCCGTAAGAACGTGTCCCAGGTCGGTTTCCCAGCGTCGGATGTAGGCGGGCCTGGGCTGAGAAGCGGTCGAGTCTAGAAGTCGATACAGTTCCGACACCAGGTGAGGGGCAGGAGTCTCTGCAATGAAAAGGCGCTCAAATTGGGTGAGGGACGATGTGTCTCTAATCGTGTGACCATGTACCTCGAAGAAATGGTGTAGTTGCCTGTATTTCCAGAAATTCATTCGCTGGCCCTGATGTCCGGCCTGGAGAGCCTCAAAACCCAGGAGTTTGCCGTCTTTCATGAGTTTGCCACAACTAGCGTTTCCGTCATCCACCCATGGCCCAAAAAAGGCCATTTGTTCACCTGGGGGGAACCAATGGAAACCGCCCAACGGGGTCAGCGGGGACATAGGGGGGGCCAAGTTCAGCAGTGGGTTGATCTTGTCCCACACCGACAACACCTGAGTCGTCAGTGGGGAGGTCATCTCGGATAGCCCCCTATGTTCCCGAGATAGCCATGGCGCGTAGGACAAATTCCTGCCCGCCATGCTCTTCTCTAGGGAGACCCAGAGTTTCGAATGGGTGTGGAAACGCCAATCGAGGATCCTCTGCAGGGCTATAGCCCGGTAGTATCTCCTAATGTCCGGGACCCCCAAGCCGCCCCCCCGCCTTGGCCGCTGTAGCACCCTCAGGGCTATTCTGGGTTTACGCGCGTTCCATATAAAGTCAGATAGCATGCTAGAGAGACGGTCAAAGAAAAGTCTGGGCAGCGGAACTGGGAGCATTTGTAGGTAAAAAAGTATGCGCGGTAACACGTTCATTTTTATTATGTTCACCCGGCCTATCCAAGTAAAGGCAGTACGCGTCCAGTGTGAGAGATCACTCTTGACCGAGGCCAGCAGTGGGGGGTAGTTAACAGCGTATAGGGTGTCAAATCGGTCTGTAAGTTGTATACCCAGGTAGCGTATAGACGATGTGGCCCAGGTAAAGGGGAAGGCAGCTTTGAGACTCGAGACCAAGTGGGGGGGCAGGCAAATGGGAAGAATCTCCGACTTCGTGAAATTGATCTTGAAGTTGGAGATCAACCCAAAGAGTTTCAGTTCTTTCATCAAGTTGGGCAACGAGAGTAGGGGGTCTGAAAGGTGGAAGAGGACATCGTCGGCGTATGCCGAGAGCTTATGTTCTGTGTTCCCCACCTGTAGTCCTTTAATATCTTTGCTGGCACGCACTGTGCGGAGCAATGGCTCTAGCACCAGAGCAAACAAGAGGGGGGACAGGGGGCACCCCTGCCTCGTGCCGTTTCTAATGGGGAATCGAGAAGAGAGGGTCCCATTGACTTTGACCTGTGCGCAAGGCGTGGAATACAGGGCCAGTACCGACGCCATCATCCGCGGGCCTAACCCTATTGACCTAAGTACTGCTGTTAAATAAGACCATTCTACACGGTCAAAGGCCTTTTCTGCGTCTGTCGAGAGAATTATGTATGGCTGTGGGTTCCGACGGGTCTGGGCCCAGTGGACGAGATGGACAGCTCTGAGGGAGTTATCTCTGGCCTCTCTGCCTATAATGAAGCCGGTTTGGTCTGGGTGGACAATCTCAGGTATAAGGTGTTTAAGTCTGTTTGCTAGTATTTTTGCCAGGAGTTTTATGTCTAAATTAAGGAGGGAAATGGGACGGTAGCTCTGGGGGACAGTGGGGTCCTTGCCCTCCTTTGGAATCACAGTGATGTGGGCCAAGAGGGCCTCAGAGGGAATGTCTTTCCCCCCTGCTATAGAATTAAAGTATTTGCACATGGGGGTCGCCAATTGAGAAAAAAAGGTCTTGTAATATGCCTTAGTAAACCCATCAGGGCCAGGACTCTTCCCATTGGGCAAGGACTCCACCGTTGCCCCAAGCTCGGTCGTTGTGATCGGTAGCTCCAGGGCCAAGGACTGGTCCTCTGTGAGGGGGGGGAGACCGGCCGAGGCAAGGTATTCCCGGATCGCTTGTTGTCTAGCTTCATGTGTGGCAGGAGGGAGCTCAGAGTCTAAGTGATAAAGTGTGGCATAATAATCACGGAACTCTGAGGCAATCTTAGAAGACTGCATCATCATTCCCCCTGAGGAGGAGCGCAGTTTTTGTATGTACGTCAGGGCATGTCTTTTTCTAAGGGCCCGCGCTAGCATCCGTCCGCATTTGTTCCCGTGCTCGTAGTATTTGTGGGCCATATAGCGAAACTGTTTACGGGTTTGGCGGTCAAGAAGACGCAGGAATAGTTCCCGTAATTCAGTCAGTGCCTTCAACGCCTCAGAGGTCCCATTTGCCTTGTGTTGAAGTTCAGCCCTCCGGAGGGCAGCGTGTACCCTCAAGAATTCTGCCCCACGAGCCTTTTTAAGTCTGGATCCCTGAGAGATCAGCTCACCTCGGACCACAGCCTTATGGGCTTCCCAGATCACTCCCTCTGTCAGAGCATCTCCCGCGTTTTCACTAAAGTAATGGGTCAAGGTGTCGGACACTTCCTTCACTACCACCACATCGTCCAACAGATTATCATTCAACCTCCACGTCCAGGCCCGATGTGTGCCCGAAGGTAGGGTGAAGGCAACCGTTATCGGGGCGTGGTCTGAAATGGAGATGGTGCCAATGGACGCAGTGTGAAGGAGTTCTAGAGTCTTAACATCCACATAGATGTGGTCTATACGTGTGTAGACGTCGTGTACTTTAGAGTAGTAGCTGAAGTCACGGTCCGAAGGGTGTAGAACTCGCCAACAGTCTGTTAGGAGATGCGATTGGAGCGTCTTGCGGAAGTGTTTAAGGAACACATAGGAGTGTGGGGATCTCGCATGGGACGTGTCGAGCAGAGGGTCAGGGCTGATGTTGAAGTCACCTCCAAGAATCAAGAAGCCTTCTCTAAAGTCAGCCAGGCGTTCCAAAGTAGCGTCAATGAAAGTGAGTTGGTCTGTATTTGGGGCGTATATCGTCGCAAACGTATACGTCTGGCCAGCAATACTGCCCTTAAGAAACACATATCTACCTAGGGGGTCTATTTTACTGTCAGAGGGTTGGAAGGGGCAAGATTTGTGGACAGCAATGGCCGTCCCTCTAGACTTGGGTGTAGGGGAGTTGCTAAGGAACCATTGATTAAAAAGATGAGTAGGAAGCTTAGGAAGGGACTGCGGCGTAAAGTGGGTCTCCTGAAGGAAGACCACCTGCGATTTCAGGCGCTTTAACTCCCACCACAATTTACTACGCTTGTGGGGTGAGCAAAGACCTCTGACATTATATGAGCTTACCTGTAGCTTAGTCATAGGGAGAGGGAAGATGGTCGAAGCTCGCAGATTGGTGGCACGCTCGGTGTGGGTGACGCAGCGGCAGGTCGCTCCTGAATGAAAAGAGAAGGATAGGGAAGAGAAAAGGAGGGGGGGGGGGGACGAAAAAAAAGAAGAAAAAACACATGAGACAAATACAAAATACAACACAAACATAGCAGAGTGGCCGGAGCCATCTGAACATAGAAAACCTCTAAGGGCCATGCTCGGGATCCCGCCCCCTGTAAGGGGAGGGGGCCCGAGTCCTAGCCCACGATCCCTATGGGGATCAGATCCCAAAAAAGGGTGGCCTACGGGGGGTACGTGGACCAACATAGGGGGGTAGGCAAGGGGGGCTCCCAGCTCCGCCCATCTCATCTAACACGTTGTAGTGGGGGAGGGGTAGTAGAGGGGATACTTCTTGTGGGCGAAAAACAGAGGACATTGGGACACCAAAGCCTGTTGTAGGTGCTCAAGGCACGACCTGGGAGTCTATGGCTTGGTTATCAAAGGGAAGGCAAATTAGAGAGTGGACCCTCCTCAAAACGAGTCCCACTGTTAGACTCTTGAGGAGACTGGGCCTATGGAGGGTTCAGAAGGATGTCGTCTGCGATCCCGTCTGCGAGTCTTGCGCTTGGATACTTGCCACGGTTGAGGTGGCGGTAGTCTGGTAGCAGAAAAGTCTGGTGTTCCCCTCCAGTCAGGAAAGTCCACCGGATCCAGGTCTAGAGAGGACAAAAAATTTGGGAGATCATCCTTAGTGCGGAGAGTCACCGTTTTGCCATCTTTGGTGACCTGAAGAAAGAAGGGGAAGCCCCAACGGTACTGGAGACCTGCATCTTGGATAGCCACCAGGAGGGGGCGTAGAGATCTGCGCTGCATGAGAGTGCGGCGAGAAATGTCCTGGTAGAAGGCCAAGTGTGCGCCATCAAAATCAAAGTAGGGCTTACCCCGCATTTTCTGCATGATGCGGTCTTTTATTGTGTACTTATGCAGCTTACAAATGATATCTCTGGGATTATTCACATCTTGGGAAGGGGGTTTCAATGCCCTGTGCGCGCGATCTATCTCAATGGTGGCTGTGGCAGGCAGTCCCAATATTCCCTTAAAGACTCCTTCTAGGGTGGGGACAATGTCCCTAGCACCAGTGGCCTCAGGCAGGCCTCTGATCCTAATGTTGGCCCTGCGGCTACGGTTCTCCATGTCGTCTAACTGACAGAGCAGGGCCTCAATCTGATGATCCTGAGTGGTGCACTTGTCTTGCAGCATAGCGATAACAGGGAGGGCTTCCTCAAATCTCTGTTCTAAGGATTCCATCCTTCCTCCCAGTTGAGATGCGTCAGCTTTGAGCTGGGCAATGTCCTCTGTTAGGGCCTTCTCTACCCTATCAGCGAAGCGCTCCAAATCTGCTTTGGTGGGGAGCGACCAAATATGGCGCCTGATGTCTGCCTCTTCCAGGGGATCTGGGCCTGCCGCCTCATCCGCCCGCAGAGAAGGGGAGCCCGGGGAGGTCGGGGGGACCGTGTCACTCACCGATCCCGGGGATGGTACAGGAGAGCCAGTCTGCTGCTGCGAAGGGGTAGGTGCGTTCTGGGAGGCCTTGGCGGCTTTCTGGGCCTTTGCTGCCGACGCCATCTTTGTAGCCTCGCGGCCTCGCCCGTTGCTCTCGGGGAAGAAACCAAGCTGTCCCTGCCTGGTACGGTCGGTCCGCGGTGGCTGTGAGGATGCCCGGGACTTCTGAGGCATAATAGAAGGCCGATGGAGTGAGATTCTCCCCCTGAGCGATGATGAAGTGCGGCGATGAGACGGAGCTGTGGAGACGCACGTCCTCACTCCTCCATAGCCAGGACACGCCCCCGCTATGCCTCTTCTGAGGGGTCTTGCCCCCTTTTTCTGGGGTGTGTCTCTGTTGAGGAATGTTGTGTTTCCTCTGAGGTGTTTTATTCCCTCTTTTCTTCTGCTTCACATTCAGCTTGGAGCTCACTGAAGGTGATGGGCACCCGGTTGACTCCTTCACCGGGGCCCTCTGGAGTTTCCCGTCGGCTTGCGGTTATCTGGTTTCTTCTTCTTGGGACTGGAACATGTAGCTGCAATATGGCCAATACCTCCACAGTTAAAGCAGACTATATCTCCCCATTCTTGTAAAGATGCGGGTGCTGAGGCAATTGGGAATAACTCCTTCCTTGGTACTTCTCTTTTGGGACCCTCTGGGTCTTTTGCCATCAGAGGGGTCAACATCTCTAACACCTTGGACATTTGAGCCTTTAGAGAGTCTACCTCTGAGTCTCTTTCAGGGGTCATCACTGGATTGACTAGCACCTGTGCGGGTACAACATTTGTCTTAATCATTTGCTGGTCCTGTTGTAGCGCCTCCTCATCTCTGATGATTTTTATCAAGTCAGCATAAGTCAGTAATGTTCCTCCTCCCGAGGTTTTCAGGTGCAGCCAGACTGGATCCGAGCGTAACGCTCCCTTTAAAACTTGTTTCATTCTTGCTGCATCTGTATCTTGGGGCTTCATTCCCTTCTTCAACACAATCTTGCACAGCAACCTGTTCAGTCTTCTAACATACTCTGAAAGTTTCTCCTTCGGTTGTTGGAAAGTATGTTCAAATTGGTAGACCATCTCTGTTACCTTTTCCAATTGACCAAACTCTTCCTGTAGCATGGCTAGACAGTCTTGAGCCGTGCAGTCTGCATTCCCGAACCGAAAACTTTTCACTGCTTCTGCTGCTGCGCCTTTAAGGCTTTCTATCACTCGTTGCCTCTTCTGCGCTTCAGGCACCTCCCATGCCTCCACTGCTTGTAATGCCTGCTCCACCCAGGTGTCAAAATCTTCTTCCCCTGCAGGGACAGGGAGCTTCCCTGAGAATGTCTTTAGTCTCCGGTAGCTAGTCTCTACATGCACTGTGCTTGTCTTCTGACACTTGGTTAGCAGATCCCCTATTGCATTTATCAGTTCTGGTGATATAGCAGTGACAGGTGCAGGCACCACCGGAGGCGTCGCCCTGTCTCCTCTTTCAGGTGGGGTACGGGCCGCAGCCTGCAGTGATCCCGTTGGTGATGGCTCCTTCTTAATTGCGTGCGCCAACCTATAGGATCTATTATCTGGCGTCTGTACACAGTTGCGCTTACAAGCCTCTGGCATCCCGTCCAAGTACTCCACTAGTGCATACTGGTATGAGATGTCTGGGTCTGACTTTATTCCCATCACCCACGGTGTGTGATCTGGGGTCACTGACTTCATTAACTCCTCTATCGTTTCAATCGACTATTCTTCCCCTGGTAGGTTGATGACCACTGATTGGTTTGGGTCTGTCTTAGCCACTTCGCACCACGCTCTTATTCCTTGCGGGTCCATGACGGCACCTCTGGCGTTTTAATTGCTGTATCAGGATCCCGGACGAGAACCCCCACATGTAGCGATACCTTCAACTAAGAAGGCCGCAGATTTAGTTTGGGCCCTGAAAACAGCTCCGCCAACCCCCGGCAATGTACTCGACCCCCTACTGGCACAGTTAGTTATGTCAGCAATATAATTCTTATACTGTATGAGTAAACTCAGACACCAGGGCAATAATGAAAGGGGTATCAAATTTACTTTAAGCTTATGGTAAGAAAGGTTAACAGTGGTAACAGTTTACAGGTAATAAGTTGCAGAGCCCTGCATCAATAAACATACTATGCATTAAATGAACAGTAAAGGTGCGCCGCGTGGGTGACCGTTAACTAGGCGTCCTGTGACGCAGTAACTAAATGAACTAACTAGCTGGCCAGGCCTGGCTCCGATATCTAAAACTCAGTCTATAGGGGATGATGGTTTCTTCACCGGCAATTCTTTAAAGGTGGTGCACATAACAGAATAACATTTGTAATCCAGTGGGAAGATTGTGATGAAATAAACACTCTACTTCATGAACTCTGAGTTCAGTTCTGACATGGATCTCCAGTGAGAGTATCAGATATAAACTTGTGGGCCACGGCAGTCTATAGGCACATTAGCAACAACAGTATATGGTCTGAGCATACGCTCGCTCACCCCTCCGGACGCGATCCCAGTCCGGGAACTTCCACCGACTGTGTCCTCACACACACAGTGTCTTCAGCGATCGGGTCCCCGATCCAACCAAGGCTGTAGACAAGCGAAGTCAGATGCCACCCAGGCTCGCTGTGGGGTGGAAGGCTCTTTGGTGCTGCGCAAGGCCTCAGGCTTCAGGCCTTGCACTCCGGCACATCCGCACAGGAGGATCAGTCACTGAAGTCTCGTGTCCCAAAGAGGCAGAGCCCAGCCTCGCCTCCTCCTTTTATAACCCCTCCCATGAGTCTCTGGGGTGGAAACATGCCGAAAGGGATTCTGGGCAAGGTAGTCCCGAGAGTCTTAAAGGGGACCCCGCTACATGTAATTGGGGTCATGCTGCTGCCTATGCCAAGGCAGGTTTTCCCCAGGACTAGGCAAGCACCATAAGATGGGGGGGGCTTGGTCAATGAGCCAAAGCCCAAGGAACCCCAGCAACCTCTGAAGAAACCTTGGGTGAGAATGGTTGCCCTATAGCAAGGGTCTCCAAACTATGGCCCTCCATTTGTGAAGGAACTACAATTTCCATCATGCCTAGTCATGTCTGTGAATGTCAGAGTTTTACAATGCCTCATGGGATGTGTAGTTCCGCAACAACTGGAGGGCCGTAGTTTGGGGATCCCTGCCCTAGAGCATTGGTCTCCGGACTACGGCCCGGGGGCCAGATGCAGCCCTTTGCTTACCTTTATCCTGCCCATGGAGCACTATTCCTCCCATTGACACCAATGATGGAGCACTATTCATTACAAGACACCAATGATAGGGCACTATTACTCCCACTGCTACCAATGATGGGGCATTATTCCTCCCACTGCTACCAATGATGGGGCACTATTCTTCCCACTGACGCCAATGATGGGACACTATTCTTCCCACTGAGACCAATGATGGGGCACTATTCCTCCCACTGACACCAATGATGGGACACTATTCCTCCCACTGACACCAATGATGGGGCACTATTCCTCCAACTGACACCAATGATGGGGCACTATTCCTCCCACTGACACCAATGATGGGACACTATTCTTTGCACTGACACCAATGATGGGGCACTACTCCTCCCACTCGCACCAATGATGGGGCATTATTCTTTGCACTGACATCAATGATGGGGCACTGTTCCTCCCATGAATGCCAATTATGCGGCATTTTAATTCCCATTGATGCAAGGGCAGTTTCTACTCACACTGGCCACTGTCCAACCCCCACAAAGTCTGAAAGACAGTAAACTGGCCCTTTGTTTATATAAGGTTTGGAGATCCCTGCCCTAGAGCAATGGGTCATGCTGAAACTGGTTGGCTGCAATGTCCATGGCCTTTTCAAGATACAGTATATGTTTAATATTATTCTGTCTTCTATAATTAGTAGATAAACTATATTTTAACTAATGAACAAAAAACATTTTTTTTCTTTCAGGTAATACAAATGACCACTGCCAAAGAATTCTGTGCTATTGTGACAAACAATTAGCTGAGTGTTTGAGAAAAGCACCTTACAATAACAAGTATATTCTGTATCCCAATTTTTTATGTGATAGCAAGACTCCATCCTGCTATTATAGAGAATGGTACCCACATCGCAGAAAGCAAGCACGCGCTGGATAGACAGCCGTTTCGTGGAATGTGACTTGTGTGAAATCTGTCTTGACACATTCCATAGTGATTGGATGAAGGCCACGAGTTACCCATGCGGATTTAAATGATGGGGTATGTCCCTGACACTAAAACAAAAGAATCTACTGTGATGAGCAGTAAATTGCCTTCAACACTAACTTATCAGAATTTTTTTTGCAAACCGAGATAAGATATGACCAATTCGTAGCATTTGTTGCTGTCCAATGATCGATTGCTTGATTATATGTTTTAAAGAGAAAGTAAACTTTGTTGGGTGGGGGAGAGAACTTTTGCCATACTTGCAGGTATGGCACACACCTACCTTCTTCTATGCTGTCCTCCAGTGTTGATGAGTCCAAGCACCTGTCACTGTTGCATCTCCTGCTGCCGCCATCTCTGCTTACGATTATTTTGGTTCCAGTTAAGACCCTCAGCAATTGAGCTACCACTAATGATGTGACTTCTGCACTTGCAAACAGAAGTTACATCATCCCCACCACATGGCCCAACGAGCTGAGAGTGTGCACTGCACATGCGCTATACAGCTACTAAGATAATACAAAACTTCTAGGTGAAAGAGGATGTGACTTTGCACGTCTCTTCTGCCAAAAATTCTTACCTTGTAGCATATTTTATTTTTAAAATAGTTTAATTCTGCTTTAAATTACACTTGCTTCCATTGCCTGTCATATGTTTCAATGGATGCAATTGATTACTAGCAATGTTAGTTTTCCTGATTGCGCCCTTTATTGGGGGCATTTATGAGTAGCTTGGGATGTCTTCCCTCAGCTATTCTGATAAGGCCCACTATACTTACTTATAAGCAATGATTTCAGGTTGTAATAAATAAATAAAAAATCACTGGCTTTTATATACTATTTGGATATATTTTTTAAATTTATGATTAAAATCATTTTTGTTAAAGCATTTGTTCATTCTATAAAACTAAAGAAGCAATAAAAGTTTAACACACTGTCTTTATTCATTTTTGTGAGTTTCTTTGTATGCAGTAAATATGTTTTGTTCACAAATTCTTCCACATTTGATCATATCGCTGCATCCCTTCCAAACATTGCATGAACCAATATCTGCAACATATAAAAAGTTCACACGCTGAAGACAAGTATTCAGTTTTCGTTTCAAATATTTTTATTTTCATATACAAGAATTAACATGGTTTTGAGATAACAACATTCGTGGTTATATAAAATATAAATGAATATAAACAGAGGATAAAATTCATATAGTAATGATGGAGTTTCTCATGTATCATATCTACTATTTAGATATAGAGCAAAAGCATATAACAAATATTTAACAAATTTATATTTTAAGTAACACATATATTTAGAGTAATAAAACAGTTATTTTAGAACATAAACAGAGATAAATAAAAATTTTGAAGTGAATATTGTTAGATTATTTCTAAATAAGGGAGACATAGTGAAGCTAGGGGAAAATAGGTAATTTTTCTAGGGCCAAGTTCCTGCAATATGGCTTGGCATTATCTGGATTTGTAGACAATCTTAACTACCGTATATACTTGAGTATAAGCCGAGATTTTCAGCCCTTTTTTTTGGGCTGAAAGTCCCCCCCTCTGCTTATACTCGAGTCAGCGAAAGTTTTTACATGTAAATAGTACCTGGGAAAAAAAGTTGCGGCTGCGGCGTCCATCGTTCAAATCCCGCGGTCTCTTCCTGGTCCCTTCCGTGATAGGCGATTCTCATCAGACACTCTCCGCCTATCACGAACGTTCTCTCATCCTCAGTTTCCCAGCAGACGTCTGTGATTGGCGGAACACCCAACACAGTGTCTGCTGGGAAACTGAGGAAGAGAGAACGTTCATGATAGGCGGAGAGTGTCTGATGAGAATCGCCTGTCACGGAAGGAACAGGAAGAGACCGCGGAATTTGAACGATGGACGCCGCAGCCGCAACTTTTTTCAGGTACTATTTACATGTAAAATTTGAACAGTGAGGATAGGGAACAGTGAGGATAGGGAACAGTGAGGCATTGTTGTCCCTCGGCTTATACTCAAGTCAGTAAGTTTTCCCAGTTTTTTGTGGCAACATTAGGTACCTTGGCTTATACTCGAGTCGGCTTATACTCGAGTATATACGGTATCTCATATGTCGTCCATTATAAAATGTAAGTTAATGCATATAGAAAAGTAGGCTGATGTAAATAATCAGGAAAAGAGGAACGAAAAAGAATGGGGAATGAGATATGTTTCCAGAGGAGGAGGGGGGGGGGGTTATCTAAAGAGTATCTAGTAAACTAAATAGTATCCTGTGTAGTATATTATGGGGCATTAAGGGAGTAATAACGAGGTATCAAACCCTGGTGGTAGGAAATGTTCTGTCCATGGCTTCCAAATGGATTCAAATTTCGAGATGTTATCTAGGTAGATAGCTTCTGTTTTTGCATGGATTAGAGTTTGGGTAACTCTTTGTTTGACTGATACAATACTAAGTGTGTCCGTTTTCCAGGCTTTCACTATTACTTGTTTCGCTGCAGTAGTTACAAAAAGCAATAACTGGAATTGGCGACGGGATAGGACCTGGGGTTTACTATTGAGAAGTGCAATAGTTGAGTTAGGCATTATTGTCATCTTAAACATTATAGAGAGCATTTTAAATACTTTTGACCAGAAGGATCTGACAATGTCACATTCCCACCAGATATGTGCATGTGTTCCTGAAGTGGAACAACCACAAAAGCATTGGGATGAGTATTGTGGAGTGAATTTAGGTATCCTGGCTGGGACTAAGTACCATCTGGTAAGTACCTTATAGTTTGTTTCAAGTGCCACTATATTTGGGGAGACCGACTATGTTGTTTGCCAAATTTGGGTCCAATTTATGTTTTCAGTTTGCAACTGGAGATCTGTTTCCCATTTAGTGGTATAAGTTGGGGGGGAGGCGGTGATATGTGATAGTTATTGGGCGTATAGATTGGAAATAAGACCACGTTTATGTGGATCAGATTTACAAGCCTGTTCAAACATAGTGAAATGTAGATGATTTGTATCAGGAGGTGCATTGTAATGCAGAAAATTTTCAATTTGAAGATACCTCAAGGTTTCTGTGTGCGGAATATTATGGGTTTCCTGAAGAGTTGGAAAGGATGTGATGGTAGAGGATGTATAAAAATGATGAGCACTTGTTAATCCAGTTTTTGACCATTTTATGAATGAGTTCGGGGAGGACCATGCTGGGAAAATGAAGGATTATGTAGGAAAGAAAGAAGGGGATTATGTTTAGATTGTAAACCAAATCTGGTTTTCAATCTATCCCAAATGGATAAACTATGTTTAGTAATGGGATTTGTTACTGTCTTGCGCTGTGTAGGATTTATCCATAAAATATTAGCTATAGATAGTGGGCCACACTCGACTGTTTCTATTGCAACCCATAGTGGTATTTCTGTCTTAGCATGGTATTTAGATAGTTGTGACAGTTGGGCAGAGTAATAATATTTTGTAAGGTCTGGACCTCCTAATCCTCCATTAAGTTCAGGGGCATTTAAGTTCTTTTTTTAGGTATTCAAGGTTTTGTTTTACCCCAAATATATTGTAGGATTTTACGTTGTAGGATGCATAGAAAGTGTGATGGTATTGATATGGGGAGAACCCGGAATAGATAAAGTAATTTTGGAAGAATAGACATCTTTATCACTGTGATTCTGTCTAACCAAGCCGTATGGTTGACCGATTAGTAAGAAGTTTATTTAGATTTGTCAGCATGGGTGGGTAGTTCATTGAATAAAGCTCTAAGGGGTTAGCCGTAAAGTTAACTCCCAGGTAAGAGATAGACGTTGTAGACCAGGAAATTGGTAAGGAGTGAATTAATTGGGTTTGGATAGCAGGTGTCAATGATACATTTAAAGCTTTGGTTTTATGTGGGTTTATTGAAAGTCCTGATACTTGCTCAAATTCGAAGAGGATTTTCAAAAGAGTCGGTGCCGAAGTGATGGGTGATATAAGGAATATGAGAACATCATCAGCAAACATGCACAGCTTATGCTGGTGACCACCAAGTTCTAAACCTTTAATATCAGGGTTGGATCTTATGAGCTGGGCTAGGGGTTCAAATTGCCAGAGCAAACAGGAGGGGAGAAAGGGGGCATGCCTGCCTGGTTCCTCTCTCGACACGAAAAGGGTCGAACCTAAATCCCAAATAGTAAATATAGGCTTTAGGATTATGATATAAGGCGGTGATCCATTTCAGAAAATGAGGTCCGAAACCCCAATGATTTAGAATTGAGTGCATGTATGGCCATGATATAGAATCGAATGCCTTTCGAATATCTAGTGAGAGGAAACAGGCAGGGATATGGCATGAACGGGCTACATGAGCTAATAATGTAGCTCGGTGAATATTGTCACCAGCTTGTCTTGAGGGTATGAAGCCTGCTTGATATCTATGAATTTGGTTTCCAATAATGGGATTAAGCCTAGAAGCAAGTATTTTAGCCAATATTTTGATATCAATATTTAGGATAGATATCGGTCTATAATTGGACCACGATGTATTATCTCTATTGGGTTTAAGCATCATAGATATAGAGGCTGTAAGTGACTCAGTACGAAAATTATGTTCTTTAAGGAGGGAATTGAAAGCTTCAACCATAAGGGGTGATAATAATGATGAAAATCTCTTGTAATAAGTTGCAGAGAGACCATCTGTACCAGGACGTTTATGTGTTTTAAGTAATTTTATAGTATTTTGAATTTTCAGAGTCTGTGATTGGTTTATCGAGAGAATCTTGATG
The DNA here is from genome assembly GCA_029206835.1 of Rana muscosa. NCBI lineage: Eukaryota > Metazoa > Chordata > Amphibia > Anura > Ranidae > Rana > Rana muscosa. Next base: position 50,891,999 of record CM055127.1, read on the forward strand.
TGATTGTGATAAAGAAGGGAGGTGTATTGTAGATAGGAGTTTGGACAGTTTTGATTGTTCAAAGGTATAAGGATCTGTGTAGAGTTCCGTCAATTTTCTGTGAAATTCTTTTAATATTTTTAGTGGATTGCTAGTGTAAGTATCTTTGTATAAAAAATGAATCCGCGCAAAAGTATTTAAAAACACCAATGTCAGCAGAGGTATAGGATATATGTTTTTCAAGGGAATCAATAGACAGCTGCCTCTACTGATTGCGTCCACCTGAGTGGGACAAATGAATGGAAAGGAAAGGAAAGGAAAAGCAGATATGGCGCTGGTCTATTGGAGCCCTGTGCAGCCTGGTGCTGCACTAAATAATGCAAATGTGTAAAGTGCAATGTGTGAATAACTAAACTCAAAGTACTAAAAAGTTCTTGAATCCTAAAGTGCATGTGCAAACTGCTCATATACAGGTCCTTCTCAAAAAATTAGCATATTGTGATAAAGTTCATTATTTTCTGTAATGTACTGATAAACATTAGACTTTCATATATTTTAGATTCATTACACACAACTGAAGTAGTTCAAGCCTTTTCTTGTTTTAATATTGATGATTTTGGCATACAGCTCATGACAACCCAAAAATCCTATCTCAAAAAATTAGCATATTTCATCCGACCAATAAAAGAAAAGTGTTTTTAATACAAAAAAAGTCAACCTTCAAATAATTATGTTCAATTATGCACTCAATACTTGGTCGGGAATCCTTTTGCAGAAATGACTGCTTCAATGCGGCGTGGCATGGAGGCAACCAGCCTGTGGCACTGCTGAGGTGTTATGGAGGCCCAGGATGCTTCGATAGCGGCCTTAAGCTCATCCAGAGTGTTGGGTCTTGCGTCTCTCAACTTTCTTTTCCCAATATCCCACAGATTCTCTATGGGGTTCAGGTCAGGAGAGTTGGCAGGCCAATTGAGCACAGTAATACCATGGTCAGTAAACCATTTACCAGTGGTTTTGGCACTGTGAGCAGGTGCCAGGTCGTGCTGAAAAATGAAATCTTCATCTCCATAAAGCTTTTCAGCAGATGGAAGCATGAAGTGCTCCAAAATCTCCTGATAGCTAGCTGCATTGACCCTGCCCTTGATAAAACACAGTGGACCAACACCAGCAGCTGACATGGCACCCCAGACCATCACTGACTGTGGGTACTTGACACTGGACTTCAGGCATTTTGGCATTTCCCTCTCCCCAGTCTTCCTCCAGACTCTGGCACCTTGATTTCCGAATGACATGCAAAATTTGCTTTCATCCGAAAAAAGTACTTTGGACCACTGAGCAACAGTCCAGTGCTGCTTCTCTGTAGCCCAGGTCAGGCGCTTCTGCCGCTGTTTCTGGTTCAAAAGTGGCTTGACCTGGGGAATGCGGCACCTGTAGCCCATTTCCTGCACACGCCTGTTCACGGTGGCTCTGGATGTTTCTACTCCAGACTCAGTCCACTGCTTCCGCAGGTCCTCCAAGGTCTGGAATCGGTCCTTCTCCACAATCTTCTTCAGGGTCCGGTCACCTCTTCTCGTTGTGCAGCGTTTTCTGCCACACTTTTTCCTTCCCACAGACTTCCCACTGAGGTGCCTTGATACAGCACTCTGGGAACAGCCTATTCGTTCAGAAATTTCTTTCTGTGTCTTACCCTCTTGCTTGAGGGTGTCAATGATGGCCTTCTGGACAGCAGTCAGGTCGGCAGTCTTACCCATGATTGCGGTTTTGAGTAATGAACCAGGCTGGGAGTTTTTAAAAGCCTCAGGAATCTTTTGCAGGTGTTTAGAGTTAATTAGTTGATTCAGATGATTAGGTTAATAGCTTGTTTAGAGAACCTTTTCATGATATGCTAATTTTTTGAGATAGGAATTTTGGGTTGTCATGAGCTGTATGCCAAAATCATCAATATTAAAACAAGAAAAGGCTTGAACTACTTCAGTTGTGTGTAATGAATCTAAAATATATGAAAGTCTAATGTTTATCAGTACATTACAGAAAATAATGAACTTTATCACAATATGCAAATTTTTTGAGAAGGACCTGTATAATTATAAATATGTGCAAAATAAATTGAATAATAAAAATACTAAAAATACATTGGGGTATCTGTACCCCTCCTTAACCATTTAACGACCGCCCACTGTAAATCGGCAGAATGGCACCGACAGGCAGAATCACGTATATCTACGTGACTGCCTTTGTATAGTTGGGGGGTCCGATCGGATCCCCTTCTTTACAGTGAGCGGCCGTTATTCGTTTGGGAGCGATCAGAGATGAGGGGACAGCCGTTCGATTCCGGCCACCCCCTCTCGATCGCTCCCAGCGAATCGAATCCTTCCCCTGCCTGTGTAATGTTTACACAGTCAGAGGAAGTGATGTCATCTCTCCTGCGGCGCTCACATATACCGAGCGCCGCACAGGAGAAGATGCAGGTTAGTGCACAAAACACTACACTGACACCAGGACACATAGGCACATAAATCGCCCCCCCAGATCACCCCCCAGCCCCCAGTCACAGTGTCACTGATTGCAGTGACCATTTATTTACTGATCACTGCAATCAGTGACATTTGTGACTGTAAAAGTGTCACTAAAGTTAGTTTTAGGTCCAGTGCAGCCCCCTAACCCCCCTCTAATAAAGGTTTAACCCCCTGATCGCCCCCCAGATAGCCCTTTCACCCCCTAGCACCGCCGTCGCTAAGCGATCATTTTTCTGATCGCTGTCTTAGCGTCGGTGATGCCGATTGGTAGCCAGTTATTTTTTTTAGGTTCGCCGCAGGTTTTTATAGCGTCAGGTACCCCCATATATTACCTAATAAAGGTTTAACCCCCTTGATCGCCCCCAGGTAACCCTTTCACCCCTATCACCGCTGTCGCTAAGCGATCGTTTTTCTGATCGCTGTCTTAGCGTTGGTGATGCCGATCGGTAGCCAGTAATTTTTTTTAGGTTTGCCGCAGGTTTTTATAGCGTCGGGTACCCCCATATATTACCTAATAAAGGTTTAACCCCCTTGATCGCCCCCCAGGTAACCCTTTCACCCCCTATCACCACTGTCGCTAAGCGATAGTTTTTCTGATCGCTGTCTTAGTGTCGGTGATGCCGATCGGTAGCCAGTAATTTTTTTTAGGTTCGCCGCAGGTTTTTATAGCGTCAGGTACCCCCATATATTATCTAATAAAGGTTTAACCCCCTTGATTGCCCCCCAGGTAACCCTTTCACCCCCTATCACCACTGTCGCTAAGCGATCGTTTTTCTGATCGCTGTCTTAGTGTCGGTGATGCCGATAGGTAGCCAGTAATTTTTTTTTAGGTTCGCCGTCAGGTTTTTATATAGCGTCAGGTACCCCTATATATTACCTAATAAAGGTTTTAACCCCCTAATTGCCCCTAGTTAACCCTTTCACCAGTAATCACCATATAAGTGTTACGGGTGACGCTGGTTAGTTAGTTTGCTTTTTATAGTGTCAGGGCACCCGCCGTATATAACCCAATAAAGGTTTAACCCCCTGATCGCCCGGCGGGTGATATCAATTTGGTTTTAGCGTCAGAGAGGGTCTGCGTCACACCCCAGGCAGCGTCAGGTTAGTGCCAGTAACGCTAACACCCACGCGTGAAGCATACACCTCCCTTAGTGGTATAGTATCTGAACAGATCAATATCTGATCTGATCAGATCTATACTAGCGTCCCCAGCAGTTTAGGGTTCCCAAAAACGCAGTGTTAGCGGGATCAGCCCAGATACCTGCTAGCACCTGCGTTTTGCCCCTCCGTCCAGCCCAGGCCACCCAAGTGCAGTATCGATCGATCACTGTCACTTGCAAAACACAACACACATAACTGCAGCGTTCGCAGAGACAGGCCTGATCCCTGCGACTCCAGTGCTGTAGGAGGTGATTTCACCACCAGTTAAAAAAAAAAAGCATATATGCCGTAGCATTGGGGCAGCAGGGGCGGAGGAGCGGAGGAGCGATTTTACTCCTAATGCCGCGTACATACGGTCGAAATTCCGACGGAGGCTTGCCCGTGGAAAAGTCTGACCATGTGTACGCGGCATAACTTTTGCGGGAAGATGCCCCCATGCTTCGGCATATATAAATGGTGCATGTATGCCCATCATTAGAAGTGGGTGGATGAAGGGCGGTATTCTAATGGTGGGCATACCCACCGATCAATCTTTTTTTTTCGTTCAGCCAACAGGCTGCATGAAAAAAAAGATTACAATACATGTCCAACAAGGACCAGCAACGTACTGGTATGTTGCTGGACTTTGAATGTTTATACCAGAATGATGCCTGCGGGTTTAGGTATCATCTTGGTATCATTCTTTTCAGCCAGCGGCCGGCTTTCATGTAAAAGCAATCCTAGTTGCTAATTAGCCTCTGAACTGCTTTTACAAGCAGTGGGAGGGAATGTCCCCCCCAGATATAAAAAGCGCCATTGGGAAATTGGGAAAGCATTTTATCACACCGATCTTGGTGTGGTCAGATGCTTTGAGGGTAGAGGAAAGATCTAGGGTCCAATAGACCCCAGTTTTTTCAAAAAAAGAGTACCTGTCACTACCTATTGCTATCATAGGGGATATTTACATTCCCTGAGATAACAATAAAAATGATAAAAAAAATAAATAAATAAATATGGAAGCAACAGTTTAAAAATAAAATAAAAAAGCAAAATTAATAATAAAAAAAAAAACACCCCTGTCCTGCCCTGCTCTTGCCCAATGGCGAACGCAAGCGTCGGTCTGGCTTCATATGTAAACAGCAATTGCACCATGCATGTGAGGTATCACCGCGAAGGTCAGATCGAGGGCAGTAATTTTAGCAGTAGACCTCCTCTGTAAATGTAACGGCATAACCTGTAAAGGCTTTTAAAGGCTTTTTAAAATGTATGTAGTTTGTCGCCAATGAGCGTTTGTGCGAAATTTTAAAGCTTGTCGTGTTTGGTATCTATGTACTCGGCCTAAGATCATCTTTTTTATTTCATCAAACATTTGGGCAATATAGTGTGTTTTAGTGCATTAAAATAAAAAAAAGTGTATTTTTCCCCCAAAAATGCGTTTGAAAAATCGCTGCGCAAATACTGTGTAGAAAAAAAAATGCAACACCCACCATTTTAATCTGTACGGCCTTTGCTTTAAAAATATATATAATGTTTGGGGGTTCAACATAATTTTCTTGCAAAAAAAAAATATGTTTTCATGTAAACAAAAAGTGTCAAAAAGGGCTTTGTCTTCAAGTGGTTAGAAGAGTGGATGTAAGCTTCCTAATGTTGTGTATAAAATGCCAGAACAGTTCAAAACCCCCCCAAATGACCCCATTTTGGAAAGTAGACACCCCAAGCTATATACTGAGAGGCATGTCGAGTCCATGGAATATTTTATATGTTGACACAAGTTGCGGAAAAAATACATTTTTTTTTTTTTTTTGCACAAAGATGTCACTAAATGATATATTGCTCAAACATGTCATGGGCATATGTGGAATTACACCCCAAAATACATTCTGTTGCTTCTCCTGAGTACGGGGATACCACATGTGTGAGACTTTTTGGGAGCCTAGCCGCGTACGGGACCCCAAAACCAAGCACCGCCTTCAGGCTTTCTAAGGGTGTAAATTTTTGATTTCACTTCTCACTGCCTATCACAGTTTCGGAGGCCATGGAATGCCCAGATGGCACAAACCCCCCCCCAAATGACCCCATTTTGGAAAGTAGCCACCCCAAGCTATTTGCTGAGAGGTATGGTGAGTATTTTGCAGATCTCGCTTTTTGTCACAAAGTTTTGAAAATTGAAAAAAATAAAAAATAAAAAAATATATTTTCTTTCTTCATTTTCAAAAACAAATGAGAGTTGTAAAATACTCACCATGCCTCTCAGCAAATAGCTTGGGGTGTCTACTTTCCAAAATGGGGTCATTTGGGGGGTTTTTGTGCTATTTTGGCATTTTATGGCCTTCAAAACTGTGATAGGTAGTGAGGAGTGAAATCAAAAATTTGTGCCTAGAAATTCTGAAGGCGGTGCTTGGTTTTCGGGGTCCCGTACGCGGCTAGGCTCCCAAAAAGTCCCACACATGTGGTATCCCCGTATTTAGGAGAAGCAGCAAAATGTATTTTGGGGTGTAATTCCATATATAACCATGGCATGTGTGAGCAATATATCATTTAGTGACAACTTTTTGTAATTATTTTTTATTTATTTATTTTTTTAGTCATTATTCAATCACTTGAGACAAAAAAAAAAATATTCAATGGGCTCAACATGCCTCTCAGCAATTTCCTTGGGGTGTCTTCTTTCCAAAATTGGGTCATTTGGGGGGGTTTTGTACTGCCCTGCCATTTTAGCACCTCAAGAAATGAGATAGGCAGTCATAAATTAAAAGCTGTGTAAATTCCAGAAAATGTACCCTAGTTTGTAGACGCTATAACTTTTGCGCAAACCAATAAATATACGCTTATTGACATTTTTTTTACTAAAGACATGTGGCTGAATACATTTTGGCCTAAATGTATGACTAAAATTGAGTTTATTCGATTTTTCTTATAACAAAAAGTAGAAAAATAGGATTTTTTACTCACCGTAAAATCCTTTTCTCTGAGTCCATGGACCGACACAGCTTCTCTATTGACAAAGTGGGTATTATCCGTTAATTAGGAGTGACTAGGCAGAAAAACTTGTAAAAAGTGTTGCATCACACCTTCTACAGTACCGCCCAGGGGGCGGACCCTCTGGGTATACCCTCTCAGTCTGCATCTTCGCAGATCAGTTCGTCAAAAAGCAGTACAAACTTAAAAGGAGGGGTGGGTGCTGTGTCGGTCCATGGACTCAGAGAAAAGGATTTTACGGTGAGTAAAAAAATCCTATTTACTCTTTCGTCCATAGACCGACACAGCTTCTCTATTGACAAAGTGGGACGTCCCAAAGCAGTGTCAGAGAAAAAAACGAGGGGTGGTAACAGCATAAAAACAAACTTCACCCCAAAACACAAAAACAGCACTCCTCCAACGGAGGAGGTGCAACTCTAAACAGCCGCTTGCAAAACCTTGCGGCCGAAAGAGGCATCCGAAGATGCACCTACATCAACCTTTTTGTGAAAGTGTGAGCGGACGACCAAGTCGCCGCTTTACATAGTTGGGAAACAGACGCTTGATGTCGGAAAGCCCAAGAGGCACCTATTGCCCTGGTCGAATGCGCCGTGACAGGAAAGGGGGGCGCCTGACCCTTTAAGGCGTAAGCCTGGATTACTATCTGTCGGATCCACCTAGAGATGGTGGCCGATGAGACTGCTTGGCCCTTCTTGGGACCAGCCACCGAAACAAACAGTGAGTCTGACTTCCGGAACAGGGAAGTAGCAGATAGGTATACTCTCAAAGCTCGGACAACGTCCAAGGAATGCAACGCCGACTCCTTAGAATTCGACGGCTGAGGACACAAGGATGGAAGTACAATGTCTTCGTTGAGATGAAAAGCCGAAACGACTTTCGGAAGAAAGGAAGGCTGCGGCCGCAGCACCACCTTATCCTTGTGGAAAATCAAATAGGGAGCCTTGCAGGACAAGGCTGCCAGCTCAGAGACTCGTCTAACTGACGTAACAGCCACCAAAAAGACCACTTTCTGAGAAAGTGTCAACAGGGGAATATCTCTAATATTCTCAAACGGTGCCTTCTGAAGCACCGAGAGGACCAGGTTCAAGTCCCACGGAGGTAACGGGGGACAAACCGGAGGGGCCACATGTCGGACCCCCTGCACAAATGTACTCACGAGAGAGTGAGTCGCCAGGGGTCGCTGAAAAAAGACAGCCAGGGCAGATATCTGTCCCTTAATCGTACTTAGGGCAAGCCTTTGGTCCACCCCATGCTGTAAAAACAGCAGGATTCTGGAAACCAAATAGGTACGTGGATGCCATTTCATTTCCTCACACATGGAGATGTAGGCCCTCCAAGTGCGGTGATAGACCTTCCTAGATGACGGTTTTCGAGCACTTCTCATAGTAGAGATTACTGAGTCTGACAGGCCCCGGTCTCTCAGTACCTGGTTCTCAACAGCCATGCCGTTAAAGCCAATGACTGTAAAGCAGGATGGAATATGGGACCTTGCGATAGCAGGTCCTTCCGTAGTGGTAGGCGCCAGGGGACGTCTGCTACCAGACGTACTAGATCGGCGTACCAAGGACGCTGAGGCCAATCTGGAGCGATTAGGATCATTGGAATTCCCTCTGCCTCCACTCTGCGGAGCAGAAGAGGAAGAAGCCTTAAGGGAGGGAAGGCATAGATTAGCCGATACTGACCCCACGATGCTACCAACGCGTCCGTTGTGTCTGCCCATGGGTCTCTTGACCGGGCCACAAATCTCAATACCTTCCGATTGAGTCGGGAAGCCAGAAGATCTACGTCTGGTGTGCCCCATCTTTGGCAGAGGAGTTGGAACACCTCCGGGTGTAAGGACCATTCTCCCTGGTCCAGCATCTGGCGGCTCAGGTAGTCCGCCTGCCAGTTTTCCACACCCGGAATGTACACGGCCAACAGTGCCGGTACGCTCCTCTCTGCCCACTTCAGGATGCGAGCGATCTCCGATGCTGCAGCTGAGCTTCTTGTTCCTCCTTGATGATTGACATATGCCACTGCTGTGGCGTTGTCTGACTGGATCCTGACTGGACGCCCTTGCAGTCTCTGAGACCATTTGAAGAGGCACAGCTTGATCGCCCGGATCTCCAGGACATTGATCGGCAGGAGGGCTTCCTCTGGGGTCCAGCGACCCTGTGCCGACTGGACACCCCAGACTCCCCCCCAACCTGTAAGGCTGGCGTCCGTCGTGATCACTATCCAGTAAACCGGAAGAAATGACCTTCCGGCCATTAGAGCCGGTGCTGTCAGCCACCATACCAGGGATCTCCTGACTAGGTGGCTCACTCGGATTTGATAATCCAGAGATGAAGGGCATCTGTTCCATCTGGACAGAAATTCCTTCTGTAACACTCGAGTGTGGTATTGAGCATATGGGACCGCCTCGAAGGAGGCTACCATGAGGCCCAACACTCGCATGCAAAAACGGAGTGACGACCAATTCCTGGAAGTCAGCTGCAGTACTGCAGCCCGGAGGGTCTGCAACTTCTCCACAGGGAGGAATATCTTTGCCTCTGAGGAATCCAGAATCAACCCCAGGTACACTAGGCGTTGAGTGGGCACCAATACTGACTTTTGCGTGTTTAGTATCCAACCACAGTCTCGAAGAGTCTGACAGGTAATGGACACTCTTACCTCTAATTCTGAGCTTGAAGGGGCCTTCAGCAGAAGGTCGTCCAAGTAACCTGTGATAGCGATACCCCGCTGTCTTAGAAGTGCCAGAATCGGAGCGAGCACCTTGGTGAACGTCCTGGGTGCTGAGGCAAGGCCAAACGGGAGGGCCACAAACTGGTAGTGGTTCTTCCCGATAGCAAATCGCAGAAACCTCTGGTGTCTGGAGTATATGGGGACATGCAGGTATGCGTCCTTGATGTCCAAGGAGGCCAGAAAGTCCCCCGGATGGAGAGCCGTGACTACAGATCGAACCGACTCCATCCAAAATCTTTGTAACTTCACAAAGCAATTGAGGGCTCTGAGATCCAAGATTGGACGAACCCCCTCCTTCTTCGGCACAATGAACAGATTTGAGTAAAAACCCTGACCCCGTTCCTGTTCTGGAACTGGAATAACTACCCCGCGTTCCAGTAGACCCTGGACCGCCCCATACAGGGCCTCCCGACGGGTCGGTAGTAGCTGGAGATTGGAGGTGATGAATCTGTCTGGTGGACAAGAGAGAAATTCTATCTTGTAGCCTGAGGAGATTACTTCGCAAACCCACCTGTCGGAGACTAGAGCAGTCCACTGAGTCGCGAATTTGCGAAGACGTCCCCCCACCCGAGAGCTGGGTGGGGGCGGACCTTCATGTGGACGCAGATTTGTCCGCAGGCTTGTTGGGTCTGCGGGACCAAGGACGCTTCTGTCCTTGGGCAGGCGCTTTATCGGCCTGGGGTCTTTTCCCTGTCGCCTTAAGGGGGCGAAAAAAACGCTTACGTGCAGTAAAGGAGGGCCCTTGCCCTTGGCGTGGTCCCTTACCCTTGCTAGTTTGGGGAAGCAAAGTGCTCTTACCTCCTGTGGCATCACTGATGATGTCATCCAGAGAAGCCCCAAAAAGTCTGTCGCCCTTAAAAGGCAGATCCAACAGGGCTTTCTTGGAAGTCTGGTCCGCAGACCAGCCCTTTAGCCAGATCAGGCGGCGTATTGCTGCTGCATAAACCGAAGCTCTTGACAGCAGGGGAATAGTATCCATGTCTGACTCGCAGACAAACTTAAGGCCCTGGACCAACTGGTCGGCCAAAGTTATCTCATTAGGAGGAGCATCTCGCTCCTTTAACCCCTGGAGTAGCAATTTTGCCCATTCAGTAAGTGTCTGAGACACTAGGGCCCCCGCCAATGCCTGGCGTACTGCCGAGCCTACCACTGAGTATAGGTAGCGAGCGAGCGCTTCAGCCTTCTTATCCACAGGGTCCTTGAAAACAGGAGCCCCTTCTACTGGAATAGTGGTGGCTCTATTAAGTCTGGACACCGAAGGGTCCACTATAGGGGGAGAGGTCCATATCTTCAGAAAACTCTCCTCAAAGGGGTACCGTACTGCAAACCTCTTTGGGGCTGTAAAGACCCTCAGTGGGTTCTCCCATTCCTTGTATAAGAGTTTGTCAAAATAAGACACACAAGGGAACACCTTAGCAGTGCGGGCAGGTTTACGAAACCCAAAGGGGACTGGAGTATCTGCTACTTCTGCAGTCTTTTCCAACTTTAGCGTATCCCGCACTGCAGTAATAAGGTCAGATACCAAAGCCGTCTCGCGTACTGACCTGGACTTGGAGTCATCCTCACTGTCCGATCGGTCACGGTCTGCAGTCTCTGATGCATCAGAATCTGGGCCATGAGCCGTAGCTGGACCTGGTTCTGCATCAGAAATATCCCCAGAAGATTGCAGGCGACATAGCGTCCATAGACACCTCTTGGACACCAGCTGCTAAATCTGGTGTTTCAGGGGAGAAGACATCTGGCTCAAATGCCATGCTGACCACACGCTGACACCCACAGGGCTCCAGGCAAGATATCAATAGGCTACCCTCCTGTGCTGCAGAGAGGCTGAGTCACCCAGAGGACTCACCACCCTGGATAGGTACTGCTATGCTGTGCCTGTGATGCTGTCCCACTGCTGCTGTGTCAGTCTGCTTCTTTTATCAGCACTTCCTGTGTGAATTTTCGCGCCAGTGTAATGCACCCTAGAGGCCGAAGGCTCTCGCAAAATGGTTGCCAAAAACGTCTGTATGGAAGATAATGTGGGCTCTAAGAAAATGGCCGCCGACAGAAGATAGAGGTCAAGCAGCCATAGCCCACAAAAAGATGGCCGCCGAACGGCAATATCTGCATACAGGGTGGACAAACATGGCCGCCGATCAGCTGATAGGGGCCAGTGGGTGTGGCCGAACCACAGGAAGATGGCCGCCGGGCAGTCACAAGAGGCCAAACTTGGCATGGACCACCTCAAAATGGCCGCCGACAGCATGGAGGAGGAAGGACACAAACACAGGTAAGAAAAAAAAATGACATTTCTTTTAAATGTTAGTTACAGCCAGCCCCGCTCCAGTGGGACCCCCTAGGTGACCCCCAGCACCCAGCAACCTTTAGCTAGAAGCCCAGGGAACAGGGAGAGAGGGAAGAAAGGGGCCACAACCACTTACTTGATCTCTCCAGGAATGTCCAGCTAAATCACCGAGCCGAGGCAGGGGAGCTTTACTTACCTATCCTGCATGTATTCTGCTGGAAGACATTCCAAACAGATCATCGTCCACGCACGGAAGGTGACTGTTGGCCAGGCATGCTGTGATTGGACCCAGAAGGGACGATCATATGTATGCCCTGGAGCATGACGCTCACCGGACAGGCTGCTGCGACTCGGCCGTAAGGTCAGCCGAAGCTGAGCGGTCCGATGCAAGCCTTGGAGCGTAAGCTCACCGGCCAGGCTGCTGCGACTCGGCCGTAAGGTCAGCCGAAGCTGAGCGGTCCGATGCAGGCCCTGGAGCGTAAGCTCACCGGCCACCCGTGGAGCAACGGGCATGTCGTGGAAAACCCAGCGCGTAGCTAGGGTCGGCACACGCTCAATGGCCGAAACTGGGGAGACTACAAGGATCGAGGATCCAGCCTGTCACCCAGTCGGCAGTTGATCGAAGATCGCAGGAAACAACAAATGTAGCAAAAATAAATAAATATATATATATATATATCTTTTTTCCCCGGACCAATGGGCCCGAAGGGAGCCATGTCCTACTCCTTGCTAGACAGAAAAAAACTGATCTGCGAAGACGCAGACTGAGAGGGTATACCCAGAGGGTCCGCCCCCTGGGCGGTACTGTAGAAGGTGTGATGCAACACTTTTTACACATTTTTCTGCCTAGTCACTCCTAATTAATGGATAATACCCACTTTGTCAATAGAGAAGCTGTGTCGGTCCATGGACGAAAGAGTAATATCTTTTTTTTTTCAAAATTTTCGGTCTTTTTCCGTTTATATCGCAAAAAATAAAAATCTCAGAGGCAATCAAATTCCATTAAAAGAAAGCTCTATTTGTGGGAAGAAAAGGACGCAACATTGCATGTCTGCACAATTTACAGTTAAAGCAGCGCAGTGCAAAATTCTGAAACCAGCTCTGGTCCTTTAGCTACAAAATGGTCCGGGGCTTAAGTGGTTAATAATCGTGATAAAGAATATACAAGTGAACACACTTGTGCAATTAATATTTTTGCAAAAATCAATGTATGAAATAAATAAATAAATAAATAAAATGCAGTCCTCTTCAATTAGTGCTATAAAAATCCTTAGAAAAGAGTCCTTATGGAAGAGTCCTTATGGAAAACATACAAAGGAAATATCCAATCAGGTTATTCAGGTGCTGTAAAAAATGTGCTTGGTGCTTAGTTTGAAGGAGCCGTGATCACTGCAAACTGTGCTCTTACAAAAACCGCACTCACCAGATATTACCCCCCTCTTGGTGTATGATGCCTTCACAGTGTGGGCCACTGTGTAGCCCTCTGGCAATTGCTCGTCCCTCTTCTCTTGATGGTGTTATTGCTCAATAATGGCCCATGTATAAGAGAAAGGAAGGGAGCCCCAGATGGTGTGATAACGTTTTAAAATCTTATTTATTAATAAAACACAGCTTGGGTATTCACATTTAGGCAAAGTTAAAGCATGCAATCAACGCTGATACCTCTTTCAGGCAACAGGAAGCGATGTGACGTTCTGGGGGCGTGTTCTACCGGTTTCGTCATGTGACTTCTTCTGGAACACCCCGAACGTCAGTATCCCTTCCCTTTTATGGCACATCGTGACATGTCGGCCGCCATTTTGGGTGTGATATTGCAGACCGAAGCCCAAATGTATCGGCCGCCATTTTTGGTAAGATAATGGAGACAGAAGCCTGAAGTAAGAATGACAATCTCACCCCATCGGCCATTTTGTGTAAGATATTGAGGACATGAGCTTTGTGCAACAAAATCTCTTGTTAACCTAAAGAGCATAATGTCCAGGTCACGATCTACAATTTAAAAAAAAGGATAACAACAGCAATGTTAAACAATAATTGGCATTAATAAAACCGTAGTTAAACCCATGAGATTAACCCTTCTATACTACAATTAATGATGTGTTCTAATGTGATGCTATTATATATATAAGGGTATTAGCCCTATTTTGTAAAGAATATATATATAAATAAACATACTATTGTATGTAGAGAGGAAATATGAAGGAAATATAATTGTAGCACACAGATACCTTCCTTGCTTACCTCCGCTAGCAGGTGGGACACACCATGCCACATGCCCAGTATCCTCCTTATTGCAGAGGGTGAGCGGTGTTATCTGATTTGGGTCCTGCAGCAAGTTACCTCCTTCCGTTGGATTCTTCACCCTAGAGTGTAGGAAGAAGTCTATTCTCTCTCTTTACTTAAGAAGGCCATTGTCCAGACAGTATTGAAACCCAATAAAAAGGTTTATTTTGGTTGTTTGAGAACTCGATAGGAAAGTTGGAGATAGAGAAAAATGAACTAGGAGGCAGGTTCAGGCACGCAGCACTCAATCATCAATCATCGCCACTCAGGCCTGAGTGGGTTTTTGCTCACCCGGATAGTCCCTCCAAGGGCGGTCCTAGCAGCCGGTGTGGAGCATGAAACGTTTACTTGTAGTTTCCTAGGGATACGATCAGGAGATAATCTCTAAGTCCTGAACTTCCCAGCCTAGTAACATTTAAGTTCTTAGGTGCCAATAGGGCACGTTACTAGGCTTTTGGCGGATAGGAATCCTTCCCTCTGACAGGTAGCCAGGCCTCTCCCGAGACAGCAAGCCTTCTACTAATCCCCTTGGGACCGATCCTCCCCTGGCTTCCTTTCCTTCAGAGCGGGTAACCCCTCACTTGGGTACCCTGGGATTCCTCTTCAGGTGTAGGCCTCAGCTAAAAGTGCTGGGCCTACTTACAGCGATGCAGCCTCAGGCTAAAGGTGCCTGGGGCTGGTACACACACACGCACCCCTGGCCTGGAGTGCTGGGAAGCGCGAACTGCTGCCCGAGTAATGGCGTCTGCCCCTTTTGTACCCTCTCCCAGCATGCACAGCGGGTAGACCACACCCACTGCACAGCTGCCGAGACAGGACACCCAATGGTGCTGCAACGCTACCTGTGGTTCAACCTGGATCTGAGGTGACAGTGCCACCCACAGGCCACAGGGAACTGTACTGCCAGACAGCATCACACCCAGGCAGAAGCAGGTTTGTATATAATCAACAGGTCTGAGCTAAACTACCAGCTCAGACCACCCCTACATTTCTGTACACAGCGCTCCAGAATTGGGGTGGGCGCTACACACACCCCCTCCTAAATAAGACACTGTCCCAGTGGCTGGAATAAATCAAAGACCCCCTCAATCCTGAGTAGGTGTTGATTTATTCGCAAACTATATACACAAGAATTTGAAATGTTGCCTAAACCCAAAAATTTTGGGAAAAGGGGAGGGGAAGAAGAAAAAGAAAGACATAGAGTAGCATATAAATTGACATCCCATTCTCAATGTCACATCTCCTTAACGGGAATACAGAGCAATGCACAAAAAAAACATATTACACATCCCACCCTCTCCTAAATAACTACCCCACCCCATTCTCCGGTGGAGTTGACAGCAGATCACACACCTGCAGAGGGAGAAAGAGAGGGAGAAGAAAAAAAAAAAACACAACATGCATCATAATAAACATCCTATCTACCAACTGTATAAAGAAGTGAACCATCTCTTCGAAAATAAATGATTTCCTTCTTCAAGTAAAGTACGCTAAGCCTAGCATTACTTTGTTATATAGTATATTTATATTTATTTATTTTTTCTCTGCAGACCGCTGTCACCTAGCGTTAGCACAAAATCAGCACATCCACAGTAGTTGCACATGGGACTGAATTATGGACTACTCATCTTGACCATAATGTCTCTCTCATTTTGACCCTGACTAGTCTACCCCAAAGTTCAACTCAGAAGAACCTGTCTCTCTTTTTTTTTTTTAAAGAGCAGGGGAGAGGAAAAAAAAAAAAACAACAGCTCTCCATTTTTTTTTTTCGTGGAAGTAGACACCCCCTAGATAGCGGGGCAAAGTTATTTGAATCCATGGCAGTTTGTCCGTGTAAAAACAGGATAAAGAAAGAATCAAAACAAGTTCCTGTCTCAAAGATAGTAGTGGAGATCAGGGAGAATGAGAGTCTTCCACTGTTTGTCCAGGGTTTCAGTAGAATACACAGCATCCTCTCGCTCCTTGATACAGATCACCACCCGATCAGCATGTATGTGCCGACCATAATTCCATTCCTTGCGGCAACCCTTGAAGCGATCAGCCATGGCGGCTGAACATGCAAAGTACCTGCAGGATTTAGGCACTCCAAGGTAATCCCATATGGCATCGGAGTACCACCTCTCTCGATAGGCTTCTATTTCAAATAGCAGTCCTTTGGGCACATAAGGGTACTCCCAACCATACTCGTCAGCCACTCTCTTGCTGAGAAGCTGCTGTAGCCGGGCAATATGTGGAATAGTTGCGCGGTCTCCTGCTCCTGGTAAGACAATGGCGTCTGGCGATCTTTTAACTAACACTGCATCAGGCTTTGGCCGAGGCGACCGCAACGGCAAACGTCCTCCTGTAGTGGCGGGCACAGACAATGCAGGTGCAGGCAATACAGGTGTGAGTACTGTAGGTGCGGGCAATGCGGGTGTGGGCACAACCTTCTCCTCCAAAGCAGGGGCTTTCACTCGGGGCGTAGTGTCCCCAGAGTCCATCGGCGATCCCTCTCTAAGGTTGCGGGTCGGAGTCACCGGAATCCTGTCCCAACCCTTTTTAATAAAGATCTCATCGATCTCCACATCTTCACCTAATTCAGAGGATGACTCGAAATCCGACGAGTCATATTCTTCAGCAGGCAAATAGTTTCTGGTAGACACAGACACACTGTCCCCAGATGGCAAAAGTTCCCGCGGGTCGGGTGTCCACACATCCCCAGTAGTATGGGGTATGGGCTTCTTTCCCTTCCCCGGCAAACTTGTTGTCACAGTCCCCCAGCCTCCTTACCGTCCCCTGACGTGGATTTTTCGGAGATCCCTCCGCTTCGAAGATCCGGTTCAGGCAGGCCGCGGGAGGCCTTAACATATCCCACCTTCCGTTTGGCGGGTGGGATGGAGGTTTCTGTGGTGACGGAAGCAGCATCCATTGCGGTATCCGTTGTTGGCTCCGTGGTGGCTGGAACCTCATCCTTGGCATCCGTTACAGCCGCGGTGATGCGCATGGGTTTGGCTGTAGGGGCGTAATTGTCCTCCTCGGAAGTAACGGCCCCTGTAATGCAGTTGACCCGGTAGGCTCAGGGCGATTCGGTGGGCTGGTCCACCTCAAACAAACTCCCCACAAGCCAAACACCTTCCAAACTGCCTTATTTGTACAGCTAGACCACCGCATCTGGGACAGAGCACGCCCAGGGCCTCCGCATCTCGGCAGGTGTACAGTGCGAAACGGCCCCTAGGCTTAAGCCGGATCCCCGTATCCGTGAGTGGGGCTGTAATAGGAGCAATGTCCATGGTAGTAGTAGCTGGGAACATCCGAGGTCCCTAAAAAGTTGAAGTCCATGGTGTAGTAGACATTTTGCTTCTCCTACTAGTCCAGGCTCTCTCTGTCACTTGCCACCAAATGTACCACGTGTAACTTACAAATGGCGGGGACTCCTCCCCCCTTTTTCCCTTTCTGCATGCAGCTCGCAGGCTTTTCTTCTTTTAGGATACGCCCACGAACTACACAGTTAGAAAAAGTTAAAGAACAGTCCTGTACCTCCTTTTCTCTCACCAAAACAGTGACGCACTCCAATTTCCCCTCAATGGCCGACCTCCACAAAACACATAGAAAAGAGAAAAATAGTCCAACTTCCAGGGGTAGCTGCAAAATCCCGGACTCGAGCCCCCACGAGTAGCACGCAGATCCCTTCCTTGCTTACCTCTGCTAGCAGGTGGGACACACCATGCCACATGCCCAGTATCCTCCTTATTGCAGAGGGTGAGCGGTGTTATCTGACTTGGGTCCTGCAGCAAGTTACCTCCTTCCATTGGATTCTTCACCCTAGAGTGTAGGAAGAAGTCTATTCTCTCTCTTTACTTCAAGAAGGCCATTGTCCAGACAGTATTGAAACCCAATAAAAGGTTTATTTTGGTTGCTTGAGAACTCAATAGGAAAGTTGGAGATAGAGAGAAATGAACAAGGAGGCAGGTTCAGGCACGCAGCACTCAATCATCAATCATCGCCACTCAGGCCTGAGTGGGTTTTTGCTCACCCGGATAGTCCCTCCAAGAGCGGTCCTAGCAGCTGGTGTGGAGCACGAAACGTTTACTTGTAGTTTCCTAGGGATACGATCAGGAGATAATCTCTAAGTCCTGAACTTTCCAGCCTAGTAACATTTAAGTCCTTAGGTGCCAATAGGGCACGTTACTAGTCTTTTGGCGGATAGGAATTCTTTCCTCTGACAGGTAGCCAGGCCTCTCCCGAGACAGCGAACCTTCTACTAATCTCCTTGGGACCGATCCTCCCCTGGCTTCCTCTCCTTCAGAGTGGGTCACCCCTCACTTGGGTACCCTGGGATTCCTCTTCGGGTGTAGGCTTCAGCTAAAGGTACTGGGCCTACTTACAGCGATGCAGCCACGGGTGCCTGGGGCTGGTACACACACACGCACCCCTGGCCTGGAGGCACGAACTGTTTCCCGAGTAATGGCGTCTGCCCCTTTTGTACCCTCTCCCAGCATGCACAGCGGGTAGACCACGCCCACTCCAGGGCGTTATGGACAAGGCGATTTCTTAGATTTGGTGTCTGTGGTGGCAGCTATTCGTTGGTGTATAACCACTTTGATCTGTTTGTTTAAAAAAAAAAGTCCTGCTGTTAATGAAACCATTGTTCCTGAACAGTTGAAGATCTAGGTAATCTGATAGTCTGTTTGTTCCAGGTTCCTGAGAATGTCATTCCATATGCGTTTTGATTTATCTCATCAAAAAAGTTTTGCAACTCTGCTATCGATTACCTAGATCTTCAACTGTTCAGGAACAATGGTTTCATTAATACCAGGACTTTTTTTAAACAAACAGATCGAAATGGTTTTATACCAATGAATAGCTGCCACCACAGACAGTGGATAGGCAACATCCCAAAGGGACAGCTGATGAGAATGTATAGGAACTGCAGTAACATCAATGACAATAACATCCAAGCAGATATCATCATAAATAAATTTGTGGAAAAGGGTTATAAGAAAAAAGATCTGTTAATATTAAAAGAGAGCGTGAAGAAAATGAACAGAAACCAGACAGCAAATATCCCAAAAAAGAAGACAGAAAAGAATAAACGTATCAATATGGCTTTTCTAACAGGATATAATATACAACACAAAGCCCTAGAAACTATCATCAAAAAACACTGGCCCATCCTGCAATCAGACAAAGTACTAAAAAACATAATACCTATCAGACCCTCCTTCATCTATAGGAGGGCACCAAATCTAAGAAATCGCCTTGTCCATAACTCCCTGGACCATCCAAAACAAATTAAAATCTTCAAGCACTTAAAAGTTTTTTTTAAATGTGGCACCTGTTTACCCTGCAGGGAAAGCAAGAAAACAAATAAAAAAACAAGTGAAATTCAGCTCTTTGGCAAATGGATCAGAATACAATATCAATGAACTGATCACATGCAAAAGTACTCATGTGACTTATGTCATTGAATGCCCGTGTCGGAAGCAATATGTAGGCAGAACCACAAGAGAACTACACGTCAGAACACGGGAACACATAACCAATATAAAGAATGGGTTCAACAAACACAGTGTTTCCAGACATTTTAGAGATTACCATAATTGAGACCCCACATGCATAATTTTTTATGGAATAGACAAAATTAAGGGGCATTGGAGGGAGGAAAACAAAAAGATTTAGGCCCCTTTCACACTGAGGCGTTGAAAAAATGCTCAAAAATGATGGGATTTTGTACCTCTATTTTACCGCGATTTTAACCGCTAAAAATAGCGCGAACGCAGTAAAACCGCGGTAAAACGCATATGCGTTAGCGCTATTTTTTAAAATAACGCTTATGCCTATGCGTTTTTACCGCGGTTCCTATTCATTTCAATGGGGATAGGCGTTTTTACAGCGCTATTTTATGCGCCCTAAAGTTGCTCTAAAAAAGCGGTTTGCAGGATTTTTTCCAACGCCCAGCCAGCATAACGCCTCAGTGTGAAAGCCCTCAGGGCTTTCACATTGAGAATGCTGGGGCAGGATTATTTCAGGCGTTATTACAGCGCTATTTTTAGCGCGAAAACGCTGTAAAAACGCCTCAGTGTGAAAGGGGCCTAAGATATCTCAAAATGAAACACGATGGATTTTCCAGTTAGATACCCTCCAGCCCGTAGGCATGAATATAGATTTAGATCTGAATTGTTTTCTGACATATTTTTAATATTAATTTCTATTATTTTAACATATTTTTTATTACTCATTATACACTTTCCTTTCTTATATTATATTTCCTTCATATTTCCTCTCTACATACAATAGTATGTTTATTTATATATATATTCTTTACAATATAGGGCTAATACCCTTTTATATATATATATATATATATATATATATATATATATATATATATATATATATATATATATAAATCTAGCACACTCACCCCAGGCTTTACCTGCTTTTATTTCTTTACTTGGCTCCTCCGCAGGAAAAGAATGAGGCACACCGCACCAGCAGCCCATACCCTCCTGGATGAGGAGGTTGAGCGGTGTTAGTTTTCGGGTCTGCCTGCGGCTAGTGTTAGAATCCTCCCAAGCTGATCTCGTCTCTGCATTAGCCAGAGACAAGTCCTTAATTCTCCCCAGTAAACTGTCCACACCAACTGAGAATCCAACCTTTGTATTTATTTCACCACTGATAACAAATAGTCTCTATGAGAGCAGACAGGTTGATACGAGACACAGGTCAGATAAGGTGGGAGGAGGTCCAGGCACAAACTCAATTCAGGTTTCTCTTACTGTTCTGCTTTCACGAACAGATTTGGACGTACGGTCTCTGCCACAGACCTGATGAATATGAAAAGTCACTGCCACTGACTTGTTGAAGTTGGTCACTGCCACTGACCTGGTGAACAGGGCCTTGCCCTATTTGGTCACTGCCACTATGACCTACAGAACATGCACTTCCTTCTTGGAGAAACTTGGCCCTTGTTAAGGAGAAGAACCTCCCTCCGGAGAGTTACCAGAGGCCCCCACTGTCACCACGACTCTGCGCTGGGTCTTCAGAAGGGGTCACCTCCCTGGCCTCCTCGATCCTGGATACTGGTCCCCTCGCAAGGCGGCACCCTGGGAGCCCTCAATCCCTGGCGGAACCCAGCCGAAGGTGCTGAGCTCCGGGACTCAAAAATAGTACCTCACCTCAGACCGAAGGTGTCTGGGATGGAACAGGAACTCGGCCTCCGGGCCTAGGGCACCCGGAGACGACACACGCACCATCCAGGCTGAAGGTGCCTGGGCGCGACCCCCGCTGGAAGATGGCCGCCCCTTTTTATACCCTCCCCCGACAGGCACAGCAGGTTCCCCACCCCGCCGTACTGCTGCCGAGAGGGGACAAAAAAAGGCACAACCTTGTATCAGTGGTTCAACCTTGGTCCACGGCAACAGCGCCACCTGTAGGCCACAGGGAACAGCACACCAACACTATCTCCCAAGGACAGAAATGGTCCAAGAAACCTAACAATTAGTGTATCTGAGCCTAACTACCACTCAGATACTCCCCTTAAATATAGCACCTTAAATATAGCCGACAGGTCACGATGTGCCATAAAGGGAAGGGATACTGACGTTCGGGGTGTTCCAGAAGAAGTCACATGACGAAACCGGTAGAACACGCCCCCAGAACGTCACATCGCTTCCTGTTGCCTGACCAGAGTATCAGCGTTGATTTCATGCTTTAACTTTGTCTAAATGTGAATACCCAAGCTGTGTTTTATTAATAAATAAGATTTTAAAACGTTATCACACCATCTGGGGCTCCCTTCCTTTCTCTTATACATGGGCCATTATTGAGCAATAACACGATCAAGAGAAGAGGGACGAGCAATTGCCAGAGGGCTACACAGTGGCCCACACTGTGAAGGCATCATACCCCAAGAGGGGGGTAATATCTGGTGAGTGCGGTTTTTGTAAGAGCACAGTTTGCAGTGATCACGGCTCCTTCAAGCTAAGCACCAAGCACCCTTTTTACAGCACCTGAATAACCTGATTGGATATTTCCTTTGTATGTTTTCCATAAGGACTCTTTTCTAAGGATTTTTATAGCACTAAATAAAGAGGACTGCATTTTATTTATTTATTTATTTCATATATTTCATACATTGATTTTTGCACATATATTAATTGCACAAGTGTGTTCACTTGTATATTCTTAATCACGATTATTAAGGAGGGGTACAGATACCCCAATGTATTTTTAGTATTTTTCATATTCAATTTATTTTGCACATATTTATAATTATATAAACAAAAAAAAAGAAAATTAAAAAACTGCTGCAACTGGTACCTATTTTTCTTTTATCCCAGTGCTATGGTGTTCAATTTTGGTAAAACAAGAGTCTAGATCCTATCACAGTAGAGATGCTGATAAACCTCACTCTTTACAACATATTCTACATCAGCAGCCACATTCACAAATAAACTTATATTCAAAAAAATGACAAAATAGAAAATGACACCATGTGGTATTATTCAAATTATCATATGCGGCGCTCCTATCAATATTTAAATTGATACGGTTCACTATTGTCCCAAAGACAACGGTGTTTAAAGGTACACCAGGTGTATGCGATAAATCCTCAGGGCAAAGTTCGAATTATCACATGTAAAAATTATCACAATAACGTCTACGGAATGTGCACCTTCCTCCAGATCACTTCAAACAGGTGTTTCAAAACTCCCCATAGGGATTGCACTCACCAGAAATCAGAAGGTAACAGGCTCATACGAAATCCAAAAGGAAATCCAAACTAGAGATGTCTCCTACGTGTGTCCTTTTCATAGAGATATTCAAGCTTTCTCCAAAGATGGTGTTATGAGGAGAGAGAGAAAACTCCACATAGTATAGTCCAGTTTAAAAAAAAAAACGTTATTATTTTTAAAAAAAATTCTATATATATCTCTTTACTCAGCTTATTTCCATAAAAAAGACAATTTAAAAACGTCTTTAGCCAACAGCAGCCTAGGTTCTTGTTAATCTGATAACTTGATGTTTCACAAGCCAAAATCAGTGAGTAGCTGGGGAGAAGATGGTTTGTCCTGTGTTGTATCTGCCTTAACTCACCGCTCTTCAGTTTGTCAGGTGATACTTAAGGTTTCTCAACCCAGTAGCTTGGAACGCACGGCGTCAATCGTCACTTCCGGTTGCCGTAAAATCACGCGCTGACGCGTTTCATTTCTCAACAAATCATAGACTTTAATAACCGTATCACTAAGAAATTGGAAAAGGTGGATAAAGAAACCCAAAAGAAAAAAGTAAAAAAATTATTTCGAGATTTGAAAGATTTTCAATCAAATAGTGTTTATTCATGGCAGAGTTCAATGGGAGCAAGTACTAGCAATGAAGATGCGATGGAGAGTGAAGTTCCGCAGACTCCTATACAGACGGAACAACCTCAATTGCCAATTCCTATAGTTCAAAATCAGAGGAATTTATTACCACAAACCCAGACTCTTTCAGGGCCTTCAAATAGAGGAAAAAACAATTCAAACAGCGGGGCTAGAGGAAAAGGTGGGAGAAGCAATAATCCACAGACCCAACCACAACAGAGTAACCATAATAGTTATTCTGTTCCTGTTGCTAACAGATATGACCCTTTGTGGGAACATAGTACAGGAAATTCCTCGTACTCACCGCGTCCTTTTTTAGGAAGGGGCCGGGGAGGACAGAGGAGAGGTCGAGGTTACTTGCCATACAAAGGGAGAACCCCAAAGACCCACCTTCGCCCAATGGCACCAACATACAGAGACCCAGAATGGGAGGAACAACAGTATTGGGAAAGGAGTGGAATGTATCCACCAGGCCCAAGGAGAAACGATCTAGAGGATGCAGAGCAGGGTCCAGGGCACAGAAAAAGAAGGAGGGAAGCGGATTAGGTGGGATCTATAATTTAACCGACATAGAACTAACAGATAAAGAAAAAAATATTTTACATCAAGGACTTAAATGTGGTCTGAAAAGGCCCATAAATAAGTTCAATGTTTATGTTGATTTGCATAAATACATGCGCAAGCTAAGTATAAAAAAATATTTTTTAAATAAAAATTCCAACCCGGTGGGCACAAGTGGGAATGTGGCAATAGCAGTGGACAGTGGTTTAAAAAACCGTTCATTGTTCAATCCCCCTAACACGTCTACACAACTTCTTGAGGTGTTTAAAAATTTAGTTTTGCGAGATTTAGAGAAAGTGAAGCCCAATAAGAATGTAAATCCTAGACATATCAAAGAGGGTATTAAATCCCTTGA
The DNA here is from genome assembly GCA_029206835.1 of Rana muscosa. Taxonomy (NCBI): domain Eukaryota; kingdom Metazoa; phylum Chordata; class Amphibia; order Anura; family Ranidae; genus Rana; species Rana muscosa. The sequence goes on from CM055127.1 coordinate 50,916,167, forward strand.
AGCAAGGAAAGATTTAATAATCAGACCTGCAGATAAAGGAGGAGGGGTGGTGCTGTTATCCAAGGATTATTATAATAATCAATGACTGGAAATGTTGTCCGATGAAGATACGTACAGGAAGTTGGATAAAGATCGCACCCCTCAATACAGATTAGAATTGGAATCTCTGATAGTGGCTGTCAATCACATATTCTATCAGTGAAAGAAAAGAGGTTCCTTGTACCAAGCAGTAGTCGCATACCAACCATCTATACCCTTCCCAAAATCCATAAGGATCAAAACAACCCTCCACCCAGACCCATCGTGAATGGGATTGGGTCAGTTACAGCCAAGCTAGGACAGTATCTGGATAGATTTTTACAAAAAAGTGTCATTGAAACAAAAGCATATCTCAGAGACACTAAAAGCCTCTTACAGTTATTACAGGAAGTCAGTTTGACCGGCAGAGATGAAATATTTTTGGTCACCTCTGATGTAGCTTCTCTTTATACCGTGATTCAGCACGATGATGCCCTTTTGGCCCTTAATTGGGCATTAAGCAAACAAGAAGATTTACCACATGGTCAGAAAATATTTTTGCGGAATGCTTTGGACTTCTGCCTGAGTCATAATTATTTTTGGTTTGACCAATCCTTCTACACCCAGAAGAGGGGAGTTGCTATGGGCGCAAGGTTTGCGCCAAGTATAGCGAACCTCTTCATGGGTGAGTGGGAGGATAAATCAGTGTTTGACCAGAAGAGGGCAGAGTTATTGTTCTATAAACGCTACATAGACGATCTGTTCCTTATTTGGGCAGGATCAAAAGCATCTTTGGAACTTTTTTTATTGCATCTCAACACTAATATCAATAATATCAAACTGACGAGCCAAATAAGTAAGGAACAGATTAATTTCCTTGATGTAACCATTTTTAGAGTCAATGACACTTTGCAAACCAAGGTTTACTTCAAAATTACAGATAGAAACAGCTTTCTACCCATACACAGTGGCCACCACCCATTGTGGCTAAAAAATGTGCCGAAAGGCCAAATTATGAGGGTGAAACGTAACTGCACTTCTGTAGAAAACTTTTTAAAACAGTCCCAGATTTTAAAGAGCAGATTTTTGGAAAAAGGCTATAAATCTCATCATTTGGATAAAATAGTGGAAGAAATGGCAGTTATCCCCAGAGAGGAATGTCTGAAATAAAAAACTTTAGAAGTTGGGAAAAATGTGAATCAGGAATGGGGCTTCATCGCAGACTTTCATTCCCAGTATAAAGAAGTGGAGTCAGTGTTTAAAAACCACTGGCACATATTGTGTTTAGACAAAACTCTACAAAAGGAATTACCACCCAATCCGAGATTTATTTATAGGAAAGCCCAAAATTTTGGTGACCTTATAGTTAAAAAAGTACTGGACCCTCCCAGCCTTCATCCGACCTTTTGGGACAGAGATGGATTTTTCTCCTGCAGAAAGTGTAAACCATGTAAAGAAGTTTCCTGACTAATGAGGGGTCTAGAGAGATTCATATCTACTTCTAATAATAATGAATTTCAGATTAGGGAATTTATAACTTGCAATACTACTCACGTAGTTTATGCTTTAAAGTGTCCTTGCGGGTTAATGTACATTGGGAGAACTAAGAGGATGCTGCGGATTAGGATAGCAGAACATATCAATAATATCCTCATAGTCTATAAAGACCATAATGTATCCCTCCACTTTAAGTTATTTCACAACCAAGACCCTTCAGGTCTGGTGTTTTGGGGAGTAGACCACATTAAGCCATCCTGGAGAGGTTCCAATATAGTGCGGGAGTTATCGCAAAGAGAAACCCAGTGGATCTTTTTAGCTGATACGCTCTCCCCCAAGGGGTTAAATATAGAATTAGACATAAATTGTTTCATTAGTGATCTTTAAATCACCCCAGCTCAGTTATAACAATTTCGGTGTCTTATGGAAACTGTTTTTCTATTTAGATACACATCAGAGATTATCCAGCGTGCTGGTGTAGACTTTATTCATTACTTTATGTAATCTGTTCTAATGTCTTTTTATCCTGGGTCCCTCTATGGTACAAAGGTGCTGTATGTGATTGACAGCTTGAATTCATTCCACAGACACACACGCAGTAAGCATGAGGATTATGCACACAGAGATGTGTGCATATTAATTATTGACTGTGTATGCTTACTGTTTGATAGGATGAGCTGTGAGGCATATAACATGGGATTTATAATCCGGCCCCTAAGGTTGCAACCCCCCGTTCCCTTTACTTTAGTTTTACGAGTTATTTGCCAGCTATTTGGACAGTTGTCCTTATTTGCATATGGTAATTATCATATATTATCTATTTTCCCTTTTCCTTTTTTACGGTGCTAGTGGTTGTTTTGGAATTTGATAGATTGCTAATTAGCATATTTCGACCATCAGGTCTGCTGACCATTGAAAATAAGACACATTTAAAAAAAAATTGCTGTTCTTTATATATATATATATATATATATATATATATGTATTTTGAATTTTTATGAGGTGATATATGGAAATTTTAAGATTGTAATGATCATAACTTGATGTTAGCTAACGCCAGTTTATTTTAACATTGATATATTCTTTATGTCCTCTATTGCTGTTCCTTGCCGTGTGCACCATGAGTTGTTTCAACTCAAGGCAGGCAGCACTCAATGAGTTAAACAGCCTTAATTGACCGCATAATAAATCTGGACATGCCGCGCCGTAAGATCATGCCCTTTGACAAAGTAGTAATGACGAAACGCGTCAGTGCGTGATTTTACGGCAACCGGAAGTGACGATTGACGCCGTGCATTCCAAGCTACTGGGTTGAGAAACCTTAAGTATCACCTGACGAACTGAAGAGCGGTGAGTTAAGGCAGATACAACACGGGACAAACCATCTTCTCCCCAGCTACTCACTGATTTTGGCTTGTGAAACATCAAGTTATCAGATTAGCAAGAACCTAGGCTGCTGTTGGCTAAAGACGTTTTTAAATTGTATTTTTTATGAAAATAAGCTGAGTAAAGAGATATATATTGAATTTTTTTTAAAAATAATAAAGTTTTTTTTTTTAAACTGGACTATACTATGTGGAGTTTTCTCTCTCTCCTCATAACACCATCTTTGGAGAAAGCTTGAATATCTCTATGAAAAGGACACACGCAGGAGACATCTCTTGTTTGGATTTCCTTTTGGATTTCATATGAGCCTGTTACCTTCTGATTTCTGGTGAGTGCAATCCCTATGGGGAGTTTTGAAACACCTGTTTGAAGTGATCTGGAGGAAGGTGCACATTCCGTAGACGTTATTGTGATAATTTTTACATGTGATAATTCGAACTTTGCCCTGAGGATTTATCGCATACACCTGGTGTACCTTTAAACACCATTGTCTTTGGGACAATAGTGAACCGTATCAATTTAAATATTGATAGGAGCGCCGCATATGATAAGTGGAATAATACCACATGGTGTCATTTTCTATTTTGTCATTTATAATTATATGTATGAGCAGTTTGCACAGGCACTTTAGGATTCAAGAACTTTTTAGCACTTTGAGTTTAGTTATTCACACTGCACTTTACACATTTGCATTATTTAGTGCAGCACCAGGCTGCACAGGGTTCCAATAGACCAGCGCCATATCTGCTTTTCCTTTCCTTTCCTCTAGTGCAGTGGTTCTCAACCTTTCCAATGCCGTGACCCCTTGATAACATTTCCCAAGTTGTGGGGACCCCTAACAGAATTTTTTTTTTGTATTGTGGGTTGTCAGCACCCAAGGCAAGACAAGTAATTTGTACCCCTAACCAACAGACATTTAGCGCTCCCTGAGTCCCTTCCACTCATACAGTATAAAAAACCCTTATGATGGTACATTTTAGGATGTACCAATCTTTGTTCTCCTTTCTTTCCCTATTATTTCTCTGTATCGTAATTTCCTGTTTTTTTTTCCTATCCCTCTCTTTAGCTGTCTTTCTTGTTCTTTCTCTCCCTTTTTCTTTGTCCCCCCCCCCTCTTTTCCTCTCCCTTCCATGTATTCTCTATTTTTATTCCGTCTCTTACTCCTTGGTGAGGCGATGGGGGGAATGGGATGAGTGGCAGTGCTGGCAGGGAGTTGGGATCAGTGGCAGTGCTGGGGGGAGTTCTGATCAGCAACTTAGGTGCTCTTGATCAAGGTAATCTGCTGATCCGAGAACTGTAGTGGGGACTTTTAATTGCAACTATAATCACAGGTAGTGTTACTCAATGTGTCTTCGACTTTGTAGTGTCTCGCAGCAGTGACACCTATGCCAAAATCAGGAGATGGGGTCTCCTCCAGCCCCTCCCACTTTACATTCCTCACCAGTCAGCTGACCTCTATTCTCTGCCCCCCAGCCATGCCGTAAACTGAATGGGCGGCTGCGAAAAGGCTGGGAGAGCGCTGCGGGCTTCAGGAACAGCCCAGGATTTGGTGACCCCTGGCAAACGGTCAATCGATCCCCAGGTTGAGAACCACTGCTCTAGTGTAAGTATCTTTATAACGTTTTAGACAAATTGGCTTTGGGGTATAATTAGTTTTCCGTAATGCTAAAGCTAGGAATGTGTCTGGCTTATTAGCTTTCATATAGAAGGTGTGCTTTGATTTGCAAAGTATTTTCTCAGCTGATTTAGTCAAAAGGAGGTCTAATTCTAGGTGTGTTTTGTCGTATATAAGTTTATTCAACTGTGTGGATCGGGTCTGAACGTTTTCAGAATTTTTGTAAAATGCTTCCTCTAGTGTTTTTTTTTAGAAGTTTTGTCTTTCTTTACGGTGATGAGATGTTTGACTAATGCAAACCCCTCTAATATAGGGTTTGAGAGCTTCCCAACGGGTCAGAGGGTCTGTATGTGTGGAATTGTTATTTATAATATAATCGTTTATGGCTTTATCTAATTTCTGGCGAAATTAGGAATTTGCTAGCATACTATCATAAATATACCATGTGCGCTGGTTTGATCGTGGAACTAGAGATGTGAAAGTGGTCATTACTGCGTCATGCACATGGTATAATGTGTGAGTCTAATGTAAGCGCTAAAGTGGTGACAGTAACAAAAAATTTGGTCAATTCGTGAGAATTGTTTGTGTGGGTGGGAATAGTGAGTGAATTGTCGCCTTTTTGGATTATGTTCTCGCCAGGTGTCAAGTAGTGAGTATTGCTGTAGGAGCTGTTGCTATGAGGGTTTAGAAGTGGTAGTGGGACATGGGGATTTGTCAAGAAATGGGTAAAGTATTTGATTTGAGTCACCCCCAATTATTAGAGTACCTTGTTTGTGTGTATAAATTACTGAAAATAAATGGGAAAGAAATGATATTGGATTCTTGTTTGGAGCGTAGAATGATATGATTGTAACATCGTTATCCAATAATGTTCCTGTTAAGATTATGTATCTGCCCTCAGGGTCTTTAAGTTCTTTCTTAAGGGTAAGTGGTGTTGAACGGTGGAATGCAATTAATACCCCCCCTTTTTTTTGTGGTGGAAGCCGTGAAGACTTGGGGATATTTACGACCAAAGTATTTTGGTGTGGATTGAAGCGTAAAATGGGTCTCCTGTAGACATACTACATGTGCTGATATTTTAGAAAAAAAGGTGAAAGCTTTAGTTCATTTTGGGGGGGAGTTGAGACCCTGAACATTAAGTGTTAGTACATTTACGGAGGACATCATATGTTATTAGATAACCAAATGTGAGTCAAAGTATTTTCCTCTGGAAATAAGGTAAGTAAAAATAACTGGGTTATTCCATAAAATAGAAACTCATTATCAAGTAATTTTATGTAGATTTTCTTATGTAGAATTGAAACACAACTGAAAAAGTATATGTATTTATGTGATAAGTGGTGAACAAGTAAAATAAATAATAAAAATACAATCAAAAATAAAAATAAAACGGGCTCCCAATCGGAGCTAATATCCAATGGGTGGTGTAGAAACACCAACCAGTGGATATAAAAAGGTCCAAAGAGTGTCCAAAACTAGGTTGGGCACTTAAGGAAAGTGTGGAGGCTCAGTGGGCAGTCTCCGGGACTATGACAGCCATTATATGTGATAAGTGTACATTTAGTTCAATAAAACAATGAAAAAACAATGGAAAATGTATATTATATTGTGAAGTAGGAGATTTTAAGCCTAAATAAACTCTAATTAATCAATATGTGATTAAAACAGTGGTTATAGAGTAAAGAGGGTAACTTAACTGGAGGAACAATAATTTTATAAACTGTAGCAACTTATAATGCTCCATTAGTCCCATATAAAGAGGGAGAAACACCAGACTCTATGGGATAATGGAGATAAATCATTTAAACTCAGAAATTATTTATCATAGATTAACAGGCATCTACATAAATGCATCTTTCTGAATATATATTTTGTCTTGACTGGAGTGATCATATTAGATCAAGCTAATAGTGGATCAAGTGATCAAAGAAGAAGGGTGTCTGTCATTAATATATAATATCTGTGATTAATCAGCGTTGGGTTTTTAGTAAAGTTACCTTTATACTTACATCCTATTAAGCTAGGATTAGAAAAACCTTAGGAAACAAAAATAGACCTGAGTAGTCATGCATCACTTAAATAGATTTCAGTCAGTGATATCCTCTTCTTCAGGTGGTGGTGAAGCAAAGCGTCCTCTTTTATGTGGGCTAAGAGGAGTTGGTACTCCCTCAGTTTCTTGAGTGTCCTGGATCCTTGGAGATGGTGTGGGGTTCATTCTCTTCTTAGTGCCATCCATCATTGTAGTAGGTGCTGATAAGCGGAGTTCCCTGATTGTAGTAAGAAGATCATTCGTTGATTTACAAACATAGGCAGTTGCTTTATAAGTGAAGCGCAGGGAAATCCCCAGCGATATGTTCTTCTGTGGTATTTAAGGATTTGTTTGCAAATGTGGTTTCATATCTTTGTGTTTTAATAGGGTAAATTGGGATAGGTCTTGAAACACTTGGTATTTGTGACCTTGGAAAATTAACGAGTCTTTGTTTCTGCAGCTTCCATCAGTTGCTCCTTTGACTGAAAAAAATGCATTTTTATAATAACGTCTCTAGGAGGACCATCTTCTCTTCTTGTTGTAAGGGCTCTGTGGATACAGTCCATTTCTAGTCTTTCTATAGGAATAGATGGAGCCAATTCCTGAAAAAGTGCTGTAATTGTTGAATTGAAATCTTCTATTTCTTCTGGAATATCACAAATGCGTATGTTTGACCTTCTATTCCTGTTTTCAAAATCTTCCATCTGGGTTTGGAGTGTAAAACAATCTTCTTTCAGAGATTCTAAAGCCCCATACACACGGCCGGGCTTCCATCTGACTTTTCCGTGGATTTTTGTCCGAACGGAGTTGGCCAGGCACACCCATAGCATACACACCACAGGACTTTTCTGCAAACTTTCCCAAAACTTTTGGCAACATCACGTGTTTTTTCAGCTCTTTACTTTTGATTTTAACATTAGTTGTTTTGTCCATCGGACAAAAGTCCTATGGTTTTCTGTACACACGGTCGGACTTTGCTCCATCTGACTTTTGTTGGCCAAAAGTTTGTCCGTTTGCAGACCCAACTTTTGTCCGATGAAAACACAAAAAAAAAAAGTTTGTCCGATGGAGCGTACACACGGTCGGATTGTTGGTCCAACTTGCTCAAAATGAAGTTTGTTGGCCAAAAGTCCGACCGTGTGTACGGGGGGCTTTAGTCTTCAGTATGTGTATCGGTAATGATATCAAATTCATATTTCAGGTCACCTCTCACACTGTGTGCTACCTGTACATTTAATTTTCACACTTTCACAGCTGATCATCCCATTTTTGTTTTCACATGACACGCATTAATTCTAATATAATATATATATTTTACACACATTTTCTTAGTAATTATTTAATTAATTAAATGTTTTATTTTTTTATATATATATATATATTTTTTTTTCCACAATACTTTCACCCTTTTCAATAACATTCTCTCCATTCCACTCACTACTATCAATCTTTATTGCATTGCTGGCATCCTTACCCTCACTGTTCCCATACCATCCTCTTATTCACTTACCTTCACACTCACTCCTTTGCACAATCTTTGCTTACTTACCTGTTGAATATATGTTGAAATACCATTTGGTTGCAGCCAGCTTCATGATGGCATATTTTCATTATTTTTTTTCTAGGGTTGTTTGCCCTTGTTTGGGCGGTGCTTCTCTTTTCCATCTGGCCCGACTCCCCCCTTGTCCCACCCTGCCCCCCCCCCGGTCCAGTGTGGGGCCCTTAGTTGCGACCTCTCGTAGGCTTGGGGGTGGTGCATGCATTCTATAGCCCAGTCTACACTTACATCTTGACCTTCCGTTTCCTGCATATACCTTGGGGGATGCCTGCTCCTGGCGGTGTGGTCCATGGCGGGCCATTGGTCCCAACTCTTGACATTCATCTCGGTAACTATATGCATTCGGATCAATGTCTCTAACAATGACTGTATATTAATAGAACTATACATGTAGTTTTGCTTGCTATTTGTTCTTTGACAAGTTTTACTTACTTATGTGTATATATTATTTTATAGAGCCTATGCCTGCATACATTATTTTCCCCCTGAGAGACCCATACCACCACAAGGGTCAAAACGCGCATGAGTTTTGCGCTAAGGCAACCATGATACTGTTGTATGAATTCATATCAATTGTACTTAAGTGTGTTTAATTGACACCCTGGAGCCCATGTCTTGATTTTTATTAGATGGTTTTCTTTTTGATTTTGTACCTTGTGTCTTTGAATAAATTATATACACTTTTACATTCTATTGATTTCATTAACACCCATTGCTGCAACTCAAATCCCCTAGGGGTACCTTTTTCTTTCTCATGATACCAAATTAATTTACCTTTTGTTCTAAGATGGATGTGCGGCAACCTACCTCACAAATCTCCCACGTCAACTTGTCAGTTATCTTATCTGAGGTAGTTTGTAATGCTTTATGAAGAACCCGTTCAAATTGGGAAAGTAAGTCAGAGCCTACTAGAGTGTTGTTAAAAGTAATGGGAGTCATATTTAGGTCAAAATCAGGCTCACCCTGTTGCACTGAGGAGGGAGACCTACGAAGCTGCTGGGTACCAGTCTGTGAGGAGAGTAAAGATGCCGCCCCCATTTTAGCTGTGGCTCTAGTCAGCAAATCTTGCACCTTGAAAGTCTTCAGCTTAGCTTTCCTCCCCCTCTACATGTTACCAAATTATGCTCACTTGTCCCAGGGAGATATTCGGTAGCTTGGGATAATAATTTTCTGTCATGACTCGTTGTGAGAAGCTGGCTTGTCCTGCTTAGCTGGCTTTGCGCATGCGCCTCCAAGAATTCAATTTTCAAGTGGATTCAAAGTTTGTTTGACGGCAGTATATACTGTATTTAGCAGCGTATCATGAAATCAGTGGGTAGATGTGGAAGACAAAAAAGTGGGCCCTAGGCATTGATAAAAAATAAATAAAATAAGTGGACCTGGATTAGATTGCCCTAAATATTGGGCATGGCTCAAGGGAATGTAGTTTAATAGTCTGAGATTACTTACATAGTGCAGAATACAATAATGTTAAATAGGGAGTGTACGGTGGTGGGTATGTGCAGGAGAGGGGTGCAGAGTGTATGGTGGTGGGCAGTATGTGCAGGAGGGGGGGCGCAGAGTGTACGGTGGTAGGAAATATGTGCAGGAGAAGGGTGCAAAGTGTACGGTGGTGGTACATGCAGGAGAGGGGTACGGAGTGTACAGAGGTGGGTAGTACATGTAGGAGAGGCGTGCAGCATGTACGGTGGTGGGTAGTTTGTGCAGAAGAGGAGAGTGGAGAGAACGGAGGTGGTGTCAGTTTTTTATGTAATTATTTTTTTACAATTTCATTTTTCATTTTTTTCCACAATGCTTTTTGGGGGGTTGGGGCAGTGGACAGAATACTATAATGTTAAATAGGGAATGTACAGCAGTGGGCATGTGCAGAAGAGGGTTGCGGCATGTACAGTAGTGGGAAGTATGTGCAGGAGAGGGGTACGAAGTGTACAGAGGTGGGTAGTTTGTGGCGGAAAGCGACGCGTACGGAGGTGTCAGTTTATGTATTTTTTTTTTTTTACAATTTAATGTTTAAAAAAAATATATATACTACAATGCTTTTTTTTTTTTGGGGGGGGGGCAGTAGTGTTTTGGTTTATATCATCTTTTTACAATATAATTTTTTAATATTTATTGAATTTTCCACCCTGTTGGTGAGATATTAGGGATCTAAACAGACCCCTGACCTCCCCCCTTTGAGTCAGAGAAAAGGGACTGAGGACAGAGATTTCCCAGTCCTTTTCTCAGCAGCCTCAGCTTTGGGGAGGGACGCCGGCTGCAGGGGGACAAGGGGGGGCTGGAGGACACGGGATGTAGTCAGGGACAGTTGCAAGCACCAATCTCCCTGTATAGCTTTTCAGCTGACAGCTATAGGTTTTTATATTGTAGCAAACCCGGTTTTTTTTTTTTTTGGGCTGGAGCACCCCTCCCCCTCCTCATTACCTCTTATTTAGTGGCCACCAGGGTATAGGAGGAATCCCTTCAGTTCTCCCACATAGGAGGAGTTTGGCTCCCATGGTTGAGACGCAGGATCTTTCATTCTATTACAAGGATAGGCCTCACGAAATTCAGGGTACTTTGTCACAGTTTGTGGGCTTCGCACTATATGACCATATAGTATGACCATATAGTATGACCAAACCCCTGTATATATTTTTATGTATATGTTAAGGTGTTTTTAACTAGCCTTGCAGGATGAATGTAGCTCTTGAATGTGTGCGCTGTAATCTGTTTTGAGCCACAAGTAGCTGTCATCTGCTTTACTGAAAACTATACAGGGAGGTCAGTGCTTGCAACTGTCCCCACCGCTGCACCGATCATCCCCGACTGCCCCTCGTGTCTTCCATTTTTTTTTTTTAAATATATAACAACCATTTATTATTTGTTAGGATTTTTGTACTCACCGTAAAATCCATGGACGGACGCAGCTTCCTATTGACAAGTGGGTATTATCCTTCATTTAGGAGTGACTAGGCAGAAAACTTGTATAAAGTGTTAACACATCACACCTTATACAGTACCGCCCGGGGGGGGGGGCAGACCCTCTGGGTATCACCCCTCTCTCTGCATCTCGCAGATCAGTTAGTCAAAAAGCAATACAAACTTAAAAGAAGGAGGGATGGGTGGTGTGTCCGTCCATGAATTCAGAGAAAAGGATTTTATGGAGAGTACAAAAAATAGGATATTTTTACTCACCGTAAAATACTTTTCTCTGAGTCCATGGACCGACACAGCTTCTCTATTGACAAAGTGGGTATTATCCGTTATTTAGGAGTGACTAGGCAGAAAAACTTGTAAAAAGTGTTGCCTCACACCTTCTACAGTACGGCCCAGGGGGCGGACCCCTCTGGGTATAACCTCTCAGTCTGCATCTCGCCGATCAGTTCATCAAAAAGCAGTACAAACTTAAAAGGAGGGGTGGGTGCTGTGTCGGCCCATGGACTCAGAGAAAAGGCTTTTACGGTGAGCAAATAATCCTATTTACTCTTTCGTCCATGGACCGACACAGCTTCTCTATTAACAAAGTGGGACGTCCCAAAGCAGTGTCAGAGAAAAAACGAGGGGTGGTAACAGCATAAAAAGTAGGATTTTTAAAACAGCTTACCTGTAAAATCCTTTTCTTGGAGTACATCACGGGACACAGAGCAGCATAGTCATTACTATGTGGGTTATATAGAATTACCTTCAGGTGCTGGCACTGGCAACTTCCAAAACAGGAAGTACCCTCCCCTATATAAGCCCCTCCCATCCAGGAGTACCTCAGTTTTGTAGCAAAGCAATACGTGTCCCCAAAAGAGGGGTGGGAGCTCTGTGTCCCGTGATGTACTCCAAGAAAAGGATTTTACAGGTAAGCCGTTTTAAAAATCCTACTTTCTTGTTCATACATCACGGGACACAGAGCAGCATAGTCATTACTATGTGGGACGTCCCAAAGCAATGCCAAATGAGGGGGGGATACACCATACATAAGCTGGGCGCCATCAGGCATGAGGATCTTTTGCGGCCTGCAACACACTGCGCCCAAAGGCGACATCCTCCTGACTTCTAACGTCCACCTGGTAGAACCTAGTAAACGTGTGTACTGAAGACCATGTTGCGGCCTTACAAATTTGAGCCAGGGAGGCCTGGTGATGCACTGCCCATGAAGTTCCAACTGCTCTCGTGGAGTGCGCCCTAACTTTGAACGGAGGCGGTCTACTTCTCAAGCCATAGGCTTGTATTATGACCTGTCGAATCCACTTGGCTAAAGTAGATTTTGATGCTGCCTGACCCTTTCTGGGGCCTTCCGGCAGAACAAACAAAGAATCCGTTCTACGAATCTGAGCAGTGCCTTTTAGATAAGCTTTAACTGCTCTTACTACATCCAAAGAATGCAATAACTTTTCCTCTACCGAGCTTGGTTTAGGGAAAAAAGAAGGAAGAACCACATCCTGGTTCAAGTGAAACTTCGATACCACCTTAGGAAGAAAGGCTGGGTGAGGGCGTAATACTACTCTGTCCTTATGGATAACCAGATATGGCTCTTTACAGGACATGGCGGCTAATTCCGACACTCTTCTAGCCGAGCATATGGCTACTAAAAATATCAATTTTCTGGTGAGTAGAACCAAGGAAATGTGCCGCAAAGGTTCAAACGGCTGCTTCTGCAGAACCGACAGAACCAAATTTAGATCCCATGGGCATATGGGAGCTTTAATCGGTGGAATAATACGAGTCACCCCTTGCATAAAGGATTTGACAAGTGAATGCATAGCCAGGGGCCTTTGAAATAGTATTGATAAGGCCGAAACCTGGCCCTTGATAGTACTTAAGGCAAACTTCCTGTCTACAGCCCACTGCAGGAAGTCCAGAATTCTGCCTATAACGTACTTACGTGGATGCCATTTTCTGGCCTCGCACCAAGTGATGTACGCCTTCCAAACTCTATAGTAGATCTGCCTGGATACAGGCTTCCTGGCATTGATTATAGTTGATACCACAGAGTTAGAGAGACCTCTCTTCTTTAGGATGTGGGATTCAATAGCCAGGCCGTTAAACTTAGAGTTAGTAAGGAAGGGTGGTATATCGGTCCTTGCGAAAGCAGGTCCGGATGACGTGGAAGGGTCCAAGGACTCCCCACAGACATTTTGATGATCTCCACGTACCAGGCCTTTCGGGGCCACGCTGGAGCCACCAGGATCACCGGCTTCTTCTCCAACCTGACTCTGCGAAGGAGTCGAGGCAACAATTGTAGCGGAGGGAATGCATATATCAGTCTGAACTGATCCCAAGGGAACACCAGAGCATCCGAGCCGCAAGCGAGGGGATCCCTTGTCCGGGAGACAAATCTGTCCACCTTTGCGTTGAATCTGGATGCTAGCAGATCTACATCCGGTGTTCCCCACCGCTGACCTATTGCTCGGAAGACCTCAGGATGAAGGGACCATTCCCCTGGGCATAACTGTTGGCGACTCAGAAAGTCCGCCTTCCAATTCTCCACCCCTGGAATGAAGACAGCTGATATACATGGGACATGCTTTTCTGCCCATTCCAGGATGTGACTTACTTCCCTCTGGGCTGCACGACTCCTGGTGCCTCCCTGATGATTGATATATGCCACTGCTGTGGCATTGTCTGATTGAATTCTGACAGGGGACCCTTGGAGTCTGGATGTCCAGGCTACTAGGGCATACCGGGCTGCTCGTATCTCTAAGAGATTGATGGGCAGGGTTTTTACTACATTTGACCATTGCTCCAGTACTGCCCCCCAGCCTATAAGGCTGGCATCTGTAGTGACCACCTTCCAAGATATCGGACTGAAGGGTTTTCCCTTCTGGAGATTCTGGGGGATCAACCACCAGCAGAGACTCTTCCGAACGGAAGGGGACAAAGCCATCGGGAAGTCTAGAGCCTGAATTTTTCCATTCCAGGCTGACAATATGGCCCTCTGTAAATTCCTTGAGTGGAATTGGGCGTATGGCACAGCTTCGAATGATGCTACCATCTTTCCTAGCAGCCTCATGCACAGGCGTATGGACGGCTGTCTTTTTGCACAAAGCAGACGGACCAAGCCCCTCAAAGAGGATACCTTGTCTAGAGGTAAGAAAATCTTCCTCTGGTCTGAATCCAGCCGTAGCCCTAGATATACCAGGTTTTTCACTGGCTGTAGGGCTGACTTGTCCAGGTTGATGACCCAACCGTGAGATTCTAGATACTTGATTGTATCGACAATTACCACTTCTAGCTTGGCAACTGAGTGGTCCATCAACAACAGGTCGTCTAGGTATGCCATTATCGTTACACCTCGTGTTCTTAGATCGGCCAACAGTGGGGCCAGAATTTTTGTGAACACTCGTGGTGCTGTGGCCAGACCGAATGGTAAGGCTCTGAACTGAAAATGGCGCCCTTCTACTGCAAAGCGTAGAAATTTTTGATGACCTGGAAAGATGGGAACATGCAAGTAAGCATCTTTGATGTCGATCGAGGCTAACCATTCCTCCCCTTGTAGGGCAGCGGTGACCGATCGGATCGACTCCATCCGGAAAGACCGGACGTTTAGAAATTTGTTTAGACTCTTTAGGTCCAATATGGGTCTTATGTCCCCGTTTGGCTTCGGGACTGTGAAAAGGTTTGAGTAGAAACCCAACCCCCACTCTTCCATAGGAACCTCCATAATTACTCCTTGGAGCAATAGTTGTTCTAACGCCAATAGGAGAGACCCTCTTTTCAGAGGGTCTCTTGGAATGCCTGACCACATAAAATGGGAAGGAGGAGACTCTTAACTCCAACTTGTATCCCAGAGTTACTGCGGAGAGCACCCATCTGTCTTTGATCGTCTCCCGCCAGGTCTCTGCGAACAACTGAAGTCTTCCCCCCACCCGTTTGAGTGGGGGCAGCCCTTCATAGGCTTGACTTGGAGGCTGGTTTAGTACCCCTTTGGATCCAGGGTTTCTTATTACCCTGTGACTGTCCCTGATTTTTACCCCCTGAGTTTGACCGAGGAGGCCGTCGGAACTGCTTAGTAGCAGACGTCGCAGGGATAGGAGAGGTAGTCCTCTTAAAAGATGGACCCCTAGACCTCTTCTTACTCGGTAAGAGAGTACTTTTACCACTGGAAATCTTCTGGATATACTTATCCAGGTCCTCGCCAAAAAAGGCGTTCCCCATGAAATGGGAAGCTAACTAAGAGCTTCTTACAGGGAGCTTCAGCAGACCAGTTTTTGAGCCACAGAAGCCTACGCATATGTACCAAAGACAGCGTGAGGCGGGAGGCCTGATGGATAGAATCCTTGATGGCGTCAACCGCAAAGCATAATGCTCTAGGCAGATCAGCCAGAGCCTGGGCCTGCTGGTCTGGCAAATCCCTCAGGACCATTTTCATTTGATCCTTTAAAGCTTGGCAGACCCCAATAGCTGCCACTGCTGGCTGTGTAACAGCCCCTGCTGTGGAAAAAGCAGATTTTAATAAAGATTCCAATTTTTTATCCACTGGATCTTTGAACATTTGAACATTATCTACTGGACATGTCAGTGATTTGTTCACAGAAGAGATGGCTGCATCCACCGTAGGAACATTCCATCTCTGGGTGAACTTTTCCTCCATGGGATAGATCACCGGAAACCTTTTAGGCGGAACAAATAGTTTATCAGGATGTTCCCAGTCCTGGTATATAAGTCCTTCCAATAATGGATGTATTGGAAAGGAGCAATTAACCTGGGGAGCTTTTAGCGACCCCAATGAGGAGACAGCAGTAGTTGATGGTTCAACAAGAGGCATTTTAAATGCAGATCGAACCATGTCAGTTAGGGTCTGGACCCACAATCTTTCAGTCTGTGATGCTGAAAATGGTTCATCTACTGTCGATTCCTCAAAAACAGAGTTAACCTCCTCCTGATGCCCTTCAGGTAGGTCGGTCCCTTCCTGGGACTGTTGCTCTGCCAACAGGCACTCTAATGGAGGTGATGGAGATCTGGCGCACTTTCTTTCCTGTAGAGAAGAAGCAATCAATGCTGCCAATCTCTGCTCCAATCCCTCCAGAGTTGAGGAAAAAACCTCCTCTGTTATATATGCAGGAGCAGGTGGACTGAGGACAGCCGCAGTACCTGGCACTCCCGGGGGTTCCTTATGGGTATTAACCTCTGATTTCTCAGGGGAGGAGGGTGCAGATGACTGCTCCAGATCCTCAGAGCCCGATGGAGACCCCCTACACTTCCTGAGAGGTATATCTCGGAGTTTTTTAGGCGGCATATTCCTTAGTTCAAAGCTGAGGTATTCCAGCCGCAATACACCCCTTACTGAAATAGTCTAATGCAATCTGCTGCTATGTACATCAGTGGGTGTCTACTAATGCGTCTTTCTGAGGATGCCTGTATCAACCGCCCGCTGTAAGCCCCTATACCATGCTACCAGCTCCTTTTCATGCTCTGTGTCCATAGCAAGCAGCGTGGACTGAGTCCTTTTATCTTGCTGGGACGCCCGCACATGCGCAGAAGCGCTGGGCGCACAGAGCGCGTCATCCGCCAGGCTCCGCCCAATTTTTGAAGCTAAATCTATAAAAAGAAAGCGTGTGTGCGTTCTTGGCGCCCTGTAGGGAGAGGAGCCAGGGTCCCTGTTTCACCAGGACTCGGGGATGGAAGGAAACTACTTGGCAGCATGACAGAGGAATGCAGCTTCCCTGATAGAGAGCTCACTCATCTGCCTGGACTTTCACCATGGAAGGAATAGTCCCAAGAAAAAAAGACGTTCCACAGCGGCCTCTAGTGGACAAACACAGGTACCGCACTTTTGTCTTTTTTTTTTAAAACCTTTATGAAAAAACATTTCCAGGTTTACAGTTTTTAAAACTTCCTTTATGAAAAAACATTTCTAGGATTTCTTAGGCATATACAGCTATTAGCGGGAATACCTTTTAGGTAACAGGCAGAAAGACATATTAGGCTTGGGGGTCCCCTCAATAGAACCAAGTTCCTGAGGGGCCCCCACTTACCTTTTCCCCGCCGCAGGACTTTGTTTGGTCCACAGAAGCCCAAACTTCACCTTTCACGGCAGGCATTGTACTAGACCTTCAGGGACCGGGTTCCCAAGGATTCCACTCCCCTGGACCTGTATAGCACCCTGCACAGATAGCCTCTTGGTTTTGGGTATGACCAGAGCTCTGGATCCCAGGGTCCAGCCCTCCTAAGAGAGGCATTACAGGCAAAACCTTGCTCTTCTCTGCAAGGCCCGGGTACCGACCGTTTAGCTATGAAGCTTTTTTGGTCGGATCCGGAATAGCTTGCTAAGGCCCAGAGAACCTGTACACAAGCCCAGATGAATACATGTTAACCTTGGCCAACACCTTAGACACTGGCAAAAAAAACTGAGGTACTCCCGGATGGGAGGGGCTTATATAGGGGAGGGTACTTCCTGTTTTGGAAGTTGCCAGCGCCAGCACCTGAAGGTAATTCTATATAACCCACATAGTAATGACTATGCTGCTCTGTGTCCCGTGATGTATGAACAAGAAATAAACTTCACCCCAAACACAAAACAGCACTCCAACGGAGGAGGTGCAACTCTAAACAGCCGCTTGCAAAACCTTGCGGCCGAAAGAGGCATCTGAAGATGCACCTACGTCAACTTTGTAGAATTTTGTGAAAGTGTGAGCGGACGACCAAGTCGCCGCTTTACATAATTGGGAAACAGACGCTTGATGTCGGAAAGCCCCAAGAGGCACCTCTTGCCCTGGTCGAATGCGCCGTGACCAGAAAGGGGGGCGCTTGACCCTTTAAGGCGTAAGCCTGGATTACTATCTGTCGGATCCACCTAGAGATGGTGGCAGACGAGACTGCTTGGCCCTTCTTGGGACCAGCCACCGAAACAAACAGTGAGTCTGACTTTCAGAACAGGGAAGTAGCAGATAGGTATACTCTCAAAGCTTGGACAACGTCCAAGGAATGCAACGCCGACTCCTTAGGATTCGACGGATGAGGACACAAGGATGGAAGTACAATGTCTTCGTTGAGATGAAAAGCCGAAACGACCTTTGGAAGAAAGGAAGGCTGCGACCGCAGCACCACCTTATCCTTGTGGAAAACCAAATAGGGAGCCTTGCAGGACAAGGCAGCCAGCTCAGAGACTAGTCTAACTGACGTAACAGCCACCAAAAAGACCACCTTCTGAGAAAGTGTCAACAGGGGAATATCTCTAATATTCTCAAACGGTGCCTTCTGAAGCACCGAGAGGACCAGGTTCAAGTCCCACGGAGGTAACGGGGGACGGACCGGAGGGGGCACATGTCAAACCCCCTGCACAAATGTACTCACGAGAGAGTGAGTCGCCAGGGGTCGCTGAAAAAAGACAGCCAGGGCAGATATCTGTCCCTTAATCGTACTTAAGGCAAGCCTTTGGTCCACCCCATGCTGTAAAAACAGCAGGATTCTGAAAACCAAATAAGTACGCGGATGCCATTTCATTTCCTCACACCTGGAGATGTAGGCCTTCCAAGTGCGGTGATAAACCTTCCTAGAGGACGGTTTCCGAGCACTTCTCATAGTAGAGATTACTGAATCTGATAGGCCCCGGTCTCTCAGTACCTGGTTCTCAACAGCCATGCCGTTAAAGTCAGTGACTGTAAAGCAGGATGGAGTATGGGACCTTGCGATAGCAGGTCCTTCCGTAGTGGTAGGCGCCAGGGGACGTCTGCTACCAGACGTACTAGATCGGCGTACCAAGGACGCTGAGGCCAATCTGGAGCGATTAGGATCATTGGAATTCCCTCTGCCTCCACTCTGCGGAGCAGAAGAGGAAGAAGCCTTAAGGGAGGGAAGGCATAGATTAGCCGATACTGACCCCACGATGCCACCAACGCGTCCGTTGAGTCTGCCCATGGGTCTCTTGACCGGGCCACAAACCTCAATACCTTCCGATTGAATCGGGAAGCCAGAAGATCTACGTCTGGTGTGCCCCATCTTTGGCAGTTGGAACACCTCCGGGTGTAAGGACCATTCTCCCTGGTCCAGCATCTGGCGGCTCAGGTAGTCCGCCTGCCAGTTTTCCACACCCGGAATGTACCCGGCCGACAGTGCCGGTACGCTCCTCTCTGCCCACTTCAGGATGCAAGCGACCACCGATGCTGCAGCTGAGCTTCTTGTTCCTCCTTGATGATTGACATATGCCACTGCTGTGGCGTTGTCTGACTGGATCCTGACTGGACGCCCTTGCAGCCTCTGAGACCATTTGAAGAGGCACAGCCTGATCGCCCGGATTTCCAGGACATTGATCGGCAGGAGGGCTTCCTCTGGGGTCCAGCGACCTTGCGCCGACTGAACACCCCAGACTCCCCCCAACCTGTAAGGCTGGCGTCCGTCGTGATCACTATCCAGTAAACCGGAAGAAATGACTTCCTGGCCATTAGAGCCACCATACCAGGGATCTCCTGACTAGGTGGCTCACTCGGATTTGATAATCCAGAGATGAAGGGCATCTGTTCCATCTGGACAGAACTTCCTTCTGTAACACTCGAGTGTGGTATTGAGCATATGGGACCGCCTCGAAGGAGGCTACCCTGAGGCCCAACACTCGCATGCCAAAACGGAGTGACGACCAATTCCTGGAAGTCAGCTGCGGTACTGCAGCCCCGAAGGGTCTGCAACTTCTCCACAGGGAGGAATACCTTTGCCTCTGAGGAATCCAGAATCAACCCCAGGTACACTAGGCGTTGAGTGGGCACCATACTGACCTTTGCGTGTTTAGTATCTAACCACAGTCTCGAAGAGTCTGACAGGTAATGGACACGCTTACCTCTAAATTCTGAGCTTGAAGGCGCCTTCAGTAGAAGGTCGTCCAAGTAGCCCATGATAGCGATACCCCGCTGTCTTAGAAGTGCCAGAATCGGAGCGAGCACCTTGGTGAACGTCCTTGGTTCTTCCCAACAGCAAATCACAGAGACTTCTGGTGTCTGGAGTATATGGGGACATGCAGGTATGCGTCCTTGATGTCCAAGGAGGCCAGAAAGTCCCCCAGATGGAGAGCCGTGACTACAGATCGAACCGACTCCATCCAAAATCTTTGTACCTTCACAAAGCAATTGAGGGCTCTGAGATCCAAGATTGGATGAACCCCATCCTTCTTCGGCACAATGAACAGATTTGAGAAAAAACCCTGACCCCGTTCCTGTTCTGGATCTGGAATAACTACCTCGCGTTCCAGTAGACCCTGGACCGCCCCATACAGGGCCTCCCGACGGGTCGGTAGTAGCTGGAGATTGGAGGTGATGAATCTGTCCGGTGGACAAGAGAGAAATTCTATCTTGTAGCCTGAGATTACTTCGCAAACCCACCTGTCGGAGACTAGAGCTGTCCACTGAGTCGCGAATTTGCGAAGACGTCCCCCCCCACCCGAGAGCTGGGTGGGGGCAGACCTTCATGCGGACGCAGATTAGTCCGCAGGCTTGTTGGGTCTGTGGGACCAAGGACGCTTTTGTCCTTGGGCAGGCGCCTTATCGGTCTGGGGTCTTTTCCCTGTCGCCCTAGGGCAGGGATATGCAATTAGCGGACCTCCAGCTGTTGCAGAACTACAAGTTCCATGAGGCATAGCAAGACTCTGACAGACACAATCATGACACCCAGAGGCAAAGGCATGATGGGAATTGTAGTTTTGCAACAGCTGGAGGTCCGCTAATTGCTTATCCCTGCCCTAGGGGGACGAAAAACCGCTTGCATGCAGTAAAGGAGGGCCCTTGCCGTGGCCCCTACCCTTGCTAGTTTAAGGAAGCAAAGTGCTTTTACCTCCTGTGTCATCCTTGATGATGTCATCCATAGAAGCCCCAAAAAGTCTGTCGCCCTTAAAAGGCAGATCCAACAGGGCTTTCTTGGAGGTCTGGTCCCCAGACCAGCCCTTTAGCCAGATCAGGCGGCGTATTGCTACTGCATAAACCAAAGCTTTAGACAGCAGGGGAATAGTATCCATGTCTGACTCGCAGACAAACCTAGGGCCCTGGACCAACTGGTCGGCCAATGTTATCTCATCAGGAGGAGCATCTCGCTCCTTAACCCATGGAGTAGCAATCTTGCCCATTCAGTAAGTGTCTGAGACACTAGGGCCCCCGCCAATGCCGGGCGTACTGCCGAACCTACCACTGAGTATAGGTAGCAAGAGAGTGCTTCAGCCTTCTTATCCACAGGGTCCTTGAAAACAGGAGCCCTTTCTACAGGAATTGTGGTGGCTCTATTAAGTCTGGACACCGGAGGGTCCACTATAGGGGGAGAGGGCCATCTCTTCAGAAAACTCTCCTCAAAGGGGTACTGTACCGCAAACCTCTTTGGGGCTGTAAAGACCCTCAGTGGGTTCTCCCATTCCTTGTATAAGAGTTTTTCAAAAGACACACAAGGGAACACCTTAGCAGTGCGGGCAGGTCTATGAAACCCAAGTGGACCGGAGTCTCTGCTGCTTCTGCAGTATTTTTCAACTTTAGCGTATCCCGCACAGCAGTAATAAGGTCAGATACCAAGCCGTCTCGCGTACTGACCTGGACTTGGAGTCATCCTCACTGTCCGGTCACGGTCTGCAGTCTCTGATGCGTCAGAATCTGGGCCCGGAGCCGTAGCTGGACCTGGTTCTGCATCAGAATTATCCCCAGAAGCTTGCAGGGGACAGGGCGTTTACTACCCCCTGTATTCCCGTGTGCTGCTTCCACCCTGGCAGAAAACGCCTCTAGGATTGCCGTCATAGCGTTCATAGACACCTCAGGGGCACCAGCTGCTAAATCTGGTGTTTCAGGGGAGAAGACATCTGGCTCAGATGCCATGCTGACACTCACAGGGCTCCAGGCAAGCTATCAATAGGCCACCCTCCTGCGCTGCCGAGATGCTGGGTTACCCAGAGGACTCACCACCCTGGACCGGTACTGCTATGCTGCCCCACTGCTGCTGTGTCAGTCTGCTTCTTTTATCAGCACTTCCTGTGTGAATTTTCGCACCAGTGTAATGCACCCTAGAGGCCAGAGGCTCTCGCAAAATGGCTGCCAAAAATGTCTGTATGGAAGATAATGTGGGCTCCAAGAAAATGGCCGCCGAGCCGAAGATAGAGGGCAAGCAGCCGTAGCCCACAAAAAGATGGCCGCCGCATGGCAATATATACATACAGGGTGGACAAACATGGCCGCCGATCAGCTGATAGGGGTCAGTGGGTGTGGCCGAACTACAGGAAGATGGCCGCCGGGCAGTCACAAGAGGCCGAACTCGGCATGGACCACCTCAAAATGGCCGCCGACAGCATGGAGGAGGGAGGAAGTACACACACACACACACACACACACACGTAAGCAGAAATTACATTTCTTTTAAATGTTAGTTACAGCCAGCCTCGCTCCAGTGGAACCCCTTAGGTGACCCCCAGCAACCTTTAGCTAGAAGCCCAGGGAGGAGGGAAAGGCAGGGAGAGAGGGAAGAAAGGGGCCACAACCACTTACTTGATCTCTCCAGGAATGTCCAGCTAAATCACCCAGCCGAGGCAGGGGAGTTTTACTTACCTATCCTGCATGTATTATGCTGGAAGACATTCCAAACGGATCATCGTCCGCGCACGGAAGGTGACTGTTGGCCAGGCATGCCATGATTGGACCCAAAAAGGGACAATCATATGTATGCCCTGGAGTGTGACGCTCACCGGCTAGGCTGCTGCGACTCGGCCGTAAGGTCAGCCGAAGCTGAGTGGTCCGATGCAGGCCCTGGAGTGTAGGCTCACTGGCCACCCGTGGAGCGACGGGCATGTCGTGGAAAACCCAGCGCGTAGCTAGGGTCGGCCCACGCTCGATGGCCGTAACTGGGGAGACTACAAGAATCGAAGATCCAGCCTGTCACCCAGTCGGCAGTTGATCGCAGGAAACAACAAATGTAGCAAAAAAAAATAAATATATATATATATATATATATATATATATATATATATATATTTTTTCCCCGGACCAATGGGCCCGAAGGGAGCCATGTCCTACTCCTTGCTAGACAGAAAAAAACTGATCTGCGAGATGCAGACTGAGAGGTTATACCAGAGGGTCCGCCCCCTGGGCGGTACTGTAGAAGGTGTGATGCAACACTTTTTACAAGTTTTTCTGCCTAGTCACTCCTAACGGATAATACCCACTTTGTCAATAGAGAAGCTGTGTCGGTCCATGGACGAAAGAGTAAAAGCCTTTTCACTATACTGACACAATCTGGGAATAGGTTAAAATCAGGGGCGATTAAAAGGGTTAACTGTGTCTAGCTAGTGTTTGCATACTATGGGAGGTGCTTTTACTAGGGGGAACACAGGATCCATGTCTTCCCTACTGAAAGAAAGCCGTACTGCCTGCATAACAAATGATCGGCGAGTGCCTGTAGACATCGATTCCGCAGA
Source organism: Rana muscosa (assembly GCA_029206835.1). Classification (NCBI taxonomy): domain Eukaryota; kingdom Metazoa; phylum Chordata; class Amphibia; order Anura; family Ranidae; genus Rana; species Rana muscosa. The sequence continues at coordinate 50,939,604 of CM055127.1, forward strand.
TCGGTGTATAATCACAGCGGTAGTGAGGCGCCAGTGGCGTGAATGAGCGCCCCTACCAGGAAGGGCTAGATCTACATTATTATTATATATACACACACACACACGTGATCTGGTGCACAGCTGCTGCCTTGTAGCAGTAAAACTGCTGGACTTTAACTGCTTCCTGACCAGCCGCCGCAGTTTTACAGCCGCAGGTTGGCTCCCCTGGGCGAGCCGTCGTAGCTGTAAGTCGGGCGCTTTAAGACCACTAGGGGGCGTGTGTCCCACGCCCCCCAGTTAGAAACACTCCCTAGGACACACATTTAACCCCTTGATCGCCCACTAGTGTTAACCCCTTCCCTGCCAATGACATTTCTACAGTAATCAGTGGCTATTTATAGCTCTGATCGCTGTATAAATGTCAATGCTCACAAAAAAAAGTGTCAAACGTGCCCGATCTGTCCGCCGCGATGTCGCAATCCTTAAAAAGAATAAAAATAAAAAATAAATCAGATCACGCCACTACTAGCAAAAATATTAATAAAAATGCCATAAATATATCCCCTATTTTGTAGAAGCTATAACTTTTGCGCAAACCATTCAAATACGCTTATTGTGAGTTATTTATTTTTACCAAACATATGTAGAAGAACACATATCGGCCTATACTGAGGAAGAAATTCGATTTTTATTTTTTTTTAAATTTGGGGAAAATGTATTATAGCAAAAAAGTTAAAAAAATAGTTATTTTTCTTTAAAATGGTCACTCTTTTTGTTTATAGTGCAAAAAAAAGGGTCTGTTTTGTTTTTGTACAATGTTGCATGAGCGCGCAATTGTCAGTTAAAGCGACGTAGTGCGGCCATCGCAAAAAATTGCCTGGTCATTGCGGGGCCAAATCTTCAGGGGCTTTAGTGGTTATATAGACCGTTCACTCATAACCCCCAAGCACCCTGACAGAGCTGGAGCAGTTTTGAAAATGGTTAAAAGCAGCTGTGTCCAGATGTGCATAGCAGATAAAGACCTACTTTATATACATGGACTCAAAGCTGTAATTTGTTCTGAATGTGAATCGTCTAAATATTGCCCTGCAGGCACTTTTGTGTTTCATTGCAAGTAATGGAAATTCAGAGCTTTTTGTTTTCACTTTGTGACCCATTTTCATTGATTAAACCCTTGGGTTTTTTCACCTAATGCATCCCATGCATAAAGGTGAAAAAAATTCTGGCAGACACCAGCCCCCCCCCCCCCCCGTTTTACTCATGCAAGCCGTGAAATTCACGCAGCAGTGACACACTCTCTCTCCATGGGATCCCGGCTCTTGATTTGGATAGATAGTAGTGCAGCCATTGGCTCCCGCTGCTGTCAATCAAAGCCAATGACATGGGGGCCAAGTCATACATTCGGCATCTATGGATGCCGAATGAATGACTCAGGAGCGCGCCCGCAAGGTAACCCCAGCCATTAGCCCTTCTGCTGTCAATCAAATCCAATTCAGCATCTATGGACGCCGAATGACTTGGGAGCACACCCACAAGGTAACCCCCAGGAGAGCACTTCTAAGGGTTTATCCGATGCTGGGAGGAGCCGGGAGAGCCGTCGAGGGACCCCAGAAGATGGTGTTCGGGGCCACTCTGTGCAAAACAAGCTGCACAATGGAGGCAAGTATGACATGTTTGTTATTTAACCACTTTCCGCCCAGTCAAGAACATATTGACGGCCGGAAAGTAGTTCTGTTATCCTGACTGGTAGTCATATGACATCCAGCAGGATAACATGGGGGCGCGCAGCAATCGTGGCATGTCAGTCTGACACGTTGCATCTCCTATCGTGATAAGGAGCTGATCTGGTAAACGGCATTCCTCGGTTCGCGCTGACAGGGAGAGCCGATCGGCGGCTCTCCCTGTCGGGGGGGGGGGGGGGATTTCTGTGCTGATAATCAGCACAACCCCCTCAGCTGTGCCAATCACATGCCAATAAGTGCCCAGCAGTGTCCCGATAATAAAAGATTGCCAGTACCCACCCCAGTGCCAATCAGAGCCCACCACAGGGCCAATCAGTGCCCAGCAGTACCGCCTGTCAGTAACACATCACAGCCGCCTGTCAGTGCCCATCAATTCTACAGATCAGTGCCCGTCAGTCAAGTGGAAAACAAAAGGTCATGACAAACTGAGAAAACCTTTTTTTTTCCCAAATTTTGGTCTTTTTTTGTTTAGCAAAAAATAAAAACCCCAGGAGGTGATCGAATACCACCAAAAGAAAGCTCTATTTGTGGAAAGAAAATTATAAAAATTTAGTTTGGGTACAGTTGAAATTGAAGTATAGCCTCTAGAAAATAAATAGGTAATCTATAGTAAAATTGGTCGTACCACCATCCAGGAAGTTGAGTATAGAAATCAGGAAATTCCAAAAATCGTTGTACAGATAAGAGGGTAAGGTCAGATGTAGACACACATGTATGGAAAAATAGCTGAATTTTATTAATATGAAATCAATAAAAATACAATAACATTGATGTAAAATTAAAAACATTGTGGCAAACCATACAAATCGCCAAATTTAAGAATCCTCGGGAGGGGATAATCACAGTGAGACATGGGTCGTGAAGGGCATCTCTACTAGTTTCGGTCAATTACCGCTTCATCAGGAGAAGGTCTAGAGCCCCCATTAGACCCGGGACACTGGGTGCCACAAAAAGGGAGTCCCCCGCAACGGACAGGGGGGACGTGCCAAATGGATTAACTACAATGCAAAGGTGCAGTGGGAGGGGTCAGACCCAGGGCGGTATATCAATTGTAAGTGGATGCTGGAATATAACATAGGTAAAGGGGCTTTGTGGGAACAGCAATTGGTTGCAGAGTATTGGTAATACAATACAATTAAGCCCAGCACAGTACACTGGGTGAGGGTAGAAACAGGTGTTCCCTGGGCCCACTTACAATTGATATATCGCCCTGGGTCCGACCCCTCCCACAGCACCTTTGCTTTGTAGTTAGTCCATCATTTGGCACGTCCCCCCCCTGTCCGTCACGGGGGACCCCCCCCCCTTTAGTGTCCTGGGTCTAATAGGGGCTCTAGAAATTCTCCTGATTAACCAGTAATTGACAGCGAAACTAGTGGATGCCCTTCGCGACCCACGTCCCACTGTGATTCTCCCCTCCCGGGGATTCTTATATTGGCGATTTGTATGGTCTGCCACAATATGTTTTTAATTGTACATTAATGTTCTGGTCTTTTATTGATTTCATATTAATAAAATTTAGCTATTTTTCCATACATGCGTATCAACATCTGACTTTACCCTCTTATCTGTACCACGATAGTCCTATTGCGCGCCACCCCCTTTTTCGGCATTTTGAGTCGGGGAAGAAAATATCCTGATTTCTATACTTAGTTTGAATGACAATTGCGCGGTCATGCAACACTGTACCCAAAGTGCGACAGCACTGAAAGCTGAAAATTGTCCTGGGCAGGAAGGGGCAAAAGTGCATGGTATTGAAGTGGTTAAAAAAAAAAAAAGATCCTTTAGTATCATGTTAATGTCAAAAAATAAATTAAATCCAGTGTATTTCAATATTCTAAGACAATACACAATGAAAACTTTCAAAAAGGGTAAATATATTTTCTAGGCGCTGTAAATTTAAACCAGCCAAGGTTTAATTAACTGTGCATATATTCTCTCTTTAATGGCGACAGCTTTTCCAGCATATTTTCTGTACATTTCCAGATAGGAAAGGGAGCAGAACACTTTCAACAATCATCCTAGCCCCACTCTGCCTGACAGGAGTGATCCTGTTGTAATTTTTTTTAGTAAGACACTGTAGTTTGAATCGCTGTCAAGTCTCCAGGATGTGGCTCTCCCCCTCCCCCCACCACATACCACGTCATGTCAGTAACACTGGCTGTACATGGAACGGTTGGTTCAGCAGGGTCCGAGGAGTATGGCCATACTTCTCCTTTAAGAATGATAGTTCCCTGGCTGTCAATGCTGTCTCAGTTGCTGACCAGGAACCAGTATCGAGATAAGTAGATCTGACACTCATTTACAGCATGTTTGTTCCGGACTGAAACATACTGAAGCTAAAATTTTCCTAGCATTTTCAGAAGGCGGTCTGTAATGGAAACTCATCTTTCTATCATGAAATAAGTACCGTATTTATCGGCGTATAACACGCACCGGCGTATAACACGCACCCCAAGTTTAGGAGGGAAATTCAAATTTAAATGCAGCATGCAGCCTTGCCCAGTGTCCATCTGCAGCCTTGCCCAGTGTCCATCTGTCCATCTGTAGCCTTGCCCAGTGTCCATCTGTCCATCTGCAGCCGTGCCCAGTGTCCATCTGCAGCCGTGCCCAGTGTCCATCTGTCCATCTGCAGCCGTGCCCAGTGTCCATCTGTCCATCTGCAGCCGTGCCCAGTGTCCATCTGTCCATCTGCAGCCGTGCCCAGTGTCCATCTGTCCATCTGCAGCCGTGCCCAGTGTCCATCTGTCCATCTGCAGCCGTGCCCAGTGTCCATCTGCAGCCGTGCCCAGTGTCCATCTGTCCATCTGCAGCCGTGCCCAGTGTCCATCTGTCCATCTGCAGCCGTGCCCAGTGCCTTTGCGATCGTGTCAGTCCCGGCGTTTTTTAAAATTTGGCGCCGATTTCTGTGGAGAGGAGCGAGCGGGGCCGAGTGTACTTCGGCTGGACTCGGCTCCTCTCGCAGTCCTGCCCATCTCCACTGACTGCGCCGCTGACGGAGAAAGCCGAGTGTACTTCGGCTAGACTCGGCTCTGCTCACAGTCACAGGCAGGACTGCGAGAGGAGCCGAGACTAGCCGAAGTACACTCGGCTTTCTCTATGTCAGCGGCGCAGTCAGAGATGGGCGGGACTGCGAGAGGAGCCGAGTAAAGCCGATTGTACTTCGGCTCCGCTCGCTCGTTTTCAGCAGGGGAATTCAACGGAGTATCGGCGTATAACACGCACCCACGATTTTCCCCCGATTAAGGGGAAAAAAGTGCGTGTTATACGCCGATAAATACGGTAATAAAACTTTAGCAGCATATTTGGTCTCCTCATGGCCGCTGATAAGGCAGTAAGACATGACCTCCTGTTCCGGGCCCATGCTCTATCAGCTGGAAAGGGGGGCCCGTGCAGCTGCCGAGCAGACAAGGCAGAGGCTTGGGCACTGCAATTTGAAACACAGGAAGCATGCAAACACAAAAATTGTTGCAGCGCTCCTGCAACACTACATGTCAAATCCAGGCAGAGATGTGGTGGGGAGGGAAGTCAGACAGTCCAGTGTCAGTCTGCTAGTTTCAAAGTAGTGCTATTCTCGTCTTTCAGTGAATGTGCTCTGTTATAGTGTTGGGTGAAATCAGACACTTTGGGGGGGCGCTGAAAGCAACGGCGAGTCTCTGAGGCAATCATAGGACAGTTTCAAACACAGCTCGAGTAGAAATGCCAGACTCTGGTATGCAGCAGCAAATGACCTCTCTGCAGAAGTACTACATGCTCCCTGCTGTGTTAGACCAGTATCTCTACAATCAGCATGAAGCATAAGAATTACCAATTTCAAAGCTATAGGTGCGACTGAGGGTGTATTGGACCAATGCAAAGAGACCACTGCCTTCCAAACTGAACGCAAAAGCCCTTCTTTAAAGCATGTTGGCAGGGGACAGGCTTTACTATTCAAGCTGTAGCTACTTAAGAAAAAGAACTGCAAGACATTCTCCCTGGAGAATAGATGCTTAAGAGGGGATATTATAGGAGATATATAGTTAGCTAGCTATATACAAACCTTTAAAATTGGGGTTCTAGCATTATCCACAGTGTGTAGTGTCAGCAAGGAGTGTAGATATTGAAATAAAAAAAAAAAAAAAAAAAGCACTGGAATGCATTACAAACACATGTAAACGAGCATGAGGAAATGCACATTGAATAAAGTGACTGATGGAAACTGGGGTGTGTGAAGCAAGAGACAAGACAAGACAAGACAAGACAAGACAAGACCAAGACAAGACATCTTATAGAAAAGTAGAACCAAGAAGATGATCAAAACTCAAGTTTTAATTTCACTTAAAAGTACATTTTTTAAAAATCTCCAATCTGGAAGTACAAGCATACAAAAAAGGACTGTTAGGAACATGTGCAGTCACAGTGACAATACAGTCAAGTCACCCAAAATAAGTTCATTTCATTGGCATTAAATAAATTATATATACATTCAAACAGGAATGAAATACATTGCAAATATTTACAAAATAATAGGGACCGAGTTAACAGTTTTACATATCACAATATGGTTACTGATGTCCAACATGGCTAACAACTTCTATTTTGGTATAAATGGATTATTTGACGCTATTCCAAGTTTATGAAGACATAAGGATATTCACAAGGCTGCACTGCTCTTTTAGAATCGCTGTTACTTGAATAGAAGGCATAAAATTATATAAACTAGAACATGGTTAAAGATCTGAAAACAGACCTGAGTCATTAAAAACAGAACTGCTCTCACCTCTATATCTTTCAAAACTCCACAGGAGCTCCCAAACTAAGCTGGTCATACACTGGTCGAATGTTGGGCAATTTCTGCAAATGGGGGGGAAAAAAATTATTTCTCTTGTTGCGCCAAGCGTGGGCTCAACAAGAGAAATCTTAACACTTATGACCAGCTTAAGAGTAAGGTCTGGGACTAAAAGTCAATATTAGCATAGAGTAAGAACAGGTGTTCCATTCTATGCCTGCTTTTAAGTTCTTAGGATAGGTTCTCTAACTAAAGTGTGTGTGTGCGTGTGTGCGCGTGTTAAACTGGGAACAGTTTGCATGACACCTGATTCCCTAGAGCGCCTAGGAAACCCTAAAACCTGTGGTGCTCAGTAGTGCAAATTTAAACATTCAAGGTCAAAAGATCTAGCCTGCTCATTCCAACCTCATGCATCTTACTACTGGGCAGGCTCATCAACCAATAGTAAGGGAAAGGAGGCAGGAAGGGTAGATCAGAGCCAGAAACTTTGGAAGCTAGTTGACATTTGAATTGGTTTCGAGGGACCCAGGGCATCAGAGGAATTGTTCATGCACCTGTAGGTAAATTCCTTCAGAGTAAGGCTGGCCATACATGGTTGAATTTCGAAAGAATTTTCTTTTGAAAAATCAGAAAATGTGTGCGTTTTATGATCCAATGTTACCTCATGTTCCTACAGAAAATAATTTTTGTCTGGGAATCTTTTCTTTCCGGGAATTTTCTTTACATGCATATTTCTTTTTCAATTAAATTTCTTGCACCATTCTCTCATCATTGATTAGAAAATTGTTAGTTTTTCAAAAAAATTCAAACATGTCCGATTATTAAAATTCAATGGCCGCACGAAAATCAACTGTTGCTGCAGCCCACTAATGGTGCGAAATACGAACGAATATTCTTAAACAAGATTTTTGAAAGAAAATTCTATTGAAATCCGACCCCATGTATGGCCTTGCCCAAGTGACTTTCCATTTTTTTGTTACTCAATACAGGCGGTCCCCTAGTTACAAACATCCGATTTACAAAACGACTCTTACTTAAAAAACGGAGGGAGACAACAGGAAGTGAGAGGAAATCTACCCCTAGGAAGGGAAATTCACTCCTGTAAGAGTTATTATGAGAAAAAGGTGTCTCCACTAATGTTTTATCACCAATCCTTGTAAAATCCAATTGTCATTGGGACAGAAAACTGGTTGATATCTTCTGAACAGGGGCACAAACAGCAAAATAAACATTACAGGGGTGATAACTCTTCCCTATGCTATCCAAAAAGCTTAAAAATTGTTTTTTTTTGGCTGGAGCTACACTTAAAAAGTGTACCTGTTCCGACTTACAGATTCAACTTAACAAACCTACAGACCTCATCTTGTTTGTAACTCAGCGACAACCTGTACTCTAACATTCTCTGGTAAACCTGGAAGATAGAGATTTAAACTGTTCCCTTTAAAATCAATAACAAAAAACACCAATTATCCTATATTTACTTTCTTTGCAATCAAGGTGGTAAATATTGCACTCCCCCTCCTCCCCCATCAAATTCCTGCACAGTAGTACAGTATACCGCAAGGTCCTTAGAATGTATTTTTGTGTGGTGCACCCCCTATATATGGCATAACAGCTAGGGCAGAGAAGAGTGAAATCTTTTACTACGGTTGCATCAATACCGTTTGGGTCAAGTACTCGCCGATATCTTTGTGGCGTGATTTAAGCCCATACAAAATAAAAAAGGCCCAAATTGCACTGCAAAGAATTTTAAAGGAGTACTGGCGACGGCTTCTGGATGCATGGGTTATATTGCTGAAGGGTCATCTTGCATGAAAACAGGGAGGGTAAGAAACTATTGAAAATGACCAAGATAATGTTAACTTTAATAAATATTAAATTGTGGAGAATGACATGGTAAGACATTTACAGAAAAAGCCAAATATGCATTCATACCATAACTTTTTCTTGTAGCAAATTTTAAGACGGGCCAAAAATAAATAAATTATTCAAGACAAAGGAAAATAAAATTTCAGAAAACCAAAATTCTAATGATTACATCCAGTCATTTAGGAAAAAAAATCTCACCCAAAAAAATTATGCACGCCTAGAGGTGCCGGGACATACTTGCAGTGGTCTCAGAAACCCTGCTGTCATTGTAGAGTCCCAGGCTGTTCTAAGGCCCCATGTACACTGCTGCAGCTAAAACGGACGTTCAGGGGCAGTTGGACACTTTTTTCAACTGCCCCTGAACTCACGCAATGTTATCTTATGTGTACATGTACACGGGTTTGTTTACTGTCGTTTTTAGGCAGTTGCGTTTATAGGCCATTTTTTGAAGGCAAAAAAATGAGTTCAGACGCCAAAAAGTTTGACGCCAAACACGCGTTTATAGGCGTTTTTTGTCTTTGGTCATTAAATTTTTTTTGTCAAAAACTAAAGTCATCAGTAGAGTTGAAGCCGATCTCCAGGTTTCCTGTCACCAAGCTGGCCCAAACCATTTCCTTCACCAACATGGGCACGCCACGCACTGTATAAACTGTATGTAGCCTCAGCTGATTACAGTACACAGCATTGTGTTCCACGTGTGAGATGAGACCTTCTCACACCCAGAATACAATCACATCAAACTGAGCGTCACTCAGGCATTCATAGGCAGCTATGTATTATATCAATGAATAGAAATGAGTCGGATGCTGATGACATCACAAAAAACGCAGATTCAGTCAATCACAGGAAGCTTTGTATTCATTGATGGAAAATAAAGCCGTCTATGAATGGCTGAGTGCCATTCAGCCTGATGCCATTTTGTTCCAGGTGTGAGCCAGGAAATTTTTGTCTCACACCCAGTGCTGTATACTCTATGCAGCTGAGGCTACATACATTTTATACAGCATGCCAAGTAGGCGCAAATGTTAGTGAAGGAAATGGTTTGTACCAGCTTGGCCCAAACTATTTAAAGTGAAAGTAAACCTGGACATAAGCTTTAATATCTAGTCCACTTGGTATAGCTGTTATAAAATCGAAACTCAGCGAAGAATCTGCTGAAGAAATGAAAGGAATATTAAATTGAAAACACAAAAAATTTAATAAAATGCAGTGGCTGCATTCTTTTGTTTTCATCTGGTGATCTGGCCAGTAACACATTAACAGGCTGATAAACTAAAGCTAGTAATATTTACCTCTATTCCAATGGTCAAATGCCCACGAAGTCCCTTGCTGTCATCTTTTCCACGGCCTGTTCAGGCACAAAATTTGAAAGTCTGCTATTACAGGTAAGTTTTAGCCTGCCCATTCAGCCTATCTGGTCAGTAAGGGCCACCCATTTCAAAGGGCCAACAAGCCCACGGGAGGTGGAAGTTTCAGAATTAAGAAAACCTAACATCAGCTTGCTCTCTGATGCTATTTTTTACGTATGTCAAAGTAACTTTTCAATTTTCCCATCAAGTGCTAAAACTTCCAACAATGGGACAGTTATGCAATTTAAATTTGGCAGCTTAAAATGTAAATATATAGGATAGTTTTTTTATAAAGGAAAAAAAAGCAATTTAAAAGCAATGGCCCAGATATTTATTACCCACATTGTGTGCTTGTGTTATCCAATTGCTACATTTGCCAGAAAAAGATGATTTTTGATAGTAGGTCAATGAATTATGCAAATAAAGCAAATAAAGTGTACTTGCATTAAAAATTCTCAAGTTAGCATGAATCCAACTATAGAAAAACGGGAAAACACAAATTATGGGAGGATAAAATTATAAATATAAAAAAACTTATGTTGCATACAATAGTTAGTTTCTTATTGCAACTGCAGAAATGACAAGTGAGATCCAGCTGGTTGCTATAGGCAGCACCTCCACTTTTCATGCCCTTCACTCTTATAGAACACCCTGCATTTCATTAAATCACTGCAAATATATCAATGGGTATAGCGCAGACAGGCGTTTTCCACCTTTATTGCTTGGGTTTGAGTTCCACAAGTCTTATAGCGAACGATCCTTTAATTCAGTGGTGCTGAATAAAATCAAACATCAAATTCAGCTGCAAAATGCTCCTTAGTAAGCCGTGAACTGCAAAATCATACATTTTTCAACTACCATTCTCTAAAAAAAAAAAAAAGTCAAAGAAAACGTGTTGATCGCAATAGTGCCTCAATCTCTCAAGTCCTTGAAAAGAAATTACATCTCCAATCACACAGTGACTTTATTAAGCGGAGGCATTTTTTCTTTTAGTTCAGTGTCGTGACTCATGCCCAACCCTGGCCAGGAGTACCTTCACATTTCACATTACTTGAGTTTCCAGCCTGCGGATTTTTTTGACTACAAGGTCGATGTTGATGATTGGGTTAAAGTACAGGGCCCAGTAGAACAGACAATTGCAAACAAATTGTGGAATTAAAGGCCAAAATATTGCAACAAAAAGCCCCTGCGTTGACATCTTCCAAAAATGACCCCACATGAGGCGAGGAAAAGACCTAAAAGAGAAACAAGAAGAAATAACTTAGCCAACGCGATAAAAACTCAATTACAACTTTTACATTTATTTTGTGCGGAGAGTGTAAGGGAAAGGTCAGGAGTCAAATTGTGCTTTAAAGGAGGAAATAAACCCTCTCGGGGGGAAACACACACACACACACACCCCTGCAGGACAAAGGCATAATGAGCTAGCATGCATAGCCATATCTCCCCGAGTGACTTCTGGGTATTGCTGCTCCGGCGCTGTGACTGGCCGGAGCAGCGATGACGTCACTCCCATGCATGCCTTCACCAACGGCACGCTCAGTGCCCATTTTTTGGGAAAATATCTCCTTAACCGTGTAGGTTAAAGTGGTTGTAAACCCACTTAGAAAACTTGCACCTACAGGTAAGATTAAGGCTTACCTGTAGGTGCAAGAAATATCTCCTTAACCTACACGGTTAAGGATATATTTACTATTAAAAACAACGGCGATGACGTCACACGCATGCGCAATAGCGGGCCGGCATTGTTGCCGTTTTCTGAATGGGATCTTGCCGGCCCGAGCACGCATGCGACGTCATCACCGCTCCGGCCAATCACAGCGCCGAAGTGGCGATACACTGGCGGCAGTGACGGGACATCGAGGCAAGATGGCGGCGGAGGTGACCGAGGACCACTGCGGGGGCTTTGATCTCAGGCAAGTCATTCATAATGAGCTAGTATGCTATGCATACTAGCTCATTATGCCTTTCTTTTGCAGGTTTTTTTTTTTGCCTTTACTTCCTCTTTAAAAAGGAGACATTTCTTGCACCTACAGGTAAGCCTTAATCTAGGCTTACCTGTAGGTTAAAGTCGTCTGTAAAGGGTTTACAACCACTTTAATCTGCAACTCTGCCATTTAGATTCAGTGGGTTCAAATCCTCCTAAGAGTCCATTTTTCATGTTGCCAAGTTTTGTAAAAAGTATTTCCCTATTAAAGCAGAAGGGTCTATGGTTAAACTGACAGCTTGGAACAACAAAGGATGGTGACCTTTAGAAGTTGCAAAGACATTTTTGAATCAGCCTTTCATTTCTACAAATTTTTGGGAAAAGGCAAAAATAACTCAATTATAACGCTACATTTATTGATAAACATGTAATTTTATAGAAGTGCAACTTTTCAAGTTGCAGGAAGGAAATTGTTTTCATACTGCACGCCTACTACAGCCAATTTGTAACCTTCAGCACAGGTACCACTGCAATTCACAAGAAGAAACGCAAGTGCAATTAAGATGTATATTTAAAAGTAAAATTTTTTTTTCTTCGCTCGGTCTCTTCAACCACTTGCTTACTGGGCACATACCCCCTTCCTGCCCAGGCGAAATTTCAGCTTTCGGCACTGTCACGCTTTGAATGAAAATTGCGCGGTCGTGCGACGTGGCTCCCAAACAAAATTTACGTCCTTTTTTTCCCACAAATAGATCTTTCTTTTGGTGGTATTTGATCACCTCCGCGGTTTTTATTTTTTGCGCAAAAAAAAGCGCCAATTTTAAAAAAACAAACCAAAAAAAAAAAAAACCACACAATATTTTTAACTTTTTGCTCGAAAATCCCAATTAAATTTTTTTTTTTTTTCATTTAAGCCGATAAGTATCCTACATATTTTTGGTAAAAAAAAAAAATGCAATAAGCGTATAGTAATTGGTTTGCGCAAAAGTTATAGCGCCTAAAAATAGGGGATAGAAGTACTTTATTATTTTTGTTACTAGTAATGGCGGTTATCTGTGATTTTTGTCAGGACTGCGATATTGCGGCGGACATATCTGACACTTGACATTTTTGGGACCATTCACATTTATACAGCGAACAGTGCTATAAATATACACTGATTACTGTATAAATGTGACTGTCAGGGAAGGGGTTAACACTAAGGGGCAAGGAAGGGGTTAAATGTGTTCCCTCATGAGTGATTCTTACTGTGGGGGGAGGTGACCGATCAGTGTCCCCATGTACAAGGGACACAGCATCGGTCTCCTCTCCCTGACAGGACGTGGATCTCTGTTTACACACACAGATCCTTGGCTGTGTAACGGCCGATCGCAGGTACCTGGCGGACATCAATAGATGGCCTCCCGGCCCTGAAGAGCCACCTTGCGGCCGTCATTTGACAATGGCTCAGGTTCCAACAGGTTAATTGTCATCATAACCAAATGCTATGCTAGCTTTGCTGTTTGAAGGAAGCATGTTAATCCCAAGACTGGCTGGGAAAAGTTAAAAAATTTCAGACATTTCACATTCATTTTAAAGTGGAAGTAAACCCTCCTATCATTTTCAGGCAAGGAAGCTGCCATCTTGGCCTCTATTTAATCTTCAACTGCCATGATGCTGCACATGTGATCAGTTGCGACACCAGCCATTGGATGGTTTGACAGTTTGGTTGAGAGCACAACCAATGTGACAGTTGGCATTCCCAGCATGCCGGGAATGTAACTGCCTTTTGAAACTGTTAAATCGATGGGTTTACTTCCGCTTTAACTGTGCTGCCTGCCTAGTGTTACGCTTTAAAAAAGTTTGTTAACACCACTTGCGGAGAAGGAAAATGTGCGGTTTCCTGCACCACATAGGAAATTCTCTGCCCTCTTCAGATGTGGGCAAGTGCCTTTAATTCTTATGACATCCCAAGCATCTAGAAAATGCAGGCGTGTTCGCAGCCACCAAAATTGCGTGGTACTGCAGGAAAACATTGTGAGCTACCCGTCCATGTGTTTGATGTGCATGCAGTGATGGTATGCATAAACTAGATGGCATGAGAAGCCCCAAAGCTTTTAAACATCTAATGAAAGCAACAGATTCACAATGGATGCATACCTCAGTTGGCTTGTTGACCACAGCCTCCAGAAAGAGAATAATTCCAGCACTGAAAGCAACATGGCATTTACTATTATAAACCGAGAGGTCCAATAATGAACTTCGAGCCAGTCCCAAGCAAACTCAGCAAGAAGTTGATATGGAAGAAATAGGTACTTAACAAGAAATTCCCGCCATTGAGTCCATGTTGGATCTTGGAGATCCTGTAAGTAAGCAAAATGTTGTCAATATCCAACAGCAAGAAAATATACAGAAAAGTAACTTGTGACTTTTAGCCATAGGATCCAAATCATTTTTAGGTCTCAAACTTCTGTAACATCAGAGTGAGAAAGACGAGACAAAAAAAAAAAAAAAGAAGGGGAGGGGGCCGATTTAAGTCAGACACCGCACATACCGAAGGCAATAAAATAACGACCTGAATGTAAATCGACTATCAAGTGATTGAGGCATTCTTTGCGAGTATCAGACCTTGCAACAATCAAAATGTGCATGCATCCATGTAATCAAAATTTTTTGAAAAAAATAAAAAAAAGCAAGGAATGGATTATTTTCATTATGCCATGAAGTGCTGGACATTAGAAGAGAGTCTTTTTCAACAAGAGGTCAATTTACTTAATATGGCCATATTGGGTCAGTAATCTCTTAAGTAACCCCACCCCTTTTGTAGGAGTAAGCAGTATGGCAGGGAACCCCCGTAGCTGTTTGGACCAAGAACGACAGCAGACTTCCAGGTTTAGACCCGAATCTAGTTGAACGCAAGCTCATCCCTAGTTATGAGGTTACTACCACGCTTGATGCAGCCCAGTGTTTTCAGATGTGGTACAACCTGTGCTCAGTACCCAGAGTGCCACTGGGTAAAGAGATATTCCACAACAAAAGCTGCATTGTTTCTATACAAGCTATTTTCAAGCAGCAACTGATGGTTAGCTACTAAATACAGTTATCAGTCTTATTACGATCAGTATAAAAAAAAAAATCTTTTTAAATTAGTTAATGTTAGTGTCCAAAACATCCTTTAATAAAACGAAGACATCACATAATTAGTGCCAATATCAGCTTACCCGCTGTCTGGAGTTGCCACGCAATGCATTTAATGCTAAAGAAACCTGTAAATAGATTACACAACATATATCCTTCACTGCCCCTACTTTTTGGCAACAGTGTATCACATTTCCAATTCGTTAACCAAATTAAGCAGATAATTTGCACAAATATTTTCTCTGTCAATAATTACTTTGAATGTAATATTTTTCATAATTACCCAATTAATCCAAGGAAACAAAAATTACTATGAGTTTAATTGCTGACCCCTGAAGATGCTGTATTTCGGCACCGAGGCCAGGAAGGTATCAAATTATTTTTGCAAATTGCAAAATTTTGTAAGCGGGCATGCGCCACAGCATCTCACCCGCACACAGTTTAAACTCTCCAGACAATGAAGTGAGCTTATCTACAAAAATAGGATTAAAATGAAAGCCAACACATGGATTTTATGTGCAACAATACAGAGGTTTTTTTTCCTCTGGTTATTCAGATTAGCAGCATAGTAGATTCAATCTCTAGCTTATTTACATAATCACATGCATAAGATATGACAGTTTTTATTCATATTTTTTAATAGAAGTCACTTTCTGCAGTTAAAACAAAAACTGTAGGGCTGCAAAGGTCTCCCCATGAAATTGTGTCGTTATCCAATAAAAAAAAAAAACTAACATTTTCTGTGCCGTTCAATTGACCTCTCTCTACAACACAATATTGGCAAACAAGCAGAGATGTTTTGACATCCACCTATGAAATCAGCAACATCTAGAAAAGTGAACCTAAAATTCCTGGAGACTTAATAAAATAATTAGATGTTGGCGTTTGTGGAGGCTTTGAACAACTGTGGGCTGCTGGGAATGGATGAGTGCTTTAAAAAGGGGATACCTCTGTAGCACAGAAATCTTAAAACGGAATTCCACCCAAAAATGGAACTTCTGCTTTTCGGAACCCTCCCCCCCTCTGGTGCGGTGTCACATTTGGCACCTTTCAGGGGGGAGGGGGGTGCAGATACCTGTATAATACAGGTATTTGCACCCACTTCCGGGGAGAGACTCCCACGGGAGTCACTCCACTTAATGCCCCCCCCCCCCCCCTTCTGGCAAACACACTGTTCCCAGAAGACAGCGGGGGACCACTGGGACCGGGCCGCGCTACTCGCGCATGCGCAGTAGGGAACCAGGTAGTGAAGCCGCAACGCTTCACTTCCCGATTCCCTCAGCGAGGATGGCGGCAGGGGAAGCAGAGAGACGAGCGATTGCTCGGCTGCCAACATCGCTGGACTCCAGGACAGGTAAGTGTCCATTTATTAAGTCAGCAGCTGCAGTATTTGTAGCTGCAGGCTTTCAAAAAAAAATCCCGTGGGACCCCTGCTTTAACAGTTTCCAACTACTACAGAAATATAGAACTCTTGGGCTGAAAATGCACACTTAAAAAGTAGGATTTTTAAAACAGCTTACCTGTAAAATCCTTTTCTTGGAGTACATCACGGGACACAGAGCAGCATAGTCATTACTATGTGGGTTATATAGATTACCTTCAGGTGCTGGCACTGGCAACTTCCAAAACAGGAAGTACCCTCCCCTATATAAGCCCCTCCCATCCGGGAGTACCTCAGTTTTGTAGCAAAGCAATACGTGTCCCCAAAAGAGGGGTGGGAGCTCTGTGTCCCGTGATGTACTCCAAGAAAAGGATTTTACAGGTAAGCTGTTTTAAAAATCCTACTTTCTTGTTCATACATCACGGGACACAGAGCAGCATAGTCATTACTATGTGGGACGTCCCAAAGCAATGCCACATGAGGGGGGGGATACACCATACATAAGCTGGGCGCCATCAGGCATGAGGATCTTCTGCGGCCTGCAACACACTGCGCCCAAAGGCGACATCCTCCTGACTTCTAACGTCCACCTGGTAGAACCTAGTAAACGTGTGTACTGAAGACCATGTTGCGGCCTTACAAATTTGCGCCAGGGAGGCCTGGTGATGCACTGCCCATGAAGTTCCAACTGCTCTCGTGGAGTGCGCCCTAACTTTGAACGGAGGCGGTCTACTTCTCAAGCCATAGGCTTGTATTATGACCTGTCGAATCCACTTGGGTAAAGTAGATTTTGATGCTGCCTGACCCTTTCTGGGGCCTTCCGGCAGAACAAACAAAGAATCCGTTCTACGAATCTGAGCAGTGGCTTCTAGATAAGCTTTAACTGCTCTTACTACATCCAAAGAATGCAATAACTTTTCCTCTACCGAGCTTGGTTTGGGGAAAAAAGAAGGAAGAACCACATCCTGGTTCAAGTGAAACCTCGATACCACCTTAGGAAGAAAGGCTGGGTGAGGACGTAATACTACTCTGTCCTTATGGATAACCAGATATGGCTCTTTACAGGACATGGCGGCTAATTCCGACACTCTTCTAGCCGAGCATATGGCTACTAAAAATATCAATTTCCTGGTGAGTAGAACCAAGGAAATGTGCCGCAAAGGTTCAAATGGCTGCTTCTGCAGAACCGACAGAACCAAATTTAGATCCCATGGGCATATGGGAGCCTTAATCGGTGGAATAATACGAGTCACACCTTGCATAAAGGATTTGACAAGTGAATGCATAGCCAGGGGCCTTTGAAATAGTATTGACAAGGCCGAAACCTGGCCCTTGATAGTACTTAAGGCAAACTTCCTGTCTACAGCCCACTGCAGGAAGTCCAGAATTCTGCCTATAACGTACTTACGTGGATGCCATTTTCTGGCCTCGCACCAAGTGATGTACGCCTTCCAAACTCTATAGTAGATCTGCCTGGATACAGGCTTCCTGGCATTGATTATAGTTGATACCACAGAGTTAGAGAGACCTCTCTTCTTTAGGATGTGGGATTCAATAGCCAGGCCGTTAAACTTAGAGTTAGTAAGGAAGGGTGGTATATCGGTCCTTGCGAAAGCAGGTCCGGACGACGTGGAAGGGTCCAAGGACTCCCCACAGATATTTTGATGATCTCCGCGTACCAGGCCCTTCGGGGCCACGCTGGAGCCACCAGGATCACCGGCTTCTTCTCCAACCTGACTCTGCGAAGGAGTCGAGGCAACAATTGTAGCGGAGGGAATGCATATATCAGTCTGAACTGATCCCAAGGGAACACCAGAGCATCCGAGCCGCAAGCGAGGGGATCCCTTGTCCGGGAGACAAATCTGTCCACCTTTGCGTTGAATCTGGATGCTAGCAGATCTACATCCGGTGTTCCCCACCGCTGACATATTGCTCGGAAGACCTCGGGATGAAGGGACCATTCCCCTGGGCATAACTGTTGGCGACTCAGAAAGTCCGCCTTCCAATTCTCCACCCCTGGAATGAAGACAGCTGATATACATGGTTTTCTGCCCATTCCAGGATGTGACTTACTTCCCTCTGGGCTGCACGACTCTTGGTGCCTCCCTGATGATTGATATATGCCACTGCTGTGGCATTGCCTGATTGAATTCTGACAGGGGACCCTTGGAGTCTGGATGTCCAGGTTACTAGGGCGTACCGGGCTGCTCGTATCTCTAAGAGATTGATGGGCAGGGTTTTTACTACATTTGACCATCTGCCCTGGAGAGACCATTGCTCCAGTACTGCCCCCCAGCCTATAAGGCTGGCATCTGTAGTGACCACCTTCCAAGATATCGGGCTGAAGGGTTTTCCCTTCTGGAGATTCTGGGGGATCAACCACCAGCAGAGACTCTTCCGAACGGAAGGGGACAAAGCCATCGGGAAGTCTAGAGCCTGAACTTTTCCGTTCCAGGCTGACAATATGGCCCTTTGTAAATTCCTTGAGTGGAATTGGGCGTATGGTACAGCTTCGAATGATGCTACCATCTTTCCTAGCAGCCTCATGCACAGGCGTATGGACGGCTGTCTTTTTGCACAAAGCAGACGGACCAAGGCCCCCAAAGAGGATACCTTGTCTAGAGGTAAGAAAATCTTCCTCTGGTCTGAATCCAGCCGTAGCCCTAGATATACCAGGTTTTTCACTGGCTGTAGGGCTGACTTGTCCAGGTTGATGACCCAACCGTGAGACTCTAGATACTTGATTGTATCGACAATTACCACTTCTAGCTTGGCAACTGAGTGGTCCATCAACAACAGGTCGTCTAGGTATGCCATTATCGTTACACCCCGTGTTCTTAGATCGGCCAACAGTGGGGCCAGAATTTTTGTGAACACTCGTGGTGCTGTGGCCAGACCGAATGGTAAGGCTCTGAACTGAAAATGGCGCCCTTCTACTGCAAAGCGTAGGAATTTTTGATGACCTGGAAAGATGGGAACATGCAAGTAAGCATCTTTGATGTCGATCGAGGCTAACCATTCCTCCCCTTGTAGGGCAGCGGTGACCGATCGGATCGACTCCATCCGGAAAGACCGGACGTTTAGAAATTTGTTTAGACTCTTTAGGTCCAATATGGGTCTTATGTCCCCATTTGGCTTCGGGACTGTGAAAAGGTTTGAGTAGAAACCCAACCCCCACTCTTCCATAGGAACCTCCATAATTACTCCTTGGAGCAATAGTTGTTCTAACGCCAATAGGAGAGACCCTCTTTTTAGAGGGTCTCTTGGCATGCCTGACCACATAAAATGGGACGGAGGAGACTCTTTTAACTCCAACTTGTATCCCAGAGTTACTGCGGAGAGCACCCATCTGTCTTTGATCGTCTCCCGCCAGGTCTCTGCGAACAACTGAAGTCTTCCCCCCACCCGTTTGAGTGGGGGCAGCCCTTCATAGGCTTGACTTGGAGGCTGGTTTAGTACCTCTTCGGATCCAGGGTTTTTTATTACCCTGTGGCTGTCCCTGATTTTTACCTCCTGAGTTTGACCGAGGAGGCCGTCGGAACTGCTTAGTAGCAGACGTCGCAGGGATAGGAGAGGTAGTCCTCTTAAAAGATGGACCCCTAGACCTCTTTTTACTCGGTAAGAGTACTTTTACCACTGGAAATCTTCTGGATATACTTATCCAGGTCTTCGCCAAAAAGGTGTTCCCCATGAAATGGGAAGCTAACTAAGAGCTTCTTACAGGGAGCTTCAGCAGACCAGTTTTTGAGCCACAGAAGCCTACGCATATGTACCAAAGACAGCGTGAGGCGGGAGGCCTGATGGATAGAATCCTTGATGGCGTCAACCGCAAAGCATAATGCTCTAGGCAGATCAGCCAGAGCCTGGGCCTGCTGGTCTGGCAAATCCCTCAGGACCATTTTCATTTGATCCTTTAAAGCTTGGCAGACCCCAATAGCTGCCACTGCTGGCTGTGTAACAGCCCCTGCTGTGGAAAAAGCAGATTTTAATAAAGATTCCAATTTTTTATCCACTGGATCTTTGAACATTTGAACATTATCTACTGGACATGTCAGTGATTTGTTCACAGAAGAGATGGCTGCATCCACCGTAGGAACATTCCATCTCTGGGTGAACTTTTCCTCCATGGGATAGATCACCGGAAACCTTTTAGGCGGAACAAATAGTTTATCAGGATGTTCCCAGTCCTGGTATATAAGTCCTTCCAATAATGGATGTATTGGAAAGGAGCAATTAACCTGGGGAGCTTTTAGCGACCCCAATGAGGAGACAGCAGTAGTTGATGGTTCAACAAGAGGCATTTTAAATGCAGATCGAACCATGTCAGTTAGGGTCTGGACCCACAATCTTTCAGTCTGTGATGCTGAAAATGGTTCATCTACTGTCGATTCCTCAAAAACAGAGCTAACCTCCTCCTGATCCCCTTCAGGTAGGTCGGTCCCTTCCTGGGACTGTTGCTCTGCTAACAGGCACTCTAATGGAGGTGATGGAGATCTGGCGCGCTTTCTTTCCTGTAGAGAAGAAGCGATCAATGCTGCCAATCTCTGCTCCAATCCCTCCAGAGTTGAGGAAAAAACCTCCTCTGTTATATATGCAGGAGCAGGTGGACTGAGGACAGCCGCAGTACCTGGCACTCCCGGGGGTTCCTTATGGGTATTAACCTCTGATTTCTCAGGGGAGGAGGGTGCAGATGACTGCTCCAGATCCTCAGAGCCCGATGGAGACCCCCTACACTTCCTGAGAGGTATATCTCGAAGTTTTTTAGGCGGCATATTCCTTAGTTCAAAGCTGAGGTATTCTAGCCGCAATACACCCCTTACTGAAATAGTCTAATGCAATTTGCTGCTATGTACATCAGTGGGTGTCTACTAATGCGTCTTTCTGGGGATGCCTGTATCAACCGCCCACTGTAAGCCCCTATACCATGCTACCAGCTCCTTTTCATGCTCTGTGTCCATAGCAAGCAGCGTGGACTGAGTCCTTTTATCTTGCTGGGACGCCCGCACATGCGCAGAAGCGCTGGGCGCACAGAGCGCGTCATCCGCCAGGCTCCGCCCCCTTTTTTTAAGCTAAACTTATAAAAGGAAAGCATGTGTGCGCGCGCGCGTGCACGTGTGCGCTCTTGGCGCCATGTAGGGAGAGGAGCCAGGGTCCCTGTTTCACCAGGACTCGGGGATGGAAGGAAACAACTTGGCAGCATGACAGAGGAATGCAGCTTCCCTGATAGAGAGCTCACTCATCTGCCTGGACTTTCACCATGGAAGGAATAGTCCCAAGAAAAAAAGACGTTCCACAGCGGCCTCTAGTGGACAAACACAGGTACCGCACCTTTGTCATTTTTTTTTTTTTTTTTAAAACCTCCTTTATGAAAAAACATTTCCAGGTTTACAGTTTTTTTTAAAACTTCCCTTATGAAAAAAACATTTCTAGGATTTCTTAGGCATATACAGCTATTAGCGGGAATACCCTTTAGGTAACAGGCAGAAAGACATATTAGGCTTGGGGGTCCCCTCAATAGAACCAAGTTCCTGAGGGGCCCCCACTTACCTTTTCCCCGCCGCAGGACTTTGTTTGGTCCACAGAAGCCCAAACTTCACCTCTCACGGCAGGCATTGTACTAGACCTTCAGGGACCGGGTTCCCAAGGATTCCACTCCCCTGGACCTGTATAGCACCCTGCACAGATAGCCTCTTGGTTTTGGGTATGACCAGAGCTCTGGATCCCAGGGTCCAGCCCTCCTAAGAGAGGCATTACAGGCAAAACCCTGCTCTTCTCTGCAAGGCCCGGGTACCGATCGTTTAGCTATGAAGCTTTTTTGGTCGGATCCGGAATAGCTTGCTAAGGCCCAGAGAACCTGTACACAAGCCCAGATGAATACATGTTAACCTTGGCCAACACCTTAGACACTGGCAAAAAACTGAGGTACTCCCGGATGGGAGGGGCTTATATAGGGGAGGGTACTTCCTGTTTTGGAAGTTGCCAGTGCCAGCACCTGAAGGTAATCTATATAACCCACATAGTAATGACTATGCTGCTCTGTGTCCCGTGATGTATGAACAAGAAAGGTAAAATTACAGAACACTTGGAAAGCTACAGGTTACCCATATTTTCTTCTATGCAGCAGCATAAAGACATTATGAAAGTATATAAAATGGATGAGTTCACATTACAATTAGTCTTTAAATGAGACCCCTCTTTAAAAGTGCGAGTTTACTTTTTAAAAAGCAAAATGCAATTTCTTTTGCAAGGAAAAAAAATAAAAAATCATGGCATGCAGACTGCCAGTGTGAGCTGTCTGCCCCATACATTGTACGGCCAGGCAGTACCGGTAAACACTGACAGGAAGACTCAATGAACTACCATAGTGCTCAACAGCGCCGTGGTAGTTCATTAAGAACATCAACCTGACAGCCGCAAAAGGAGGTTGATGCTTGCACTTCACACACAGAGCTGTGTGGAGCCCTGCACGGCTGTGCCGTTTTGAAAAAGTGACAGCTAATATGGGGAACTTCTCCCCATTCCGCTGTCACAGGGAGAGGAGGGAGCAGCTGAAGAAGTGGGAACATGTTACATGTTCCACCCCAAGAACAGGAGGAACATGTAACATGTTGCCAAAAGGTGAACTTATTTAAAAAATGTACATGAAATTGGGTCTAGTATCTTGGATTTTGTGTGCAGTGGCACACACACACACACACACACACACACACACACACCTTTCAGCCATAGATTTATAACCACCCATCATAACCCATGGAGGCATGGAAGAGATGTCTATTCTAACTACCCTGTAAAGGAAAGATGGCTGGCTTCAGTAGAGGAGATCCCCGTCAATGGCTGCATGCCCTTGTGGTGACAACTACAGGCTTGCTATGGAATCTGTTGTACCTCCCTCTACACTGAAGCCAGCGATGGGCGCCGATCATGTGACCGGATCAGAGTGCCATCAATATAGGCAAGAATAGACATCTTTCATTTACAGGGTAGTTGGAATAGGCTTAGACTGGGGGTGGTAACAGGTTTAAGTATAGTTAGGATTTGACTGGACTTCTACTTTAAAGCGTAGTATACAGGGGCCGAACGTCATCAGCCAGTCCAATAGAAACAGGCCGACAGTCATTCGGTCTGCCGATTGGCTCCTGATCAGCGCTCTCAGCCAATAGCTGAGAGTGCTGACCGGAGTGTTCCGGGATGGGGGGGCATCCACATCAGAATACAATAGCACAGCAGGGGAGCTCGCTGTACCAACATTGAATGGTTAGTACAGCGGCTCCTTTTTTTCTAATAGTGTGTACTAGGCTTAAGTCCTGTAAGTTACGAGGTGGGACATCCATGGATAGGACTTGTTTCTCCAGCACATTCCACAGATGCTTGCTTGAATTCAGAACTGGAGAATTTAGAGGCCACATCAACACCTAGAACCACTTGTATTCCTCAAACCATCCGTGAATTCATCAGAACAAGCCACCTATTGAAAACAGCATGAAGTTTTTCAGCAATTTGAGCTACAGTATTCTGTTGGATTGGACTACACAGGCCAGCCTTTGCTCCCCACGTGCATCAATGAGTTTTGGCTGTCCATGACCCTGTTGTCAGATTGACGTTTTTTTCCGTCCTTGGGGAACTTTTGGTAGGTCCTGACCACTGCAGACCAGGAACATCTCACAAGAGCTGCAGTTTTGGAGATGATCTGACCCAGTTGTCTAGCCTTTACAATTTGGCCTTGTCAAAGTCGCTCAAATCCTTACACTTGCCCATTTTTTCTTTAACACATCAACTTCAGGGGCTTAGAGGTATTCGTTTTCAGTCGTAATAAAACTGATATATTTATTTTTATATAACTGTCTATGTAATTGTTTCAAAATTTTGTATTTATAAATTGTGTATATCCATTTTAGATGAAATAAAGTCCATACACGTCCCTGAAGATACGCAAGCTAGGCGAAACATGTAGGACTGCAAGTTCGCAACTTTTTATGAAAGTACACTGTGTTGTAATCCTTTCATATTTCTTTTATGTATTTACATGAATAAAATGTATATATTTTTATGAATTTTGTCTTCTTACCATTGATATTGCAATAGCACATACATACATACATACATACATACACCCCTCAAAATCCCACGCATTTTCCCGATTTGGGGGCTTTCATATATATTTTCCTCCAAGAATGTAGGTGCTGACCCCCTAAAAAATCTTTCCAATAGTGCTCCACATATCTATCCATATATACCAGGGTGGATTCAAACACCCATCAACCAATATGTAGAGCAACCACACTTGTAAAATATTATAAGACAATGAACACCAATATGGTCTGGTTTGTTTCAAGTATATTATTTTACCTGTAGCAATTTGAATATTTAGAATAATTTTCCTTTGTTGGTCTATTTTTTTATTTTCTCATAATATATTTTTTCTTTTACGATACCCTTAGTGGGATAATGAGCATACAGCGACGAAATTGGTTAGAGCACACTGACAGCACCGGAGTTGTCTGGTTGTACACACTGATCAGTGGCATGGCAGGTTATTGCGGTAAGGAGTGGGAGGGGTTTGTGGCAGAAGTCAAGAAGTCCAGATCCAAGGATGAGGCATCTGAAGAGGATGCCAACAAGTTTTTTCTGGGGATCAAGAGATTGGTAGAAAAAAAAAAAGACACCTGCTTTGGCACAAGGATTGTTTTGAACAACGGGGGCTTGCGCATACAAATTTTTCCAAATATCAAGAAAGTTGATGGCAGCAAAGAAGCCTGGGAAGTGTCGTGGAAATACAGGTACCATGCAGAGCATACAGCCTATATTTCCTGTGCTAAACATGCACACACTTTAGATTCATCTTTTTGCAATAATGCTATCTTTAGGCTAAGTTCCACTCACCGTTCATCCGTCCCATCCATAACCTGAAGCAAGCATCACACAGCCAGCTCTGTTCTCATCTCAGCCTCCCAGCATAGTGTGCCTGGGAGCAGTGTCTCTAGCTATTTTATTAAAATCCCCACAGGATTAAAATCCCAACAGGAAGTGATGTCACAGCATGTGACCTTCACACAGGGAAAATGACAATACAAGGACATCCCTTCCAACAGGGAATCCTATACAATGCAGTACATGAATACCACTCAAGAAATATAGCTTAAAGGATTCAATACAATAATACATACAATGAATACAATAACGCATGATGGCTAACGTCTTATGGGTGTGTCCGGGCAGGGAAAGCGTGTATGCTCCCAGCAAACGAAGCCATATTGGATTTAAAACATGGACGCCTTCCCCGACTCTGACATCACTCACAAGCTCTCATATTACCGTTGATAGGAATCCTTATTCTGCGCTATTCCATAGAATAACGCATATTCAGATTATACTATTATTGAATGGGGGAGGAAGGCTATCTGCAGACGCGCGCTACGAATCCCAATCAATGTTGATCAGACACAGCAGAGACAAGAGCACGCATCTGCCTATAACCAATGATGTCGTTGCAGAGCAAGCATATCCCCTCCCTCAACGATCGTCTGTGCTAATGCACAGAGGGCCCCCGTTGGTGGACATATCCGCACCCTGCAAACATCACACTCCAACCTCAAGACGTTTTCCCCTACCAGACGGGATTCAACCAGCCTCAGACTGCCCCAGCCAGCTCTTTAGAGCGGGTTGCGGAAGTACTAACACTGGGTGATACTATGACAATACATAATACATCTTCATAAAAATCTCCACAACAGAAGCCAATCTTCAATCCTGCTCCATCAGAATGATGCAGATTTTTTGTGGTCAGTATGGTGTAGATATTGAAAACATTGTCATTGAAACACAGGAATAGCTAGAGAGTCACAGCAATGTGACCTCCTATTCAGGCTACACCGCTAGCGACAAAAAACTAAAACGCTTAAACAAATATGCAACTAACCCAATTAAAAGTAAGGAAACTAAACCATGATAAGTGGGCATACGACAATGACCAAGCTTACAAATGGACCACACAAAATCAGCAACGGAATAATAAAAAAAATGTTTGAAGCTAGGGATTTCCCTGTAATAAATCTTGATAGAAGGGAGTCAGACTCCTCATCAGTCTCATTGGCTTCCTATGTCCCCATAGGCCGTCGAGAAGAACAAACCACAGACACTACTAAAAAAAGAAAAAATGACAGATAGTAGTTTACAGGGAATGTCTAGGGCACAATTCTCTCAAAGATAAATGACCACGTTCACAAAGATCACGCAAACTCACTACACCTACTTCAAGCGCAATACCACGGTTTCACTGCTATCCCCTCAAGCAGGGGTTAATTCGGTTTCTACACCAGCAGCCCCACTTAACCACTCCCCGCGGATCCTGGTGTTCCAGGTCCCAGCAATACATTAGACATACGCACTGCACATATCTTTTCCATAGATAAAAAAAAAAAAAAAAAAAAAATCACCTCAGCAACACATCGCACTTCACAAGAGTTAAAATAATCAGTCCTGACCCCCATGACGATGGAGGCCGGGACAAACACAATATTGTCAATTTGTCAACTAATTTTTTATCGAGTGATCAAGAAACCGTTTTACGTTTTGGCTTGACTTTAAAGATTTGCACTTTTTCGCGAGACGCCTCATGTACAAAGTCTTGTATGACAAAAAACACAATGTAGCCACCCCTATTGAAAAAGACAACTCTGTTCTCAAAGATGTCACCCTTCAGGAACTCAAAGCACTACAAGATCTCATGGACCTGTGGGATGAGATTAATCCTGAGGAGGGCTGGACCTATTTAGTACCAGGCGTTGTTCCAGGTGGCTCAATACAGTCCAGATCCAACAAACCCATATATGTCATACCCAAGACATATAAACCTAAGTCACGATCCTTTCCGGTCCTGCAGGGCAACCCCAATATCTGGGCGTTTGTCCTGCAGGTAACCAAGGAAATTGAGGCCACCAATTGGAAGGCGGGACCCCCCTCTAATTTGAAACTAGCCCTCAATACCATACGCAACAATGACATAGTTGTAAAGCCATCAGACAAAGGAGGTAATGTAGTTATAATGAACAGGAAAGGCTATGAGAAGATGTGCTACGATATAATTCAGAACAGAGAATGGTACAGATCTGTACCAGCCTCGTTCATCTCCTCCAGTATTAGACAATACAAAGATCCTTAATCGTGCATACACATCAGGAGTCATTAATGTCAACACTCTTCAGTTCCATAATATAGAAAACCCACTCACACCTGCCTATTATGCACTTCCTAAAGTGCATAAAGGAATCATACCTCCTCCCGGACGCCCCATTTTTTCAAGCTGCGGCTCATTAACAGAAAACGCAAGCAGAATCATTGAGTATTTTAACCCTCACGTGCGTAGTCTATTCTCGCACGTGAAAGATACTATAGAACTATTGAAAATCACTGACGGTTTATCGATACCACAGGATGCATGGCTTGTGGCCATCGATATAGAAGCACTCAAATTCCATCCCGCATCTTCTGGGAATACAGGTAGTACGTAGCTTTTTAAACGAGCGAGACAGACTCCCTCAAGTACAACTTTGTTGAAATGCTGGAATTTATTCTTACACGCAATACTTTGGTTTTCAAGCGCTCCCACTACCTCCAGGTGCAGGGTGTGGCTATGGGGGCGGGCTGTGCCCCCTCCTTTGCCAACTTGTACCTGGGGGGGTGGGAGCGCAACCTGTTTTAGTAGATAAAGTAGACGTGAACTTTGAGAATATACTTACATGGCATCGCTACATTGACTATGTCCTAATTATTTGGGCAGGATCTAAGGAAGACCTTATATTGTTTTTGGAGAGTTCACAAGTTAATGTCTACAATTTAAAATGCACTTACAGTTTCAGCCAGGAGAGGATCACCTTCCTGGATGTTAAACGGTTTGTGAATGATAAGGGCAATCTATGCTCTACACTTTACTGGAAGCCCACGGCAGGGAACACACTATTGCACGCCACAAGCTCACATCCAAAACCACTGATTACCAGTATGCCATTCAGCCAATATTTGAGGCTTTGACGTAATTGTTCAAGAAGTAGACTTCAGACGAGAATCTAGCCAACTGTATGAACGGTTGAGATCCCGAGGGTACACTAAAGCGTGCTTGAAAAGGGCCAACAAAGTTAGAACTCTAGACAGAAACACTTATCTATAACGCCAAAGAAAAGAAGAAATCTGAGTCCACCAGAATCATAACCAGATACGACAACATGCATCTATTAGAAAAATCTATAAGTTCTGGTATCTTTTGACATCAGACGATAAAATCAACAAGTACATCAAAACCTACCCAGAGATAACATTCAAACGCTCACGCTCAATTAAAGATACCACAGTTTCAAGCCATTATGCAACTCATACCATTTCCAAGTCAAAAAACAGGTACATATCCATGTGGTAAGTGTAACTACTGCCGATTCATAGTGAAAGGTCCCAACATCAATTTACCGAATGGTGACACTTGGGCACCCAAATGGAGAAATACGTGCCAGACAGTAGGCGTTATTTATCTTATGAAATGCAGTTGTGGCGCATTCTATATAGGGAAAACTAAAAGGATTTTTTTTCTGCAGAATCCGGGACCATGTGTCGGCCATTTCCAAAAATAGAATGGAAATTCCCATTAGCCGACACATGGGCCTTTTCCATAACCATAATCTAAAAATGATTGGCTTTTTTGCTTTGGTGCATATCTCACTCAAATGAGAGAGGAGACGATGCAGACTGACGATTGCTGCAGATTGAGGCCAAATGGATCCATCGCCTTCAAGCTACCAAATACCCAGGCCTGAATAAAAAGGTATAAGCTACAAACCTTTTCTTTAATTCAACCATGGTCAGATAGGTTGCCCGAGTGGCATCACTTTGATCTGCATTTCTTGACAACGCCCCTGACCCTTCCTCCCTTCCCTCGTCACCATATCTGCCATGACTCTGGCCCTATTCTCCAGCTCCTCTTGGTGACGGCTATTAAGGGCTCTTTGGAGCCCTTTCCCTGGCATCGCCGCTTGCAATAAGGATCAGCAGTGACCAATTTGGTTCTGCTGCCCTATATGCTCTAACATTGAATTACTTCATAAAGTTCCTTTTTATGATGTTATATTTGGAATATTTTGATTTAGAATAATCATTAAAAAAATTTGTGTATAGTTTAGTGGCTTTTTGGTTAACAGTGTACACTATGCCTCACAGCTCCTGGCCAGATCTCCCAGTGTATGCCATCCTGGATTTACGGTATGCACTTAATACAATACTATTCACCATCACTGCTGACACATTCCAGCACAGGGATGGTTGTTGTCTTAACACACACCTCTGGGTCTCATGTTCATATCATTCATCATGGCCATATATGTACTACCTGTTTAACAGTATTGTTTTCTTGTGTTTTCCACGGTACAGGGTGTCTTCATCCGCATGATTTTCCCCCACATGCATGTGCTTAGCCGTGGATCCACTGTGGGCACCCAGGGGCAGTCATCAGCACGGCTATCTGCCGTTGCTGAGCCAGAGTGGAAGCACGGGCGTTATGACCGTCCGCAACCCCAGTGACGTGTGGGTAAGGTGGGACCTCCGCGCGCCTATCAGGACATGCCTAGTGGTGAATTCATGCGCAGCGTCCTATTCCACCGCACATTTGGGCTATATAAGACCCATTAGGCAAAGGCGTTTGCCACGGGGTCTTCTCTGAGAGCCACAATATTTGCACAGCAGCCAACAAGTACCATTTATTGACATTAGGAGGAACATTGAAGCTATATATGTTTTTTTATATGACCGTGTGGACTTACAATTGCTTGTTTGCCCACACAGCTCTGATGGGTCTGGCAGTGACATGCAGCTATCTGAGTATATTCTAACGGCAAACATTCAAATGCCATGAATGCTATTCCAAAGTATTTATCAACAACCCAATTAGGCTATATAGACCAAGATTTTCATTATACTTAAGTGTTTCTTTCTTTACAAACATTTCCATTTATTTATATTTTTATATTAGAACACCCCTCACTGTTCCCTTATGGACCTTTCTGTTCACTGCTTTGTGCTTTGATGGCTCCCAGATATACAACTTCAGCTTTGCAAATATGTAAGCTTATAATCTATACTATTTTTTGTTTTGGAGCAAGTTGCTACTGGTCTGTCGTTTGACCATCAAAATTGTATATACATTATATATTTTCTATATTTAGGATAGAATATCAATAGAATTAAAGTCTGAATATCAGGGGCGTGGCTTGGCGTGCATCGGGTATGGATGCACAGTAGAGGAGCTCCGGCACACACACAGCCTGCACTAGCAAATCTACCCTGATCCGACGCTCGCAGATGCCGGGAAAGCGGCTATACATCACCCCAAACGCTCGCTCGAGAAGGGGAACCCCTAACACTGCATCTCTGAACATTACAGAGTTGTTTAAACTCCAGACGGGGACACGCAGCGGCAACACGAGGAGATCCAAGATGGCGCCGGTCCGGCCTGCGGAGGAGTACAGCTAGGACTCGCACTCAGCTTCCGAGGACTCAGGTAGGGGCCCCACGACCTCCGATCAGCCCCTCACGCTCGCCGCTATGTCTGTGATAGCGGCGGATATAAAATCCACGTTCTCCGCCGCCATCACGGATCTAAAAACAAACTTACTGTCCCTTAATGAGAAAATGGCAGCGGCGGAGTCTGCTGGGAAACACAGGGACAAAGCAATCCAAAGGCTGGAGAAGATTAATCTCTCCCACAACCATCACTTCATAGAAATCAACAGACATCTGGAAGATTTGGACAATAGGGGAAGGAGGAATAATGTCCGTGTGAGAGGGATCCCAGAGTCTGTAGAACCCCCCCAAATAATTCCGGCCCTGCAGAGAGTGTTTAACAGTTTACTTGAAAGACAGGAAGAAACGGAGATTGAGTTTATTAGGGCACACAGAGCACTTAGACCAAAAGGCCCTGACACTGCACCTCCGCGTGATATTGTCTGCTGCCTTCAGAGCTTTACTCTGAAGGAAGAAATCATGCGCAAGGCCAGGAGAAGCGAAAAGATTGTGTTCAACGGCGCACATATGCTGTTCCAAGATCTCTCGCAGATCACTTTGCGGAACAGGAGAGCCCTACGCCCTCTACTGGAGAAATTGCGGGACCGTGACTTGAAGTATACCTGGAAATTCCCATTCGCCTTAACAGTTCACCTAAATGGCTATCATCATGTGTTACGCGAACCTGATGACCTACCTGACTTTTGCGATGCTCTGGGTATAGACCTTGTCCCTCTGCCTGATTGGTACGCTGAATTCCAGGACCCACCTAGGGACAGATCACCCTCCCGCTCTCCTCCATCAACACCGGACAAGAGGCCCCTCAAGATGCAGAGATCACAGCACGCTGGAAATTCCTTGGCTGGAACACCCAGATCCTCAAGGGTTGATCGCAGAGATCTGCATGATGCCTGACTAAGACCTCTAAGTTCATGCTGCTGAGCTGCCATCCACATGTTACCGTTTGCACCTTTCTTTTTATAATTATTTCTTTCTCTCCTCAACTGACTTAGACTCCTGTTGGTTTTGGGAGGGGTGACAGGGAAAAAAAGAGAACAGACTGTTAGTTTTGCTGGGATACCGCAAAACTCCCTCCTCCCCCCCCATCCCTTCCCCCCCTCTTCCCAGCCCCCTCCTCCCCCCCATTCCCCACCCCTCACTCCCTCCCCCCATCTCACCCCACCCCACCTTCTCCTCCACCCTCCCCCCCCTCCTCCTCTTTTTTTTTCTTTATTTCGCTGGGTTATATTTTTACTCTCCTTTATTATTGGAGAATTTGAACAGCAGGAGGTCTGTGCCCGACAGACGACCTCCTGGTTGGCCGCCTCCCATTCCCCCCACCGAGTGCGCCCGGGACTGGCAGTTAAGTTCAGGGCGTACTAACTTATTCCTCACTCAGGACAGTGATGGCTGCCTGTACAGGGAATTCTTTGACTCTCTCAGCCATTTTCTCTCCCTCGTTTCTCTTTCCTTTATTTCCCTTTCTTCTCTCTGGCTCCGGGGGTGTGTGGCCCTTGGTGTGACTTGAGATACCGGTGTTAACTTTGTCGTGTCAGTTTTGTTTTGTAGGCTCACTCCGGCCCATCTCATTCTGACTCCTCAAAATGGCGTACTCCAACCTCGGACGAGGACCACTAGTGATCTCACACAACGTAAATGGTATGAACATTCCCGAAAGACGCTCCACATTATTGCGTGAGCTTAAGTAGTGTAGACCACACTTTGTGTTCTTGCAAGAGACCCATTTCAAAACACACCAGGTTCCCCGCCTTACAAACACATATTTCACAGAGGCTTACCACGCCACTAATGACGATGCCAAGACTAAAGGGGTCACTACCCTGATTAGCAAGAACGCCCCGTTTACCTTACAGGAATCACTAATAGACCCCAAAGGCAGATATGTTTTCCTGAAGGGTCTGTACAATAACGCGCCATTGACATTGGCCAATGTTTATTGCACGAACAAATCTCACGCTACTTTCTGCCAACGCATTGTGCAGGACCCCCTGGGGTTTACGTCAGGCTGCCTAGTTTTAGGGGGAGACTTTAATGTACCTCTCAACCTGACGGTAGACGCCTCCAACGGAAAGACCTGCATCACATACAGGATCCTTAAACGGATCAAGACCTTACTGCAAAAACTACAACTTGTAGACACGTGGCGGTTTGAACACCCAGACGGGCGAGACTTCACGTTCTTTTCACCCCCTCATAATAGACACTCCCGCATTGACTACCTTTTCATATCCCAGCGAGACTTGTCCCGGGTTATCGAGACACACATAGGCATTAAATCTTTCGGACCACGCCCCGATCTCATTATCCCTACATGTGGACGCTCCCTCGCCGCGCCCACAGACATGGCGATTAAAAGCATCCCTTTTGACTGACCCAAACCTATCAACGAATTTGACCGCATACATTAAAGACTTCTTTCAGCGAACTCCACCCCAAACATGGATCCGCTCATAATATGGGAGGCCCACAAATGCACCTTGAGAGGGGAACTCATTAAACTGGGAGCAATGCGCAAGAAAGAAAGGGAGGAACAAATAATCACACTAACGAAAAAAATAAAACGGTTAGAATGCCTCCACAAACAGTCCCTGTGTACGACCACGGCGGCCGACCTCCTAGTTCTCAGGAAAAGCCTACAACAATTTTTTGACAAGAGCAAGGAGACACTTGTTCTTTCAAAAACGGATCTACTATGAGTTTGGGGACAAATCTAGTAAGAGCCTAGCGAGAGCTTTGAGAGAGCGGAATTCCAGAAATCT
The DNA here is from genome assembly GCA_029206835.1 of Rana muscosa. Lineage (NCBI taxonomy): Eukaryota > Metazoa > Chordata > Amphibia > Anura > Ranidae > Rana > Rana muscosa. The sequence goes on from CM055127.1 coordinate 50,973,054, forward strand.
GATTTCTGGCATTAGGGGCCCTGAGGGCAAGATGGACGTTGCCACGGAGACAATAGCACAACACTTCCATGACTTCTATACGAAGCTATACAACCTGCCTTTCCAACACAAAAAGGGGGAGATAGGGAGCGATAGGGCACAGATTATCAGAAACTATCTAAATAAAAGCGGAATGCCGGCTCTCTCTGATCCGGACATTGCTCTCCTAGAGGAACCAATCACTTCGGCTGAGGTCGAACTTGCTATTAAACAGTTGAAGTCAGGCAAAAGCCCAGGCCCGGATGGATACACCTCCATTTACTATAAAAAACTTTCTCCCGACTCTTAGTGACCCCGCTCACGACAGCGTTGAACTCACTATCCGAACCCAAACAGATCGCGTCGGACTTTTTCGGCCCATATCACGGTCATTCACAAACAGGGCAAGGACCCAGCAGAGTGTGCTAGCTACCGCCCGATTTCACTATTAAACAGATGTCAAACTACACGCAAAGATCCTGGCCTCCAGATTGAGCCCCATGCTATCGAGCCTAATTGACTTGGATCAGGTGGGTTTCATGCCTGGGCGAGAGGCTAAGGACAACGTGATCAAAGCAACACTATTGACCCATGCGGCTTCCACGGGGAAAATTGAGGGCAGTCTCCTGTCCACGGATGCGGAGAAGGCCTTTGACCGTGTGGCTTGGGACTTCATGCTCGCTACTTGCTCAAAGATAGGCCTGGGGCCTCGCATGATGGCCAGGATCTCTGCGCTCTACAATTCCCCAACGGCTAGATTAAAAATTAATGGATCCCTCTCGGAGGTAGTCCGGATAACGAACGGCACGAGACAGGGCTGCCCCCTGTCCCCCCTCCTATTCATTTTGACTCTTGAGCCTTTCCTTAGAATTGTCAGGGCAAACACAGACATTCGGGGCTTCAGAGTGTCGTCCAAGGAGTACAAAGTAGCCGCATATGCGGATGATTTACTTTTCTTTTTATCCAACCCACTAATTTCCTTGCCAAACTTGATGCAAGAATTTGCTACATATGGCTACGTTTCTAACCTAAAGGTAAACTACTCCAAGTCAGAAGCCCTGAATGTCTCACTTCCTGGACGTTTGCTAGAACAAGTGAAAGCAGCCGCCCCCTTCAGATGGGAATTGAAAGCCCTAAAATATTTGGGGATCTGGCTCACCCCCAGACTAGGGGACATGTTTAGCAGTAATTTCCCTGAGTTTCTTGGGAAGGTTAGGGAAGACCTACTCAGATGGCAGTCGGGATACTTCTCACGGTTTGGTCGAGCGGCCATAATTAAGATGACTGTCCTCCCCAGACTGCTCTACCTCTTACATGCTCTTCCAATCCAGATACCAGCTTCCTTTTTTACTTCACTTAAGACCGTCCTTCTGAGATTCTTATGGAATTCTCTAAGGCCCAGGATTAGTTTTTCGTTTCTGATGAAACCTAAGGCACAGGGAGGAATGGGGATCCTGGACTTTAGATCTTACCACCAAGCCACCCACCTGACGAGAATTATTGACTGGCACTGCCATAGCTCAGCCAAGGACTGGGTCTCCCTGGAAGATGCTTTATGCCCTATTCCATTGAGGTTCTCCCCGTGGATTCCCTGGAGTAGCCTTCCGCTCAGTCTCAGACAACACCCCCTTATGGGCTGCACGCTGAGAATCTTTTATAATCTAACCCAAAACCTACACTTCTCCTCACAACCGAGCCCCTTGACACCACTAAAAGATAACCCGGACTTCATCCCAGGCTTGAATAACCCCCAATTCCACCCCCAGACTCGACAAAATCCTCTGTTAATGGGCGAGTGCCTTACGGAGGGGGGTGTGAAGACTTGGACGGAGCTTAAGACTGATGCTCAGCTACCCCACATGCCCCTTTGGGCCTACTTCCAACTGCGTAGCTACCTGGGAAGTGGGCCTGACAGGAACAAAGGCAAACTATACAGACCCCTTGCACCCTTCGAATCGATCTGTGAGTCGGGAGACACAACCATGAGATCCACCTCATTGAGCTACGCTTGGCTACAAGATTTGAAACACACGACTACGGATAAACTCAGAGTGAGATGGGCGGAGGAGCTTCGGATGGAAACTTCCCCTGGGCAGTGGAGGAATGCCTGCATATTGACTCATAAATGCTCTATAAGTACTAAAACACAGGAAACAGCATACAAACTGATGACACATTGGTACAATACCCCAGCCAAGATGCATGGATGGAACCCTCAGATTCCAGCTACCTGCTGGAGATGTCACCAAGGCATGGGCACTTTGCTCCACATATGGTGGCAATGCCCACGAATCACTCAATTTTGGGACGAGGTTAAGCAGTTAATCTTACAAATCACAGAAACAAAAATTTTGTTGAACGCGGCCACTTGCCTGCTTCACGAATGTATCTGAGGAGATACAAAAACTCCTTAATGAGACATTTGCTCAATGCGGCTAAGTCCCTGATCCCACTGTACTGGAGATCACAGAGGGTCCTGTCCATTGCTGAATGGCTGAAAAGGGTTTCGGATGTCTATGAAATGGAGGAAACTCTGACGCAAACCACTGATGCTGTTGAGAAATTCCGCACTACTTGGCAACCCTGGCTGATGTTCAGATACTCGGCTGCCTACGCAGAAATCATACCTGACCCACCTACCGACACCCCCCACATGGAGGCAGGGTAGGGGTACTATGAGTGCCCCTCGCCTCTGTCTCCCTACACTGGTGTGCAGCGACACCTCTGGAGCCGGTTCTTTTCCTTTACCTTTTCTTTCTGGCCAGGGCCCTGGCCAACCCCCTTTTCCTTCTTTTCAGTTACTCCTTTTTTTTTTTGTTTTAAATACAATATCCACTATGCTGTTTATGTTCCTGCTGAGAATACAGATGCTATTGATAATTGTTGCAAGTCGACCACGACCTAGCTCACACGTAAACACTTCCAATATCTCACGTTGCCCACCTCCTTTGGTGGCTACAATGACTCGTGGGATGGTACTTTGATTGGTACTTTACTTGGCATACGTGCTATTTCAACATCCAGAGATTTATTTAGTGGTCACCGATATTCTAATTCACTATGATTTGCTTTCAGTATGCACAAGTTTATCACAAATGCAGTTGCATCTGCGAAAGTCATGCTTTGTATTTCATTTCTATCTGTTCTCAATAAACTTGAAATGGTAAAAAAAAAAAAAAAAAAAGTCTGAATATCCCCTTTTGGACCCATTCGGCATTCTACACATGCATGTTTGGGGGTTGACACATGTGAGGTTTGACGCCCCGTTTTCTTACCAGGTGCTCCCTGCTCATTTCCACCTTGGGAGGCACACTTTGTATATTTGGAGCTGTCTATGTAATCGTTTCAAAATTTTGTATTCTTAAATTGTTTATATCCATTTTAGATTAAACAAAGTCCGTACACGTCCCTGAAGAAGCCTAAGCTAGGCAAAACATTTAGGACTGCAAGTTCGCGACTTTATATGAAAGAGTACACTGTTCTAATCCTTTCATATTTCTGTTATGTATTTACATGAATAAAATGTATTATATTTTTATGAACTTTTTTCTTCTTACTATTTATTGATATTGCAATAGCATATATAAGCACCCCTCAAAATCCGACGCATTTCCCCGATTTGGGGAATTCATATATATTTTCCTCCAGGGATGTAGGTGCTGAGCCCCTAAAAAAAAATTCTAATAGTGCTTGCTCCACATACCATACTATCTATACATCAACTTCAGGGACAACATGCTTACTTGCTGCCTAATCTATCCCACTCATTTTCCAGGTGCCAGTGTAATGAAATAATCAATTTTATTCACTTTTGCAGTTAGTGGTCATAATGTTATGGCTGATCTGTGTATATACATATTTTAGCTGATTTTATATTTTCCCCAATTTATATATTATAGAAGATAAAATGCTTAATTCTCCTGTTAATATTCAATCAATAAGCAAAAAGAAAGGTGCCATTACCCCAAATTAATGAGACTCATCCTGAGCTGTCAGATGCAGGATGTGCAGTTGCTCAGCTGCCAATATGAGGAGCAGATGAAAGACAATCCGCAACTCCATACATGCTCTGAGCATGTATGGAGTTGCAGATTGAATGTGTAGACAAAAGACAAATCAATGCAGCCCTGTATCTGCAGTTGGGCTGACAACTTGCAGTCTCTTGAGCCTGTGCTGTGCGTATTTGTGTGATGCTCCACCATCTCCTGGGGATAGATGAACTGTCAGGAGGAAAGCTCTGTTGGGCTTTTGTGCTATAGTTTGTTCACATTATTGCAAGTTATGCCTTATCTTTCAGCTGGTTTTACATGAGATGGATGTTTAGGCAGAGTTGCAGCTGGGACATACTCACACTACTGGCCAAGTGGGTTTATTGTAAAAGGAAAAAAAAGAGGGCGCACAGACCTAGTGCATTACCAATGGCTAGGTTTATTAAAAGTAAGTTAAAAGATTACAAATACTCACAAAGCAAGTATGATAGTAGGCACATAACCATTCCATCAAAGGGGATTGCCTCCTGCTGGAACCAGGTGACCAGAGAGTCCAGACAGATATTACAGCTACGGCTGACGCGTTGCGAGGGCGCACCCTCTTCCTCAGAGCCAAAAAGTACTATCACTTTATATCATACTTGCTTTGTGAGCATTTGTAATCTTTTAACTTACTTTTAATAAACCTAGCCATTGGTAATGCACTAGGTCGGTGCGCCCTCTTTTTTCCTTTTACATTTTAGTCTTAAAGAATACCAATTATTCTGAGGAGGGCAGCAAGATTCCTGGTCATTTCCTTTCCTATGGAACACTCTGGTTGTGTCACTAAGAGACCAAACTTCCAAGCGCAGGAGACTGTTTGTGTGCAAGTGGGTTTGACAGAAGTATAAGCACAGATTAAGTGTGGGGGGGAGAGACTAGCCTGAATATATCCAGGTTTTTTAGATTTTGCTGTCACTAAGGATTAGGTGGAACCTTAAAGCCTTAAGCAATGGTGTCCGAGAAGCTGCTGCATGAAGAATGCTATATAGCCTCTTCAGGAGGTCTATCCTTGCAATGTTGTCAATGTCTGCCAGGGTTCATTCAGGCTGTTAGTAGGTTTTTTTTCCTGGGTGACCGGCTTTTACACCGCGAGAGGTAAATGTCTGCATATATTGATTGATGCTGTAAAAGTTGCTCTGTGATGACAACTCTCAGATTTTGTAAGTGCAGTTCCTTTTTTTCCTTTTATTATGGTTAATACAAGGTTTTACTTACACTATCCAGTGTACTTTGCTTGATCTTTTGTTTTGGACCCACCTATGAAAAAACCTGGGATCATAATTAACCACTGAAATACTGAACTGGTGACATTTTATATATATATATATATATATATATATCTTATGCCAAACTCCACTGCTGAACTAAATAAAAAAAGTGGGATACTCTTGTTGAAAGGTGACAGGAGTCCAATTGGAGACCAAAAATGAATGTACCCAGGAAAACCAAAAATTACATAAAAAAGTACACACTATAGATTGTCAAAAGGGAACATACAAAAACAAAAAACTTACTATAAACTTGGTGATGAGGTCATCTTCATTCTCCTCCTTAAGAGGACATGTTGTATGGATGAAAGGTAAAAAGGTATCTGTGTAATCAAACAAATACATGTATAACATGCTGAGTCGCGGGGAGCTCTTGAGTGCATATAACAAAAAAAGTGATTTTCCAGGGTTGACAGCCTAAAAAGAACAAAATACAAAAAAGATAAAGTTCCAGATACAAGCATTTTTTTTTTTTTTTTTTAAACCACTTAAGGACCAAGCCTGTTTTTCAGACTCGGTGTTTACAAGTTTAAAACATGTTTTTTCTGCTCGAAAATTACTTGGAACCCCCCAAACATATATTGTTTTTTTCTAAAACGCTAGAGAATAAAATGGCGGTCATTGCAATACTTTTTGTCACACCATATTTGCGCAGCGGTCTTACAAGCGCACTTTTTTTAACTAAAAAAAAAAAAAACAGTAACGTTAGCCCAATTTTTTTTTATATTGTGAAAGATGTTGTTACGCCGAGTAAATTGATACCCAACATGTCATGCTTCAAAATTGCGCCCGCTCGTGGAATGGCGTCAAACTTTTACCCTTAAAAATCTCCATAGGTGACGTTAAAAAAATAGATTGCATCTTTTGAGTTACAGAGGAGGTCTAGGGCTAGAATTTTCTCTCGCTCTAACGATTGCGGCGATACCTCACTTGTGTGGTTTGAACACCGTTTTCATATGCGGGTGCTACTCACGTATGTGTTCGCTTCTGCGCGCGAGCTCGTCGGGACGGGGCGCTTCAAAAAAAAAAAAAAATTTTATTTTCTTATTTATTTTACTTGATGTTATTTAATTTTACACTGTTTAAAAAAAAAATAAAAAAAAATGGGTCACTTTTATTCCTATTACAAGGAATGTAAACATCCATTGTAATAGAAAAAAGCATGACAGGTCCTCTTAAATATGAGAGATCTGGGGTCAAAAAGGACCTCAGATCTCATATTTAGACAAAAATGCAATAATAAAAAAAAAAAAAAAAATTTGAAAAAAATAAAAATGTGCCTTTAAGACGTATGGGCGGAAGTGGCGTTTTGACGTAGCTTCTGCCCTGCTATGGTATGGAGACAGGTGGGGGCCACCTTCCCCTCACTCCTCTCCATACCCAGCTAGGAAGAGGACCCGATCGCCTCCGGGAGAGTGGCCCCTCTCCCGCTGCTGATAACGGTGATCTTGCGGCGAATCCGCCTCAGAGACCACCATTATCGTTTACAGGACCGCTCACTGAAAAGATGGATATCTCGGTTGTGGCAGCAGCTGCTGCCATTACTGAGATAGCCATCTTTAAAGTGCCGACTTATATGTACATGAGCTGTTCCTTAAGTGGTTAACAAGAAAAAACAAGCACTTTTTAATGAATGCATTTAATACCAACTCTGCTCAAAACTTCCTGAGATAAAGCTTGAACACATATTGGGCATGATTTACTAGAGTAGATGATGCGTTTTACCCATCAAGGCAAATGTTGGTAAATAAGATAAGATTTTTGTACTGTCAGGACTATTGGGTTTAAAATTTAATTCCTGAGGCCTTGCATATTATATATTTTTCATATATATATGCCAAGAAGCCATCTTGTGTTAAAAAATCAAAAAAAAAAAAAAAAAAGAAGAAAAGAAAAGAAAAGGAGGAGGTTAACTTTAGTTCATTGCCTTTGAAACTAAGGAACCCTCACCAGAAGGTTAAGTATTATATGAAGTTCTCCCAAGATCGTAATGCTCTGTCAGCCTGTAAAAGATAAGAAAAGTGTCCACAGGCAGTGTTTAGACTAGACACTCATTTCAGAAGAGCTCACGGACCTAAATTTTGTTTCCAGGATTGAGCAACGAGAGGGCTTATTCACAAAAGAAAAACGTATTGTATTAGGTATTGCAAAAACAATCACATTCGCTATAAATGCCAAATATATATATTCACGTTATATTAGAGGAATTATATACATAATTGAACGTCACATTTTGGTTTGTGCATTTAAAAAAAAATAATACTCATTATGTACTCATCTATTGTTGAATATTAAATCATGAAAATATTAGTATACGAGAGGTATATGGTTCAAATACTGTATACGAGTTAAGTTTAGGACTTATATTAAATGAGAATATTCATGAATAACTGTTAAATCCCTTTCACACTGCCGCCCCGAGCGTGGGTGGTAAAAACGCAATTTTTAGCGGCGCTTTACCGTCGGATTTGCAGCAGTAGTGGGGCGCTTTTAACCCTCGCTAGCGCCCGAAAAAGGGTTAAACCGCCCGCAATGTGCCGCTACAGTGGCGTTTTGCCCGCGCTGCCCATTGATTTTAATGGGAAGGGGTGCATTAGGAGCGGTGAGTTCAGCACTCCTAATGCGCTCCAAAGAAGCTGCTGGCAGGACTTTTTCTGACGCCCTGCCAGCGCAAAGCTCCAGTGTGAATGGAGCAGCTGTTTAAGGGCGGTTTGCAGGCGCCATTTTTAACGCTATAGCACCTGCAAAATGCCCTCAGGGCCAGTTCACACCAGACGCAGTTCCGTGTGCTTTTTTTTTGCACAAAATGCATGCACAGTGTTTTCCATGTATTCCAGTGGCTCTAGTTCACACCATGCAGTCAGTTTCCAGTCAGTTTCTGCACCGGAAACTGACTGCATAGTGTGAACTAGAGCCAACAAGAGCCATTGGAATACATGGAAAAACACTGCATGCATTTTTGCAGAAAAAAATGCACACAAAAAAAAAAAGCTGTACGGAACTGCGTCTGGTGTGAACTGGTCCTAAGTGTGAAAGGGGTCTTCTGCTTCTAGTCAGAACCATGACTTAATTTTCAAGGAATTTAACGATAAGGCAATTAGTGTGGGTATATTTTCTTAAAATAGATCTTAGGAATAGATACAATGTCTGAAGGAAATTGACACCAAGGTGTCAGGTTTAGACAATAGTTTCTACTAAGCCAAGGTCAAAAAGTTAAGTATCAGAATAAAATAAATTCTAATACAATACTGCACCTGGTGGTGAAAATACCAAGAGTTCAAGATGGCTGCCAGACATGGTTGTCAAAGTAACACTAAACAAACCATTTTACATCATCCATTATGTAGTAGTGACACACACACACACACACACTTCTTGGGTGGGATAAAAATGGTCACACGAAGCTGAAAGTGAATCTTAAAGAAAAGCTTGAAGGAGGCTGAAAGAATCTTGGAAGGCGAGAGGGTGTTGAGATCTTGATAGTGCAGAGATGTAAGGCGTGTTGGAAGAAGTCCTCAGGGACACTTGATACTGCTTAAAACCAAAGTTTCTTAGACCACCAGTAAAGTATTAATTTTCGATTTCATCTTGATAATTTAATTGTTTTGGCATATACAAAACCATTTAATATTGTGGCCTAGCAATTTGGAGTTGTGTTATTTCTACCTGCAGCATGATATAATTAAATTCCAAATATTAAGAGAGACATTTTTGTCTGTCTACAAAGCAAAGACCAAAGTGTGTACAATGGTTTTGTCGTGATATACTTAGATTTAGAATGAATCTATTTTTAAACACATAAGTCTTGATTAAGTTATCAAGCTATGTGCACAGTATAACATATTGTCCGAGCATTTTTAAAGTGTAAGCTTAAGAGCCGGCTCACACAGGGGTGACTTGGGATCCGACCCCAAATCGCCCCACATGAGAAAATCAATGGAAGTGAATGAGAGCCGTCTTAATGTACACTACTGAAGTCGCTCCGAATTCAGAAAAGGTTCCTGTACTACTTCAATCCGACTTCTAGGCGACTTTTACACATTGATTTCAATGGAAGTCGCCTCCAAGTCAGATCCCCTGCCTTAACTGAAGCAACTTTCCAGGAAGTAAAAATTGTTTTCTAGGCAAACCCCTCCCTCCCACAGAGCAGATTATTATGTGATTGGCCACTGGCAAAGTCCCCTGTCCTGAAGGCGGCTTTAAGTGGAGTTGAAAGTAGTGTTGCCCCTGTGTGAACCGGTTCTTAAGGTCTGTTTGTTTTGAGAAGGAATCACAAGTGTTAGGCCTCATGCCCACTGGCGTTTTTACAGCTGCGTTTTTTGCAGCTTAAAAACGCCTGTCCATGTTATTGTAAATATTTTTTTTTTTTTTTGAAAAAATAAAAAAAAAACAAAAAAAAAAAACGTCGGAGCTAAAAACGCGACCGCGCGTTAGTGCGCGTTTTGACGCTCGCGGTTTTTTCTGCCTAATTCTGACGCTGAGGAACGCACTGGCCCTGGGTTTTTTTTACAGCTTACAAACGCCTATGCTCTTTACAGCTCAAAAACGCCTAGGTGGACATGAAGCTATAGACTAACATAGACAGGCGTTTTTAAGCTGTAAAAAACGCTCAAAAACCGCGGCTGAAAAAACGCCCGTGGGCATGAGGCCTAAACATCAACACCAGCTTGTTTACATAAGTCCGTAGAGCTACGGAGAGCTAATTACTAAGTTACCAAGTCTAAATTTACAAAGTTATCATTCAAGTATTGAAATATGGTATTTTGTAATAAGAGCTTGTGTAGAAATGTGATCATCTGTATCATATATCTTTGATATTTAACCACTTCCATTCTGGGCCAATTCTGGCACTTCTCTCCTTCATGTAAAAATGATTTTTTTTTGCTAGAAAATGACTCCGAACCCCCAAACATATATATTTTTTTAGCAGACGCCCTAGGGAATAAAGTGGCGGTCATTGCAACTTTGTATCTCACACGGTATTTGCGCAATAATTTTTCAAACGCCATTTTTGAGGGAAAAAAAAAACAGTTTCAAGAATTAAACAAAACAGTAAAGTTAGCCCAATTATTTTGCATAATGTGAAAGATGTTACGCCAAGTAAATAGATACCTAGCTTGTCACGCTTTAAAAATTGCTCACACTCATGGAATGGCGGCAAACTTCGGTACTTAAAAATCTCCATAGGTGACGCTTAATTTTTTTACATGTTACCAGTTTAGAGTTACAGAGGAGGTCTAGTGTTAGAGCGTGTGCAACAATTCTAACGCATGCGGCGATACCTCACATGTGTGGTTTGAATACTGTTTATATATGTGGACGGGACTTGCGTGTGTGTTTGCTTCTGAGCGCGAGCTGCCGGGCGTTCATTTTTTCAATTTTTATACTTTATTTAAAAATTTTAATTTTTTTACTCACTTTTATTTCTATTACAAGGGATGTAAACATCCCTTGTAATAGTAATTGTTAGTGACAGGTCATTTTTATAGAGAGATGTGGGGTCAATAAGACCCCACATCTCTCCTCCAGGCTGGAAAGCAGGAGATTAGTAAAAAAACAAAAAAAAAAAAAAACACTGATCTCATGCCGACAGCTACGATTGCGCCTTTGTTTACCTTCAGGTACCCAGGCGTGACATCATAACGTCGTGCCCGGACCTCCGACGGTCATAGAGATGACCATCTGGTCACCTCTATGGTCCTCATCAGGCCGATTCAGTCTCCGGGCCCCCGATGGCACGGGAGAGCCTGGAAAAGCACCGGATGGCAGCGGGAGGGGTGTCCCCTCCCGTCGCCTATAAGAACGATCTATGCTATGATCATTCTTATGGTGCGCAGAAACGCCGGCAGAAAAGAAGGATATCTGAATGATGCCAGTAGTCATAGGACGTCCTACGGTAGGGAAGTGGTTAAAAGTACCGTACACACACACACACACACAAGCCGACTGTCAGCTGAAAAAGACCCCCTCTGACTGCAGGACACAGCTGGAAACTCGAATATAAGCAGTCGGCAGGCGTCCAGTGTAACAAAGCCTCCTCGTCCGTGATAGACGGAACACTGACTCGCTGCTGGGAAACTGAATCAGTGTTCCGTCCATAACTGACGAGGACGAGGCAGGGCTTTGTTGACTGGACGGCCGCCGACTGCAGTTAAGACTGCACGACACAGCGGGAGATCAGGTACATGGAGGCATGTAGTGGGGCTGCAGATGGGCATTGTTGACCCTCTTTTCCACTTACAGTAGCTGCTGCATTTCCCACCCTAGGCTTATACTCGAGTCAATACGTGTTCCCAGTTTTTTGTGGTAAAATTAAATGCCTGTGCTTATATTCGGGTCAGCTTATAGTCGGGTGATAATACAAATATTTGATATACCCGTATTAACTAAATACACCTGATATTATTTTACACTGAATTTTAGTTAATGTATATCTTTAGCATGTCATTTTTGTCTTCAAAATAGCACGGATAAAACAAACTTGAATTGTTTGTTGTGGAAAAATGTAAAATCTCCCAAAACATAGATTTTGCATAATTCCATAAATATAAATATTTTAATATTTCAGTATAAACATTCTGACAGTACTTGCCAAAAAATCCATGTCTTCAAGTTCACAGGATTCAAAGAAAAATGGGCTATACTGCTACCAATGTAAGAATTTGTCACTGGCCCAAAAAAAAAAAAAAAAAATTAGGATTTTTAACTCACCGTAAAATCCGTTTCTCTGACGTCCATGGACCGACACAGCTCTCATACTGATTACATGTGGGTATATGTCCCTGTTCGCAGGAGAAGACCTAGGCAGAATGTTAGAGGTTAAAACATTCTAGAACAAGCCAGAGCTGAACAGCCCCGCCCAGGGGGGCGGTCCCTCCGGACATTACCCTCCCACCTGCAGCTAGCAGCATCAGTTCGTAACAAAGCAGTACAAACTTAAAAAGGAAGGGTGGGTGCGGCGTCGGTCCATGGACGTTAGAGAAACGGATTTTACGGTGAGTACAAAAATCCTATTTTCTCTTATCGTCCATGGACCGACGCAGCTCTCATACTGATTACATGTGGGACGTCCCAAAGCAGTATAAGAAAAGGGTGGGAGCAAAAAAAGTAAGGAACAACCAAAACTTCACTCCAAACCAGCAGAGCCCCTCAACGGAGGAGTTGCAACATTAGACAGCGGCCTGCAACACTTTGCGGCCGAAGGAAGCATCCGAAGATGCAGCCACATCAACCTTGTAGAACTTTGAAAAGATATGAACGGACGACCAGGTCGTCGCCTTGCACACTTGTGCAACCGACGCTTGATGTCGGAAGGTCCGGGAAGCACCAATTGCCTTGGTGGAATGCGCCGCAACCGGAAAGGGAGGCGCCCGCCCCTTAAGGGCATAGGCCTGTATGACGGTCTGCCTGATCCACCTAAAGACGGTGGCAGACGACACCGCTCGGCCCTGTTTTGGACCAGACACAGATTTCCGAATGGAAACAGTAGCAGACAGGTACACTCGTAAGGCTTGTACCCATCTTAATGTATGAAGCGCAAACTCTCAGGGACACAAGGACGGAAGAACAATGTCCTTCTTAAGGACAAAGGCCAAGACCATCCTTAGAAAAGAAGGATGGTCATGGGCGAAACACCAACATATCCTTATCAAGGACCAAATAAGGTGACTTGCCGGACAAGGCCGCCAACTCAGACACCCGTCTAACCGAAGCAATGGCCACTAAGGCCAACTTCCGGGATAAGGTAAAGAGAGGAATCTCTCTGATATTCTCAAAGGGATGTTCTTGGAGAACCGAGATGCATCAACATCAGATCCCAAGTAGGGAGAGGAGGCTTGACAGGGGGGATCACATGGCGAACCCCCTGCACAAAAGGTGCTAATCAAGGAATGGCCCGGTAGCGGTCGTTGAAAAAGACAGCCCGGGCCGAAATCCGACCCTCAAAAAAAGGTATGCAAGGCCAGCTTTTGGGTCACACCACGCTGTAAGAACAGCAAAATCCTGGGAACGGAATACATCCGAGGACGCCACTCAAGTTCCTCGCACATAGCGATGTAAGCCTTCCAGGTACGGCGAGATATCTTTCTGGAGGAAGATTCCCGTGTCAACAACATAGAAGAGATGACCGAATACGAGAGAACTCGGTCCTTTAGCACCTGGCTTTAAACAGCCATGCCATTAAAGCCAAGGACTGTAAAGCAGGATGAAGTATGCTCTGCGAAGCCGGCGAGGCAACAACAGTAGCAGAGGGTAAGCATATATCAGGCGATACTGCCCCCACGGGCTTCCAACGCGTCTGACGCATCCGCCCAGGGGTCCCTGGACCTGACCACGATCTTGCCACCTTGCGAGTGAGTCGAGAGGCCACAAGGTCCACTTCCGGTGCCCCACCTCCGGTAAAGAAGGTGGAAACACCTCCGGATGCAAGGACCCTTCGCCTGCAATGCACACGGCCGACAGGACCGTCTTGCAGCGAGATGTATGAAAATCCCAAAGAGACTCCGCAATGTATCGGAGAAGGGAGGCCCCAGTGTACAGGGTGCCTCAAATGTTGGCCAATAAAGGCAACTTGACGGAACTTCCCTAAAAACTCGGTCAGAGGACTAGTACCTCAGCCTCCACAGGTGGCGCAAACCCACCCCGGGCACAGAGACCCTAAAGGCTAAAAGCAGTTGTAGTGCACCTGCTAGATGACTGATGGATGAAGCAGAGGCTTTTGCCCAGTCATTGAGCTACAAAAAATGCCAGAGACGCAGCCACTAACGGGCGTAACGCTAACCCCAGCCTGGCGAACACAGTCCAAGCCAGCGCTTCTGATCACCACTGAAAGCAGGTGGAAAGTGATACCCCTGAAACCAGGGATCCTTGTGACAATGCTCCATCCAGCAGCTACCCATGGATAGGTGCTGATTGTGCAAACACATAGTTTATACTATGTATTGCGTCAAACGCACAAATGGAGAGTGTGGGAGGAAACTCACCCAGCCACAAAGAGCCTAATACCACCACATACAGCGTATGTAGTTTAGTATTTGTGGATAAACCTATTAAACGCGTACATACTGTGCCAGCGACGAAGGCGCGCACATCATCGGGGCCTGGACGTAAAGCAGCCACGCAGATTGCGTACACAAGTATGTTAGCCTGCGAATAAACAAATTGCACATGTTTATACTGTGGATAGTGCTGAGAATGCGCACACCATTGGAACGCAGGGGAGAAACCTGAGCACCCGGATGAAACCCATGCAGACTGCATACGCATACTGTGTATGGTATTATAGTATGTGTGCTAAACATTTTGCACAAGCCCATGTGTGCATAGCACTGAAAGCGCGCACACTGTTGGCGCGTGGGAGGAACCGAAGTACCCCATGCATACTCAGAGAATGCAATACCTACAGCTACTGTAAATGTATTTAATGTAGTGTATAGACATAATGTGTATGTTTACACCGTGTATTGCACCAAAGGCATGCAGGTCATGTAGCATGGGCAGAAACCCACGCAGACTGCATACGCATACCGTGTATGGTATTATAGTATGTGTGCTAAACCTTTTGCACAAGCTCATGTGTGCATAGCACCAAAGGCGCGCACACCGTTGGCGCGTGGGAGGAACCGAAGTACCCCACGCATACTCAGAGAATGCAATACCTACAACTACTGTGAATGTTGTTAGTGTAGTGTATAAACATAATGTGTATGTTTACATTGTGTATTGCACCAAAGGCATGCATGTCATGTAGTGTGGGCGAAAACCCACGCAGACTGCAAAGACATACCGGGTAGGTATGTTAGTATGTGGATATCCAATCGCACAAATTTAGACTGTGCATAGCGCCGAAGCGCCCATACCAATGGAGTGTGGGAGGGAACCGGAGTACCCGGAGGAAAACCACACAGACTGCCTACACATACCGTGTAGGTATTATAGCATGCGTGATAAACATTGAACATGTTTAACTGTGCAGAAGGCCAAAGGCGCACATACCGTCAGCGCGTGGGAGGAAACCAGAACACTCGGAAGAACTCCACGCAGACAGCACACAGGTACCGTGTAGGAATGATAGCATGTGAATGAACATATTGCACATGTTTATGCTGTGCATTTCCATTGGAGCGTGGGGGGAAACCGGAGTACCCGGAGGAACCCCACGCAAACAGTATACCCATACTGTAAACATGTATAATATGTGCAATAAACATATTGAATATGTCTATACTGTGCAGAGAGCCGAAGCGCACATACCATGAGTGTGCGGGAGGACACCGGAGCCCCGCCAACCCAGAGAGTATAATACATACATATACTGTGAATGTATCTGGAGTCGTGCATAAACATTTTGTACGTTTATATCATGTATGGCACTGAAACACAGCATTGGAACGTGGGGGCAGCCACAGAGACCAATAACACATACATACACTGAATGTATGCAGTGTAGAGGTATAGGATGAGTTTAAATTATGGCGCAGAGGCGCATAATCTTCTCTGCATCATTCCAACCTGCTTGACTGTGCTGCTGAAGCAGCATGCAGGTAACACGTAACCTCTGATCCTCAGACCGTGTGTCTGTCAGAGCTCAAATCATTCCCCAGGAAATGGCGGGAAATGTTACCTCAGGTATCACACAGAAGGCTCACAGGGATTAGAGACATAAATGAATAAAGTCCTCCCTCATCCATGCTGCTCTTGAGGCAGCGTGTGAGGAAAACCGTGAGGAAACTGTGTAAAAGAAAAGCTTGTCACAGCAATTACAGCCTGAGAGTGTTTCTCACATCATCAATGAGATCACTTACAAGCACCATGTCATTCACTGACACAGAACTGGAGTCTTCCTCACAAGGGAATGTCCTGTTCATAAACATTAAATATTCAGAGGTAGGGTCCTGAGCATAGTAGCTAGGCCCATATCTGACTCAGAGCACTCCTTCACTAAAGATTTTTGTGGGGGGGGGGCTTATAGCTCCTTTTGCTCGCACACCGCTTCCATTCTGACAGGAATGATTCCAGGACTGCTGACAACTGGTCCATAAGGACCGCAGGTGCAGGAAACATATGAACATGTTTAACTGTGCAGCACTACCAATTGCCCCAGGCAAGTGTGGAGAGCAGGTGTATCAGACTCCATAACGCCACCCTCTGAGACCTTATACACTACAACAGTGAATATACAGTCCACCCACTGGCTACGCTGAGGCTGAGGAGGGGATACCCGGGAGGACCCACCAACCCTTAAGGACAGCTCAGTCTGTGAGGAGATTGTGAGGGGAATCGCGCCGCCGCCAGAAATAAACGCGCAGCGGCCACAAGAAAATGGCCGCCGGCCGCAAGAAAATGGCCGCCGGCCGCAGCTATAACTGCGCCACTGAACGCCAAGATAGCCGCCGAGCGCAAAATTCAAAGCTCTAATGCGCGCCAATGGCGCACGCAATAACCACCTCACACACCAGAAAAAACTCCAGACATGAGCGCCCAGCCAGGCCAGAGTGACCCCCAAGCACCCCACAGCACAGCACCAGTACAGGGTGCAGAGAGCAGCATAACAGGGGGGAGACAGAGAGAAACCCCCACACACAGAAACACAGTCATCATGTACTCACCTGCAGTAGGAGAGACTAATTACCCGTCCCTTTCAGGGACCCACTGGCTTGTTTCAGACAGACCTATCACAGAGTCATACTGCGTAGCTGTCGGCCGGGTCCACCGCGAGAGCTAGTCAGTCAAGTACTGTTCAATCTTGAGAGGACCGCGGGAGCATGAAAGCAACCCGGCCACCCCTGGAGCCATGGGGTATGTCGTGAACTGAGTCTCACGCAAGCAAGGCGAGGATCAGCACGCTCGATGGTCGGACAGGGAAGACTACGAGGATACTAGTGTACCCAACCTGTTGCCCAGCCGACATTTGATTGAAGGTCTCAAAAATAAAATAATAAAATTCCCAAAAGGACTAAAAATCAAAAGTAAAATCTTCCAGGAGACTGGCTCCTAAAAGCCACGTCTTCTCCTTCTGCTAGGCAGAAAAAAAACTGAGGCTGAGGCTGCTAGCTGCAGGTGGGAGGGTAATGTCCGGAGGGACCACCCCCCTGGGCGGGGCTGTTCAGCTCTGGCTTGTTCTAGAATGTTTTAACCTCTAACATTCTGCCTAGGTCTTCTCCTGCGAGCAGGAACATATACCCACATGTAATCAGTATGAGAGCTGCGTCGGTCCATGGACGATAAGAGAAAAACTATATTCCTCTAAGGTTTGACAGACTAATATCATGCCCTTTGCAGGTTGGAATGCAGGGACAGCTAGAGAAAACAAGGATTTGGAAAGAGTTTATAAACATGTCACTAGAGTGCTTAAAAGAGAAGAAGTTCAAACCCCTTTCACACTGAAGCGCCACTAAAACAGCGCTTAATCGCTGGACGTTTTTGCAGTGCTTTAGTGGCACTTTGGCAGAGCTTTTTCGGGGGCTAGCGGGCCAGTTTTTTTAAGGTCATGTGTCAAAAAAAAAGAAGAAAAGAAGACCTGTTTTAAAGTGCTTTGGAAGCGCTGCCCATTCAGGTCAATGGGCAGCGGTGTTTTTGGAGCTCTATTTATAGTGCTCCGAACCCACCCCAAAGATGCTGCTTGCAGGACTTTACCGTGCCAGAAGCGCACCGCCCCAGTGTGAAAGCACACATTGTGAATGGGAAGCAGTTTTTAGGCGCCATTTCTAGCCCTAAAACACATGGAAACCGCCTCAGTGTGAAAGGGGTCTAAGGAAATATTTTTTTTGGGCAGATTCATACTTGCCTAGGTGGATGCTGCAAAACCAATTGCACTCCTGTGATCCATAGAAGTACAGCCAAACAAGCTTTGGCTATACTTGGCTTTAAACACCGGTATAGTCTCAACAAGAATTATTAAGGCAGGACTGCAGCATCAAGAGTAGCAACTGCTTGGTTTGTTTTTTTAAAAGTCTCCTCAAACAGATCTTGGCATGTAAAATTTTTCACAGGTTTGAATCAGCAGGAATATTCTAGTCTCTATATGGAATGCCTTTGAGTAAGGTGTGTACTGGAAAGTCTTGTGGCCTCTCAAAGATCCTAGACTAGCACAAGAAGCTTCAGGCTTCTCTTCCATATTTAAAGGTGGTAATCTCCACAGCAAAAGAAACAGGAGGCCACTAAAGCTGTCATATGTCAGACAATAACAAAAGAGTGGCGCTAGAGGTATGTACTACAAATGTATAGACTCATGCATTAGAAAAAAACATGATATAATAGAGTAGTCCAATATTAGAGTCCATAGGGTTATGGAATAACCAGCAGCGCCCTTAGGGCGAAGCAAGCAACTCTTTATAGTGGAAGAGAAGAACAGAAGGGTGCCAGACTAAGTGCAGCATTAAAACCAACAGTTTGAGGGTAACACAAGTTGCAACACACAAAATGGATGATTAAGACATGCACATATCATGGTGGCAGTCAGTCTCAGGGCCGCTCTGGATCATCCAGGCAGTGTGGCAGCATCAGGCTGTGCAGACAGATTGTAGGAAGCAGTCGATTGCCTTTGTAACCAGAGTGGAATGCTGACTGCCACCATATGTGCCTGTATTCAGCCATTTGTGAGTGGCCACTTGTCTTACCCTCAAACGGTTGATTTTTTTTTTGCTGCACTTAGTCTGGGGCCCCTCTGTTCTTCTCTCCCACTATATGTCAGACAATGATTCTGGAAGGAAAGCACTAAAGAACGCTTACAGCCTCTGCATTCAGAGTGAGCAAAGTTGCAATTTAGCCGCTTAACCTCTTCAAACACTGCTGATAACTCAGTTACAAAAAAAAAACGCGCGTACACACAAACATCCATCCTTCTTGCCAGTGTCCAAATCCTCCTGTAGGCAGCTGTATAATCCAACTGTGTCTGAATTGTGTCCCTTAACCCCTTGCTGACAGGCCCAAATACCGGTGTTATGGCAGCAGCTAGCTGCATAACCCCAGTATTGTTTTTTTACTATGGCCGATGTTTTGTAAGATAAAAGTGGTCCTGCGGGCAGACTCATCACGGGACCACTTTAAGAAGCGGCGCCCCTCGCCACTTCCCGGGTTTACCCACAGATCGTTAACATTCCTTGTAAATAAAAATATATATATATATATATATATATATATATATATATATATATATATATATATATATATATATATATATATATATATATAAAATTTTCGTGTTCGATTAATCGATTTTTTTTTTAATCGACTAATTTCGATTATTTATAAACACACATGGATATCCAACTACTTTTAGATCTCCTTGCAGGCCGATTCCCAGTGTAGCTACCAAACACTGGAAAAATCGATAGCAGGATACAAAACACACACTAAGGCAGCGCTCAATGTGAATAGCATTAAAACTTTTATAGTCTTCAAGTAGGTAACAAAATAAATATTGCACTGGAGATAAAATCGATCTAGCTACATAAACTGTAAAAATGGTGTGAGTAATACCAAACGGTAGCAAAAGCAGTCATAAAAACATGTAGCTAAGTATGATACTGGTATAAAAATGTGTACAACGATACCACTGCTCAATCCAGATGAGGAGGGGTTAAAATCAGTCCCGTGAAGGGAACTATCACAATTCCCAGTGGATGGCTGTAGAATCCCAGGTTGGCCGGGGCTCCAACAAGTTAATATACTTCAATGGAGAGGCTGCAGAAAAGCATGCAATGTGTTTTTGTGGTAATTTGTGTTTTTTAATCTGCCCCAAAAAAAAAAAAAAAATGCAAATCACAGCAAAACTAACTTTGTTTTTTTTAAGGTCATTAACCAATTAATCGAAACAATAATCGGCCAACTAATAGATTATGAAAGTAATCGTTAGTTGCAGCCCTAATAAAATATTATATATATATATATATATATATATATATATATATATATATATATATATATATATATATATATACACACACACACACACACACATATATACATACACACACACACACACACACCACACACCACACACCACACACCACACACCACACGTAGCGCCCCTTTACTTTTCAAGGGTGTTGTGCGCCTAAATTTAGGGGTTGGTCTGAGCTGGTAGTCAGGCTCAGACCGCTGTTATTGTTGTTAGGTATTTGCTTCTGCCTATGTGATGCTGCCTGGTGTATGGTTCCCTGTGGCCTGTAGGTGGCACTGCCATATCAGGTCAGGGTTGAGCCATGGGTGGCATTACTGCGCCTTAGGGTGTCCTCTCTCGGCAGCGGTACAGTGGGCATGGTCGGCCTGCTGTGCATGCCGGGAGAGGGTATAAGGGGCAGACGCCATCTTTAGGAGAAGTGTTGGGGAGGAGGAGCCGGAGGGGTGAGCCCCCCGGGGGGTGTGATGACTGGCCGAGGAGTCTCGGGCACCTTTGGCCCGAGGCTGCAGCGTTCCAGGGAGGCCCAGTACCTTTAACTGGGTCTACAATTCGCCCATTGGAGTCCCAGCATGCCCAGGTGAGGGTACCCGCTCTGACCGTGAGGAAGCCAGGGGAGGATCGGTCCCACTGAGGAGAGGAGTGATGGAAGATTGCTGTCTCGGGAGAGGCCTGGTGACCTGTCAGAGGGAAGGATTCTTTACTCCGGAAAGCTAACCTGTAGAGTGCCCATTGGCATTGTCCTGTTCTTTAAATTCTACAGAGGTTAGAGGATCTCCTGGACCCATCCCTGGAGGGGATAGGGGGACAGAACTGTTCGAGCTCCACCGGCTGTTAGGACTGAGAGAGGACTATCCGTGTGAGAGAGATAGATAGAGATAGCTAGATAGATAGATATCTCAGAGACCCTAGGTCACACCGTATTTGCACAGCGGTCTTCAAAACAAAAAATACTTACAATTTGAAAAACATTCACAATATTTAGCTCAATTTTATGTATGTGAAAGATTTTTTTATTTTTACATCAGAAACAGCGTTTAATTGAAGCAGTTATACATCACAGTTACAACCATAAAGCATAATGTCAACAGTCAGGCTCAAGCTGGCACATTCTACGCTACATTATAGCAAGCACAGTCAAAGAGTAATCTTGTACAATAGGCATTTTTTTTTTAAGACTAATTGCTTCTGACGACTACTTAAATTTTCAGCTGAGTATGGACTACTTGTACCATACATTTAAAAGCAGATTAACCAAAGATCCTATCCATTACCAGTTCCGTGGGAGAAAGTCCCAGGACCACCAACCAATCACCCATAGAGTCTATCAAATTTGCTAGGACTCCCTCTATGCTTGAGAATAATTTTCTCTCGTTTGAATGATATTACACCAAGTAAATGGATACTTAACATGTCATGCCTTAAAATTGTGCACACTCGTGGAATGGCGACAAACTATGGTACCTAAAAATCACCATAGGCGACGTTTTAATTTTTTTTACAGGTTACCTGTTGAGGTCTTGCACTAGAATTATTGCTCTCACTCAATCATGGCGATACCTCATGTGTGGTTTGAACACAGTTTACGCATGCTTTTACGACTTGTATATGCACTCGCTTCTGTGTGCGGGCGCTTTAAAAAATAAATATTTTTTTTTTATTATTATTATTTCTGTCCAAAAAAGTGTTTTTTTTTTAGTTCTTACACTGGATTGGACATATAGTTGAAAGTAAATCAGGTAATGCTGTGCTCACTTTATAAGTACTAGCCAGTACTCTGCTGGACCCCAGCAGGAACTGAAATAAGCTCACCCTAGGCATGCAATTTGTGTGGGAAATTCCAGAAACACAAGCTCTACCAACATTTAACAATCTGCAGTGGTGACAAAAAAACAGGATTTTTATAACAGCTTACCTGTAAAATCCTTTTCTTGGAGTACATCACGGGACACAGAGCGGCATAGTCATTACTATGTGGGTTATATAGTTTACCTTCAGGTGCTGGCACTGGCAACTTCAAAACCGGAAGTATCCTCCCCTATATAAGCCCCTCCCATCCGGGAGCACCTCAGTTTTGTAGCAAAGCAATAAGTGTCCCCAAAGAGGGGCGGGAGCTCTGTGTCCCGTGATGTACTCCAAGAAAAGGATTTTACAGGTAAGCTGTTATAAAAATCCTATTTTCTTTCTCGTACATCACGGGACACAGAGCGGCATAGTCATTACTATGTGGGACGTCCCAAAGCAATGCCCAATGAGGGGGGGGGGATACACCATACATAAGCTGGGCGCTATCAGACATGAGGATCTTTTGCGGCCTGCAACACACTGCGCCCAAAGGCGACATCCTCCTGACTTCTAACGTCCACCTGGTAGAACCTAGTAAACGTGTGTACTGAAGACCATGTTGCGGCCTTACAGATTTGAGCCAGGGAGGCCTGGTGATGCACTGCCCATGAAGTTCCAACTGCTCTCGTGGAGTGCGCCCTAACTTTGAACGGAGGCGGTCTCCTTCTCAAGCCATAGGCTTGCATAATGACCTGTCGAATCCACTTGGCTAAAGTAGATTTTGACGCTGCCTGACCCTTTCTGGGGCCTTCCGGCAGAATAAACAAAGTATCCGTTCTGCGAATCTGAGCAGTGGCTTTTAGATAAGCTTTAACTGCTCTTACTACATCCAAAGAATGCAATAACTTTTCCTCTACCGAAGTAGGTTTGGGGAAAAAGGAAGGAAGAACCACATCTTGGTTCAAATGAAACCTCGATACCACCTTAGGAAGAAAGGCTGGATGAGGACGTAACACTACTCTGTCCTTATGGATAACCAGATATGGCTCTTTACAGGACATAGCTGCTAATTCCGACACTCTTTTAGCCGAACAAATGGCTACTAGAAAAATCAATTTCCTGGTGAGAAGAACCAAGGAAATATGCTGTAATGGTTCAAATGGTTGTTTCTGTAGAACCGACAGAACCACGTTTAAGTCCCATGGACATATGGGAATATTAACCGGAGGGCTAATACGCATCACTCCTTGTATAAAAGCTTTGACTAGTGAATGCGAAGCCAAGGGCCTTTGAAAAAATATTGACAAGGCCGAAATCTGACCCTTGATAGTACTCAAGGCAAGCTTCCTATCTACAGCCCACTGTAGGAAGTCCAGAATCCTACCTATTACGTACTTACGTGGATGCCATTTCTTGGCCTCACACCAAGCGATGTACGCCTTCCAGATTCTATAGTAGATCTGCCTGGATACCGGCTTCCTGGCATTGATCATGGTAGATACCACAGGATTAGAGAGACCTCTCTTTTTTAGAATGTGGGCTTCAATAGCCAGGCCGTCAAACCTAAGGCTGGTAAGGAAGGGTGGTATATCGGTCCTTGCGAAAGCAGGTCCGGACGATGTGGGAGGGTCCAAGGACTCCCCACAGACATTTTTACAATCTCCGCGTACCATGCTCTTCGGGGCCACGCTGGAGCCACCAGAATCACTGGTTTCTTTTCTACCCTGATTCTGCCGAGTAATCGAGGTAACCATTGTGGCGGTGGGAATGCATATATCAGCTTGAACTGATCCCAAGGGAACACTAGGGCATCCGAGCCGCAAGCTAGGGGATCCCTTGTCCGAGAGACAAACCTGTCCACCTTTGCGTTGAATCTGGATGCTAGCAGATCTACATCCGGTGTTCCCCAACGCTGACATATTGTCCGGAAAACCTCAGGGTGAAGGGACCATTCCCCTGGGCATAATTGTTGGCGACTTAGAAAGTCCGCCTTCCAATTCTCCACTCCTGGAATGAATACCGCGGATATGGCTGGGACATATCTTTCTGCCCATTTCAGGATGTAATTTACTTCCCTCTGGGCTGCACGACTCCTGGTGCCACCCTGATGATTGATATATGCCACTGCCGTGGCATTGTCTGATTGAATTCTGACAGGGGACCCTTGGAGTTTGGATGTCCATGCTACTAGGGCATACCGGGCTGCTCGTATCTCTAAGAGATTGATGGGCAGGGCCTTTTATGCATCCGACCATCTGCCCTGGAGAGACCATTGCTCCAGTACTGCTCCCCAGCCTATAAGGCTGGCATCTGTAGTGACCACCTTCCAAGAAATCGGACTGAAGGATTTCCCTTTTTCCAGATTCTGGGGAACCAACAACCAACGGAGGCTCTTGCGAACGGAAGGGGATAAGGACATTGGTAAGTCTAGGGCCTGAACTTTTTTGTTCCAGGCTGACAGTATGGCCCTTTGCAAATTCCTTGAATGGAATTGACCGTAGGGTACTGCTTCGAATGATGCCACCATTTTTCCCAGCAGCCTCATGCACAGGCGTATGGACGGCTGTCTTTTTGTACCCACTAGGTGGATCAAATCTCTCAAAGACGACACCTTTTCTTGAGGCAAGAATATTTTTCTCTGGTCTGAATCCAGCCTTAGCCCCAAGTATTCCAGACTTTTGACTGGTTTTAGGGCTGACTTGTCTCGGTTGATAATCCAACCGTGAGATTCCAGATACTTGATTGTCTTGTGAACGACCACTTCTAGTTTTTCCACTGAGTGGTCTATCAGCAACAAGTCGTCTAGATATGCCATTATCGTTACACCTTGTGTTCTTAGATTGGCCAATAATGGGGCCAGAATTTTTGTGAACACTCCTGGTGCTGTGGCCAGACCGAAGGGTAAGGCTCTGAACTGAAAATGGCGCCCTTCTACTGCAAAGCGTAGAAATTTTTGGTGGACTGGAAAGATGGGAATGTGCAAATAAGCATCTTTGATGTCGATCGAGGCTAACCATTCCTCCCCTTGTAGGGCAGTGGCCACCGATCGGATCGACTCCATCCGGAAAGTCCTGATATGTAGGAATTTGTTTAGCCCTTTTAGATTTAATATGGGCCTCACGTCCCCGTTTGGCTTCGGGACTGTAAAGAGGTTTGAGTAAAACCCGAACCCCCATTCTTCCAGGGGAACCTCCATAATTACTCCTTGGAGCAATAGTTGTTCTAGTGCCAACAGGAGGGATCCTCTCTTCCGGGGATCCCTTGGCACGTTTGACCTCATAAAATGGGAAGGAGGAGAGTCTTTTAACTCCAATCTGTATCCCAGACTTACTGCGGAGAGCACCCATCTGTCTCTGATCGTGTCCTGCCAGGTCTCTGCGAACAACTGGAGTCTTCCCCCCACCCGATTGAGTGGGGGCAACCCTTCATGAATTTGACTTTGGGGGAGGTTTTGTACCTCTCCTGACCCAGGGTTTCTTGTTACCCTGTGATTGTCCCTGATTTTTACCTCCGGGATTTGACCGAGGAGGCCGTCGGAACTGTTTCACAGCCGATGTCCCAGGGACTGGAGAAGCAGGCCTCTTAAAAGAGGGACCTCTAACTCTGTTTTTAACCGGCAAGAGTACTTTTACCGCTGGAAATTTTCTGGATATATTTGTCCAGGTCTTCCCCGAATAAGCGTTCACCATGAAATGGGAAGCTAACCAGCAATTTTTTACAGGGAGCTTCAGCAGACCAGTTTTTTAGCCATAGAAGCCTGCGCATATGTACTACAGACAGCGTAAGGCGGGAGGCCTGATGGATTGAATCCTTTATGGCGTCAACCGCAAAGCATAAGGCTCTAGGTAGATCAGCTAGGGCAAGGGCCTGCTGATCTGGCAAGTCCCTTAAGACCGGTTTTAACTGATCCTTCACTGCTTGGCAGACCCCAATAGCTGCCACTGCTGGTTGTGTCACCAAGCCTGCTGTAGAGAAAGCAGATTTTAATAAGGACTCTAATTTTTTATCTATTGGGTCCTTGAACATTTGGACATTATCCACTGGACATGTCAGTGATTTATTCACACAAGAGATGGCTGCGTCCACTGTAGGGACCCTCCATTTTTTGATGAACTTATACTCCATGGGATAGACCACCGGAAATCTCTTGGGGGGAGTAAATATTTTATCAGGATGTTCCCAATCCTGGTAAATGAGCCCTTCCAGTAAAGGATGGATTGGAAAGGAACAGACAGTCTGGGGAGCTTTTAGCGACCCCAACGAGGAGACAGAAGTGGATGATGGCTCCGCAAGGGGCATTTTAAATGCTGATCGGACCATGTTAGTCAGGGACTGAACCCATAATCTTTCAGCATGTGAGGCTGAGAATGGCTCTTCCACTGTTGATTCCTCTACAACAGAATCAACCTCATCCTGATCCCCTTCAGGTAGGTCGATCCCTGTATGGGACTGTTGCTCTGCTAACAGGTACTCTGAGGGAGGAGACGGAGATCGGGCGCGCTTTCCCTCTGACAGGGAAGCAGCGATCAATGTTGTCAATCTCTCTTCCAGTCCTCCCAGAGCTGAGGAAAAAACCTCCTCTGTTATATACACAGGAGCAGGTGAACTGAGGACAGCCACAGTACCAGGTACTCCTGAGGGTGCTCTACGGTCACTAACCTCTGATTTTTCAGGGGAGATTGGTGCAGCCGAAGCATGCCCAAGATCCTCAGAGCCCGATGGAGACCCCCTATGCTTCCTGGGATTCTTAGTCCCGGAGACTTTAGACGGCATATTCCTAAGCCCAAAGCTGAGGTATTCCAGCCGAAATACACCACTTACTGACAATAGTCTAGCACAATTGCTGCTATATAAACAGTTGGTGTCTACTAATGTGCCTTTCTATGGGGATACCTGCATCAACCGCCTGCTGTATGCCTTTCTCTAAATGTTGCCAGCTCTGTTTCTGCCTTCCATAACCAGCTGACACCCAATTGTGCTTTTTATCATGCTGGGACGCCCGCACATGCGCAGAAGCGCTGCGGCGCGCACAGAGCGTCATCCACCAAGCTCCGCCCTTTTTTCCAGCTCACCTCTATAGAGGCGCGTGCGCCTTCGGCGCTCTTTTTTGAAAGGAACTAGGGACAGAAGCCAGGGCCCTGTTTGCCACAGGGCCGGGGGATGGACGAGCATTGCAACATGGCAGAGGAAACAGTTTCCCATCCAGAGAACTCACCATCTGCCTGGATTTTGACTTGGAAAGAAAAAATCCACATGACAAGAAAACGTTCCACAGCGGCCTCTAGTGGTTTAACACGGGTACCGCGGTTTAACCATTTTTTTTTTTCTTGACCACTCTTAAAATTATTACATTTTTTAGTAGTTACAGGCATGCACAGATATTTAGTGGGAATACCGTTAGGTAACAGGCAGAAAGACATATTAGGCTTGGGGGTCCCCTCAATAGAACCAAGTTCCTGAGGGGCCCCCACTTACCTTTTCCCCGCCGCAGGACTCTGTTTGGTCCACAGAAGCCCAAACTTCACCTCTCACGGCAGGCATTGTAATTAAACCTTCAGGGACCGGGTTCCCAAGGATTCCACTCCCCTGGACCTGTATAGCACCCTGCACAGAAAACATCTTGGTCGTGGGTATGACCAGAGCTCTGGATCCCAGGGTCCAGCCCTCCTAAGAGAAGCATTACAGGCAAAACCTTGCTCTTCTCTGCAAGGCCCAGGTACCGACCGTTTAGCTATGAAGCTTTTTTGGTCGGATCCGGAATAGCTTACTGAGGCCCAAAAGAACCTGTACGCAAGCTCAGTGAAAAACACATGTTACTTCTTGGCCAACACCTTAGACCAGTGATTCTCAACCAGGGTTCCGTGGAACCCTAGGGTTCCCCCAGAGGTTGCTAGGGGTTCCTTCAGCATTGGGCAATTTCTGCCTCTCCGATAATTTCCTACTGACAACATTGATCTTTTTAGCTATATGTAAGGAGGCAATTCTTCCCAATGACCACAAGTGTAAGGACCATCCTTCCCACTGACCATCACACAAAGGTATCATGAATTGTAGATTTCTAATTTTTAGCAGGGGTTCCCCGAGACCGGAGAACTATTTCAAGGGTTCCTCTATGTTGAAAAGGTTGAGAAAGGCTGCCTTAGACACTGGCAAAAAACTGAGGTGCTCCTGGATGGGAGGGGCTTATATAGGGGAGGGTACGTCCGGTTTGGAAGTTGCCAGTGCCAGCACCTGAAGGTAAACTATATAACCCACATAGTAATGACTATGCCGCTCTGTGTCCCGTGATGTACGAGAAAAAATAAAAACACCTCGCAATGTATAAAATATTGCATTAGGGTAGATTACTTTTAAATCATTTTTTACAATTGTAATGAAAAATTGTACCTTATATTCCCACAAATTCTGAGGTGGTTTGACTCCCAGGGTTTTGACTCTTTCCAGCTCCATGATAATGGCTTTTCTATGACTGTTACTCTCTATGCTGTATGGCTCTTTTGAGAACTCATCTTCGGCAATCGTGAGCAGGAGCCTGTAAAAATCATAGGTGATAGAAAGTAAACACAAAATTAGCAGTGTTTTAGAGAATGCTTTACGCATGAGAAACCGTTAGTAAAGCTTACAAAAGTTATAAAATTACAAGCCTAAAAATTATTTAATATGATTTGTTAGAAATTGTTTGAAGTTTGAATGGTTAAAAATAAAATGTTAACCCAATACAACTAGCATACCATGGTGGTCACTCCACAACTACTAACAGTTAACAACTACATGTTAAAGAAAGCAGAACATGTGCCCAACCAACTTGTGGCAATGCACACCATTTGCGATGGTGCAATGCCATTAAATTTTGAATGGCATCACATGCACATTACCAATAAAAGGTGCGCTGGACAGCAACTCAATGCACTAACAAGCATTGCCGTCTCAAATAAAGCTGCAGTTCCAATTTCTGGGGAGCTGAGCTAAGTGCTAGCCAATTATGAACGGGCTGCCCAATGCAAAGCACGACTGAAAAAAATAAAATAATAATTATGCACTGCACCTCAGCTGTTAGGTGTGCACCTAGCCTAGTTGCCCATTAATACAAGAAAATAAAAAACTATAAGAAACAAAATTTAATAATCGTACTGCCTTAACCACTTCCCCACTGCTGTATAGACATATGACGGCCGCAGGAACCCTTCGTCCCTCCGGGCAGCCGTCATATGACGTCCTGGGATTCCCTGCAGTGCCGATGCGCGTGCCCGGCGGCCGCGAAGGCGGCCGGGCACCCGCGATTGCTCGTCACAGAGCAGGGACGTGGATCTGTGTGTGTAAACACACAGATCTACGTCCTGTCAGGTGAGAGGAAACCGATCCGTGTGTTCCCATTACAGAAAAACACTGATCGGTCTCCTCCCCTTGTGAGTCCCCTCTCCTACAGTTAGAATCACTCCCTAGGACACACAATTAACCCCTTCCCTGCCAGGCACATTTATACAGTAATCAATGCATTTCTATAGCACTGATCGCTGTATAAATGTGAATGGTCCCAAAAAAAAGTGTCAAAAGTGTCCGATATGTCCGCCGCAATGTCACAGTCACGATAAAAAATAAAAAATTACATAATTCTATCCCCCATTTTGTAGACGCTATAACTTTTGCGCAATCCAATCAATATACGCTTATTGCAATTTTTTTCACCAAAAATATGTAGAAGAAGAATACATATCGGCCTAAACTGAGGAAATTTTTTTTTTTAAATTGGGATATTATAGCAAAAAAAGTAATAAATTGTCGCTCTTTTGTTGTTTATAGCGCAAAAAATAAAAACCGCAGGAGGTGAGCAGATACAACCAAAAGAAAGCTCTATTTGTGGGGGGAAATTTTTTTTTAATCAAAATTAATTTGGGTACGTCGTCGCATGTCCACACAATTCTCAAAGTGCAACAACGCTGAAAACTGAAAATTGGCCTGGGCAGGAAGGGGGGTGAAAATGCCCTGTATTGAAGTGGTTTTTCAGAGAAAAACAAAAAGAGAAGAAAAACATAGAAGAGAATAAAAAAAATAAAAAAACAACAACACACACACACACACACACACACACACGGATAGAGGGGGGCAGCAGGTTGGGACATTTGAATGGAAAACAGAAGCAAAAAACGCATTGGCCATAAGAAATCAATAATACATTATCACGGATGGTATAGTCAAGCTGCATTTAAACAAAAAAGGTCAAGGTATAAACAAAAATTTTAAAAAGTCATAAAAATGTACTCAACCATTGTTTTGCCGACTAACACTATTCAAAAAAAGATAGACTAAACAGATGATACAACACTACAAGTGATATACCCCGATCAGCCATAACTTTATAACCACTCACCTAATATTGAGTAGGTCCCCCTTATACCACCAAAGCAGCCCTGACTAATTGAGGCATAGACACCACTAGACTTCTGAAGAGATGCTATGTATCTGGCACCAAGCTGTCAGTTGCAGATCTTTAAGTCTTGTAAGTTGCAAGGTAAAGCCTCAGTGAACCAGACTCGTTTTTCAAGCACATCCCATTGATGCTCGATTGCATTGAGATATCTGGAGGCCAAGTCAACACCTCAAACTATTCCTGAACCATTTTTTGCAGTGTGGCAGGGCACATTACCCTGCTGAAAGAGGCCACTGCCATCAGGGAATACCATTTCCATAAAGGGTGTGTACTTAAGTCACCAACAATGTTAAGGTAGGCGGTACATATAAATCATTGCCAAAAGCCTCTGCCAGTTGCCTTCATTCCATACTGCATCCAGTGCCATCTCTTGCCCTGATAAGCGAGGCACACTCACTCAGCCATCCAAAACGTGATGCAGAAGACCAGACCACCTTTTTCCAGTGCTTCGTGGTCCAGTTCAGATGCTCACACGCCCATTGTAGGAGATTTTGGTTGTGCATACGGGCAAACATGGGCACCCTGACTGGTCTGCAACTACACAGCTCCATACAGGACTGTGATGCACTGTTCATTCTGACACCTATTGGAACCAGCATTAACTTTTTGAGCTAAAGTAGCTCTTTTATTGAAATCGAACTACATAGGCCAGCCTTCGCTCCCCACGTGCATCAGTGAGGCATTGCTGCCCATGACCCTGTCGGTGGTTTGCCAGTTTTCCTTCCTTGTGTATATAATAGAAATACCATAGCAAAACTGAAAGACCCTAGCGGCCGACTCACTCACCACCCTAAAGAGATAGCAGACCTCTTTCAAACCTTTTATGAGCGTATGTGCAATTTGCCCACTACTCCCCCTGATGTCTCTCGGATGTTTTCCCATCCAAAATCTCAGAATATATCCAACATGGCTCTTCCTACCCTTTCTCCAGATGTAGCAACCGATCTGGATTGGTCATTTTCTGGAGGAGGAACTGTTAGGTGTCACCTCCGCGCTCAAGCCTAATAAAAGCCCAGGCACAGATGGATTTATGACTGTTTTATAAAAAAATATCCGGGCCCTCTTCTTTCCTTACCAAGACCTACAATGTTATCTCTGGAGATGCGACTTTCTCCGCCCAAGCCTTAGAAGCTCACATCAGTTTTACCCCAACCCGGTAAAGATTTGTCATTATGTGGTAGCTACTGCCCTATTTCCCTCACGAATATTGATATACGCATTTACTCCAAAATTATTGCCAATCGCATTACACCCCTTATTTCCGACCTTCTACACCTTGACCAGGGTCGGGAAGCCCGTGATAATACCCTGAAAACCATCTCTTTAAATATGCTCAAAAGCATAGTCTAAAGATTTGCCTTGTCACCGAAAAAGTCTTCGACCGTGTTCACTGGGAGATACTCCGTGCTACTATTCACCAAATAGGACTGGGATCTAACATTCTCCAAAGAATCCAAGCTCTATACACCAACCCCTCTGCAAGAATACGTTCTTAACGGAATCCTCTCAGACCCAATAGTTATTCGAAACGAAACTCACCAGGGATGCCCCCTTTCTCCACTTTATGTTTTGACCATAATTTTGAATAGAAGCATTTCCAATTTTTCAAAACCAGTGACGCAAATTCCGCCGACCCTGGAACGCACTCTGTCCAGCAGCGGCCCTCGAACATACATTGATGCCCGTTTTACAGAGTAGTCTCGTGGGTGGCGTTGTTTGATTGCGCATTGGTTTTTTTCTGTTTTCCCCATGATTGATCTACCTCGGTCCATCCACGTGAATTTAAAAGTTTCTCTGAGAGGCCATTTCACATACACCAGATATTTTAGATCACAGCTTTATTGACCCCAGACTGCAATTCTGAGGGTCCATTAACTCTGGTGAGTGGGGGGGGGGTCACAAGAGGGGAGTGGGACACTTGAACACTTTATCCTGAACCACAAAAGCAACTTATTTTGGAATATTCAGTTTTCTTCCTTAGATCACTCTTGAGAGGTCCTGACCACTGCAGACCAGAAACATCCCAAAAAGAGAAGCTCTGACCCAGTCGCCTAGCCATTACATTTGGCCCTTCTCAAAGTTGCATAAATCCTTATGCTTGGCCATCAACTTCAGGAACATGTTTACTTGCTGCCAAATATATCCTACCAACTTTCAGATGCCATTGTAATGCGATAATCAATGTTATGAACTTTACTGGTCAGTGACCATAAAGTTATGGACGATCTGTGTATATGACAAGGTAGTAGTCAAAAGGTGATTGAAATTACTAGTGAAGAAAAAAAAGGTTAAAAAAAAAAAAAAAAAGAAGCTTTCTTACCTTCCATTCACCCTTCCTGACAAAAAGCGTTCTTTATAATGTGAAGCCCACGGACCCAACTGCTCAAGCCAAAGCACTACTTCCTCAGGCGTCCATTTAGAAACTGGTTTGTGAACCAAGAGGTCGTGTTCAGACTCTCGACTGCTCCAGTGATACACTAGTAACACAACCTGAGAAGTAAATTTTAATATGTGATAAATATGTGCATCCTTACAGAATTACAGTGTGTTCAAAACTTACTAGAAGTGCATTTCATATAAAAAAAAAATTTGTTTTTTCACTTCAAAAGAAAAAAAAAAAAAAAAAAAAAAAAAAAGGGAATAGGGGGCCTAAAATGGATGTCCCATTTGGTAACATCCTAATGATAATCCCAATGAAAGGGAACTAGGGGAGTAAGGACTATTGTGAATGTCACTAAACAAGAACTGTAAACCTTCAACCAGGTCTAGCTTAATTGTCATAAAAAAAAATCTTTAAAAGTCTACAGTACAATGGTCAGACTTTGACCAACGCAACTATGTATAAACCATACCTGTGGGATCCCTCTAGAACATGAATAGGCAACCTTAAGGAGGTGGAGATCTACCTGAACATGGGAGAAGTCAAAGATCACCAGGCACAGTGTCGCCTCCTCACACCTGATTTAACCTTTAATTGCCATACTACCGTGTCGCAATTGTGCACATTGCAGGCCAATCATGGGTTTAAACCAGGTGGTAAGGAGGCAAGATATCACCACCTGTCAAACACACTTGGATCACTTTTCAGAGGAGCAGCAGTTACTTTTGCACTTGTGAATGAAACCTTAGTTGCATTTGAGAGCTGAACCCTTAGAGCTCGTTCACATGTTAAGTAGGAGGTGGTAAAACCCTGTGGTTGAGTTGCAGTTTTACTGCCTCCTATCCCTACCCACTTTAGTGGTTGAGGCAGAAGCCAAAAGGTGTACACATGCTGCAGCAGGAAATAAGCCCATTGCTTTTGGTGGGTTCTACCCCCTGCCAATCCTGACCCAGTTAAATATGGCCACGCTACAAGTGCCGCAAACTTGCAAGCTTCTGCAGGGTCTAAAGGGTTAAACCAGGTGGTGAGAAAGCAACACAACGCTGTCTACCTTAACCCCTTGTTTGCTGTACTGCACAAGGCTGTGGGGCATTTGCAGAGTGGCCTCATTCACTTGACTGTGTCATGCTTGGCAGGTGCTACACAGGTGTGGTGAGCTTTCAGAAAGTGCACCAAACTCGCAGAATATAATAGAAGTCTATGGCTAAGTGCAGTAAACCTGCAGGTACACTGCACCTATGGTGTGGGTAAATCACAGCACATGAAAGAAGCCCTATACTACTATGCCCAGTGTATTGCTTCATACTGACCTAAAAGATCTCTTCTGCTACTGGCACCACTAGCTGGGATAAGAGGTGGAGGTGCAGTTAGTATCACTCCACATAGGACAGAAGCCAGCGCTACAGAGGCGGCACCGGCTTATTTTGTACCTGCTCCCTACAAAAGCTCCAACTTTACAAGTAGTCCCTCTGCAATGCATCCTGTTTGATGCTCTGGGATGGCAGCTCAACACGCCCAGACCGCAATCTACTAGTCACTTGTCCGCGATCTGCTGGTTGATCACCATCTACAGATTGCCGACTCCCGCTCTAGAAGCTGGAAATTACTCTAGTAGACACCACTACACCAGTGACCTTTCAGATCCCATGCCAAGTGGCTGCCCTGCTGCATACTGAACACAGGAGATCGTCCATCATTCAGAGAAAGTTGTGCATTTTCTCAATGAATGCAAAGTATTCTCTGATCGGACGGGGTGGAGCACATGAAATCAATGCCTCTCCAATTTGACCAGAGTATGCTTTGCCTTCACTAAAATAATGCAAATCATTCTGTGAATAGAGTCTGTGCCGAGTGGCCAACTTCCTGTACTCATGATGCAGTGGGGCAGCTTCCTGACACTAAGGTAGCGTTGTTTACTACAAACATTACCAGCTTCCAACAATGGTGCAAGCTCGACCAATTGTTGTAATATGTTGGCTGATTTATTGGGAACGTTATGTTGTTATTAGATGTATGTAATATATATATACACACACACACACACACACACACACACATTATATATATATATATATATATATATATATATATATATATATATATAATGTGTGTATGCGAGTACAATATTGACCAGGCCAGATTTTAGTAGATAATTCAGTTGTCAGAGTCAACTGGATTGCGGATATGGGAGAGGCCAGAAAACAGCTTTGATGTGTTAATCTTATGCTTAATTGTCGACCAAAGGGCCAAACAGGATCTACTACACATGTCAAGGGGACTTGTTTATGTCAATTTTTACATATCAAGGCGGTATTCAGGCCACCTTCCGTCTCCGTAATCTAATTGCATATGTCAAAAGACAGCTTGTTGATGTTATGCAGGAATACAAATGAGGGCTGGGGTCGTCTCCGGCTAAGTTGGGGGTCATGCTCTGTCATCCTGAATGACAGAGTGTAGATCAAAGACAGCCAAATTGCTCAGTCATTTCAATAGATAAGCCATATAAAGCTAATATTCAGGCTAGTCAGTATATATATTCCTGCATGATTATGAAGGCACAGGTATATTCCGTAGGAATATGAAGGCACAGGTCTAGAATATGATCTAGGAGACGTGGGACTCGGAAATATATGTATACTCTGATTGGATTCGTTGTCATCTGTGCAAATATTGGACTTTGTTCTGTATTGGAAGTCAATAAAGCGCAATCTCTGGAGAACGTGGGTGTATGCTGCGGGAAACATAACTTATATATCATCATTACTAATGACTAAACATCAATTATCAACTGGAAACCACTATACTAGATCACTACACCAATGTAACTACGTAAAGATATTCGTAGCTGGAATTCTTCTTTAACCAGTTGCCGCCATACAGCCGAATGACGCCTAGAGCACGGGGCTTCGTTTACTGGGAGGGCATCCATGGACGTCTTCCCACGATAGCGCTGCCCGCACACCCCCTGCGGCGCGCAGGCTCTGATCGCTGCGTCCTTAGGATACAGATTATCACACTGGGAGGTAAAAAGGGCCAATCACAGTGGCCTTTTACCACATGATCAGCTGTGTCCAATGACAGCTGATCACAAAGAAAAACACAAGCCGGTTAAAGGGACATCTACACTGATAATCAAGGCACGGATTATCAGTGCAGTCCCAACAGTGCTGTCAAGTGCCCACCAGTGCCGCCCCATCAGTGAAGGAGAAAAATTAAATGTTTGCAAAATTTTATTTAAAAAAAATTAAAACATTTTCCCAAAATTTTTTCCCAAAAAATTAACCCAGTGGCGATTAAATACTACCAAAAGAAAGCTTTAGTGTGCACAAAATAAAAATTTGATGAGTACATTGTAGTATGACGGCACAATTGTCATTTTAAGTGCGACAGCACTGAAAGCTGAAAATTGGCCAGGGAAGGTGGTAAAAGAGCCCAGTATGCAAGTGGTTAAGGCTGGATTCACACTGTTGTGCGGCGGAGCTCCCCTGTTAACCATTTCAGGTCAGATTTTGGACCTGCAACGGACCAGAAGACACACAGGACTCCTATACAATTCACTCCAGAGCCGTCCTGGAGATGTGCGAATCAGCTACATTCAGAGCATGTCAGAATCTCCTAACATATGAATTGGATGCGGGAAAAACCTGCAAGTGCAACATTTTGTAGCTAAAGGACCAGAGGTGTTTTCAGAATTTGGCACTACGCTGCTTTAACTGGAAATTGTGCGGACATGCAATGTTGTACCCAAACGAAATTTGCGTCCTTTTCTTCCCACAAATAGAGCTTTATTTTAATGGTATTTGATTGCCTCTGCGATTTTTATTTTTTGCGATATAAAAATGGAAAAAGACAGAAAATTTTTAAAAAAAATATTTTCTACTTTTTGTTAAGAAAAATCGAATAAACTAAATTTTAGTCATACATTTAGGCCAAACTGTATTCAGCCACATGTCTTTAGTAAAAAAAAAAAAAAGTCAACAAGCGTATATTTATTGGTTTGCGCAAAAGTTATAGCGTCTACAAACTAGGGTAAATTTTCTGGAATTTACACAGCTTTTAATTTGACTGCCCATCTCATTTCTTGAGGTTCTAAAATGGCAGGGCAGTACAAAACCCCCCCAAATGACCCTATCTTGGAAAGTAGACACCCCAAGGAAATTGCTGAGAGGCATATTGAGCCCATTGAATATTTTTTTTTGTCTCAAGTGATTGAATAGCGACAAAAAAAAAAAATTACAAAAAGTTGTCACTAAATGATATATTGCTCACACATGCCATGGCTATATGTGGAATTGCACCCCAAAATAAATTTTGCTGCTTCTCCTGAGTACGGGGATACCACATGTGTGGGACTTTGAGAGCCTAGCCGCGTACGGGCCCCCGAAACCAAGCACCGCCTTCAGGATTTCTAAGGGCGCAAATTTTTGATTTCACTCCTCACTACCCATCACAGTTTCGAAGGCAATAAAATAACAAAATAGCACAAAACCCCCCCCCCAAATGACCCCATTTTGGAAAGTAGACACCCCAAGCTATTTGCTGAGAGGCATGTTGAGTATTTTACAGCTCTCATTTGTTTTTGAAAATTAAGAAAGAAAATATATTTTTTCTTCAATTTTCAAAACTGACAAAAAGCGAGATCTGCAACATACTCACCATACCTCTCAGCAAATAGCTTGGGGTATCTACTTTCCAAAATGGGGTCATTTGGGGGGGTTTCGTGCCACCTGGGCATTCCATGGCCTCTGAAACTGTGATAGGCAGTGAGGAGTGAAATCAAAAATTTACACCCTTAGAAAGCCTGAAGGCGGTGCTTAGTTTTTGGGGTCCCGTACGCGGCTAGGCTCCCAAAAAGTCTCACATGTGGTATCCCCGTACTCAGGAGAAGCAACAGAATGTATTTTTGGGTGTAATTCTACATATGCCCATGGCATGTTTGACCAATATATAATTTAGTAACAACTTTGTGCAAAAATAAAATAAAAAAAATTATCTTTTTTCCACAACTTGTGTCAACATATAAAATATTCCATGGACTCGACATGCCTCTCAGTATATAGCTTGGGGTGTCTACTTTCCAAAATGGGGTCATTTGGGGGGGTTTTGAACTGTTCTGGCATTTTATACACAACATTAGGAAGCTTATATCCACTCTAACCACTTGAAGACAAAGCCC
The DNA here is from genome assembly GCA_029206835.1 of Rana muscosa. NCBI lineage: Eukaryota > Metazoa > Chordata > Amphibia > Anura > Ranidae > Rana > Rana muscosa. Next base: position 51,011,039 of record CM055127.1, read on the forward strand.
TTTCTGAAATTTTGTTTACATGAAAACATTTTTTTTTTTTGCAAGAAAATTATGTTGAAACCCCAAACATTATATTTTTTTTTAAGCAAAGGCCCTACAGATTAAAATGGTGGGTGTTGCATTTTTTTTTCCCACAGTATTTGCGCAGCGATTTTTCAAACATTTTTTTGGGAAAAAATACACTAATTTTAATGCACTAAAACACACTATATTGCCCAAATGTTTGATGAAATAAAAAGATGATCTTAGGCCGAGTACATAGATACCAAAAACACGACATGCTTTAAAATTTCGCACAAACGCGCATTGGCGACAAACTACATACATTTTTAAAAGCCTTTACAGGTTACCACGTTAGATTTACAGAGGAGGTCTACTGCTAAAATGACTGCCCTCGATCTGACCTTCGCGGTAATACCTCACATGCATGGTGCAATTGCTGTTTACATATGACGCCAGACCGACGCTTGCGTTCGCCATTGCGCAAGAGCAGGGCAGGACAGGGGTGCTTTTTTTTTTTTTATTATTAATTTTGCTTTTTTATTTAATTTTTTAAACTGTTCCTTCCATATTTCAGCCGCTGGCTGAAAAGAATGATACCAAGATGATACCTAAACGCGCAGGCATCAACCTGGTATAACCAAAGTCCAGCAACATACCAGTACGTTGCTGGTCCTTGTTGGACATGTATTGTAATCTTTTTTTTCATGCAGCCTGTTGGCTGAACGAAAAAAAAAGATTGATCGGTGGGTATGCCCACCATTAGAATACTGCAATTCATCCACCCACTTCTAATGATGGGCATACATGCACCATTTATACAGGTCCTTCTCAAAAAATTAGCATATTGTGATAAAGTTCATTATTTTCTGTAATGTACTGATAAACATTAGACTTTCATATATTTTAGATTCATTACACACAACTGAAGTAGTTCAAGCCTTTTCTTGTTTTAATATTGATGATTTTGGCATACAGCTCATGAAAACCCAAAAATCCTATCTCAAAAAATTAGCATATCATGAAAAGGTTCTCTAAACAAGCTATTAACCTAATCATCTGAATCAACTAATTAACTCTAAACACCTGCAAAAGATTCCTGAGGCTTTTAAAAACTCCCAGCCTGGTTCATTACTCAAAACCGCAATCATGGGTAAGACTGCCGACCTGACTGCTGTCCAGAAGGCCATCATTGACACCCTCAAGCAAGAGGGTAAGACACAGAAAGAAATTTCTGAACGAATAGGCTGTTCCCAGAGTGCTGTATCAAGGCACCTCAGTGGGAAGTCTGTGGGAAGGAAAAAGTGTGGCAGAAAACGCTGCACAACGAGAAGAGGTGACCGGACCCTGAAGAAGATTGTGGAGAAGGACCGATTCCAGACCTTGGAGGACCTGCGGAAGCAGTGGACTGAGTCTGGAGTAGAAACATCCAGAGCCACCGTGAACAGGCGTGTGCAGGAAATGGGCTACAGGTGCCGCATTCCCCAGGTCAAGCCACTTTTGAACCAGAAACAGCGGCAGAAGCGCCTGACCTGGGCTACAGAGAAGCAGCACTGGACTGTTGCTCAGTGGTCCAAAGTACATTCGGAAATCAAGGTGCCAGAGTCTGGAGGAAGACTGGGGAGAGGGAAATGCCAAAATGCCTGAAGTCCAGTGTCAAGTACCCACAGTCAGTGATGGTCTGGGGTGCCATGTCAGCTGCTGGTGTTGGTCCACTGTGTTTTATCAAGGGCAGGGTCAATGCAGCTAGCTATCAGGAGATTTTGGAGCACTTCATGCTTCCATCTGCTGAAAAGCTTTATGGAGATGAAGATTTCATTTTTCAGCACGACCTGGCACCTGCTCACAGTGCCAAAACCACTGGTAAATGGTTTACTGACCATGCTATTACTGTGCTCAATTGGCCTGCCAACTCTCCTGACCTGAACCCCATAGAGAATCTGTGGGATATTGGGAAAAGAAAGTTGAGAGACGCAAGACCCAACACTCTGGATGAGCTTAAGGCCGCTATCGAAGCATCCTGGGCCTCCATAACACCTCAGCAGTGCCACAGGCTGGTTGCCTCCATGCCACGCCGCATTGAAGCAGTCATTTCTGCAAAAGGATTCCCGACCAAGTATTGAGTGCATAACTGAACATAATTATTTGAAGGTTGACTTTTTTTTTATTAAAAACTTTTCTTTTATTGGTCGGATGAAATATGCTAATTTTTTGAGATCGGATTTTTGGGTTTTCATGAGCTGTATGCCAAAATCATCAATATTAAAACAAGAAAAGGCTTGAACTACTTCAGTTGTGTGTAATGAATCTAAAATATATGAAAGTCTAATGTTTATCAGTACATTACAGAAAATAATGAACTTTATCACAATATGCTAATTTTTTGAGAAGGACCTGTATATGCCGAAGCATTGGGGCATCCTCCCGCAAAAATTATGCTGCACACACATGGTCGGACTTTTCCACGGGCAAGCCTCCGTCGGAATTTCGACCGTATGTACGCGGCATTAGGAGCAAAATCGCTCCTCCGCCCCTGCTGCCCCAATGCTTCGGCATATATGCTTTTTTTTTTTTTAACTGTGGTGGTGAAATCACCTCCTACAGCACTGGAGTCACAGGGATCAGGCCTGTCTCTGCGAACGCTGCAGTTATGCGTGTTGTGTTTTGTAAGTGACAGTGACGGAGGGGCAAAACGCAGGTTCTAGCAGGTATCTGGGCTGATCCCGCTAACACTGCGTTTTTGGGAACCCTAAACTGCTGGGGACACTAGTATAGATCTGATCAGATATTGATCTGTTCAGATACTATACCACCAAGGGAGGTGTATGCTTCACGCGTGGGTGTTAGCATTACTGGCACTAACCTGACGCTGCCTGGGGTGTGACGCAGGGTTAACTAGGAGCTATTAGGGGGTTAAAACCTTTATTAGATAATATATGGGGGTACCGGACGCTATAAAAACCTGCAGCGAACCTAAAAAAAATAACTGGCTACCTATCGGCATCACCGACAATAAGACCGCGATCAGAAAAACGATCGCTTAGCGACAGTGGTGATAGGGGGTGAAAGGGTTATCTGGGGGGTGATCAGGGGGTTAAACCTTTATTAGGGGGGGTGAGGGGGCTACACTGGACCTAAACTAACTGTAGTGACACTTTTACAGTCACAAATGTCACTGATTGCAGTGATCAGTAAATAAATGGTCACTGCAATCAGTGACACTGACTAGGGGGTGATCTGGGGGGGCCATTTATGTTCCTATGTGTCCTGGTGTCAGTGTACTGTTTGTGCACTAACCTGTGCGTCTTCTCTTGTACGGCGCTCGGTATATGTAAGCGCCGCATGAGAGATGACATCACTTCCTCTGCCTGTGTAAACATTACACAGCAGAGGAAGCTTTCTCATTCGCCGGGAGCGATCACGAGGGGGTGGCCGGAATCGAACGGCCGTCCCCTCATCCCGGATCGCTCCCCAACGGATAACGACCGCTCACTGTATAGAAGAAGGGGGGTCCGATCGGACCCCCCACTATACAAAAGCAGCCACGTTGATGATTTATCTTACATCACAGAAACCTGACATTTTAACAGGGGTGTTATTAGTGTACACACAGCACCCCATATTGACAGAAAAACACAGAATTGTTGACATTTCTGCAGATTTATTAAGAAAAACTGAAATATCACATGGTCCTAAGTATTCAGACCCTTTGCTGTGACACTCATATTTAACTCAGGTGCTGTCCATTTCTTCTGGTCATCCTTGAGATTGTTCTACATCTTCATTTGAGCCCAGCTGTGTTTGATTATACTGATTGGACTTGATTAGGAAAGCCACACACCTGTCTATATAAGACCTTACAGCTCACAGTGCATGTCAGAGCAAATGAGAATCATGAGGTCAAAAGGAACTGCCTGAAGAGCTCAGAGACAGAATTGTGGCAAGGCACATATCTGGGCAAGGTTACAAAAAAATTCTGCTGCACTTAAGGCTCCTAAGAGCACAGTGGCCTCCATAATCCTTAAATGGAAGACGTTTGGGACAACCAGAACCCTTCCTAGAGCTGGCCGTCCGGCCAAACTGAGCTATTGGGGGAGAAAAGCCTTGGTGAGAGGTGAAGAACCCAAAGATTACTGTCGCTGAGCTCCAGAGATGCAGTCGGGAGATGGGAGAAAGTGGTAGAAAGTCAACCATCACTGCAGCCCTCCACCAGTCAGGGCTTTATGGCAGAGCGGCCCGACAGAAGCCTTTCCTCAGTGCACGACACATAAAAGCCCGCATGGAGTTTGCTAAAAAAAAAAAAAAACACCTGAAGGACTCCAAGATGGTGAGAAATAAGATTCTCTGGTCTGATGAGACCAAGAGAGAACTTTTTGGTATGTGTGGAGAAAACCAGGCACTGCTCATCACCTGTCCAATACAGTCCCAACAGTGAAGCATGGTGGTGGCAGCATCATGCTGTGGGGGCGTTTTTTCAGCTGCAGGGACAGGACGACTGGTTGCAAGCGAGGGAAAGATTAATGTGGCCAAGTACAGGGATTATCCTGGATGAAAACCTTCTCCAGAGTGCTCAGAACCTCAGACTGGGCCGAAGGTTTACCTTCCAACAAGACAATGACCCTAAGCACACAGCTAAAATAACGAAGGAGTGGCTTCAGAACTCCGTGACTGGCCCAGCCAGAGCCCTGACTTCAACCCAATTGAGCATCTCTGGAGAGACCTAAAAATGGCTGTCCACCAACATTTACCATCCAACCTGACAGAACTGGAGAGGATCTGCAAGGAGGAATGGCAGAGGATCCCCAAATCCAGGTGTGAAAAACTTGTTGCATCTTTCCCAAAAAGACTCATGGCTGTATTAGATCAAAAGGGTGCAAATACTAAATACTGAGCAAAGGGTCTGAATATTTAGGACCATGTGATATTTCAGGTTTTTCTTTTTTAGTAAATCTGCAAAAATGTCAACAAATTCTGTGTTTTTCTGTCAATATGGGGTGCTGTGTGTACATTAATGAGGAAAAAAAAATGAACTTAAATTTTAGCAAATGGCTGCAACATAACCAAGAGTGAAAAATTTAAGGGGGTCTGATTATTTTCCATACCCACTGTATATCAGCTGAAGTGTTTTCTACAGACGATAACGATAGCTTGCACAGCATTTTTATTTGTTTAAAAAAATCTCATCACCACTGAAAATTAAAACTCACTGGGACAGTGAATTCTTTGGAAAGTATGTAGATGAGAATATGGTCCCCAGAAAATTAAGATGGGATATCCCTGCTGAGATAGATGGGACTAAAAATGATGTAGAATGATTTAAGTTTTTTAATGATACTGGGAATTGATTTACTCAAATTTATGATTAGAAAAGAAAAAATTACGACTTGATATTGATAATAAAGTGAAGGAGGATTTGGTCCCAAATATGCAACGCGAGGACTATAGGATGGGATCTGATAGGTGAAAGAGAATCATGAAAAATAATCAGTTGGAACAAAGACAGAAAAAGAAAATAAATTAGAAATACTAAGGATTTTAACGGGGACCCCGTGTTCAAATTGCAAACTAACATTATAGTCAATCGGATGGAAACTGAAGGAGATGATCATTTATCACAAAATAAATCAGTCCCCGCGGCTGTCACGAATTCTAATCATGCATATCAACGATCTAACCCTCTGGTGGAGCCAATAAACCTAAATAGTTTATATTTAAAGCATTCTGCCAAGGGACACAACTCTCCTAGAACCCATGATTGAGGTGGAGGGAGGGTACCATATGATGAGTACCTCCAATAGATTTGTTATTTTGGCCGATAGGTATGATGGAGATATTGGTGAAAGACAGAGATGTCCCCTAAAATAACAGGGGCCCCAATTTCCAAGACCTCCCAACCAATACCATACACAGGATAATAGACCTTATAATCACAGACCCAACCAAGGACCTCCTATGAATGGGAATTTTCACCATCATAACCAATCTTAATATTCGAATACTCCCAATGGCTCCCGCAAGGAAAAAAGGGGGCCTTATAATCTATTATGCACACAGTCTCCTCATAGAGAACCTTAGGGTAGAGGTTACCACAAACCCCAATGATAGGGGGACCCCCTACTTATAAATCACCACCCACCCCACCGTCACCACACCCAGGTCCAACAATGGTCAGGGGCATTTTTTAGACCAAGGTCAGTCCCGAAAGAGAAGTGCTTATGCAAATGAGGATTCTAGGAGGAAGGAGGGTACATACAAAAAAGATGTAGGGAAAAGTGGGATATTTAATCTGAGTAAAGCGACATTGACTGAGGATGAGAAACCTTTACTCAAAAAGGTTTGAAATTCGCACCACAAATCAAGCTTAAACAAATTTCAAACGTATATTGACATTCATAAACTTACAAGCAAAGTGTCATTGAAAAAAACATTTTGCCCAGAATTCCATCATGAGGAACTCCCAAACATCACTTAAAAAATTCTAATTTAAGGAATGCTTCCCTCTTTAACCCTTCTACATCTACTAAGCCCTATATCAGTGTGCTTAAGGATATGGTTACCAAAGATTGGAGGCACTTAGCCCTGGTTTACATTGATGCCATTTGACATGTCAAACCGGCAGCAATTGCAGCGTCCGAATGAGTGCGACACCGCATTGTTTCCCAAAAGTAATATCTGTACTACTTTTGGCGATTTGAGGGTGCGATTTCCAATGAAATCTGTGCAGAAACCTACACAGATGTCTCTGAAATTGCCCCCAAAGTCAGGACTGACATGCGGGAATGAAATTGCACGAGTTCAGCTGAACTCGCACAATTTCATTCTGGCAGTCAGTGTGAACCAGGGCTTAAGGTGAAATCCATTAAACATAATAAATTTGGATAGGAGTATTAAACATTTGGTTATTAGACCAGCAGATAAAAGGGGGAAGAGTAGTGCTTTTAGATAAAACGGATTAGGTCAATGAATGTTACCAGTAATTAAATAATCATACCACTTACAGAGAACTACCCAAAATTCCCACTAAGCAGTATAAATGTACCTTAAAAGAACCAATAACTCAAGGCTATGACCAAGGTATTAGCAATAAAAGAGAACATGAATTTTTTTGCCCAGCAGCACCAAAAATACCAGTTTACGTAAAATTCACAAGAGTCTCACCTCACCGCTAGGTAGACATATTGTGAGTGGTATTGGTTCCCTACTAGCTAGGGCAGGTGAATATTTCGATTTTTCTCCAGACCCTTGTGTTATCTACTCCATCTTTTTTGAAAGACACCAAACAAGTATCGAATGATCTTCAAACTGAGGGTCAATGAACATACATATCTAGTAACAGCAGATGTATCAGCTTTGTATAGTAATAATACTCAAGATTTAGATTCCATGGACCAATTTCCCTTCTATATATTAAAAGGGGGGGGGGGGGATTTATTAAATTTTTGCGATGTCTCAGAATTACATCTGGTTTAGCAATACATTTTGTTTACAGACCAGGGGAGTAGCCATGGGGCAAAATTTGCCCCCAGCCTTGCTAAACTTTTTATAACCAGGTGGGAATAGGAGGACATATATGCCAGAGATTGGCCTGAACTTGCATTGTACCGTAGATATATTGAGGATGTACACTTCCTATTGGAGGGTGAGATAGGCTCTCTTTAGATAATTTTATAAGCACTTTAAATAATAATCTCAATATTGAATTTAGCTATTCATGTAGTCAGAGCGAGATTTTTTTTGGACCTTATCCTAATACTGCCATTACAACCAAATCTTTTTAAACCCACGGATAGGAATAGTTATATGTCAATGAACAACTGCCATCCAAATTGGCTTCTTTGTTCCATTTTACCTTCACAACCCCAAGTTGTATTCAAAAGGGCTCCTGATCTTAGGAGACAAACTGGCAATGTGGTGGATCCCTCCATTGGGACTTTTTTCTTTTACCGATCTCAACGGCTTTTTCCCCCCTTGCAAAAAAATGCATTGTACGCAGGGAAATTAGAACCCCCATTCGTAAATGCACTAAATTTTGTGCTAACACTACACAGAGAACTTATAACCTCAGTTCTTTCATTACATGTAATACTAGATCTGTTGTATACATGCTCGAATGTCCATGCCGGAAACAGTACATTGGCCGCACTGTTAAGATGACTTTGTAGCCATCTCAGAGAGCATGTGTACAACATTAAAAAAGGATTTAGGGTCATGATTTGTCAGCACACTTCAGAAGATTCCATACAAGGGATGCTAGTCAATTGAAATTTGTGGGAATTGATGTGGATCCTCATTGGAGAGGAAGCAATAGAAAGGAGGGAGGTAGTTAGGAAGGAGACCCAATGGGTATACGAGATGGTTCGATTTGTTCCTAAGGGCTTAAAATGTGGATCTGGATATTGTTTCATAGATAACAGTTGAATGTACTATTTCATTTATAGTTCCCTTTTTATTTATATGTATACATCAGTAAGTTTTATGTACTCAATATTTTTTATTATCTCTGTATGGGGTTTGCTTCAAAATAACCACATTCAAGCATCTTATAAAATTGGGATTTTTTTCCCAACATTTAATCTACTACATTCGATGCTGTTCGTTTGTACTCTTTATTTTAGGTTTTATATATTTGTATATTTTCCATATATAATGATGGCTATATAAAATTTACGATTCTGGAACCCATTGATGTGGTAATCTCTGAATGCTCATTTATATTTACAAAGTCCCAGACTTGTAGAAAATGGTGGTCGCACCATTTTCGTTTTGGCCAAGATGGCATTTCAACTTCCGGTGTGAAATTCTGGCATTTCCGGGTCTGTGGTTATTTAACCTCCCTGGCGGTATGATTCTGTCTGGAATTATGTACCAAAAGCGGTACAATTATTTTGCATGGAAATTTGGTGTTATGTATTGTAGGCCTGCAATTCTTAGTAATTACTTAAACCTGACCAAACAAAAGTCTAGTAGACATCCCGGGTATGATAAAGTTTGAAACACAAAATCATCATTTATAATAAGTTGCAGAATTGTCGCTGTCATTAGATTTAGTGTTTGATGACGAATTTCCCCACAAATCGCCATCGCTCAGTTCTGCAAGTGATTCTAAATTTATTATCGCTGTTTTTTAGCTGGTCTAAATCCACTTTTGACATAAAGGGACACTTTTTGGTTGCTATGGACAATCTCCAGTTTCCAGGCAGAAAGAACTGTTTTTATAATATAAAACTGCATGCAGGACACTGGACAGACCACTAGGGACAAAGGGGGTGTGTAATTATTTGATCAGTAAGGTTACAGTATACTGTATGTTAGAGCTGCACGATTCTGGGAAAAAAATAGGATTTTTTACTCACCGTAAAATCCTTTTCTCTGAGTCCATGGACCGACACAGCTTCTCTATTGACAAAGTGGGTATTATCCGTTAATTAGGAGTGACTAGGCAGAAAAATGTGTAAAAAGTGTTGCATCACACCTTCTACAGTACCACCGAGGGGGCGGACCCTCTGGGTATAACCTCTCAGTCTGCATCTCGCAGATCAGTTTGTCAAAAAGCAGTACAAACTTAAAAAGGAGGGGTGGGTGCTGTGTCGGTCCATGGACTCAGAGAAAAGGATTTTACGGTGAGTAAAAAATCCTATTTTCTCTTTCGTCCATGGACCGACACAGCTTCTCTATTGACAAAGTGGGACGTCCCAAAGCAGTGTCAGAGAAAAAACGAGGGGTGGTAACAGCATAAAAACAAACTTCACCCCAAAACACAAAAAAACACTCCTCCCAACGGAGGAGTTGCAACTCTAAACAGCCGCTTGCAAAACCTTGCGGCCGAAAGAGGCATCCGAAGATGCACCTACATCAACTTTGTAGAATTTTGTTAAAGTGTGAGCGGACGACCAAGTCGCCGCTTTACATAGTTGGGAAACAGACGCTTGATGTCGGAAAGCCCAAGAGACACCTATTGCCCTGGTCGCATGCGCCGTGACAGGAAAGGGGGGCGCCTGACCCTTTAAGGCGTAAGCCTGGATTACTGTCTGTCGGATCCACCTAGAGATGGTGGCCGACGAGACTGCTTGGCCCTTCTTGGGACCAGCCACCGAAAAAACAGTGAGTCTGACTTCCGGAACAGGGAAGTAGCAGATAGGTATACTCTCAAAGCTTGGACAATGTCCAAGGAATGCAACGCCGACTCCTTAGGATTCGACGGATGAGGACACAAGGATGGAAGTACAATGTCTTCGTTGAGATGAAAAGCCAAAACGACTGTCGGAAGAAAGGAAGGCTGCGGCCGCAGCACCACCTTATCCTTGTGGAAAATCAAATAGGGAGCCTTGCAGGACAAGGCTGCCAGCTCAGAGACTCGTCTGACGTAACAGCCACCAAAAAGACCACTTTCTGAGAAAGTGTCAACAGGGGAATATCTCTAATCTTCTCAAACGGTGCCTTCTGAAGCACCGAGAGGACCAGGTTCAAGTCCCACGGAGGTAACGGGGGACGGACCACATGTCGAACCCCCTGCACAAATGTACTCACGAGAGAGTGAGTCGCCAGGGGTCGCTGAAAAAAAAAAAGACAGCCAGGGCAGATATCTGTCCCTTAATCGTACTTAGGGCAAGCCTTTGGTCCACCCCATGCTGTAAAAACAGCAGGATTCTGGAAACCAAATAGGTACGCGGATGCCATTTCATTTCCTCACACATGGAGATGTAGGCCCTCCAAGTGCGGTGATAAACCTTCCTAGGACGGTTTTCGAGCACTTCTCATAGTAGAGATTACTGAGTCTGACAGGCCCCGGTCTCTGTACCTGGTTCTCAACAGCCATGCCATTAAAGCCAATGACTGTAAAGCAGGATGGAATATGGGACCTTGCGATAGCAGGTCCTTCCGTAGTGGTAGGCGCCAGGGGACGTCTGCTACCAGACGTACTAGATCGGCGTACCAAGGACGCTGAGGCCAATCTGGAGCGATTAGGATCATTGGAATTCCCTCTGCCTCCACTCTGCGGAGCAGAAGAGGAAGAAGCCTTAAGGGAGGGAAGGCATAGATTAGCCGATACTGACCCCACGATGCTACCAACGCGTCCGCTGCGTCTGCCGCGTCTGCCCATGGGTCTCTTGACCGGGCCACAAATCTCAATACCTTCCGATTGAGTCGGGAAGCCAGAAGATCTACGTCTGGTGTGCCCCATCTTTGGCAGAGGAGTTGGAACACCTCCGGGTGTAAGGACCATTCTCCCTGGTCCAGCATCTGGCGGCTCAGGTAGTCCGCCTGCCAGTTTTCCACACCCGGAATGTACACGGCCGATAGTGCCAGTACGCTCTTCTCTGCCCACTTCAGGATGCGAGCAACCTCCGATGCTGCAGCTGAGCTTCTTGTTCCTCCTTGATGATTGACATATGCCACTGCTGTGGCGTTGTCTGACTGGATCCTGACTGGACGCCCTTGCAGTCTCTGAGACCATTTGAAGAGGCACAGCTTGATCGCCCAGATCTCCAGGACATTGATTGGCAGGAGGGCTTCCTCTGGGGTCCAGCGACCTTGCGCCGACTGGACACCCCAGACTCCCCCCCAACCTGTAAGGCTGGCGTCCGTCGTGATCACTATCCAGTAAATTACTTCCCGGCCCTTAGAGCCGGTGCTGTCAGCCACCATACCAGGGATCTCCTGACTAGGTGGCTCACTCGGATTTGATAATCCAGAGGTGAAGGGCATCTGTTCCATCTGGACAGAACTTCCTTCTGTAACACTCGTGTGGTATTGAGCATATGGGACCGCCTCGAAGGAGGCTACCATGAGGCCCAACACTCGCATGCAAAAACGGAGTGACGACCAATTCCTGGAAGTCAGCTGCCGTACTGCAGCCCGGAGGGTCTGCAACTTCTCCACAGGGAGGAATACCTTTGCCTCTGAGGAATCCAGAATCAACCCCAGGTACACTAGGCGTTGAGTGGGCACCAATACTGACTTTTGCGTGTTTAGTATCCAACCACAGTCTCGAAGAGTCCGACAGGTAATGGACACGCTTACCTCTAATTCTGAGCTTGAAGGGGCCTTCAGCAGAAGGTCGTCCAAGTAACCTGTGATAGCGATACCCCGCTGTCTTAGAAGTGCCAGAATCGGAGCGAGCACCTTGGTGAACGTCCTGGGTGCTGAGGCAAGGCCAAACGGGAGGGCCACAAACTGGTAGTGGTTCTTCCCGATAGCAAATCGCAGAAACCTCTGGTGTCTGGAGTATATGGGGACATGCAGGTATGCGTCCTTGATGTCCAAGGAGGCCAGAAAGTCCCCCGGATGGAGAGCCGTGACTACAGATCGAACCGACTCCATCCGAAATCTTTGTACTTTCACAAAGCAATTGAGGGCTCTGAGATCCAAGATTAGACAAACCCCCTCCTTCGGCACAATGAACAGATTTGAGTAAAAACCCTGACCCCGTTCCTGTTCTGGATCTGGAATAACTACCTCGCGTTCCAGTAGACCCTGGACCGCCCCATACAAGGCCTCCCGACGGGTCGGTAGTAGCTGGAGATTGGAGGTGATGAATCTGTCCGGTGGACAAGAGAGAAATTCTATCTTGTAGCCTGAGGAGATTACTTCGCAAACCCACCTGTCAGAGACTACAGCAGTCCACTGAGTCGCGAATTTGCGAAGACGTCCCCCCACCCGAGAGCTGGGTGGGGGCGGACCTTCATGTGGACGCAGATTTGTCCGCAGGCTTGTTGGGTCTGTGGGACCAAGGACGCTTTTGTCCTTGGGCAGGCGCTTTATCGGCCTGGGGTCTTTTCCCTGTCGCCTTAAGGGGGCGAAAAAAACGCTTGCGTGCAGTAAAGGAGGGCCCTTGCCCTTGGCGTGGCCCCTTACCCTTGCTAGTTTGGGGAAGCAAAGTGCTTTTACCTCCTGTGGCATCCTTGATGATGTCATCCAGAGAAGCCCCAAAAAGTCTGTCGCCCTTAAAAGGCAGATCCAACAGGGCTTTCTTGGAAGTCTGGTCCGCAGACCAGCCCTTTAGCCAGATCAGGCAGCGTATTGCTACTGCATAAACCGAAGCTCTTGACAGCAGGGGAATAGTATCCATGTCTGACTCGCAGACAAACTTAAGGCCCTGGACCAACTGGTCGGCCAAAGATATCTCATTAGGAGGAGCATCTGGCTCCTTTAACCCCTGGAGTAGCAATTTTGCCCATTCAGTAAGTGTCTGAGACACTAGGGCCCCCGCCAATGCCGGGCGTACTGCTGAGCCTACCACTGAGTATAGGTAGCGAGCGAGTGCTTCAGCCTTCTTATCCACAGGGTCCTTGAAAACCGGAGCCCCTTCTACTGGAATAGTGGTGGCTCTATTAAGTCTGGACACCGAAGGGTCCACTATAGGGGGAGAGGTCCATATCTTCAGAAAACTCTCCTCAAAGGGGTACCGTACTGCAAACCTCTTTGGGGTTGTAAAGACCCTCAGTGGGTTCTCCCATTCCTTGTATAAGTGTTTGTCAAAATAAGACACACAAGGGAACAGCTTAGCAGTGCGGGCAGGTTTACGAAACCCAAAGGGGACTGGAGTATCTGCTACTTCTGCAGTATTTTCCAACTTTAGCGTATCCCGCACTGCAGTAATAAGGTCAGATACCAAAGCCGTCTCGCGTACTGACCTGGACTTGGAGTCCTCCTCACTGTCCGATCGGTCACGGTCTGCAGTCTCTGATGCATCAGAATCTGGGCCATGAGCCGTAGCTGGACCTGGTTCTGCATCAGAAATATCCCCAGAAGATTGCAGGGGACGGGGGCGTTTATTACCCCCTGTATTCCCGTGTGCTGCTTCCACCCTGGCAGCAAACGCCTCTAGGATTGCCGACATAGCGTCCATAGACACCTCAGGGACACCAGCTGCTAAATCTGGTGTTTCAGGGGAGAAGACATCTGGCTCAGATGCCATGCTGACCACACGCTGACACCCACAGGGCTCCAGGCAAGATATCAATAGGCCACCCTCCTGTGCTGCAGAGAGGCTGGGTCACCCAGAGGACTCACCACCCTGGATAGGTACTGCTATGCTGCGTCTGTGATGCTGTCCCCCTGCGGCTGTGTCAATCTGCTTCTTTTATCAGCACTTCCTGTGTGAATTTCCGTGCCAGTGTAATGCACCCTAGAGGCCGGAGGCTCTCGCAAAATGGCTGCCAAAACGTCTGTATGGAAGATAATGTGGGCTCCAAGAAAATGGCCGCCGAGCCGAAGATAGAGGTCAAGCAGCCGAAGCCCACAAAAAGTTGGTCGCCGAATGGCAATCTATACATACAGGGTGGACAAACATGGCCGCCGATCACCTGATAGGGGCCAGTGGGTGTGGCCGAACCACAGGAAGATGGCCGCCGGGCAGTCACAAGAGGCCAAATTTGGCATGGACCACCTCAAAATGGCCGCCGACAGCATGGAGGAGGAAGGACACACACACACACACACACACACACACAAATGACATTTCTTTTAAATGTTAGTTACAGCCAGCCCCGCTCCAGTGGGACCCCTTGGGTGACCCCCAGCACCCTTTAGCTAGAAGCCCAGGGAGGAGGAGGGAAAGGCAGGGAGAGAGGGAAGAAAGGGGTCACAACCACTTACTTGATCTCTCCAGGAATGTCCAGCTAAATCACCCAGCCGAGGCAGGGGAGTTTTACTTACCTATCCTGCATGTATTATGCTGGAAGACATTCCAAACAGATCATCGTCCGCGCACGGAAGGTGACTGTTGGCCAGACATGCTGTGATTGGGCCCAAAAGGGACGATCATATGTATGCCCTGGAGCGTGACGCTCAACGGACAGACTGCTGCGACTCGGCCGTAAGGTCAGCCGAAGCCGAGCGGTCCGATGCAAGCCTTGGAGCGTAAGCTCACCGGCCAGGCTGCTGCGACTCGGCCGTAAGGTCAGCTGAGCGGTCCGATGCAGTCCCTGGAGCGTAGGCTCACCAGCCACCCGTGGAGCGACGGGCATATCGTGGAAAACCCAGCGCGTAGCTAGGGTCGGCACACGCTCGATGGCCGAAACTGGGGAGACGGCAAGGATCGAGGATCCAGCCTGTCACCCAGTCGGCAGTTGATCGAAGATCGCAGGAAACAACAAATGAAAAAAAAATTATATATATATATATATATATATATATATATATATATATATATATATATATATATATATATATATATATATATATATATATATATATTTTTTTTCCCCCCGGACCAATGGGCCCGAAGGGAGCCATGTCCTACTCCTTGCTAGACAGAAAAAAACTGATCTGCGAGATGCAGACTGAGAGGTTATACCCAGAGGGTCCGCCCCCTCGGCGGTACTGTAGAAGGTGTGATGCAACACTTTTTACAAGTTTTTCTGCCTAGTCACTCCTAATTAACGGATAATACCCACTTTGTCAATAGAGAAGCTGTGTCGGTCCATGGACGAAAGAGAAATGAGAATCACGATTCTTTTTCTTAAATTAAAGATCACGATTCTCTCGGTCCTCCCTATGTCACCATGCACCACCCACAGATCTACAACTCACCGCTGCACTGCTCCTGTCACATACGAAATTCAAAACAATACATAGAAAGCACTTTAACACACTAATCCCCTGAATACATTAAATACAGTACCACCACTAATCCCGACTATATTAAATACTTTACCACTCACCGCTGCACTGCTCCTGCACGCCTGTCACCTATGAAATTCAAAAGCACTGATCAAAAGCACTGCACGCTACACTAAAATAAATTAAATACAGCGCCTGTCACCAACGAAATTTTTTATTTTTTTGCTTTTGAATTTGTTAATGTATTTAATTTATTTTAGTGTAGCGTGCAGTGCTTTTGAATTTCATAGGCGACAGGCGTGCAGGAGCAGTGCAGCGGCGAGTGGTGTTAAAGTATTTAATATAGTCAGGGGATTAGTGGTGTTACTGTATTTAATGTATTCAGGGGCTTTCTATGTATTTTGAATTTCGTACGTGACAGGAGCAGTGCAGCGGCGAGTGGTGTAAATGTATTTAATTTATTCAGGGGATTAGCGTGTTAATGAACGACCGCGCACGCGCACTGTGAAGTTGGAGACTAATAGGAAGACAACGTGAATCACATTGACGTCCTCTGACAGAACAGCGGCGCATCACGCTCTCTGCTCTGACGTCAGTTCCGGTATCGGCGCCATTTGCGTTCCACGATGGTTCCGACAGCTTCTCCTCCGGTCCAGGCTACATACGGGAGAATCGCGGTAATCCGGGCTGGAGATCGCCGGGGGGGGTGAATCGAGATCGCGATCATACGATTAATCGTGCAGCTCTACTGTATGTGCATTTCACTTTTTGAATTTGGTGCCGAACTCCGCCCCTGTGCGCCGCAACGTCGCAGGGAACGGAGTTTGGCACTCGGCAGTGTGAATCGAGCGATTCAAGGCTCGCACACACTGCGGTGAGACATCGCAGGATCCAGGGAACAAGGCAAGTAACTTCCCCTGGATATTGCGATGCAGCCCGAGTCTGGCTCGGGGTTATCACTCTTAGCATTAAAAAAAAAACTCACCCCGAGCCAGACTTGGGAATACTGCTAAGGGGGTTAAGAATCTCCACAACAAGACGTCAGTGATTGGCAGATCCCTTTGGCAATGTGTGAGCAAAAAAAAAAACGCATCGGAAAGGGACCTATACACTGACGTAGTTGCCGCCGAAAACTCGTGGTAGGAGCGGTGTGCCTTTCTTGTTTTTTATACTACTATTTTTGTGGCCTTTATGTACACATGTACTCCCAATTTTTAATGAATACTACACCATATTAGCGATATTCTTGATGAGCTTTTTCATGCAGTACAATCCCATGGAAGGGGTACATGGATTAATCGCCGTTTACTCAACTTCCATCTTGACGATGGTCATTGGCACCTTACTGACATTATTGGTTCACGTGCTTTATAAACACAAGGCTCATCTTTATTCATCTTTTGGTGAGGTCATTAAATACTGGTGGTGGGATATCATCGCGGAGATTCTACAAGACCACACTTTGTGCGAAATACCCTCTACTTGAGATGCTAGCTTTCAGCCGACGTCTGACACACATTTTTGACACCGTTCTTAGGAGACGTATTTGTTTTTTTATGCACCTTTGCACTATGTTCAACCAGCAACTGAGATTTTTTTAATGTTATTTTTCACTTAGGACAATTCTCATTTTTTAGCACTGCACTGGTAAAAAAACTGGCTAACTTTTTTAGCTGGCTCCTAGATTCAAAAGAAAATTGGTCACTCTCTGTGCTGCACTGTTGGCTTTTGTGTGTGGATTTTAAGTTTTAGAGAGATTAGAACACCCTTCAGGTTTTACTGTCCGAGCTCTTCTTAGGGAGATGAATTCCGTGTCCTGAAATTTCAAAAATTTTGAGTAGTCACAAGAACAGGAATAGATGAGAAATCTACCAATAAGGACAATAGCTATGGTGTCCCTGTTAACTCCTGGGAATTTCTCTCACTTGAAAGGATTTCTTCTCACTCCCTGTTTGTTTTGGCTATGGAGATTTGCCTTCAGTACAACTTTATAGCATAACTCCAGTTGACTTTAAAGCGGTTCTCCCGCAGCCAAATCGTTTTTTTTTTTTTCATGCCATTACAAAGTATTCTGCCTATTACATGTCTACTCACGTCTCCGTTTTTTAGTCCACTGCATCGCTATTCAGTTAGAAATGATAACATATTCCCTTTTCCTACGGATTGCCATTTTGCATGTGGGCATTAGAATCCCACAAGCATGTACTTCCTCCTTGCGGCGAATGCTGAACTCCCAGCATTCACCGCTTGTTTTCGAAATCGAAAACTCCGGTGGGTGTAACAAGATGTCCGCTTGCCCCCTTCTCACTCTCTCATTACTGTGAAGGAGTGTGGGGTGTAGCAAGATGGCGGCGACGAAACTTCACTTCCGGAGCAATCTGTGATGGGTAGCAAAATATGACACTACACCGGCGTCGCAGAAAGTTACCGCCCCCTTGTCAAGCGATATCTTGCAGCAAGGCTCGGCAATGAATACTGGGAGCTATGACAAATGCTCCCAGGTTACATTGCGTTACAAGGATATGACGTAACTCCCGCAGAATTCCCAGAGCAGAGGAGACAGGAAACAGATATAAAATGGAGATTTATTAAGGTACTGTACAGAAAAATAAAAAAACAATGCCCGTTTCGACATTAATTACATTATGTCCATTGAATAAGATAAGGTCTAAAAATCGGGTGGAGCTCCACTTTAAATAATTTGTTTGGACCAAGCTAGATCACATGAACTATTTACCAATAGTGGCAGCAGCTCTGTGCACTGCATTAGCATGTCAGACTGAGCGCTGGTCAAACATTCACAGGGAGTTTTTTTATTCTATAAAATGCTTCCTTTGATTAGCTGAGGTGGAGAGCAGGACGTCATCTGCCCACCTCAACCAATCACAGGAAGTTTTGTAATCATTCATGAATACACAGCTCCCCGTGAATGGCTGAGCACTGCTCAGCCCAACTCAATTTTGTTCCGGGAGCAGAACGGGAACTAATCAGCTGCGGTAACATAGTTACATAGCTAGTCAGGTTGGAAAAAAAAAAAAAAACACAAGTCTAGTTCAACCATAAAAATAAATAAAAAATAAATAATATCAAACAATTCTATATACCCAGTGTTGATCCAGAGGAAGGCAAAAATAAAAAAAATTGAACACACAGCAAAGCATGAACCAATTTGCTACAGCAGGGGGAAAAAAATTCCTTCCTGAACCCCAAGAGGCAATCGGATTTTCCCTGAATCAACTTTACCTACAAAATGTTAGTATCCAGTTATATTATGTACATTTAGGAAAGAATCCAGGCCTTTCTTAAATCAATCTACCGAGCTGGCCAGAACCACCGCTGGAGGGTGTCTATTCCACATTTTCACAGCTCTTACTGTGAAGTAAGGATTCCATATTTGGAGATGAAATCTCTTTTCCTCTAGGCATAAAGAGTGCCCCCCTGTCCTCTGTGTTGACTGTAAAGTAAATAACTCAATGCCAAGTTCACTATATGGACCCCTTATATATTTGTACATGTTGATCATAGTCCCCCTTAATCTCTCTCAAGAGAGAATTCAGTTCCTCCAATCTTTCCTCATAGCCGAGCTCCTCCATGCCTCTTATCAGTTACGTTGCCCTTCTCTGCACTTTCTCCAGTTCCCCCGATATCCTTTGAGAACTGGTTCCCAAAACTGAACTGCATATTCCAGATGAGGTCTTACTAATGATGATTTGCACAGGGGCAAAATAATCTCTCGCTCTCTCTCTGGAGTCCGTACCTAACGGCACGGTTTACTAAATGAGGCTTTATACAGCACACACAGCTGCTGCATCTGTTCGTTTGAGTCAAGCTGGTCCAAATGTACCATTTTCGTTTGCCAACTATTTAAATTCCACTGAAAATGGAAGTACTGCTTCTGCCTAGAGTTCCACTTAAAACATCACATTTCAAGTCTAAGGAAATAGCGGTAGTAGACCGCGGCAGTTAAAACGAAATATAATCCCCTGCAAGGCAATGGCATTGCATACTAGCACATTATGAAAACTCATCTTAGAACGAAGCCCTCCAGTGGTGCACTTTTACCACTGACAAGGCTTCCATCTTCCCTAACTCTTCCCTCCGGGTTCGAATGCTCTGGCAGCTTTAACGCCCGAGCCACGATGTCACTACTGCACATGAATGCGAGCCACGGTACATCGCTCTGAAGGAATGGCACAGGTATGCCGTTTCTTCAGAGCACATGCGCTGGCAAGTCTCAGGCTGTCAAAGAGCAAATATCTCCTAAACAGTGCACGTTTAGGAGATATTCATTTTACCTACAGGTAAACCTTATTAGAGGCTAATGCCTTGTACACACAATCGGATTTCCGATGGAATAAAAATCAGATGGACTTGTTTCATCGGATATTCCGATAGTGTGTGGGCCCCATCTGACTTTTTTTTCCCATCGAAGTAAAAAAAGAGAACAGGTTTTAAATATTTCCGATGGGAAATTCCAAATGTCTGTGTGGAATTCCATCGGAGAAAAATCCACGCATGCTCAGAATCAAGTCGACACATGCTCGGAAGCATTGAACTTAATTTTTCTCGGCTCGTCGTAGTGTTTTACGTCACCGCGTTTTGGACGGTCGGAATTTAGTCTGACACTGTGTAAGCAAGACTGATGGAAGTCAGCTTCATCGGAATTCCATCAGATTTTATTCCATCGGAAATCCAATCGTGTGTTTATTTCTGTTTTATAGAATACTTATAGGTAAGGTCCGTAGACGTGGTGTATCTAGATAAAGGAAGGCCCGTAGACAGGTGTATCTAGATAAAGGAAGGTCCGTAGACGTGGTGTCTCTAGATAAAGGAAGGCCCGTAGACGTGGTGTATCTAGATAAAGGAAGGGCCCGTAGACGTGGTGTATCTGGATTTGCAAAAGCATTTGACACAGTTCCCCCATAAACGTTTACTGTACAAAGTAAGGGTCCGTTGGCATGGACCGTAGGGAGAGTACATGGATTGAAAACTGGCTTCAAGGGCGAGTAAAATTAGAAAAGGGGGGGGGGGAAGAGAAAGAACATGAAATTTAGTATGGTTAAATCAAGATAATTCTGTTAACCACTTGAGCACTTAAACCCCCTTAATAACCAGACCAATTTTCAGCTTTCGGTGCTCTCACATTTTGAATGACAATTACTCAGTCATACAACACTGTACCCATATGAAATTTTTGTCCTTTTTTCCCCACACAAATAGAGCTTTCTTTTGGTGGTATTTAATCACCGTTGGGTTTTTAATTTTTTGCGCTATAAGAGAAAAAAAGACTGAAAATTCTTTATAAAAATAGGATTTTTGTACTCACCGTAAAATCCATTTCTTTGACATCCATGGACCGACACGGCGGCTCTTATCACTGAACGTGTGGGTATATGTCTCTGCTTGCAGGACAAGACCTAGGCAGAATGTTAAATGTTAAAACATTCTAGAACAAACCAGAGCTGAACAGCCCCGCCCAGGGGGCGGTCCCTCCGGACATTACCCTCCCACCTGCAGCTAGCAACCTCAGTTTGTAACAAAGCAGCACAAACTTAAAAAAGGGTGGGTGCCGTGTCGGTCCATGGATGTCAAAGAAATGGATTTTACGGCGAGTACAAAAATCCTATTTTCTCTTATCATCCACGGACCTACACGGCGGCTCTTATCACTGAACGTGTGGGACGTCCCAAAGCAGTGTCAAGAGGGATGGGAGCAGTATAAAATGGAAAAACCAAAAAAACTTCACTCCAAACAAGGCAGAGCTCCTCAACGGAGGAGTTGCCACTTTAAACAGCGGCCTGCAACACCTTGCGGCCGAAGGAAGCATCCGGAGATGCAGCCACATCAACCCTATATAAAAAAATAAAAATTAAAAAAATTAGAAAAAAAAAAAGGTATGAACAGACGACCAGTTCGCCGCCTTGCACACTTGTGCAACCGACGCTTGATGTCGGAAAACCCAGGAGCACCAATTGCCCTGGTGGAATGCGCTGTAACCGGGAAGGGAGGTGCCCGCCCCATGAGAGCATAGGCTTGAAAAAGACGGTTTGTCCGATCCACCTAGAAAATGGTGGCGGACGATGCCGCTTGGCCCTGTTTCTGACCAGAGACAGTCAAACAGAGAGTCAGACTTCCGAATAGAAGCAGCAGACAGGCACACCCGCAAGGCTCGTACCACATTCAAAGTGTGCTGCGCACACTCTGGGATGCGATGGTCAAGGACACTAGGACGGGAGGACAATGTCCTCATTTTAGGTGAAAGGTCGAGATCACCCTTGACAAAAAAGAGAAAGTCACGGATGCAACACCGCCTTATCCTTATGGATGACTAAATATGGCGACTTGCAGTACAAGGTCGCCAATTCAGATACTCGTCTAACAGAAGTGATTGCCACTAAAAAGGGCAACCCTCTGAGACAAAGTGAAGAGGGGAATATCCCTGATATTCTCAAAAAGGAGGTTCCTAGAGAACCAAGAGTATCAATTCCGATCCCACGGGGGGGAGAGGAGACTTGACAGGAGGGAGCCCATGGCGAACTCCCTGCACAAGGGTGCCAACCAAGGAATGACCCACTAGTGGTCACCGAAAGAAGACGGCCAAGGCCGAAATCTGACCCTTAATGATACTCAAAGCGAGCCTTTGGGCCACTCCATGCTGTAGGAAAACACAGGGTTCTAGGGACGGAATACGTCCGAGGATGTCAGTCCAGCTCTTCGCACATGGCGATGTAAGCTTTCCAGGTACAGAGATAGTTCTGGAGGAAGACTTCCATGTCCTTAATATGGACGAAATGACCGAGTCCGAGAGACCTCAGTCTCTCAACACCTGGCTTTTAACAGCCATGCCGTTAAGGCCAGAGACTGTAAAGGCAGGATGAAATATATGACCGAGACAGAAAGTCCTCCCTTATTGGCAACCATCAGGGAACGGCCGCGCCGAGACGTACTAGATCGGCGTACCAGTGAAGCCGAGGTCAATCCGGAGAAATGAGGATCACCGGAATTCCCTCGGTCGCCACCCTGCGCAGCAGGCGATGGAGCAACTGCAGCGAAGGGATAAAACGTATATCAGGTGATAATGACCCCATGGGCCACTGACGCTGAGGCATCCGCCCAAGGATCCCTGGATCTGGCCACAAATCGACAACTTGCGATTGAGTTAAGAGGTCATCGGGTCCACCTCCGGCGTGCCCCACCGTCTGTGTGGCAAAGGAGTTGAAACACCTCCGGGTGCAAGGACCACTCTCCCTGGTCCAACGTCTGGCGACTCAAATAGTCCGCCAGTTCTATGCCCGGAATGTAAATGGCCGACAGAGCCAGCACGCTTCTTTTAGCCCACTTCAGGGTACGGGGGACCTCACCACCGTGACTTTGCAGGATCGCTCCATTAGGATCCAGTCGGACAATCTCTCAGACCACGAGGAGAGGCACAGTCTGATGGCCGTATTTGCAGAACATTGATCGGCAAACGGGCTTCGTCCGGAGTCCAAGCCCTTGGGCCAACAGGACTCCCCAGCCCTTCAGGCTGGCGTCCGTAGTGAACACCGTCCATTGGATGGGGAGGAACGACTTCCCGGACCGAAGAGTCGTGGACCCAAACCACCATGTTAGGGACGCCCTGACCAGGTGGCTCACCTGGATCGGAAAATCCAAAGACAACGGGGAGTTGTCCCAAGGGAACAAGATGTCCTTCTGCAATGCCCTGGTGTGTGATTGGGCATACGGAACGGCCTCGAAAGAGGTCACCATGAGTCCCAGGACTCCCATGCAAAAACGTATTGACGACCATTTTTTGGGATGGCAGCATCCGCACTGCAGACTGAAGTGTCAGTAGCTTCCCCGGAGGTAGGAATACCTTTGCCTCCAAGGAGTCCAGAATCAGACCGAGATACTCCAGATCTCGAGTCGGGACCAGGACTGACTCCTGAATGTTTAGGAGCCATCCGAAGTCCCTGAGGGTCTGACTAACGATAGTCACACTGTCTAATTCTGAGCCATTTCCTGCTCTGAGGAGAAGATCGTCCAGATAGCCCACGACAGCAATGCCTTGCTGTCTCAGCAAGCTAGAACCAGCACAAGCACCTTGGTGAACACCCTTGGTGCCGAGGCTAGGCCGAAAGGAAGAGCCACAAATTGATAGTGGACTTCACCGATCGCAAGCGCAGATCGGAACATGCAACTTGATGTCCAAGGTCGCCAGAAAATCCCCTTGACGGAGCGTACTGACCACCGTGCGAATGGATTCCATTCGGAACTTTTGCACCTTCACGAAGGCATTCAGGACCTGGAGGTCCAAGATAGGCCGAACCCCGTCCCCTTTTTGGGACGACAAACGAATTCGAGTAGAATCCCTGAAACCTCTCCTGTGACGGAACCGGCACAATCACTCCGGACCTCAAACCTGAATAGGCCCCATAGGGCCGCCCGACGGGCAGGAAGGAGAGGAAGATTCGAGGGAAGAATCTGTCTGGTATTAG
This sequence comes from Rana muscosa, assembly GCA_029206835.1. Lineage (NCBI taxonomy): Eukaryota > Metazoa > Chordata > Amphibia > Anura > Ranidae > Rana > Rana muscosa. Next base: position 51,035,080 of record CM055127.1, read on the forward strand.
GAACGGAACCTATCCTGTAACCTGAGGTGATCACCTCGCACACTCACCGGTAGGAGATCCGGGAGGTCCATTTATCCGTGGACCTGCAAAGTCGTCACCCCTACCGCAGAGTCGGGTGGGGGCAAGACTTCACGCGGAGGCAGGCTAGGGAACCGGCTTGTTCGGCACAGGCACCCAGGGGCGCTCGTGTCCAGCAGCCATACCGCTGTCAGTCTGGGAGGGCCTCCCTGTTGACTGACGAAAAAAAAACAACTTTTTGCTGGAAAGGAAGGACCCTGCTCACGGCGGCCTCCTTACCCTTGCTAGCCTGAGGAAGAACAGTGCTTTTACCTCCCGAGACATCCTTGATGATGTCATCCAGCGCAGCACCGAAAAGCCTACCACCTTTAAATGGTAAATTCTTCATAGGCTTTTTAGAAGCTAGGACAGCAGACCAGCATTTCAACCAGATCAGACAACGCAATACCACCGCCAAGACAGAGGCCCTGAGTTATAAGGGGCCACGTCAAACGTGGCGTCACCACATAACCAGGCCCTGCACCATTTGTGGGCCAGAGCAATAGTGTCTGGAGGAAGATTATGCTCCTGTACAGTTTTGGTGCAAAAAAAATTTTTTTTGCCCATCCCGTAAGTGTTGGAGACACAAGGGTCGCCGCTACCACAGGCCGTAGGGCGGACCCCAACAAGGCAAACATGGCTCTACTCACCACTTCTGACCTCCTGTGAGTGGGGTCCTTAAATGCAGGAGCCCCCTCCAACGGGAGAATGGTGGCCTTGTTCAACCGGCGACTGGAGGGTCGACCACTGGGGGAGAAGCCCACGTTTTAAGTAGGGCATCTTCAAAGGGTATCTGATAGACAAACGCCGCGGGACCATAAAAGTCTTCTGTGGCTTTTTCCCCAGACCTTATCAATGAGCTGGTCAAAGAAAAGTACATATAGAAAAAACCCCTTTTAGAAGGCCCGGCCCTAAGGAACCAGAGGAGACTGTCCACCTGAGGTTCTACATCCGCAGCATTTAGCTTGCGAGTGTCCCTCACTGCATCAATGAGTTCACAAAACAAGCGCCCTGTCATTTACTGACACGGAACTGGAGTCTTCCTTGCCAGGAATGTCCTGTTCAAAACCATCAAATATATTCAGAGCTAGGGTCCTGAGCGGTAGTGGCTAGGCCCATATCTGAATCAGCGCACACCCCCCCCCCTTTTTTTTTTGGTGGAAAAAAAGTGGGGAGCGGGGCTTTTTCGCTCCCTTGCGCTCACACACTGCTTCCTCCTGGTCAGATTAATGATTCCAGGACTGCCGACAACTGGTCCCTAAGGACCGCAGGTGCAGGAGCACTGCCAGTTGTCTCTAACAGTGTGAAGAAACAGGTGAACCAGACTCCAATAATCCTCTATACTGTCTACTTTTAGACTTTAACACTTGTTTTTCAGTTTGTAGTAGTTTTTGAAACCACTTTTTGACTCTATTATTTAATTCCACTTTAGAAGACATCAACACTAGAGTGATAGCACATAATATATTTGGGGGAGAGTATGGGGGACTGTATTCCCCCATCCCCCATCCCCCCCCCCCTTCTAAAATCATCCCCACTCCCCCCCCTCTTTTTTTCTCTCTCGCTCTCTCTCTCTCTCCCCCCTTTTCCTCATCTCTCCCTCTTTTCCTCCCTTTTTTTTTTAATTTGTAATGGGAAATAGAGACTGTAAATGTGTTTCATGTATTGTAATGTGTGTTATGTTTTTGGAAAATTAATAAAAAAAAAAAAAATTTACTGACACAGAACTGGAGTCTTCCTTGCAAGGAAAGTCCTGTTCAAAACCATCAAATATATTCAGGAGCTAGGGTCCTGAGCAGTAGTGGCTAGGCCCATATCTGAATCAGTGCACACCCCCTTTATTTTTTTTATTTTTGTATTTTTATTTTTTGGGTGAAAAAAGTGGCGAGAGGGGCTTTTTTGCTCCCTTGCGCTCACACACTGCTTCCTCCTGGTCAGATTAATGATTCCAGGACTGCCAACAACTGGTCCATAAGGACCGCAGGAGCACTGCCAGTTGTCTCTAACAATGTGAAGAAACAGGTGAACCAGACTCCAATATTGCCACCCTCTGAGACCTTATTCACCATTACACAGTGAATAATACAGCCCACCCACAGGCCGCGCTGGGGCTGAGGAGGGGATACCTGGAGTACTCACCACCCCTAGGGACCGCTCGGTACCGCTGTATGAGCCGCGCTGTACGAGTCGCACTGTAGTGCGGGTGCAGCCTGAGGTGAAGAATCTGTGAGGATGTGTGTATTTCGCGACGTTCAGCAGCGCTGCTAGAGGCCGAAAACGAAACTGAAGCGCCGCGGCTACAAGAAAATGGCCGCCGGGCACCAGTATAACTGTATTGAGCCCCAGCAAAATGGCCGCCAATGGCGCACTTTTTAAAAAATAAACACTGCGCCAAGGGGGAAAAAACAAAAAACAAAACAGCAAGTCCCCCAGAACACTTCCCAAGCAAAATACCAGTCATAGAGCGGCCCCCCCAGGGCAGAGTCACCCCCCAAGCATCCCCACACAGCACAACAGGGTGCAGAGAGCAGCATAACAGGGGGGAGACAGGGAGAACCCCCCACACACAAACACAGCCAGCATGAACTCACCTTGCAGCAGGAAAGACTACTTACCCGTCCCGCAAGCACCTTGGAGAACACCCCCGGTGCCAATAGAGGGACTCACTGGCTTGTTTCAGACAGACCTATCACAGAGTCGTACTGCGTAGCTGTCGGCCCGGTCCACCGTGAAAGATACAGTAGGTACTGTTCGATCTTGAGAGGACCGCAGGAGCATGAAAGCAACCCGGCCACCCCTGGAGCATGTCGTGAACCGAGTCTCACGCACACAAGGCGAGGATCAGCACGCTTGATGGTCGGACAGGGAAGACTACGGGGGTACCAGTGTACCCAACCTGTTGCCCAGCCGACAGTTGATTGAAGGTCTCAAAAATAAAATTCCCAAAGGAATAAAATTTAAAAGTAAAATCTTCCAGGAGACTGGCTCCTGAGAGAGAGCCACGTCTTCTCCTTCTGCTAGGCAGAAAAAAAACTGGGGTCTGCTAGCTGCAGGTGGGAGGGTAATGTCTGGAGGGACCGCCCCCCTGGGCGGGGCTGTTCAGCTCTGGTTTGTCCTAGAATGTTTTAACATTTAACATTCTGCCTAGGTCTTCTCCTGCAAGCAGAGACATATACCCACACGTTCCGTGATAAGAGCCGCAGTGTCGGTCCATGGATAAGAGAAAAAAAAATATTTTTTTTTGTTTCGGTTATAAAATTTAGCAAAATTAGTATTTTTTCTTCATAAATTTTGGCCAAAATTTATACTGCTACATATTATTGGTAAAAATAAGTACAAATTGGTGCATATTATTTGGTCTTTGTGAAAGTTAGAGAGTCCACAAGCTATGGTGCCAATATCTGAAATTTGATCACACCTGAAGTACTGACGGCCTATCTAATTTCTTGAGACCCTAACATGCCAGAAAAGTACAAATACCCCCAAATTACCCCTTTTTGGAAAGAAGACATTCCAAGGTATTTTTTTTTTCTTCACGAAATTGTCATATTAGCAGGTTATTTCTCACACACAGCCTATGCATACCACAAATTACACCCCAAAATACATTCTGCTCATACTCCCGAGTATGGCGATACCACATGTTAGGGCTGGGCGATTTTCCCCCCCAAAAAAATCTGCGATTTTTTTTCTAAAAAACTCGATTTACGATTCGATTTTTTTTTTTTTATTATTATATTAAAGTGCATCAACAAACAAAATTGCAAAGGCAAGCCCTTTCTCTAACTGCAAAGTCAGTGTGCAACATAGATTGGTAAACATCCAAATTATTAATACTGTATTTGGATTTAGCTAATAAAACAAAAATTTTGGTTACTCTTAGTTGAATTGAACTGTGCCCGTGCCTCACTGTGCCCAATGCCTCAATCACTGTGCCCATACCTGATGCAGATTTTCATGGGATACAGATTTTACTGCTACACCGGCGGCCATTCCAGTATTCAAAAGCCACGCCTCCTCCTCGTCTGTGATAGGCGGAACACTCAATTTCCCTGCATTCAGTGTTCCGCCTATCACGGACATCCGCTCATCCTCATAACACAGACGAGGCTGAGAGGATGTCCGTGATAGGCGGAACACTGCCTGCTGTGAAATTGAGTGTTCCGCCTTTCACAGACGACGAGAATTCGGGAGGCGCGGCTTTTGAACACTGCAATGGCCGCCATCTGTCTGCATGACACGCTGATCAGGTAGGCAGACGGCGGAGAGAAGATGTAATTGGAGTAACGCCGCCCAGTGCCATTCTGGATACGCCCCCTGCAGCCCTGCTACGGAAACTTTGAAGGGAGAAAAAAAAAAAAAAAAAAAAAAAAAAATCGATTTTCTTCAAATCTGAATCGATTTGAACTCAAAACTCGATTCAAGATTAAAATCGATTTTTTTCCCAGCCCTACCACATGTGTGAGACTTTTACACAGCGTGGCCACAGAGGCCCAACATGCAGGGAGCACCATCAGGCGTTCTGGAGCACCGAGGCCAATTCTGACATTTCTCTCCTACATGTAAAAACCATCATTTGTTTGCTAGAAAATTACATAGAACCCCCAAAACATTTTTTTATATATATATATAATAATATATATATATATATATATATATATATATATATATATATATAATAATATATATATATATATATATATATATATATATATATATTATATATTAGAAAAAGACCTTAGAGAATATAATGGTGGTCATTGCAACTTTTTATCTCGCACAGTATTTGCGCAGCAATTTTTTTAACACGTTTTTTACGGGAAAAACAGTTTTGTGCTTAAAAAAAAACCAAAAAAAAAAAAAAAACAGTAAAGTTAGCCCAATGTTTTTGCATAATGATGAAGTTACGCCGAGTAAATAGATACCCAACATGTCACCCTTCGAAATTGCACACGCTTGTGGAATGGCGCCAAACTTCACTACTTAAAAATCCCCATAGGCGACGCTTTAAATATTTTTACTGGTTACATGTTTTGAGTTACAGAGGAGGTCTAGGGCCAAAATTATTGCTCTCGCTCCAACCTTCGCGGCGATACCTCACATGTGTGGTTTGAACACCGTTTTCATATGTGGGTCGGGACTTATGCATGCTCACGGGGACAGGGGCGCTTTAAAAAAAATATATAAAATTATACTTACACACACACATATTTTATTGTTCATTTTACTTTATTTTAGTTTGACATGTTTTACCGCCCCAAAAAATTTTTGGATCACTTTTATTGCTATTACAAGGAACGTAAACATCCCTTGTAATAGGAATAAGCATGACAGGTCCTCTTTACAGTGAGATATGGGGTCAATAAGACACCACATCCCACCTCTAGGCTGGGAAGCCTGAAAAAAAAAAAAAAAAAATCTTGGCTTTGATCGTAGCGGTGAGTCGGTAGAAGCACCGGAGGGGGGGGGGGGGGGGGACGACACATCCCCTCTTGTCTCCCCGTAACAATGATCAAGCAGCGGAACAGCCGATATGATCGTTCTTATCGTGTAGGGAATCGCCGGCTGAAAAAGCGAATATCTGAATGATGCCTGTAGCGACAGGCATCATTCAGATATTCCCGCACAAAGTCAAGGACGTCATATGACGACCGGTGGGCAGGAAGTGGTTATTGCGGAGTATTGCGGGCATTGCGGGGCATGGCAGGGCATGGCAGAGAGTATTGCATGCAGAGTATTGCACAGGGATGGCTGGATCTGTGACTACAATTGTCCAGCCCATAGCGCTGCTGCCATGATCCGCTCCCTCCCCTCTCAAACTGTACCGATCGTTAGAGAGGGGAGAGAGGAACCGGTGTCATCACATGACGCCGGTCTGTTTACCACGTGATCGCTCCGTCAAATGACAGGAGCGATCACTTGTAAACGGCCGCTATCAGCAGCGATTTACCGTGATCCGTGATGCGCCGGGTCCTCTGGACCCGGCGGTCACAGAGACTCCCGTGTGCACGCAGCAGGGGGCGCGCGGGAGCGCGATTCTGGAAGGACGTTATATAACGTCCTCCCAGAGTTAAGCAACCACCCTGTCAACAACCGCCTGCTGACAAATAACGTCAAGTGGTTAAAGTGGATCTTGCTCTACAAATAGGATTTTTTTTCATCATATTTACCTGTAAAATCCTTTTCTTTGAATAGATCACGGGACACAGGTTAAGCCCCATACACACAATCCGAAGACCGTACAAAAAATGCCGCTTTCAAAACGATCGTACGATAATCGGATCGTTAGTACAGCGCTTTCGAGAGCCAAATCAGGACAGGTCATCCGATTTTACTCCATCTGACATGGACGGAAAAAAAATTCGTACGATGCCAGATCGTACTATTTTCGTTTAATCAGTACAGCCGACGTTCGAAAATACAAATGTATTACAAACACATATGACATCACTTCCGGTTTTTTATTCTGTCGTACGAGAATTTGTGACTTTAGTAAACCCATTGGATTCGACGTGAGATTAGCATGCAAAGAAAAAGAAAAAAAAAAAAAAAAAAAGAAAAGACGCTCATTCGTCCGATAATCGGATTGTCTGTACTGGGCATTAGGCTATTATTTATTACTTACTGGGATGTCCCAAAGCAATAACCTTGAGGGGAGAGAGACACCCTGCCAAGCAAAAAATAGCCAGACTTTAAACAGGAGCCTGTAATACACTACAGCCGAAATCCAAGACTTCAGCTCCTCGAACACCTACCTTGATAAAACCTTGTGAACATACGCACTGAAGACCAGGTAACAGCCTTACAAATCTGAGCCACAGATACCCGATGGCGAAAAGCCCAGGAGGTTCTACACACCTGATAGAATGAGCCCTCACCCTAAAAGGAAGGAGCCTCACGTTTAAGACCATAGACCTGAATGGCCAACTGGCTGACCCAATTGGCAATGGAAGCTGCCTGCCCCATCTTGGGTCCTTCTGGTAAAACAAAAAAGGCGTCTGATACTTGGATCTCCGCAGATCTAGACCAGTGTTTCTCAACTCCAGTCCTCAAGGCGCACTAACAGGTCATGTTTTCAGGATTTCCCTCAGTTGAAACGGCTGTGGTAATTACTAAAGGCAGTGAAACTGATCAAATCACCTGTGCAAAATAATGAAAAGCCTGAAAACATGACCTGTTGGGGCGCCTTGAGGACTGGAGTTGAGAAACGCTGATCTAGACAAATAAACTCTAACGATGTCCAAGGAATGCAGTCGTCTCTCTTCCACCAAATGGAGGATGAGAGAAAGAGGCAGCAAATCTGGATTTTGCAAAAGCATTTGACGGAGTTCCCCATAAATGTTTACTGTACAAAATAAGGTCCGCTGGGCATGGACCATAGGGCATGTACATGGATTGAAAACTGGCTACAAGGGCAAGTTCGGAGGGTGGTGATAAATGGGGAATACTCATAATGGTCAGGTGTGGGTAGTGGGGTCCCACAGGGTTCTGTGCTGGGACCAATACCATTTCATTTGTTCATAAACAACCTGGGAGGATGGGGTAAACAGTTAAATTTCTGTATTTGCAGACGATACTAAGCCAAGCAGGGCAATAACGAATACTGTCCGAGTTTGCAAATTGCACTGCGATATGCAAACCGATTTGGGGGTGTCGTTTAATTGACAATCCCAGCAATTTGCATAGGGCAGTGTGAACTGTTGCCGGGAGACATGCGATGCGGGAACCCACAGTGAAGTCGCACTCCTAAAAAATAAAGGAGTGCAGATATTTGCAGGCAAACCATATACATTTTTATGGTAATTTATTTTTTTAAATAGTAGCAGATCGCGGGTGCAATGTCAGGCTTTTGCACACACTGCCCACAGCTCTGCTGCCTGTACCTTTGCAAGTTCTGTCATTTTTAGGCTTTATTCACACCCGCGATTCTAGAATCACGACAAAACATGTGACTCGTTTGCGATGTCATTACTTTTAACGTGGTGCATTTTTGCCGCGATGAATAGCGCTGCAATTGCAACATACGAAGCTTGGTCGCTCAAAAAAGGAGCAGAAGCTTTTGCGATTGCAGCATGACAAAATCGTACCGTGATTGGGGTGCCATTGGAAGTAATGGCATTGCAAACTCGCCCCACATTTTGCCACGATTACGGAATCTGACAAAATCTTCCACGATTCCTGAACACCCAGTAGGCAGTGTAAAATGCACTACAGGCATGCTGATCAATGCACACACAGTTCATTCAAACTGAAAGTCTATCTGCCACTGTGGCAGAAGGTACTAGTTTGTGCCTTCACAGGATTCAGTGACACGCTATTTTTCAAAAGTCACAGCTGGTGCGGTGAGGAGAACCACTGCCTGATGTCATGGAAGGGGGGAGAGGAGGCAGGAGCTGGAACATGTGTTCTAAAGCTGAACTTATCCTTATATAACGCTTTAACAAAGGCATCCTCTTTACTGGCACAGACCACATAACTAATGCAAGAGCACAGCTAACATATTCATTGCTACAGAGCCCTGGTTCTGAAAACTATGACAGCAGGAATTTTTGTTTTTCAAAGCACTAGGCCAGATTAACACTTGCACACAACTCTTGGCAGGTGCCTCTTCAAGTCTATGAGGAAGTATATATGGTATGTGTAAAACCCCTGCGGTGGACAGAAAAAGCACTGCTCAGGTGCTTTTTGAGAGCGTGAGAATTTTTGCTTTCTTTACATATAAGATGTTGGAAATGTAAACTGCTGAGAACAAATCATTGTTGGGACATCACAGACATGAATTATCCAATATGATTACAGATTAAAATACAAACTCAGTACACTGCATGTCTTACCTTAGCAGAATGTTAACTTTAGGAAATCCTTCCCATTTGTTGCGACACTCAGGACATTCAGTCTTCTTTGATGAAACCCACCACAGGGCCAAACAGTGCCTACAAAAACTGTGCCCGCAGTTCAAAGTGGTAGGGTTCACCAAGATATCATAACAGCAATTGCAGGAAAACTCACTGACAGAGATATTCCGGTCTAATTTAGCTCCTGGCTTGGGGTCATCGTTGGCACTTTCCAACTTTACATCTTCTTCCATGGCTACTGCCTATAAAAAAGTTTTAGTCAAATGTAGTATCCAGATCTTCAAGAAGATTCTCCACCAGGCATCACCAACCCTGCAAAAGAAAAAAAAAAAAAAAAAAAAATAAGTTAGTCAATGCAATTTCAACTAAAGATAAAAACAAAATTATGCTGCATGAGAAAAATGCCACAAAGTTGTGTGGGTCAGTCACAAAATGGGATTCACACAAAGTGGTTAAATTACTAATACAGGAGTGTGTAAAATCTGGTGCAGACCTACATAGAAACCAATCAGCTTCCAGGTTTTTTTTTGTTAAAGCTTAAATCGAAAAAGCTTAAGTGTTTTAGTCATAACAATCAAACTTTAGCAACCACTTCCAAGGGTTTGTCTCAAACTAAAAAGAAGAATCTCCAACCACAAAGTTCAGTTAATTTCCATTAATCTAGAAGCAGACCTCAATTTAGGCACCCTTATATTTCCAAAAATACATGACAAGTAATTTGTGAACAATGTGGCAGTGACATTTTAAAGCACTGTGTGGAGATGCAAGCTTTCACTTGGCGGTTCTTTCTGATCCTAGACCAAACACCCTAAATATGAAATTCTCAGCTAGGGTTCTTCCAAGTTTCTAGGGGCTCCATGAGATTTGGCTGATTGCCTTCCCATCTGATGGTGCCTATAAAGATCTAGGTCCAATGCCACTTGGACCCCTTTCACACTGGGGCGGTTTGCAGGCGCTATAGCGCTAAAAATAGCATCTGGAAACCGACCTGAAACAGCAGCTGTTTCTCCAGTGTGAAAGCCCGAGGGCTTTCACACTGGAGCGGTGCGCTAGCAGGGCGGTAAAAAAAGTCTTGCTAGCCACATCTTTGGAGTGGTGAAGGAGCGGTGTTTATTGTTCATACCCATTGAAAGCAATGGGACACCACGGCTATACCGCCAGCATAGCGCCTCTGCTGAGGTGGTTTTTAACCCTTTTTAAGCCGCTAGCGGCCGAATACCGCCGCAAAATTAGCTGTAAAGCACCACTAAAAATAGTGGCGCTTTACCGACGCTACCACTTCAGTGTGAAAGGGGCCCACCGTGGCTATACCTGCAGAGGCGCATTGCCGTCTGTATTAACCCCTTTTTCAGCCGCGAGCGGGGGGGGGGGGTAAAACCACTGTGGCTGCACCACTAGCAGCCGAATACCACCACAAATCCGACGGTAAAGTGCCGCTAAAAAATAGGATTTTTTTACTCACCGTAAAATCTGTTTCTCTGACGTCCATGGACTGACACAGCTCTCATACTGTTTACGTGTGGGTATATGTCCTTGCTTGCAGGAGAAGATCTAGGCAGAATGTTAGAAACATTCTAGAACAAAACCAGAGCTGAACAGCCCCCGCCCAGTGGTGCGGTCCCTCCGGACATAACCCTTCTACCTGCAGCTAGCAGCCTCAGTTCATAACAAAGCAGTACAAACCTTTAAAGTAGGGTGGGTGCTGTGTCAGTCCATGGACGTCAGAGAAACTGATTTTACGGCGAGTACAAAAATCCTATTTTCTCTTATCGTCCATGGACTGACACAGCTGGATACTGTAAACGTGGGGGACGTCTCAAAGCTGTATCAGAAGGGTGGGAACAGTAGTAAGGGATCAACCAAAACTTCACTCCAAACAAGCAGAGCTCCTCAACGGAGGAGTTGCAACATTAAACAGCGGCCTGCAACACTTTGCGGCCGAAGGAAGCATCCAAACCTTATAGAATTTTGAAAAGGTATGAACGGACGACCAGGTCGCCGCCTTGCACACTTGTGCAACCGAATCTATGTCGGAAAGCCCAGGAAGCACCAATTGCCCTGGTGGAATGCGCTGTAACCGGAGAGGGAGGTGCCCGCCCCTTAATGGCAAAGGCCTGTATAACAGTCTGTCTGATCCACCTAGAAATGGTGGCAGACACCGCTTGGCCCCGTTTTGGACCAGAGACAGACACAAACAGTGAGTCAGACTTCCGAATAGAAGCAGTAGCCGCTTGGTACACCCGTAAGGCTCGCACCACATCTAAGTTGTGAAGGGCAACCTCTCTAGGATGCGATGGCTGAGGGCACAAAGGATGGAAGGACAATGTCCTCATTAAAGTGAAAAGCCGAAACCACCTTTGAGAGAAAAGACGGTCGCAACACCGCCTTATCCTTATGGAGGACCAGGTAAGGCGACTTGAATAACTGTCTATACAGAGTGCGGCAGTCCAGGGTTTCTTTTTCTCCCAAGGCGACTTGCATGACAGAGCCGCCAACTCAGACACCCGTCTAACAGAAGTGATGGCCACTAAGAAAGCCACCTTCCGAGACAAGGTTAAAAGAGGAATATCTCTGATATTTTCAAAAGGAGGTTCCTGAAGAACCGAGAGCACTAAGTTCAGATCCCAAAGGAGGTAGCGGAGGCTTGGCAGGTGGAACCACATGGCGGGCCCCCTGTACAAAAGTGCTAACTAAGGAATGACCTGCTAGGGGTCTTTGAAAAGAAAACAGCCAAGGCCGAAATCTGACCCTTAATTGTGCTCAAAGCTAGCCTTTGTGCCACACCACGCTGCAAGAACCGCAGGATTCTGGGGACAGAGTACGTCCGTGGACGCCAGTCTAGCTCTTCTCACATAGCGATGTAAGCTCTCCAGGTACGGTGATGGATCTTTCTAGAATAAGACTTCCGTGCCCTAAGCATGGTTGAAATGACCGAATCCGACAGGACTCGGTCCTTCAGCACCTGGCTCTCAATAGCCATGCCGTTAAAGCCAGAGACTGTAAAGCAGGATGAAAGATAGGACCTTGAGACAGAAGGTCCTCCCTCAAGGGCAGGCGCCAAGGGACGTCCGCGATGAGGCGTACCAGTGACGCAGAGGCCAGTCCGGGCAATGAGGATCACCGGAATGCCCTCAGCCGCTACCCTGCGCAGCAGATGAGGAATCAGTTGCAGCGGAGGGTAAGCATACAATAAGCGATACTGACCCCACGTGGCCACCAACACGTCCGAAGCATCCGCCCAGGGGTCCCTGGACCTGGCCACAAACCGACACCTTGCGATTGAGTCGAGATGCCATCAGGTCCACATCCGGTGTACCCCACCGCCGACAAAGGAGTTGAAACACCTGCGGATGCAAGGACCACTCCCCCTGGTCCAGGGACTGGCGGCTCAGATAGTCCGCCTGCCAGTTTTCTACGCCCGGAATATAGACGGCCGACAGCGCCGACACGCTTCTTTACGCTCACCTTAGGATGTGGGCGACCTCAGATGCCGCAGCTGAGCTCCAAGTGCCCCCCTGATGGTTAACATACGCCACGGCCGTGGCGTTGTCCGACTGAATCCTGATCGAGCGGCCCTGTAGCCTCTTTGACCACACGGAGAGACACAGTCCGATCGCCCACAATTCCAGGACGTTGATCGGGAGACGAGATTCGTCCGGAGTCCAGAGCCCTTGAGCTGACATGACTCCCCACACTCCTCCCCAGCCGGTCAGGCTGGCGTCCGTTGGGGCCACCGTCCACTGGATGGGGAGGAACGACTTCCCGGCCCGAAGAGCCGGGGATCTCAGCCACCACGTCAGGGACGCCTTGACAGAGTGACTCACCTGAATCTGAAGATCCAATGACAATGGGGACTTGTCCCAAACAGACAGAATTCCCTTCTGCAATGCCTGAGTGTGTGATTGGGCATACGGAACCGCCTCGAAGGAGGCCACCATTAGTCCCAGGACTTTCATGCAGAAGCGAATTGACGACCATTTTCGGGACGTCATAACCCGCACTGCCGACTGAAGTGTCAGTAACTTCTGAGGGTAGAAACACCTTCGCTGCCGAAGTGTCCAGGATCAGACACAGATACTCCAATCGTTGAGTCGGGACTAGAACCGACTTCTGCATGTTTAGAAGCCATCCGAAGTCCCGGAGGGTCTGACTGACTATTGTCACATTTTCCTCCAATTCTGAGCCATTTTCTGCTCTGAGAAGGAGATCGTCCAGGTAGCCCACGATAACAATTCCTCGCTGTCTCAGCAAAGCTAGAACCGGGGCAAGCACTTTGGTGAAAACCCGTGGTGCCGATGCTAGGCTGAAGGGAAGAGCCACAAACTGATAGTGGACTTCGCCTATGACAAAGCGCAGAAACCTCTGGTGACTTGCGCAGATTGGAACGTGCAAGTAAGCGTCCTTGATATCCAAGGACGCCAAAAAATCCCCTTGCGAATGGATTCCATCCGGAAATTTAGTACCTTCACATAGGCATTCGGGGCCTTGAGGTCCAGGATTGGCCGGACCCCGTCCTTCGGGACAACAAGCAGGTTCGAGTAAAATCCTTGAAACCTCTGGTGACGGAACCGGCACAACTACTCCACACCTGATCAAATCCTGTACGGCCCCCCAAGAGGGCCGCCCGGCAGGCAGGAAGGAGAGGGAGGTTCGAGGGAAAGAATCTGTTTGGGGGCCACGAGCGGAACTCTATCCTGTACCCCGAGGTACACCCACCGGTCGGAGATCAGGGAGGTCCACCTAACCGTGAACCTGCGAAGACGTCCCCCCACCCCAGAGTCGGACAGGGGCAAGACTTCATGTGGTGGCGGGCTTGGGAGCCGGCTTGGTTGGGGGGGGGGGCTGGGAGACCATTTTTTAACCAGGGCCTCCTCAAAGGGGTATCTTATGGATAGATGCCGCGGGACCGTCAAAGTCTTCTGCGGCTTATCCCAGACTTGGTCAATTAATTTAATCAAAAAAAGGCACATATGGAAAGACCTTTTTGAAGCAACGGCTTTAAAGAAACCAAAAAAGAGCCGCACCACTCAGCTTGAGAGTGTCCCTCACAGCATCAATGAGTTCACTTACAAGCGCGCTGTCAGTTACTGGCTCAGAACTAGGGATGTCCTGTTTAAAAACATTAAAATCATCAGAGCTAGGGTCCTGAGCAGTAGCAGCTAGGCCCATTTCTGAGTCAGAGCACTCCCCCTACTGGAGAATGTGCGGGGAGAGGGCGCTTTATAGCTCCCTTGCGCTCACACACCGCTTCCACCCCAACAAGGAAGCTCCTTATTTGTGGAGATTTTAAAGGCTACGGGTAGATAGGCGTGGACTTTTTTCTATAATTAGTATTTGAGAATTTAAAACACAGGGCACCAAAAAACAAAAACAAAGATGCATAGCTCAAGTGCTTACAATACAATCAAAAAAGCAATTAGAGGTAGTGTAGTATGGCACTATAGACATGGCTTCATATCATACAACAGATCAAGGGTGCATCCAATATTCACTCAAGTGCAACCGAAAAGTAAATATGTATAGTGCCCCACCCGTAGAAAGGTGGGTAGGCCGTAGATTCATAAAGATATGGCAAGGTAGGGGCCAAGGCCTACAACATAGGCCCCATGTACTCCAACTCAGAAACCAGTTTCAGGTTCTGCCAACCAAGTGCGCCAAACCTTATACTTCAGCAGGCAGCCCCTGTTGGCATAAGTGTCCTTATACAGGGGAAGGCTGGTGTTCCCCAAACGCTTCCACTGCACCAAAGAGGGGGGAGTGGGCTTTTTCCAATGCATGGCAATATTCTTGCGAGCATAGAAGAGCAAGAGGCTGACCAAGACACATCTAGCAGATGTCTGGTTTCAATAATTCCCAAGAGACACACCTCCATCTTCAATGGAATATTGGCCGAAGCCACTTTGTTGGTTAGGTCTAATACCATCACCCAGTACTGTTGGATCCCGAGGCACTGCCAGAAAATGAGGGAGAAGTCACCTGGGGAGACGCCACACCTCCAACGAATGCGCGGGGTCCATCTTGTGAAGTCTATGCGGGGTAAAATATGCTCTGTGGACAATCTTATACTGCATCAACCTGTCGCGGATGAAAACCAGGGGATCTAAAAAAGGTAGCTCCCAGACATCATCCCAGTCATCTGTGTCTAGTGTGGGAATGTCCCTCTGCCAGCTGGGCCATAGCCTGTCAAGGGGCGGGAGAGACAAAAAGGAGCATGTACGAGTACAAATTGGATGTGGGCTTCTCTTCACAACTAAACCTCAGTGTTCTCTCCAGCTCCGACTGGGCCACGATACAGGAGGAGTGTGGGAACTGTGCCGCAAATGCATGGGACAGCTGGTGATATCTAAAAAAGGTAGTTGTCAGGCTGGTTGAAAGTAGAGGAGAGGTCAGTAAAAGGAAGTAGGGCGTTTTGTGACAGTGTGATATGAGCTTGACACGGTTTTGTCCACGCGTAGGGGTCTAGAAGTTTGTAGAAGTGTGGCAGGCTAGGGTTTAACCAGATTGGAGCGTTTGGGGAGATCTCATAAGTTTTGCATTTCAATGGCTAAGCCGGCTCTCTCCACGCTCGCAGGGTGGCAAGCATGGAGGGGGTTAGAGGATATGGAGCGCGGGGGCCCCGGTATAATAGAAATTGGAGGGCTTCCAGCGAACCCACCACTGTAGCCTCAAGCACAGTGGACGAGTTTGTCCTGTCCGGCTGCAACCACCACGCCGTAGTAGGTAGTACTTGTACAAGTCCGGAAATGCCATGCCACCCTGCGTTTGCGGTCTCATTTATGTTGTAAGCCGGTATCTGGGTGGGGAAGGGCCCCAAATAAAAAAGGAGAAAATTTGGTTCAGTTTCTGGAAAAAGGATTTGGGCACCCACTGTGGGGAATGGCGGAAAAAGGTATGCAAGCTTAGGAACAATCTTGATTTTATTGAGGTTCACTCGCCCCCAAACGGAAAGGGGCAGGTTACTCCATGATTTGAGCTTTGATTGGGCCTCTAGAAGCACCGAGGCCAGATTCAACGGTATAAAGTCAGAGGCTGAGGAGATATGCACCCCCAAATATTTGAAAGACTCTACCCAACGAAGGGGACTGCCAGGTGTGGGGGTATATATGGCCACACGGTCAATCAGGAAGAGGAGGGATTTGGACCAATTAACCCTAAGCAAGGTGACCTCAGCAAAGGTGTCCAGAACCGTTAATGCCCCCTGTAACGACGGACCAGCATCGTTAAGGAAAAGCAGCATATCGTCTGCGTACAAGGCTACCCTCTCGTCCAGCAGCCCCACACGGAGACCTTCAATGTGCGTAGTGCCTCCGCCACTGGTTCAATGGCAAGGAGAGAGAGAGAGAGAGAGAGAGAGAGAGAGAGAGAGAGAGAGAGAGAGAGAGAGAGAGAGAGAGAGAGAGAGAGAGAGAGAGAGAGAGAGAGAGAGAGAGAGAGAGAGAGAGAGAGAGACCCTGTCAAGTCCCTCTGAAAAGTCTGAAGGGGACGGATAGTCCACCGCCCATACGTACCGAAGAAGTGGGACATTTGTAAATCACCTGGAGCCATTTAATAAACCTAGAAAAGCCCATTCTGCGCAACGTTTCCCACAAGAAGAGCCACTCAAACGTATCAAAGGCCTTTTCTACATCTAGGGAAGCCACCGCCCGTGAGCCCACGTTGAGATGTTGGGTATGAATGTTAGTGAAAAGTCACCGTAAATTAACATCCGTAGATCTCCGGGGCATGAAACCAGTCTGGTCTGGGTCTATCACCGAAGGCAGCATGGGGTATAACCTCAGGGCCAGAAGCTTAGTTAAAATCTTAAAGTCAGTATTGAGAAGCGCTATGGGTCGGTATGAGGCCTGGGGTCTTTAGGGGCCTTATAAAGGGTTCATACACAAGTGTCCAGCAACACTGTTCTGAACTTAAAGTTCCTTACTTCCAGCCATGCGTCTCGGGTCAAACCCCACAAATTAATGTCCCCATCAGAGACACACACACACACACACACACACACACACACTCTGATGTCCCCATCAGAGACCCCCCCCACACACTGATGACCCCATCAGAGACCCCCCCACTGATGTCCCCATCAGAGACCCCCCACACACACACACACACACACACACACACACACACATTGCTGACCCCATCAGAGACCCCCCCCCACACACACACACTGATGTCCCCATCAGAGACCCCACACGCATTGCTACACTGTGAACACGCTAACTTTAGCCAAAACTGTTACCCCCACGCTGCAATTTAAAGTTCAATTCAAATTAGCGGATGACCTCTCCGCTGTCTTATTTTATTGAGTGGGTGATGATGTCAGCGCGCAGCTCACCTAGGCCGGGTGTTCCAAGATGGCCGCCGCTCCGGAGCTAGGTCAAAGCCGCGGCCTTTCCTAATGGCCGAGGCTCTGGAGCTCTCCGCGACGTGTGCCGATCCGAACAAGATGACCCGTTCGGATCACGGAACGCTTAGAATCCGTTGCACCACTACTCAATATTCCATGACTTTTCCAAAACCAAGTGGGGGTTCAGTCATTTCCCAAAACTTTCCCAGGCCTGGAAAGTGCATGTCAAAATCCCATGACTTTTCCCTGGAATTTCATGACCGTGCGAACCCTGCTTATAAATCAGTGTCAAATAGGCATGGTACATAGATACAGTTAGGCTGCCTTCAGCCAAGCATGCGATATACAGCTGTGCTAGCAGGGGGGTCAGCAGGCCCATATGTGCCCTATAGAAGTCCATCTGGAGTCCATCCAGCCTGGAAGCTTTGCCCAGGGGAAAGGACTGGATGGCTTTTTGAACCTCCAAGGCCGTGAATGGTTGAACCAGAGTCTCCCTCTCATGGTCAGAGAGCCAGCCAAGCGCCAACGGATCTAGTAGATCGTTTAGCAACTCAGGCTGGAAATCTGAGGACAGACTGGTGGAGTACAGATTTTGTAAAAAGCGTTGGTCTGTAAGATGTCCGAGGGGGAGGACACAGTCCCTCCCCCCGGGGTCTGTAAAGTTAACACTAGGGTGAGAGGCTGGTCGTGTTGGGCCATCATGGCCAAAATACGGCCATTCCGATCGCCCTGTTCAAAAGCCCTCTGTTTGCCTTCGTATGTTTCAAGTCGTGTGACCTCCGTCAGGTGCAATTGCAGTTCCCTCTGAGCCGCCATAAGCAGATCACAGTGGGGTGGGGTCTTTACTGTATATGTCAGTAACCTTTCGTTCTAATGTTAGAGATGTAGCCGATTGCTGCTTTTTGACACTTGCAATGGAAGAGATGTATTGTCCCCTAGTGTAGGCCTTAAAAGGCATCCCAGATAATGTCAGGGGAAGAGGAGTCTGCGTTTTTTTCCCCAGAACTCAGCCAGCAGGGGCGGCAGATTTCCAGAGAGATCTGGGTGGGAAACCCACCGAGTGCCCAATCTCCATAGTGCAGCACTCCGGGATGCCGGAGAACCACTGCCAGGGGGCTATGATCAGACAGACCGCTAGGAAGATAGGCCGCCTCCAACACATCTGCTAACAGTGCGGGGTTGGAGAAAGCCAAATCAATCCACGACGCGGTCTTGTATGAAGCTGAAAAGCACGAATGGGCCCTTGTGGCAGGGTGCTTCCACCTCCAGATTTCAACCAGACCCACCGCCTGGGCCCAGGCGGACAGGTCCAGACATTGTTTCTTTGACGGCGTAGGCCTATCCAGGTCTGGCGACAAAGTGGCATTAAAATCACCCATTACCAGGAAAAAAAACGACGCAACCTTTTCTAGCACATCATACAGTAAACCCGATGGGAAAAAAAAAAAAGAGGAATGTACAAATTAACGAAAATATATCTTTGCGACCACAATGTAAAACACTAAAATCTAATTTACCCAGGAGGTCAGTACGGACCTCCTCGATTACACCGGGAAAATTTTTGTGGACAAGGATCGACACACCCCTAGCATATGTAGAGTATGTAGCGTGTATCGCTCGTTGTATCCATGTTTTTTTTAAGAGTCAGGATTTTGCTGCCCATAAGGTGGGTCTCTTGGAGGAGGATAAGCTGAGGGGAGTGAGATTTCAAATATTGAAATAGAGGGCACGTTTAAATTTAGAGTTGAGGCCCCTGACATTCCAGGAGAGGATGGTGAAGGAGTGAGGCGGGCGGTCAGCCATTGGGCAGAGGGGGTTGAAGATAAAATGAACAGGTTAGACTCACCCCAAGTGGACCTCAGGAGCAGCAAAACCACCATTACATTTAATTGACAGCACTTGAGCATACTACAGAAACTAAACAGAAAACACCATACAAAAAAAAAAAAAATCAAAAACTAATAGTAAACTTCCCAGGCACCAGGTGCCTTTCCGTGCAGGGGGCTGGGAATAGTTTCAATCCCCAAACAAAACATGTCAAGTAGAAGGTGTAGATGAGCCCCGAACTAGGGGCCCTACACGGCCGGTGCCAGGTCACTCACTCTACAACCGGACAGTGTCTTGTCGCAGGTGACCCTATGGTCAGTGTCCAGGACCAGGGAGTGGGAAGAAAGGTGCGGGCCCTGGACACCGGCGAAACGACGGGGGGGGGCGGATATCAGTCCCGGACTTTGGTGGCGAAGTGGTGTGTGTCCAGAACAGAGCAAATCGACTCCTACAATAGAACCTGGCAAGATTCCACAATGAGTACAGTTTGACCTGCTGGAACAGGGAAGGCAAACGGGGATCAGTCACAAAGGCCAGGGATCTACCCCCCAGAGAAATGTGTGAAACCCATCATGTATTCCAGCAACAGGGGGGGAGGGGGATGAGAACAGCCATGGCCCCCAGAAATAAAAAAGACTTTAAACATCCCCAAGGATAGGAAACCGTGACAAAATCAGGGGGCACCTTTCAATGTAGCGAGCCAAATACTTACATCGAGGAAGGTCTGCCAACGGCCATCCAACCAGGACATTGCCGCCTCCAGATCCGTGACGAACCGTGTCCGGTCACCATCAATAACAAAGTTTGCTGGGATAAAGTAGACTGAACTTGAGGCCTTTATCCCTCAGTCGCTTCACCTTGGTAAAGGAACGGCGGTGATGCTGTACCTCTGGGGAGTAGTCAGGAAGGAGCATAACACGAGCGCCATTGTAATCCAGGTCACGTTTCTCCCTGGCAGCCGCCAGGATCCGATCCCTGTCTCTGTAGGTAAGCAGCCGGAGTAAGAAGGGCCTAGGCGGGGGTATCAGGGGCCGGAGGAGTAGGGGGGACTCTATGAGCCCTTTCCACTACAAATGTAAGCGGCATGGCAGGTAAATCCAGGAGCGAGACCAGGAAGGACTCTCTGAATTCAGCAGGCCTCAAACCCTCCGCCTTCTCAGGGAGGCCCAGGACACGGATGTTATTCTTCCTGAGCCTATTCTCTGTGTCTATGGACTTGTGCAGGGCTTTGACCTGCAGCTGTAAAGGCATGAAGCTCTATGGAATCCGCTCTGGTGGTAACGTCCAGCTGGTAGATGCGGCCTTCTCCTTCAGTGAACCGGGCCCTAAATTTGTCCATATCATGGTGGATCAGGCCAACGCCCGCAACTAGGTGATCAATCTTAATCACCGAGTCTCGTCCCTCCTTGATGGCCGCCAGGAGCTCGGCATGAGAGGCGGCTTGGGATGGAGATGGATCAGGGTGGGTCGGGGAGCTGGCTGACATTGCAGGTGTATTAGACCTCGTGGGGAAGATGGCCGTCGCGGACCTGTCAACGGCCGCCGAAGATGAGCGGAGCTTACCCGGAGACAGCTGAGGTGGCCTCGGGGTGCCCTCTTCCACCCCAGGGTGTCAGACAGGTGGCAGCTGTAAGGAGGAATCTGCGCTGGAAGAAGAGTCAGGATACGGGCAGGAGCGGAGCTCAGCGGTCACACGTCCTCTCTTTCACATCCCGGTCACGCCCCCCGGCGTGGACCTTTTTTGTTCCAAATAAATTTAATGATTTTACCTTAGAATGCTTTCAGATGATTTTTTTTAAATCTGAATAGGGAGCGAACAAAATAAATACAAAAGTCTAGGTAGGAGGGTCATCTTAACTGAATTGATTCTGCCTATCCAACCAATATTGTGAGACTCCCAGATACCAAGATCAGCTTCCAGTTTCCTATGCATAGGAGGATAGTTAGCTTGATATACATTTTCAAACTTTGAGGTAAGATTAATACCCAAGTATTTAATGAAAGATGTACTCCAACCAAATCCGTAGTGTTTTTGTAAATAGGAAACCATAGAGTCTGGGAGGGACACATTAAGGGCCTGAGATTTGGCCATATTAACTTTGAGACCTGATACCTTGGAAAATTTGTGGAGCAAAGAGCAAATCTCAGATAAAGATGAGATTGGGGAAGTTACAAACAATAGATCGTCTACAAACAATGCACATTTGTGATTGTTTTGATCACACTGGACTCCCCTGATGTTCGGATTACCACGGACTGCTATCGCCAAGGATTCCATTATAATAGCAAATATCAGGGAAGACAGGGGGGGGGGGGGCAACCTTGACGTGTACCCCTACCAATCTTGATTGAGTCCGAAAAGAGTCCCTACAGTCTAATTCTAGCTTCCGGTGCAGAGTACAAGGCTGATAAGATTCCTAAAACATTTGAACCAAAACCCCAGCGTCTCAGAACCGCAAACGGGTATGGCCACGAGACTGAATCGAAGGCCTTCTGAAGGTCCAACGATAAGAGCATACCTTGCTGTTTTTGTACTCCCACCCATTTTGATTGCATTATTGATATAAGATCCACCGCTCTTCGCACTTTGTCTAGACCCTGTCTACCAGGAATAAACCCCACCTGATCTTTATGAATGTATTTGCCAATGAAAGTAGCCAATCGATTGGCTAGGATCTTGGTCAATATTTTTAGGTCATTATTAAAGAAATTGGTCTGTAATTTTCAATCTGACTGGAATCTTTATCTGGTTTCGGAATTACTGATATATATGCCAAATTGAGTTGAATACCTATCAGATTACCATTAGTCATGAAATTAAAGAATAGAGTTAGATATGGTGTCAGGGTCACCGAAAACATTTTATAGTATGGTGAAGAGAGACCATCAGGTCTAGGAGCCTTACCTCCTTTTAATGCCTTTATAACCTCCAATACGTCTTTTGTAGATATGGGAACATCCATTTCTGCTCTATGGGCATCTGCAAATTTGGGTATATTTAAGCTATCCAGGAACTCCTCCACCCTATTGTAAGTAGAGTGTTCTTCTGATTCATATAAATTAGAATAGAAACGTTGGAATGCCTCCATTATATGCTGGGAGTTAAGGGTAAAAAGGTACCGTCAGCCTGTTTGATTTTGGGAAGGACCCGGGATCGAAGTCTAGGAGATATAAGATGGGGCCCATGTTGGCTCACAAATTATCTCATTTGATAAAACTTGGCCCCAGACCATCTAACAGATCTATCAACTTTCACCGCGAGAGCAAAATTCAAAGCTACACGAGCAGCATCTAACTTGGAGGTAGGGACACCAGAGGGATCCTTTTTATGTTTACTCAAATCAGTAAATTCTCTCTCCAGCTTCTCCACCTCCAAGCCCCTCACCCTCTTTTTCTAGCCGCAATTTGTATCAATTTACCTCTAATTGTCAATTTGTGAGCCGCCCATAAAGTTTCAGGAGAGACTCTTCCCCCCCCCCCCCCCCCATCATTAAGATCAAAATAATCTTTAACAGCTTGCTGAATTTCTGCGACTATAGTAGGATCCTTTAGAATAGATTGGTTAAGAGTCCAATGAGATACTCGTTGACTATTAATATCACGTCGTAATGATAAAAGGACCATAGAATGGTCCGATCAAGCTACATCAATAATAGAAGATATAAGTGCCAATGGGATGTGATGTGTAGAAATCATTACGTGATCTATACGTGAATAGGATTGGTGCGGATTGCAAAAGTGTGTAAAATCCCTTGTTTTCGGGTTTAGTTCCCTCCATATGTCAATCTGGATTGGTAAAATAAACAAGCTATTTGTACACTGGCTTTGGTTGGATTATTTGTGCCCTTAATGGTTTGGATTTGTCAAGACTTGTATCAAAAGCTGTGTTGGAGTCTCCTCCCATAATTATGACACCTTCCATATAAGTGTCTTCAGAGTCTTAAGCATTGGACTAAAGAACCGTTTTTGTCCCCTGTTAGGAGCATAAAAAAGGATATGAATGTGTATAACCTCCCATCTATCATACCTTTAACCAGCAGGAACCTTCCCTCCGGGTCTCCACACACACACACACCTTTTGTAGCTTAAATTTGCATTGTTTAGAGAATAAAATTGCTACTCCCCTAGTCTTATTTTCTGCATTTGCCAAATAAAACACCGGGAAGTGTCCATGTAAAAACGAGGGGGTGTACCGCTGTGGAAAATGGGTCTCCTGTAAAAACACCACATCTATAACGGTATTCCTGAAAGGCCTTCTGTCTCTTTACTGGGGAATTCAACCCCTGCGTGTTATGAGTAACAACACGAAGGGGAGGAGAAGTATTAGTACAGGGCTTGACAAATTTGCTTGGAATCTAGGAGCCAGCTAAAAAAGTTACGAGCCAGGTTTTTTTTTTTTAACGACCAATGCGTGCAGAAGCGAACACATACGTGAGTTGCGCCTGCATATGAAAACAGTGTTTAAAATAACACATGTGAGGTATCGCCGCGATCGGTAGAGCGAGAGCAATAATTCTAGCCCTAGACATCCTCTAACACAAAACGTGCAACCTGTAGAATTTTTTAAATGTCGCCTATGGAGATTTAAAAGCAGGGATATGCAATTAGCGGACCTCCAGCTGTTCCAAAACTACAAGTCCCATCATGCCTCTGCCTCTGGGTGTCATGCTTGTGGCTGTCACAGTCTTGCTATGCCTCATGGGACTTGTAGTTCTGCAACAGCTGGAGGTCCGCTAATTGCATATCCCTGTTTTAAAGGGTAAAAGTTTGTTGCCATTCCACGAGCGGATGCAATTTTGAAGCGTGACATGTTGGGTATCAAATTTACTCAGCGTAACATTATCTTTCACAATCTAAAAAAAAAAAAAAAAATTTGGCTAACCTTACTGTTGTCTTATTTTTTAATTTAAAAAAGTTTTTTTATTTTGTTTAACACAAAAAAGTGCGCTTGTAAGACCGCTGCGCAAACACGGTGTGACAAAGTATTGCAACGACTGCCATTTTTATTTTCTAGGGTGATATCTATCTATATATCTATCTTTATATCTATATAATGTTTGGGGGGTTAACTTCTAAGTAAAGGGAAGGAGATGGGCGGGCAGTAAAACAGGCAAGCATTGCTGGTTGTCTTGTCATACCAACGGCCACGACAAGATGGCGCCAGATTACAGAATGAAGCCTAGGCCTGCAGAAGGCCGCAAAGCCGTGGCCTAAATTGCCGGCGCGGCCCGACGAGATCACGGGGGGGGGGGGGGGCGCACGCAGATACAGGTAACCTCAACTGTGCGGCGCCAGGTTGCTAATTCTAGTCGCATTTGCGACCTGGCGCCAGGGGATTGTCAAGCCCTGTATTAGTACCAGCCATGGAGCCAAAGCGGAAGAATGCCAAGCAACCCACAGTCACCTACCTCTCTCAATGTATAAAAAAAAAACCACATACAAGATACGATCGTTCACCCCATTTAGATTTAATAACTTCAAAACACACCTCAGAGACATCTCATTGGCAGGTAGGCGAAGAAAGAGAAAAAGATAGGAGGGGAAGAAGAAAAAAATAAATAAAAATAAAATAAAAAATAAAACCCAACAACAACCACACACAATAGAGATACAAAATTATTAGCAATATGTAGTACGACAAAAGGCCAAAATTCAGCCCAGAATGGGGGGGGGGGGGGGGGGGGAATAAGACTCCCTCCCCTCATTCAAAAAATAAATAAAAATCACATTAGTATAGCCCATGTAAAAGGGCCAAGTACCTACCTCCCAGAGCAGTAATCAACAGGTCTAAGAAGTAGGTGAAGCCCAATGCGTCAGCACCGGCCAGTGACCGCATCTAATAAGTTATGAAACAGTTGAGAAGGCAGAATCAGCAAACTGTAATGTTATACAAGTCTAGACTCCCTTTACCAGGAAAAAACACGGACAAAATAAAAAGTCAGAATTGCCTACAAAAATTTGTAGGTTGGAGTATTTTGTATACTAAAAATAAAAACCGTAAAATAAAATGTAAACTCTGCAATATATGTCTGTGTGGCGTGGATACAGAGATTTTAAAGTCAGGACTATTAGAGAAAAAAAAATAAATAAATAAATAAAATCCTCTAATCAGGGTGGGAGGTTATCCTTGACTATGTTTAACCTTACCCAAATTAGAAGTTGGACTTGTAGGGGATTGTCTTTTAGCAGAGCCTTGTTGAGTGGGTGTAGTATCCATATCAGAATCCAAAGAGATGAGCTTTAGTTCCAGCAACAGTCGTTGGCCCTCCGGGAAATTATGAACTGCATACTGTTTGCCATTATAGGAAAATTTTAGGGCAAAGGGAAAGGCCCATTGATACTATGTCTTTTTTGGTAAGGGCTGCCAGTAAGGGTTTCAAGGATCTTCTTCTCTGGATAGTATAAGGAGAGAGGTCTGAGAATAATTGGATAGCTAAGCCTTGGTACTGTAGTTGTTCCTGTTGGCGAGATCTTTTCATTACTTCTTCCTTGATGGAATAATAGTGAGGTTTTACCACGATATCCCGTGGCAAACCATCCTTTCTGACGGGGCCCAGGGACCTATGTGCTCTATCAAGTTCCAGTTTGTGAGCTGGAATAGATGGCAGAGATTTTATGATATCTTGTTCAGCATTATGTACATCAATGATGGATTCTGGTAATCCTCTAATCCAAAAATTATCCCTTCTCGAACGATTTGAGATAGTCAATCCTTGCTTGCGCAGATTCAAGCTGGTCCTGCATAAACTGTAAATGGTCCATGTTCCGATTTGCCTTGTCATAGTAATATCTAGTTTATGTTCAATATGCTCAATTCTGCCGATTTCCCCCGTAATCCTGTCAACATTTTGTGCTAAGCCTTTGTCCAGCATTTAAAAAAATTCTAGTAAATAGTTGAAACATTGAATGCAACATCAAGAGCCTGTTCAGCATGTTTAGGTTAGGAGGCCGGAATATATGAGGAGACCTCTAGTGAGGGTAATTTTATAGATTCCATAGGGATCTTCATTTCTTTATGTTCAGAAGACAATGTGTTAGGACAAAAAACAGAGCCCTGTATCTGAGAGGGATAAGATACAGACTAGGGCTGGGAAAAAAAATAATAATCGATTTTAATCTTGAATCGAGTTTTGAGTTCAAATCTATTCAGATTTGAAGAAAATCAATTTTTTTTTTTTATCTAAAAAAGTTTTTTTTTTCCCTTCAACATTTCTGTAGCAGGGCTGCAGGGGGCGTATCCAGAATGGCACTGAGCGGCGTTACCCCAATTACATCTACTCGCCGCAGCAAGTAGATGTAATTCAGCACCAACCGCAAGCCGCCGTCTGCCTACCTGATCAGCGTCTCATGGAGACAGACAGCGGCCATTGCAGTGTTCAAAAGCCACGCCTCCGAGTCCTCGTCGTCTGTGATGTGTTAGGAGGATGAGCGAATGTCCATGATAGGCAGAACACTGAATGCTGAGAAATTGAGTGTTCCGCCTATCACAGACGAGGAGGAGGCACGGCTTTTGAATACTGGAATGGCCACCGGTGTAGCAGTAAAATCTGTATCCCATGAAAATCTGCATCAGGTACGGGCACAGTGATTGAAGCATGGGCACAGTGAAGCACAGGCACACAGTGAGGCATTGGGCACAGTTCAATTCAACTAATAGTAACCTCAAGATTTTTTGTTGTTAGCTAAATCCAAATACAGTATTAATAATTTGGATGTTTAACAATCTTTGTTGCACACTACACACTGACTTTGCAGTTAAAGGGTTTGCCTTTGCAATTTTGTTTGTTGATGCACTTCAATTAAAATAATAATAAATAAATAAAAAAAAAAAAAAAAAAAAGCAGATTTTTTTTTGGGGGGGGGGGGGGGGAAATCGCCCAGCCCTAATAGACACAGGAGATATGACTTGCCTGCTTTTTGTAGAGGCCTCAGAAGCATTCTGTGTGCGTGTCTGAGGAGCGGCGGCCATCTTGGAAAATTCCCGTTTCTCCTCAGGCTCTTTATGTTGTCCCTGGCTCCTTTTAAATGTATCTTCCCAGCATAGAGTGCCCGGGAGTAACAGCTACCTGTCGTTCACGGGTGTCTGGAGAGCTTTTAGCCGCAGCCATCAACGCTGTACGGCCGGCACTGTTCATAGCGTGCAGTTTATACCTTCAATTAGTAAATTGTTCCAAAGACATTCTCTGACATTAAACATACAAAGAAAGGACACTTTCTGTAAACACTGGTATAATGATAATAATACATCTGAAGACATTATTGCAGTATGTATTTTAGACTAAAATTTTCCTTCATGTCTCATGCTATACTGTTGGCATCATCTTACATGTTGTATGATGGATATTTTGTACTTTATCTTGTTGGCATCTCAGATGCGGTCACGTTTGTACATTGTAAACAAACAAACAAAAAAAGTGCGTTACAAATATACGAATATGAACTTTTCCCAAAGTTGATGTTGTGCTCAGCTTGCCCCTCCAACTTCCTGCACCCAGCTATTGGTTATTTATCATAAGATACAGGGCATGTGCGTTTAACCACTTAAGCCCCGGACCAATATGCAGCATAAAGACCAGGCCCCCTTTTTCGAACCGGCTATGCGTCGCTTTAACTGACAATTGCGCGGTCGTGCGACGTGGCTCCCAAACAAAATGTACGTCCTTATGTTTCCCCCACAAATAGAGCTTTCTTTTGGTGGTATTTGATCACCTCTACGATTTTTATTTTTTGAGCTATAAAACAAAAAATAAAGCAACCCTCCTACCTGCAGCTAGCAGCAACAAACCTAAAAGGGTGGGCGCTGTGTCAGTCCATGGACGTCAGAGAAAAGGATTTTACGCTGAGTACAAATATCCCATTTTCTCTTATCGTCCATGGACTGACACAGCTCTAATACTGAAACACGTGGGACGTCCCAAAGCAGTATCAGAAAAGGGTGGGAGCAGTAGTAAAAAGGAAAAACCAAACTCCACTCCAAACAAGCAAAACACCTCAACGGAGGAGTTGCAACTTTAAACAGCGGCCTGCAGCCCTTGCGGCCGAAGGAAGCATCCGAAGATGCAGCCCCATCAACCTTATAGAACTTAGAAAAGGTATGAACGGACAACCAGGTCGCCGCCTTGCACACTTGTGCAACTGACGCTTGATGTCAGAAGCCCAGGAAGCACCAATTGCCCTGGTGGAATGATTATGCGCCGTAACCGGAAAGGGAGGCGCCTGCCCCTTAAGGGCATAGGCCTGTATAACGGTCTGTCTGATCCACCTAGAAAAGGTGGCAGACGACACCGCTTGGCCCTGTTTTGGACCAGAGACAGACAAACAGTGAGTCAGACTTCCGAATGAAAATTGTAGCAGACAGGTACACCCGTAAGGCTCGTACCACATCCAATGTATGAAGCACAAACTCTCAGGGATGCGATGGGTGAGGACACAAGGACGGAAGAACAATGTCCTCATGAAGGTGAAAGGCCGAGACCACCTTTAAAAAGGAAAGACGGTCATGGGCACAACACCGCCTTATCCTTATGAAGGACCAAGTAAGGCAACTTGCGGGACAAGGCCGCCAACTGAGACACCCATCGAACAGAAGTAATGGCCACTAAGAAAGCCACCTTCTGGGACAAGGTCAAGAGAGGAATCTCCCTGATATTTTCAAAAGGGATGTTCTTGGAGGACCGAGAGCACCAAATTCAGATCCCAAGGAGGGGGGGGAAGAGGCTTTGCTTGCGGGGAAATCACATGGCGAACCCCCTGCACAAAAAAGTGCTAATCACCGCTAGCGGTCGTTGAAAGACAGCCTGGGTCAAAATCCGACCCTCGATGGTACGTAAGGCCAGCTTTTGGGTCACACCACGCTGTAAGAACAGCAAAATCTTGGGAACGGAATACGTCCGTGGACGCCATCAAGTACCTCGCACATAGCGATGTAAGCCTTCCAGGTACGGTGATAGATCTTTCTGGAGGAAGATTTCCATGCCCACAAGATAGATGAGATGACCGATCCGAGAGACCTCAGTCCCTCAGCACCTGGCTTAAACAGCCGTGCCAAAGCCAAGGACTGTAAAGCAGGATGATGTATGGGACCATGAGACAGAAGGTCCACCCAAATAGGCAGTCACCAAGGAACGTCTGCGACTAGCCGAACTAGATCGGCGTACCAATGTCGCCATCCAAGAGCAATGAGGATCACTGGAATGGCCTCGATCACTACTCTGCGAAGTGTGGATAAACATAGTAAAAACACGTTTATACTGTGCCAGCGACAAAGGCGCGCACATTATTGGGGCGTAGGCGGAAACCAGCCATGCAGACTGCGTACACAACCGTGTAGGTACTATAGTATGTGTGATAAACATATTGAACCTGTCTGTGTGCATAGCGCCGAAGCGCACACCATTGGCGCTTGGGAGGAAACCGGAGTACCCGGAAGAACCACACGCAGACCCAGAGAATACCATACATACATCTATTGTGAATGTATTTAGTGTTGTGTATAAACATAATGTGTATGTTTATACTGTGTATGGCACCGAAGGCGCGCATGTCATGTAGCGTGAGCGGAAACTGGGAGGACCCGGAGGAAACCCACGCAGACTGCACACACATACCGCGTAGGTATTGTAGGTATTGTAGTATGCGTGATAAACCTATGGAACATGTTTAAATTGCAGAGAGCCAAAAGGCACCCATACAGTCAGAGCGAGGGAGGAAACCAGAACACCCGGAAGAAACCCACGCAGACAGCACACAGATACTGTGTAGGAATGAAAGCATGTGAATAAACATATTGCACATGGTTATGCTGTGCATTACCCTTGGAGCGTGGGAGGAAACCGGAGTACCCGGAGGAAACCCGCGCAGACAGCATACACATACTGTAAGTATTTATAGCATGTGCAACATATTGAACATGTCTATACTGTGTCGAAGCGTGCCTACCGTGAGAGGACACCGGAGCACCTGGGGAGGACACTCACGCCGACCCAGAGAGTAGAATACATACATATACTGTGAATGTATTTAGAGTCGTGTATAAACATATTGTGTATGTTTATTGTGTATGGCACTGAAGACACAGCATTGGAACATGGGAGGAAACCCACGCAGACACAGAGATCAATAACACCTACATACACTGAATGTATCCAGTGTAGAGTTATAAAATAAGTTTTAATTATGGCGCCAAGGCGCATAATCTGCTCTGCATCATTCCAACCTGCTCAAATGTGCTGCCGAAGCAGCATGCAGGTAAAAGGTAGCCTCTGACACCGCAGACCGTGGTCCTATCATAGCGTTCCCCAGGAAATGGCGGGAAACCACAGGTGCAGAGACCCTGTTTGTTGCCTCAGACACATCACACAGAAGGCTCACAGGGACTTATAGAAATAAATGAAGAAAGTGCCCCCCCCCCACAACCATGCTGCACCGACCAGGGGGAGGGTGCACTGTGTACCACTGTATCATCCATGCTGCTCTCGATGCTTCGTGTGAAGAAACAGTGAGGAAGCTGTGTAAAAGAAAAGCTTGAAAAAGAACCAAAAAGGAGAAGTGTCTGCCTGAGGTACCACAGCCACAGCATCCAGCTTGAGAGTGTGCCTCACAGCATCAATGAGTTCACTTACAGGCGCCCTGTCATTTACTGACTCAGAACTGGAGTCTTCCTCACAAGGAATGTCCTGTTCAAAAACATTAAAATATTCAGAGCTAGGGTCCTGAGCAGCAGCAGCTAGGCCCATATCTGAATCATAGCACTCGCCATGTGTGAGATTGTGTGGGGAGAGGGCGCTTTATAGCTCCCTTGTGCTCGCACACCGCTTCCATCCTGACAAGAAATTTTCCCAGGACTGCCGACAACTGGTCCATAAGGACCGCAGGTGCTGGAGCACTGCCAGTTGCCTCTGGCAGGAGTGGGGAAGCAGGTGAACCAGACTCCATATTTGCCACCCTCTGAGACCTTATACACTATAAAGTGAATAATACAGTCCACCCACTGGCTGTGTTGAAGCTGAGGGGATACCCAGAGGACCCACCAACCCTTGTAAGGACCGCTCAGCTCTGCTGTATGTCATCGCGCTGCCAGCGCAAGTGAAGTCTGAGGAGAGCGTGAGGAGATTTGCACCGCAGCGATAGAGGCCAAAACCGCCGCGGCTTCAAGAAAATGGCCGCCGGCCACGTGTAAGCAGCGCCATTGATCCGCAGCAAGATGGCCGCCAAGCGCAGCTTAAACAGTAATAAGCATGTCAGCAAGCGGCTTCACCAAACACTCACACCTCACAGCCCCAGCACACAGACATGAGCACCCCCCACCAGGCCAGAGAGACCCCTAAGTACCCCCACACAGCACAGCACCAGTACAGGGTGCAGAGAGCAGCATAACAGGGGGGAGACAGGGAGAAACCCCTGTAGCAGAGCGTCCCCGAGAGAGACAGGAAAAGTCCTGTTCGGGGTTTATACATCTCCCAGGCTCCTCTCTTAAACGTTTAGGGATCTCTGATCCAGTTCAGGTGTTGGTCCTCTCTCCCAGGTCAATTAAAAGCTCACCTGAGCAGACAGCCTTTGCTCTGCCTGGGACACACAGACAACGCTGGTCTGTGAGAGCAAGAAGGTTGGTGAAAACTGTTAATCAGTTGATGTGGAAGCTGGCAAACGGTAGGCTTGTTCAGCTTGGTAGTGAGGGCTTGTATATACTGTATAGTTAGAGCCGAGACACGGCTAGGGTTTTGTTTAGCCATTTTTTTGTTCTGTTTGTTTTTCTGCACACTGTACAGCACCTGTTAATAGACTTTGTATATAGCACCAATAAACAACACTGTTTTTTCACTTATCCCATGGACTTGGTATCTGTGCCTGCTCATCCCAGGGAGCTTTTGTACCTGCTACCTGTCCCCCAGGTTACACCCCCCATATAAAGCAACGCAGCCAGCATGTACTCACCTGCAGTAGGAAAGACTACTTACCCGTCCCTTTCAGGGACCCACTGGCTTGTTTCAGACAGACCTATCACAGGAGTAGTACTGAGTAGCTGTCGGCCCGGTCCACCGCAAAAGATACAGCAGGTACTGTTCAATCTTGTGAGGACCGCGGGAGCATAAAAGCCACCCGGCCACCCCTGGAGTCATGGGGCATGTCGTGAACTGAATCTCACGCACACAAGGCAAGGATCAGCACACTCGATGGTCGGACAGGGAAGACTACGAGGATACCAGTGTACCCAACCTGTTGCCCAGCCGACAGTTGAAGGTCTCAAAAATAAAGAAAAATTCCCAAAGGAGTAAAAATAAAAATCTTCCAGGAGACTGGCTCCTGAGAGAGCCACGTCTTCTTCTGCTAGGCAGAAAAAAAAAAAAAAAAAAAAATAAGGCTACTAGCTACAGGTAGGAGGGTTATGTCTGGAGGGTCCGCCCCCCTGGGCGGGGCTGTTCAGCTCTGGTTTTTTAGAATGTATGTTGTAACATCTAACATTCTGCCTAGATCTTCTCCTGTGAGCAGGGACATATACCCACGTGTTTCAGTATTAGAGCTGTTTCAGTCCATGGACGATGAGAGAAAAATAGGATTTTTGTACTCACTGTAAAATCCTTTTCTCCGACGTCCATGGACTGACACAGCTGGATACTGTAAACGTGTGGTTATATGTCCCTGCTCGCAGGAGAAGATCTAGGCAGAATGTTAGAAACATACATTCTAGAACAAACCAGGGGGCGGTCCCTCCGGACATTAACCTACCACCTGCAGCTAGCAGCCTCAGCTCGTAAAAAGCAGTACAAACCTTAAAAAGGAAGGATTGGTGCTGTGTCAGTCCATGGACGTCAGAGAAAAGGATTTTACTGTGCCGCTAAAAAAATAGGATTTTTGTACTCACCGTAAAATCCATTTCTCTGACGTCCATGGACTGACAGCTCTCATACTGTTTACGTGTGGGTATATGTCCTTGTTTGCAGGAGAAGATCTAGGCAGAATGTTAGAAACATTCTAGAACAAAACCAGAGCTGAACAGCCACGCCCAGGGGTGCGGTCCCTCCGGACATAACCCTTCTACCTGCAGCCTCAGTTCGTAACAAAGCAGTACAAACCTTAAAAGTAGGGTGGGTGCTGTGTCAGTCCATGGACGTCAGAGAAACTGATTTTACGGTGAGTACAAAAATCCTATTTCCTCTTATCGTCCATGGACTGACACAGCTGGATACTGTAAACGTGTGGGATGTCCCAAAGCAGTATCAGAAGGGTGGGAGCAGTAGTAAAGGAACAACCAAAACTTCACTCCAAACAAGCAAAGCTCCTCAACGGAGGAGTTGCAACATTAAACAGCGGCCTGCAATGCTTTGCGGCCGAAGGAAGCATCCGAAGATGCAGCCACATCAACCTTATAGAATTTTGAAAAGGTATGAACGGACGACCAGGTCGCCGCCTTGCACACTTGTGCAAACGACGCTCTAAGTCGGAAGGCCCAGGAAGCACCAATTGCCTTGGTGGAATGCGCCGCAACCGGAAAGGGAGGCGCCTGCCCCTTAAAGGCATAGGCCTGTATGACGGTCTGCCTGATCCACCTAGAGACGGTGGCAGACACCGCTCAGCCCTGTTTTGGACCAGAGACAGACACAAACAGTGAGTCAGACTTCCGAATGGGATGCGATGGGTGAGGACACAAGGATGGAAGAACAATGTCCTCCTTAAAAAGGGGTTGTAAAGGTTTGTTTTTTATTTTCTAAATAGGTTCCTTTAAGCTAGTGCATTGTTGGTTCACTTACCTTTTCCTTTTAAATGTTTTTTTTCTTTGTCTGAATTTGTCACTTCCTGTTTCTCCTCACTAAACTTCACACCATCATCCGAGTGGTGTTGAGTCGGAGGAGGGAGGGAGGGAGGGAGGAGGTGAGAAATTCAGACAAAAGAAAAAAAATATTTAGATGGGAAATCTAAAAAGGAAAAAAGGTAAGTGAACCAACAATGCACTAGCTTAAAAAGGAACCCATTTAGAAAATAAAAAACGAACCTTTACAACCC
The DNA here is from genome assembly GCA_029206835.1 of Rana muscosa. Lineage (NCBI taxonomy): Eukaryota > Metazoa > Chordata > Amphibia > Anura > Ranidae > Rana > Rana muscosa. The sequence goes on from CM055127.1 coordinate 51,069,160, forward strand.
CTTTAAGGTGAAAAGAAGAAGGAGACCATCTTTTGAAAAGAAGGACGATCGTGGGCGCAACACCGCCATATCCTTATGGAGGACCAAGTAAGGCGACTTGCAGGACAAGGCCGCCAACTCAGACACCCGTCTAACCGAAGTAATGGCCACTAAGAAGGCCACCTTCTGGGACATAGTCAAGAGAGGAATCTCTCCGATATTCTCAAAGGAGTGTTCTTGGAGAATCGAGATGCATCAAATTCAGATCCCAAGTAGGGAGAGGAGGCTTGACAGGGGAGATCACATGGCGTACCCCCTGCACAAAAGGTGTCAAGCAAGGAATGGCCCAGTAGTGGTCGTTGAAAAAGACAGCCCGGGCCGAAATCCGACCCTCAATGGTATGCAAGGCCAGCTTTTGGGTCACACCACGCTGTAAGAACAGCAAAATCCTGGGAATGGAATACGTCCGAAGACGCCACTCAAGTTCCTCGCACATAGCGATGTAAGCCTTCCAGTTACGGTGATATTTCCCGTGCCAACAACATAGAAGAGATGACCGACTCAGAGAGAACTCGGTCCTTCAGCATCTGGCTTTAAACAGCCATGCCATTAAAGCCAAGGACTGTAAAGCAGGATGAAGTATGGGATCATGAGACAGAAGGTCCACCCCAATAGGCAGTCGCCAAGGAACGTCTGCGACTAGCCGAAGTAGATCGGCGTACCAATGTCGCCGTTCCGGAGCAATGAGGATCACCGGAATGGCCTCAGCCCCTACTCTGCGAAGCAGGCAAGGCAACAGTAGCAGAGGGTAAGCATATACAAGGCGATACTGCCCCCACGGGCTTCCAATGTATCTGACGCGTCTGCCCAGGGGTCCCTGGACCTGGCCACAATCTTGCCACCTTGCGAGTGAGTCGAGAGGCCATGAGGTCCACATCCGGTGCCCCACCTCCAGTAAAGGAGGTGGAAACGCCTCCGGATGCAAGGACCCTTCCCCTGCAATGCACACGGCCGACAGGACCGTCTTGCAGCGAGATGTATGAAAATTCCAAAGAGACTCTGCAATGTATCGGAGAAGAGAGGCCCCAGTGAACAGGGTGCCTCAACTGTTGGCCAATAAAGGCAACTTGACAGAGCTTCCCTAGAAACTCGGTCAAAGGACCAGTACCTCAGCCTCCACAGGTGGCACAAACCCACCCCGGGCACAGAAACCCTAAAGGCTAAAGCAGTTGCAGTGCACCTGCTAGTCAACTGATAGATGAAGCAGAGGCTTTTGCCCAGTCATTGAGCTACAGAAACGCCAGAGACGCAGCCACTAACGGGCGTGACGCTAACCTCAGCCTGGCGAACACAGTCCAAGCCAGCGCTTCTGATCCACCACTGAAAGCAGGTGGAAAGTGGTACCCCTGAAACCAGGGATCCTTATGACAATGCTCCATCCAGCAGCTACCCATGTTTATAGTTAAAATATGTATTGCATCAAACGCGCAAATAGAGTGTGGGAGGAAACCCACCCAGCCACAAAGGGCATAATACAACCACATACGGCGTATGTAGTTTAGTATGTGTGGATAAACCTATTAAAACACGTTTATACTGTGCCAGCGACGAAGGCGCGCACATCAGGGCTTGGACGTAAACCAGCCACGCAGATTGCGTACACAACCGTGTAGGTATGTTAGCCTGCGAATAAACAAATTGCACATGTTTATACTGTGCATAGCGCTGAAAATGCGCACACCATTGGAACGCGGGGGAGAAACCGGAGCACCCGGATAAAACCCACGCAGACTGCATACGCATACCGTGTAGGTATTATAGTATGTGTGCTAAACATTTTGCACAAGCCTATGTGTGCATAGCACCGAAGGCGTGCACACCGTTGGCGCATGGGAGGAACCGAAGTACCCCAAAAATACCCAGAGAAAGCAATACCTACAACTACTGTGAATGCATTTAGTGTTGTGTATAAACATAGTGTATGTTTACACCGTGTATTGCACCAAAGGCACGCATGTCATGTAGCGTGGGCGGAAACCAGGAGGAAACCCACGCAGACTGCACAGACATACCGGGTAGGTATGTTAGTATGTGGATATCAAATCGCACAAATTTAGGCTGTGCATAGCGTCGAAGCGCCCATACCAATGGAGTGTGGGAGGGAACCGGAGTACCCGGAGGAAACCCACACAGACTGCATACCGTGTAGGTATTATAGCATGCGTGATAAACATTGAACATGTTTAACTGTGCAGAGGGCCAAAGGCGCACATATCAGCGCGTGGGAGGAAAGCGGAACACCCGGAAGAAGCCCACGCAGACAGCACACAGATACCGTGTAGGAATGATAGCATGTGAATAAACATATTGCACATGTTTATGCTGTGCATTTCCATTGGAGCGTGGGGGGAAACCGGAACCCCACGCAAACAGTATACCCATACTGTAAACATGTATCGTATGTGCAATAAACATATCTATACTGTGCAGAGAGCCGAAGCGCACATACCATGAGAGCGCGGGAGGACACCGGAGCCCCCGGCGGAAACCTGCGCCGACCCAGAGTATAATACATACATATACTGTGAATGTATCTAGAGTCGTGTATAAACATATTTTGGACGTTTAGATCATGTATGGCACTGCAACACAGCATTGGAACGTGGGGGGGGGGGGGGACACACCCAAGCAGGCACAGAGACCAATAACACATACATACATTGTGAATGTATGCAGTGTAAAGGTATGGGATGAGTTTAAATTATGGCGCATAATCTTCTCTGTATCATTCCAACCTGCTTGACTGTGCTGCCGAAGCAGCATGCAGGTAACAGGTAACCTCTGATCCTCAGACCGTGTGTGTGTCAGAGCTTTCCCCAGGAAATGGCGAGAAACCACAGGTGCAGAGACCCTGTTGTTGCCTCAGGACATCACACAGAAGGCTCACAGGGACTAGAGACATAAATGAATAAAGTCCCCCCCCCCCCCCCACCATGCTGCACCGACCATGGGGAGGGAAACACTGTGTACCACTGTACCATCCATGCCGCACTTGACGCAGCGTGAGGAAAACAGTGAGGAAGCTGTGTAAAAGAAAAGCTTGAAGGAACCAAGGGAAACAGCGTCCACCTGAGGTACCTCAGTCACAGCACCCAGCTTGAGAGTGTTCCTCACATCATCAATGAGTTCACTTACAAGCGCGCTGTCATTCACGGACACAGAACTGGAGTCTTCCTCACAAGGGAATGTCCTGTTCATAAACATTAAAATATTCAGAGCTAGGGTCCTGAGCACAGTAGCTAGACCCATATCTGAATCAGAGCACTCCTTCACTAAAGATTTTTGTGGGGAGAGGGGGCTTATAGCTCCTTTCACTCGCACACCGCTTCCATTCTGACAAGGAATGATTCCAGGACTGCCGACAACTGGTCCATAAGGACCGCAGGTGCAGGAGCACTGCCAGTTGCCTCAGGCAAGTGTGGAGAGCAGGTGTATCAGACTCCATATCGCCACCCTCTGAGACCTTATACCAGGGCTTGACAAATTTGCTTCGAATCTAGGAGCCAGCTAAAAAAGTTAGGCGCCAGGAACGCGCCCTGTCCCGCCGAGCTTGCGCGCAGAAGCGAACGCATACGTGAGTAGCGCCCGCATATGAAAGCGGTGTTCAAACCACACGTGAGGTATCGCCGCGATCGGTAGAGCGACAGTAATAATTCTAGCCCTAGACCTCCTCTGTAACTCAAAACATGCAACCTGTAGAATTTTTTAAACGTCGCCTATGAAGATTTTAAAGGGTAAAAGTTAGTCGCCATTCCACGAGCGGGCGCAATTTTGAAGCGTGACATGTTGGGTATCAATTTACTCGGCGTAACATTATCTTTCACAATATAAAAAAAAAATTGGCCTAACTTTACTGTTGTCTTATTTTTTTATAAAAAAAATAAGTGTATTTTTTCCCCAAAAAGTGCGCTTGTAAGACCGCTGCGCAAATACGGCGTGACAGAAAGTTTTGCCATGACCGCCATTTTATTCTCTAGGGTGATATTATATATATATATATATATATATATATATATATATATATATATATATATATATATATATATATATATATATATATATATATATATATAATATGTTTGGGGGTTCTAATTAGAGGGAAGGAGATGGCAGGGAAAACAGACAGGGGAAGCTCCATTAGCATTGCAATACCAATGGCCACCACAAGATGGCGCTAGACCACAGAAGGAAGCATAGGCCTGCAGAAGGCTGCAAAGCCGCGGCCTCAATTACCAGCCGGCGCTGCCCGACGTGATCCCGCGGAGGGGGGGGGCACGAAGACACAGGATACCCCAGCTGTGCTGCCCCAGGTCGTTAATTCTAGTCGCAATGGCGACCTGGCGCCCGGGGTTTGTCGAGCCCTGCCTTATACACTACTACAGTGAATATACATTCCACCCACTGGCTACGCTGAGGAGGGGATACCCAAAGGACTCACCAACCCTTAAGGACCGCTCAGTTCTGCTGAAGAAACCACGCTGTGAGCCTGAGGAGAGTGAAGAATCTGTGAGGAGATGCGCACCGCAGCCGCTAGAGGCCGAAACCAAAAGTAAATGTGCGGCGTCTACAAGAAAATGGCCGCCGGCCGCAGCTATAACTGCGCCATTGAACCACGGCAAGATGGCCGCCGAGCGCGAAATTGAAAGGCAAACAGCGCTAATGGCGCACGCAATAACCACCTCACACCAGGAAAACTGCCCCTCAGCCCAGAGCCCACTACAGACATGAGCGCCCAGCCACGCCAGAGTGACCCCCAAGCACCCCCACAGCACAGCACCAGTACAGGGTGCAGAGAGCAGCATAACAGGGGGGAGACAGGGAGAAACCCCCCATATAAAGAAACACAGCCAGCATGTACTCACCTGCAGTAGGAGAGACTACTTAGCCGTCCCTTTCAGGGACCCACTGGCTTGTTTCAGACAGACCTATCACAGAGCAGTACTGCATAGCTGTTGGCCCGGTCCACCGCAAAAGATACAGTCAGTCAGGTACTGTTCAATCTTGAAAGGACCGCGGGAGCCAAAAGCAACCCCTGGAGTCATGGGGCATGTCGTGAACTGAGTCTCACGCAAACAAGGCGAGGATCAGCACGCTCGATGGTTGGACAGGGAACACTACGAGGATACCAGTGTACCCAACCTGTTGCCCAGCCGACAGTTGATTGAAGGTCTCAAAAATAAAATAAAAATTCCCAAACGAATAAAATGTAAAAGTAAAATCTTCCAGGAGACTGGCTCCTGAGAGAGCTACGTCTTCTGCTAGGCAGAAAAAAACCGAGGCTGCTAGTTGCAGGTGGGAGGGTAATGTCCGGAGGGACCGCCCCCCTGGGCGGGGCTGTTCAAATCTGGTTTGTTCTAGAACAGGGATATGCAATTAGCGGACCTCCAGCTGTTGCCAAACTACAAGTCCCATCATGCCTCTGCCTTTGGGTGTCATGCTTGATGCTGTCAAATGTCTCGCTATGCCTCATGGGACTTGTAGTTTGGCAACAGCTGGAGGTCCGCTAATTGCATATCCCTGTTCTAGAATGTATGTTTCTAACATCTAACAGTCTGCCTAGATCTTCTCCTGCGAGCAGGGACATATACCCACACGTTTACAGTATCCAGCCGTGTCAGTCCATGGACGATAAGAGAAATAGGATTTTTGTACTCACCGTAAAATCCGTTTCTCTGACATCCATGGACTGACACAGCCTCTTAACACTTTACCCGTGGGTTATGTCCCTGCGTCTTCTCCTGCAAGCAGGGACTTAACCCACGGGTAAAGTGTTAAGAGGCTGTGTCAGTCCATGGACGATAAGAGAAAATATTTCTTCAAGAGACTGGCTCTGAAAAGAGCCACGTCCTCTCCTCTGCTAGGCAGAAAAAAAAACTGAGGCTGCAGGTAGGAGAGTTATGTCCGGAGGGACTGTACAGCTCTGGTAAATGAATGCATGTTAAAACATCTAACATTCTGCCTAGTCTTCTATGAGCAGGAACATAGCCTCTTCATTCTTGACAAAGTGGGTTATGTCAGTCAATGGACGGTAAGAGAAATAAAAATTCAAATGACCTTTTTAAAAATGTTATTGCATTTCAGTGTAAATATGAGATCCGAGGTCTTTTTCACCCCAGATCTCATATTTAGGCCTCATGCCCACGGACGTTTTTACAGCCGCGTTTGAGCATTTTTTACAGCTTAAAAACGCCTGTCCATGTTAGTCTATAGCTTCATGCCCGCATAGGCGTTTAAGCTGCAAATAGCATAGGCGTTTTTTAAGCTGCAAATAGCATAGGCGTTTTTTAAGCTGCAAATAGCAGGACCAGTGCGTTCCGCGGTGTCGGCGTTAGGCATAAAAAAACGAAGCGTTAAACGTGCGAAAACGCTGCAAATGCGTTTGAGCTCCGGCATTTTTTTTCTAAAAAAAAATACAACGGCGGAGCTCAAAAACTGCAATTGCGGCATTTCCGCGCGTTTAACGCTTCGCGTTTTTTTTTATGCCCAACGCCGACACCGGGGAACGCACTGGTCCTGGGTTTTTTTTTACAGCTTAAAAACCCCTATGCTATTTGCAGCTCAAAAACACCTAGGTGGGCATGAAGCTATAGACTAACATGGACAGGCGTTTTTAAGCTGTAAAAAACGCTCAAAAAGGCGGCTGTAAAAACGTCCGTGGGCATGAGGCCTTAAGATGTCCTGTCATGCTTTTTTTCTATTACAAGGGATGTTTACATTCCTTGTAATAGGAAAAAAAATTTTTGTTAAAATAACAGCGTAAAAATAAAAAAAAAATTTTTTTTATATAAATGTAACACGCCCCGTCCCGACGAGTTCGCACACAGAAGCGAACGCATACGTGAGTAGCACCCGGATATGTAAACGGTGTTCAAACCACACATGAGGTATCGCCGCGATCGTTAGAGCAATAACTCTAGCCCTAGACCTCCAAATCAAAACATGCATCCTGTAGAATTTTTTAAACATCGCCTACGGAGATTTTTAAGGGCAAAAGTTTGTCGCCATTCCACGAGCAGATGCAATTTTGAAGCGTGACATGTTTGGGTATCAATTTACTCGGTGTAACATCTGCGCAAATACAGTGAGATATAAAGTATTGCAACGACCGCCATTTTATTCTCTAGGGCGTTAGAAAAATATATACCGGTATATAATGTTTGCCGCACAGGGATGTTGGCTTTGAAGCCGCACTAGTGTGAACCGGTGTTCTATCGAGAAAGGCCTTCTGTCGAAAAATACCTCCGATGGGTCTCTGCATGCGCAGGCAATGTCACTCCAGCCGATATGTTGATCCGCTGGTGTGACGTCAACACTGTGCATGGGCAGATTGTCTGAGGTATTTTTAACGGGAGACAGTATTCGGCGGCCAGTATTCAAAGCTTTGCAAACAGCGGAGGGAGAATGTACTTGTCAGATGCTGCTTCATCATTGTGGGCCAGATTTTCCGTGTGCTGAAGGGGGGGTTTTGCTTGTGTCCAAGGGCATGTTGCAACACACACAAAACCCACCCTTGATCACTTCAGCCCCAGAAGGCTTTACCCACTTCCTGACCAATCCATTTTTTGCAATACGGCACTGCGTTGCTTTAACTGGCAATTGCACAGTTGTGCAACGCTATACCCAAACAAAATTGTCGTTTTTTTGCCCCCACAAATAGAGCTTTCTTTTGGTAGCATTTTATCACCTCTGCAGTTTTTATTATTTGCGCTATAAACAAAAAAAAAAAAAAAAAAAAAAAAGGGGAACCCCATTGGTTTGCGCAAAAGTTATCGAGTCTACAATATAGGGGATAGATTTATGTTTTGTTTTTTTTTACTAGTAATGGTGGCGATCAGTGATTTTTGGCGGGACTAAAACAAACAGATCGGACACCTGACATTTGACACTTTTTTGGGTAACCAGTGACATGGTAATCAGTAAATATATCAATAGAAGTAATCAGTGCTAAAAATATGCACTGTTATTGTACTAATGACACCGGTAGGAAAGGGGTTAACATCGGGGGCAAAAAATGCGTTAAATGTGTTCCCCATTTTCTAACCGTATGGGGGACTGTGTGACTGGGGAAACACACCGGTCCGTCTTCATGCATTTTCCTCGTTTACACAAGCAGATCCCCGTTCTTTCACTGCGGGGAACGATCGCGGGTGGTCAGTGGACATCGAGTCCACCGGACCCACTGATTAGCTCCCCCGCTGACCAATGGGAGCGTGCGCGCAACCATAAAATTGAGTTCATGAGGCGACGTACACCCAAGGCGATTTATGGGAACAAGCCAACCTGCCGCAGTAGAACAACGGTGGCTGGTTGGCAAGCATTTAAAGTTTAAACACGCCTATAACCTGCTCCGTAACAGCGAGGCTCAATCTGACAACTACGTTCCCCCCGCTGTTTGCATAGGATCGAATAATGCCTCTAATGATATCCACACACACTCTGTTGACGTCACGCCAGCTGATAAACATCAGCTGGAGGGACGTTTGGTACTGCGCATGCGCAGACCCATCGGAGGCATTTCTTGATAGAACACTGGCACTTAAGGGCCCGTTTGCTAAACTGCAGCCATTTAGTGTGCAGGCAGCAGCTATTTTCGACTGCAGACCTGTGCACCAGAGGAGACGTGACGCACGGTTAATCGCATCACACAGCTCCTTTTTTGGCTTGTTAGAACTTTATGTGAAGCACACAAAGTGACACTTCATGTCTCTACACAGCAGCCGGCTGTGTGGTGATATGCAGGGTCATCCAATGAGTTGCAATATTATACAAGCGTATTGTAGTGTGAACATGACACAGAAAAATACCATATTGTGCGTGTCATTACATTTATCCATGAGGAAAACTCTGATAAGCACACATAGTGTGAATGGGGCCTGTTATGAGAGAATAAGAGGCTGTGAATGAGGTGAGAGGTGTGCCAAGGGATGGCAGCCGGGCACACCGGGTGGAGACATATGTGGTGCAGCAGGTGGTAGGGAGCGGCCAGAATAACCCACACAAGAGCCGAGGCCAGCTCCGTCCTCCACAGTCAGCACTTTATGTCCTCTCTATGGTGAGGGCAGACATCCCAGGAAGCATTCATTAGAAGTGAGGAGAGAGGAGCGCTCACCTCACACACCTGTCGCTAGAAAACAAGACTAAGCCCCGCGATAACACTCCGCCACACACATAACACAGGCCTCTATGTCATTAGAGCACGGTCTCAGCACAGGAAAACCACTCACCGTGTTCCGGTTCTGTCAGACATTCCGAGCAGAACGCCATATTCCTTAGCGTCCCCACATCTCTTTCCTTTTCCGCCCGGCCAGCGCTGCGATTGGTGCAACTCTGCGCATGCGCCTTTCGGCTGTCGTCTGGTGACCGCCCAGTGTAGTCGTTCATAGGTGTGCTCGTAGTATGGGGTGCTGGTTCACGTGACCACCTAGAGAGGTCTACATCTACAATACATAAATAGAACAGCACAGCGGATGGTCACCTATGACTTATATAAACTGAGGCTCACTCTTACAGATATTAGAAAGTTCTCTCTTCTGTTTTATTTAATTTCTTCTTTTTAACCCATTACCTACCAGGGGAAATTTACATTCTTTTACACACGTTAAAATCTGATTTTGTTTGCTAGAAAATTAGCATAGGTTCACACGTGTGCGGTGCTGGGAATCGCATGTGATTCGGACAGGAATCACAACACTTTCCTTTTCAAATCACGTGCAATTTTGTGTAGTGCCATTTGAGCCTATTCATTTTCGTATTGTCCAAATCCCACCGCACCCGCACCAAAAGGGTGCATGCACCCTGGAAACGGATCACATGCGTGTTCTCACCCATGTGATCTGATTCTGCCAATCACACTGCATTTTACAAACTGTTTTTGGGGTGTCACTAACATTGACACCTGCAGCAGTTCTAGGATTGTCACATCATCCCCTTAAAACTGAACACATATTAATTACACAGGATCTGTGGCTGATTAAGGTGGTAATTAAACTCAATTGGTGCCTAAAGCTGACCATACATTATACAATTTACTTATTAAATTTCCTTTAGATTTACCTTCAACTATGTAGTGCAAGGGCCTGCCTCATTGCATACAAATTGAAAGTGTTTAGGTTTTTTTATGGTTTTGGTAAATCTAAAAGAAAATTGTACACGAAAATTGTATAATGTATAGCCAGCCTTATCTGAATTAAATTAGCCTCAGAACCTGTGTAATTCATATGTGTTCGCCGGGTTTAAAGGGATGAGGTGGCAACCCTAAGCAGTTCGCATAAAGGGAGTGCGATTGTGATGCGGTGTGGAAAACGCACAGGAATCTCTGCAAATCCAGCACTGCATCAGTGTGAACTATAGCCCCATACACATGGTCGGACTTCCATCAGACTTTTCCCTGGATTTTTGTCCGAAGGGAGTTGGCCGGGCACACCCATAGCATACACACTCTCAGACTTTTCTGCAAACTTTCCCAAAACTTTTTGCAACATCACATGGTATTTCTGCTCTTTTATGCTCTTTACCGCCACCCTTTGGTCAACTTCTGCTATTGTTGGTTGATTTTAACATTAGTTGTTTTGTCCATCGGACAAAAGTCCTATGGTTTTCTGTACACACGGTAGGACTTTGCTCCATCGGACTTTTGTTGGGCAAAAGTTTGTTCGTTTGCAGACCCAACTTTTGTCCGATGAAAACAAAACCAAACGAAAAAAAGTTTGTCCGATGGAGCGTACACACGGTCGGATTGTTGGTCCAACTTGCTTAAAACGAAGTTTGTTGGGCAAAAGTCCGACTGTGTGTACGGGGCTTAAGACTTTGCACCGTAGGACTTTTAGCGAACTTTTGTCCGATGAAAACTGTAAGGTATAAGAAGATCATGAACCAATATTCATGGTTAGAGTTCTCCTCAAATATATATATATTTTACAATAATGTTTCTCTGACATGAGTGTGAACAAGATGTGACTTTTTGTGGTTAAGCTAATCTTTCTTCTGTGTAACAGGCATGTATATTTAGGTTGAAATGTGACTTTGTGGTTAGGCCTTTTCCGGGAAAAAGTTTATCTCACTTCTGCTTTTTAACTGACAGATTGACCACACTGACATCTGGCGTTTCTTATCTTCCTGTTTCAAATGTCAGAACATGTCTAGTTTGACCACAATTGACGTATGTTAACTGACCGCTTTTGCAGAAGTCAAAAAACCTGTTAAAATTTATTTTTGTCTAACTCATGAGGTTTTTGCTTATTGCTGATAGGTCCATAGGAGGGAGGCAACTTTTCTCGCTGTGTATAAAAAAGGACATGTAACCATTAAACCACATATTCTAGTATACCCATTCACTGTTTATTGGTGTCTTGAATATCCGACCGGTCAGAGAGACTTCCACAGATCCTGAGTCCAGCTCGAGCCAAGAAGGTCCAACAGAACCAAACAGTACCAGAACCTTTCAAAAACCGAAAAAGTTTGTCCGATGGAGCGTACACATGGTAGGATTTTTTTAAAACCTGCTCATTTTGAAGTTTGTTGTCAAAAAGTACTACCGTGTGTATGGGCCTTTAAGCCCCGTACACACGGTCGGACTTTTGGCCAACAAACTTCATTTTGAGCAAGTTGGACCAACAATCCGACCATGTGTACGCTCCATCGGACAAACTTTTTTTGCTTTTTTCTTGTTTTCATCAGACAAAAGTTGGGTCTGCAAACGGACAAACTTTTGCCCAACAAAAGTCAGATGGAGCAAAGTCTGACCGTGTGTACAGAAAACCATCAGACTTTTGTCCGATGGACAAAAAAACTAATGTTAAAATCAATCAACAATAGCAGAAGTTGGCCAAAGGGTGGCGGTAAAGAGCAGAAAAACCACGTGATGTTGCAAAAAGTTTTGGGAAAGTTTGCAGAAAAGTCCTGTGGTGTGTATGCTATGGGTGTGCCCGACCAACTCCGTTCGGACAAAAAAACACGGAAAAGTCAGATGGAAGTCCGACCGTGTGTATGGGGCTTAAGAATCCCCAAACACTGAGGGGTTGATTTACTAAAACTGGAGAGTTCAAAATCTGGTGTAGCTGTACATGGCAGCCAATCAGCTTCTAACTTCTACTTTAATTGAACAAGATGAACTAAAGGCAAAACATCTTTTTTCATTTTGAATAGAGTTAAGCCCCGTACACACGGTCGGACTTTTGCCCAACAAACTTTGTTTTAAGCAAGTTGGACCAACAATCCGACCGCGTGTACGCTGCATCGGACAAACTTTTTTTCGTTTAGTTTTGTTTTCATCGGACAAAAGTTGGGTCTGCAAACGGACAAACTTTTGCCCAACAAAAGTCCGATGGAGCAAAGTCCTACCTTATCTTGGTTCCTGAAAGGAGTATCGGTGTTGATCAGAATGGACAACGCCACGGCAGTGTCATACGTGAAGAGGCAAGGGGGGACACGGAGTTCCATGCTTCTTTTAGAAGTCGAACCTATTATGACTTGGGAAGCGTGGAAAAATTCACGCATCCCCTGTGCTGCAAAAAACAAAGGTTCAAAAGAAAACTCTGGTACCAATAAAAAGTTATTTCAAAGGAATATGATCCTTATAAAAGACTAATGAGATATAAGTGATGGGTGCTGCATCTAAAAAAATAGCTGGAATATACAGCTATACAAAAATATTCACAAAGAATAAAAAAAATGCGCTACCAACAAATATGTGCAAAAATCAAAGTGCAAACTGGAATACAATTAATACAAAAAAATGTCCCAAGAAAAATTATCAATTAGTGTCCCAATAAACACAAAAAGAAAAACATTTTTTTGAAGTGACTGTAAATAGGTTGTGAGGTGACTCGCTGCATTCAAAATTTCATAAAAAAGAAATTGTGGCAGGGAAGGGTTGAAGTCTTCCTCTACAAGTAAAAACTGTGAAGTGACTGTAAATAGGTTGTGAGATGACTCGCTGCATTCAAAACTGCATGAAAAAGGAAATTGTAGCAGGGAAGGATTGGAATCTTCCTCTGACAGTTTTCCAGCCAGATGACATAAAAATGGAAAGAGTGGGGGCTTACCGACTCCGGTGGATCTCTATTACGGAGATCATACAGGCTCAGCACATCAAAAGCATCCGTCCTGAAGCTGGTCCGCTCTCTCCCTTGGATCGTTCAGGGACACAGTTTCCTTGTAGTCAGGATCGATTCCCCAATGATTCAGTATGGATATCAAAAAAGAGATAGGGGGAGACAATTATTGCCTCCTTCCCTGTTGATGCCTTGTATAGGAGAAACGCAGCGTCGGGCGGAGCAATCATCTCTGACGTCACCACGCTCCAGCTCAGTGGTCTGAGCCGCGGCTGGTTGTCTTATTTACACCGCGTTTTTTAAAATACTTTTGTTCAGAGACTCTGGATGTTAGCTCCTGTTGTTTTAATAAAGGGACCTTTTGTTGATATACTGCACCATGAGTCTCCCCCTATCTCTTTTTTGATATCCATACTGAATCATTGGGGAATCGATCCTGACTACAAGGAAACTGTGTCCCTGAACGATCCAAGGGAGAGAGCGGACCAGCTTCAGGACGGATGCTTTTGATGTGCTGAGCCTGTATGATCTCCGTAATAGAGATCCACCGGAGTCGGTAAGCCCCCACTCTTTCCATTTTTATGTCATCTGGCTGGAAAACTGTCGGAGGAAGATTCCAATCCTTCCCTGCTACAATTTCCTTTTTCATGCAGTTTTGAATGCAGCGAGTCATCTCACAACCTATTTACAGTCACTTCACAGTTTTTACTTGTAGAGGAAGACTTCAACCCTTCCCTGCCACAATTTCTTTTTTATGAAATTTTGAATGCAGCGAGTCACCTCACAACCTATTTACAGTCACTTCAAAAAAATGTTTTTCTTTTTGTGTTTATTGGGACACTAATTGATAATTTTTCTTGGGACATTTTTTTGTATTAATTGTATTCCAGTTTGCACTTTGATTTTTGCACATATTTGTTGGTAGCGCATTTTTTTTAATTATTTGTGAATATTTTTATTATTTGTGAATATTATGACTTGGGCCCAGAAAAATCTGGCCAACATATCAGCAGTTTTCATTCCTGGAGTTCAGAACTCCCAGGCAGATTTCCTCTCACGGACTCAACTAGACAACAACGAATGGTCCCTCCATGTGCAGTCATTCAAATGGATTCTGTCCCTGGGAGTCAATCCAGAGGTGGACCTATTCGCTTCCCCCTGCAATTCCAAAGTAGCGAAGTTCTACACTCGGGGCCGTCGCAGCCAGGCATTCGGAACGGATGCCCTGACAGATTGATGGAGGTTCAAGAGGGCATATGCCTTTCCCCCGATCCCAATTATTCTCAAGTTCCTGCGGAGACTCCAAGCGGAATCAGAAGAAGTAACAGTGGGGGCTCCCTACTGGCCGAACAGGCCTTGGTTTCCTCTCTTGATCCAACTGAGCTACCGGGACCCAGTACCTCTTCCTCTCAGGCCGGACCTTCTCTCTCAAGGGTCACTCCTACACCCTTGTCCGGCATTGATGAGACTGACGGTCTGGTTCTTGAGAGGGAGAGGCTGGAATCCCTTGGTTGCGCCTCTAGAGTGATTTCTACACTGTCGAGCTCAAGAAGGGCAAGTACTAACAAGGTCTACGGAAGAATCTGGGCCAAATTCGTCGAGTTCTCCTCTGCTTCGGGGAGGTCCTTCAGAAATCCAGGAGTTCAAGATGTTCTCAGTTTTCTTCAAACCGGACTAGACTTACCCTTATCTGTCAGTTTTTTGAGAGTTCAAGTTTCGGCCTTATCAGCTTTCTCTGGGATCTCATGGGCAGTCCATCCCTTAGTCCGGCAATTTTTCCGGGGGGGCGTCAAGAATTAAACCCCAAAGGAAACCAAGATTTCCCAAGTGGGATCTCCCCCTCGTTCTAGATTCACTGACTGGACTCAGTACGACGGGGCCCTCCCCGTCCTCCATTAAGGACTTTTCAGCAAAAGTAGCCTTCTTAGTCGCCATCACCTCGGCTAAGAGGGTCTCTGAGATCGGGTCACTGGGTCATGAAGAACCTTTTCTTACATTTTTCCGGATCGAGTAGTCCTTATACCCATGTTGGGTTCAAACCCGAAAGTGTCTTCAGTATTCCACGAGAATCAGGAAATTGTTCTTCCTACATTCAAGTCTCCGGAATCTATTGAAACTCATCCATTGGATATAGGCAAAATCCTGAAAGAATATTAGGAGGTTACTTCTCCCTTCAGACGATCTGATCATCTATTCGTACTGCATTCAGGCAGCAATAAAGGGAAGAAAGCTTCAACCAGGACAATTGCATCCTGGATTGTCCAAACAATCCAACAAGCATATAGGGCTAAGGGCTTGGCTCCTCCACAGGCGGTGACGGCACACACCACCAGAGGGATGGCAGCATCTTGGGCGGCGGCCCGACACGTGGCTCCAGATGTCATCTGCAAAGCGGCCTCGTGGGCCTCTATCAATACATTTATGGCCCACTACTGTATAGAGCCTGCATCACTGTCTTCTGTTAATTTTGGGTTAAGAATCCTGTCGGTTGACGGGACAAATTAAAACAATTTTCTTTCTGCATACCCTCCCGTGTGGTCTGGCTAGTTATTTCCCACACGTAGGCTGCCATGGAGTCTGTCAGGAAATAGGAAAATTTATTATCAAATACTTACCGTAATTTTCCTTTCCTGATGGACTCCATGGCAGACGGAGTTCCCACCCTAAAAGAAAATAATAATGAAAGAGAGAAAGTAAGTGTCCAAGAGTCGGCTAGTTACGGAACACAGTACTGAGAGGTGAGCTTACTTTTATGGGTATGTGGTCTCATAGCATTGGAGAGGAGGCGGGGTTAACCCACACGTAGGCTGCCATGGAGTCCATCAGGAAAGGAAAATTACGGTAAGTATTTGATAATAAATTTTCCTATTTCTTTTTCTCTTCTCAGTAAAACGGTGAGACCAACATCTAGAGTTTAGAAACCTTTCCACAGTGCAATTTCTGCTGAGAGCAAAGCTGCAATTTGTAAATATTGCGAGAAGAAATATTTTTTTCAAAATGCTATAAGAATGACAAAACACTCACGTAATGTCAAAACACACTTTCTGATGCTTCTGCATCATTACAAAGTGTTTCTTTACCAGCAGCATCTTCAAGAAAGGAAGTGTTACAAACCTTGGCCTCCCAAAAATATGCAATCCCTTTATTTATATGAATGATTATGATTATATTATATGATTATACAGTTGTGCTCATAAGTTTACATACCCTGGGAGAATATGAATGATAACACAAAAACTTTTCTTTCACTCATGGTTAGTGTTTGGCTGAAGCCATTTATTATCAATCAACTGTGTTTAATCTTTTTAAATCCTAATGGCAACAGAAACTACCCAAATGACCCTGATCAAAAGTTTACATACCCCATTTCTTAATACTGTGTACTTCCCCCTTTAACCACTTAAGCCCCGGACCATTTTGTAGCTAAAGGCCCAGAGGTGTTATCAGAATTTTGCACTGCGCTGCTTTAACTGTAAATTGTGCGGACATGCAATGTTGTACCCAAACGAAATTTGCGTCCTTTTCTTCCCACAAATAGAGCTTTCTTTTAATGCTATTTGATTGCCTCTGCGATTTTTATTTTTTGCGATATAAACGGAAAAAGACCAAAAATGATATTTTCTAATTTTTGTTATAAGAAAAATGGAATAAACTCAATTTTAGTCATACATTTAGGCCAAAATTTATTCAGCCACATGTCTTTAGTAAAAAAAAATGACAATAAGCGTATATTTATTGGTTTGCACAAAAGTTATAGCGTCTACAAACTAGGGTACATTTTCTGGAATTTACACAGCTTTAAATTTATGACTGCCTATCTAATTTCTTGAGGTGCTAAAATGGCAGGGCAGTACAAAACCCCCCAAATTACCCCATTTTGGAAAGTAGACACCCCAAGGAAATTGCTGAGAGGCATGTTGAGCCCATTGAATATTTTTTTTTTGTCCCAAGTGATTGAATAATGACAAAAAAAAAATACAAAAAGTTGTCACTAAATGAAATATTGCTCACACATGCCATGGTTATATGTGGAATTGCACCCCAAAATACATTCTGCTGCTTCTCATGAGTACGGGGATACCACATGTGTGGGACTTTTTAGGAGCCTAGCCACGTACCGTACCCCGGAAACTAAGCACCGCCTTCAGGATTTCTATGGGTGTAAATTTTTGATTTCACTCCTCACTGCCTATCACAGTTTCGGAGGCCATGGAATGCCCAGATGGCACAAACCCCCCCAAATGACCCCATTTTGGAAAGTAGACACCCCAAGCTATTTACTGAGAGGTATGTTGAGTCCATGGATTATTTTATATTTTGCCACAAGTTGCGGGAATATGACAAACTTTTTTTTTTTTGCACAAAGTTGTCACTAAATGATATATTGCTCACACATGCCATGGGCATATGTGAAATTACACCCCAAAATACATTCTGCTGCTTCTCCTGAGTACGGGGATACCACATGTGTGGGACTTTTTGAGAGCCGCGTACGGGGCCCCAAAAACCAAGCACCGCCTTCAGGATTTCTAAGGGCGTAAATTTTTGATTTCACTCCTCACTACCTATCACTACCTATCACAGTTTCGAAGGCCATAAAATGCCAAAATAGCACAAAACCCCCCCAAATGACCCCATTTTGGAAAGTAGACACCCCAAGCTATTTACTGAGAGGCATGTTGGGTCCATGGAAAATTTTATATTTTGCCACAAGTTGCGGGAATATGACAAACTTTTTTTTTTTGCACAAAGTTGTCACTAAATGATATATTGCTCACACATGCCATGGGCATATGTGAAATTACACCCCAAAATACATTCTGCTGTTTCTCCTGAGTACGGGGATACCACATGTGCGGGACTTTTTGGGAGCCTAGCCGCGTACGGGACCCCAAAAACCAAGCACCGCCTTCATGATTTCTAAGGGCATACATTTTTGATTTCACTCCTCACTACCTATCACTACCTATCACAGTTTTGAAGGCCATAAAATGCCAAGATGGCACAAAACCCCCCCAAATGACCCCATTTTGGAAAGTAGACACCCCAAGCTATTTGCTGAGAGGCATGTTGAGCCCATTGAATATTTTTTTTTTGTCCCAAATGATTGAATAATGACAAAAAGAAAA
Organism: Rana muscosa; assembly: GCA_029206835.1. Taxonomy (NCBI): domain Eukaryota; kingdom Metazoa; phylum Chordata; class Amphibia; order Anura; family Ranidae; genus Rana; species Rana muscosa. The sequence goes on from CM055127.1 coordinate 51,087,380, forward strand.
AAAAATGTACAAAAAGTTGTCACTAAATGATATATTGCTCACACATGCCATGGTTATATGTGGAATTGCACCCCAAAATACATTCTGCTGCTTCTCCTGAGTACGGGGATACCACATGTGTGGGACTTTTTGGGAGCCTAGCCACGTACGGGACCCCAAAAACCAAGCACCGCCTTCAAGGTTTCTAAGGGCATAAATTTTTGATTTCACTCCTCACTACCTATCACAGTTTTGAAGGCCATAAAATGCCAAGATAACACAAAACCCCCCAAAATGACCCCATTTTGGAAAGTAGACACCCCAAGGAAATTGATGAGAGGCATGTTGAGCCCATTGAATATTTTTTTTTTGTCCCAAGTGATTGAATAATGACAAAAAGAAAAAAAAGAAATGTATAAAAAGTTGTCACTAAATGATATATTGCTCAAACATGCCATGGTTATATGTGGAATTACAGCCCAAAATACATTTTGCTGCTTCTCCTGAGTACGGGGATACCACATGTGTGGGACTTTTTGAGAGCCTAGCCGCGTACGGGGCCCCGAAAACCAAGCACCGCCTTCAGGATTTCTAAGGGCACAAATTTTTGATTTCACTCCTCACTACCTATCACAGTTTTGAAGGCCATAAAATGCCAAGATAGCACAAAACCCCCACAAATGACCCCATTTTGGAAAGTAGACACCCCTAGCTATTTTCTGAGAGGCATGGTGAGTATTTTACAGCTCTCATTTGTTTTTGAAAATGAAGAAAGACATTATTTTTTTTTTATTTTTTATTTTTTCAAAACTTTGTGACAAAAAGCGAGATCTGCAAAATACTCAACATACCTCTCAGCAAATAGCTTGGGGTGTCTACTTTCCAAAATGGGGTAATTTGGGGGGGTTTGTGCCATCTGGGCATTCCATGGCCTCCGAAACTGTGATAGGCAGTGAGGAGTGAAATCAAAAATTTACACCCATAGAAATCCTGAAGGCGGTGCTTGGTTTTCGGGGTCCCGTACGCGGCTAGGCTCCCAAAATGTCTCACACATGTGGTATCCCCGTACTCAGGAGAAGCAACAGAATGTATTTTGGGGTGCAATTCTACATATAACCATGGCATGTTTGAGCAATATATCATTTAGTGACAACTTTTTGTACATTTTTATTTTTGTCATTATTCAATCACTTGGGACAAAAAAAAATATTCAATGGGCTCAGCATGCCTCTCAGCAAGTAGCTTGAGGTGTCTACTTTCCAAAATGGGGTTATTTGGGGGGGGGGGGTTTTGAACTGTTCTGGCATTTTATGCACAACATTAGGAAGCTTATGTCACACATCATCCACTCTTCTAACCACTTGAAGACAAAGCCCTTTCTGGCACTTATTGTTTACATGAAAACATTTTTTTTTTTTTGCAAGAAAATTATGTTGAACCCCCAAACATTATATTTTTTTGTAAAGCAAAGGCCGTACAGATTAAAATAGTGGGTGTTGCATATTTTTTTTCCACACAGTATTTGCGCAGCGATTTTTCAAACGCATTTTTTGGGGAAAAAACACACTTTTTTTTATTTTTAATGCACTAAAACACACTATATTGCCCAAATGTTTGATGAAATAAAAAAGATGATCTTAGGCCGAGTACATAGATACCAAACATGACATGCTTTAAAATTGCGCACAAACGCGCAACGGCGACAAACTACATTCATTTTTAAAAGCTTTTAAAAGCCTTTACAGGTTACCACATTAGATTTACAGAGGAGGTCTACTGCTAAAATTACTGCCCTCGATCTGACCTTCGCGGTGATACCTCACATGCATGGTGCAATTGCTGTTTACATATGACGCTAGACCGACACTTGCGTTCGCCTTTGCGCAAGAGCAGGGGGGACAGCGGTGCTTTTTTTTTATTATTATTATTTATTTTGCTTTTTTATTTTATTTTTAAACTGTTCCTTCCATATTTTTATTTTTTTTACCATTTTTATTGTTATCTCAGGGAATGTAAATATCCCCTATGATAGCAATAGGTAGTGACAGGTACTATTTTTTTGAAAAAAATTGGGGGGTTAGACCCTAGATCTTTCCTCTGCCCTCAAAGCATCTGACCACACCAAGATCGGTGTGTTAAAATTCTTTCCCAATTTCCCAATGGCGCTGTTTATATCCGGGGGGGAGGGGGACATTCCCTCCCACTGCTTATAAAAGCAGTCTAGAGGCTAATTATCTGCTAGAATTGCTTTTACATGAAAGCCGGCCACTGGCTAAAAAGAATGATACCAAGATGATACCTAAACCTGCAGGCATCATTCTGGTATAAACATTCAAAGTCCAGCAACATACCAGTACGTTGCTGGTCCTTGTTGGACATGTATTGTAATCTTTTTTTTCATGCAGCCTGTTGGCTGAACGAAAAAAAGAGATTGATCGGTGGGTATGCCCACCATTAGAATACCTCCCTTCATCCACCCACTTCTAATGATGGGCATACATGCACCATTTATATATGCCGAAGCATGGGGGCATCCTCCCACAAAAAAGATATGCCGCGTACACACGGTCGGACTTTTCCACGGGCAAGCTTCCGTTGGAATTTCGACCATATGTACGCGGCATAAAAGGTTATGCCGCGTACACACGGTCGGACTTTTCCACGGGCAAGCCTCCGTCTGCCCCCATGCTTCGGCATATATGCACTTTTTTTTTTACTGTGCTGGTGAAATCACCTCCTACAGAGTTGGAGTCACGGCTTTATGTATCGTGGGAGCAAACGCTGTTGCTGTCAAGATAAATAGATCCACGCTGCAACTGAATGGCATACCTGCTAAGCAAATGATGGTTAACATTAAAACAAAGTAACATTACAGTATAACAGTAAGACCTTACCCTACCATACCTGCAAAGCAAATACCAAAAAAAAAAACTATTATAAAATAAAAAAATTTTTTAACGCAACCTGTGCCTAAAATATATATATGCCGAAGCATGGGGGCATCCTCCCGCAAAAAAGTTATGGCGCGTACACACGGTCGGACTTTTCCACGGGCAAGCCTCCGTCAGGAATTTCGACCGTATGTACACGGCATAAAAGGTTATGCTGCGTACACACGGTCAGACTTTTCCACGGGCAAGCCTCCATCGGAATTTCGACCGTATGTACGCGGCATTAGGAGCAAAATCGCTCCTCCGCCCCTGCTGCCCCCATGCTTCGGCATATATGCTCTTTTTTTTAAACTATGGTGGTGAAATCACCTCCTACAGCACTGGAGTCACGGCTTTATGTATCGTGGGAGCAAACGCTGTTGCTGTCAAGATAAATAATTCCGCGCTGCAGTTGAATGGCGCACCTGAAAACAAAAAATTACATACCTGAAAAGCAAGCATGATAAAACATTGCAGAATACAATACAGTAAAAAAGAGCAGAACAATAGAGAGAAAATAGAGAGAGAGAGAGAGAACAATAAAACGACAACTATTTTTATTTATTTTTTTAAAGTTTTTTTTGGTTTTTTTTTTACACAAAATGTGATGGCATCTTGGGAGACCCTGTGTAAGTGTGTCCTAGTCTGTGAAATGCTGTACCCTACACTAAAACTACACTTTTGAGTGGAAGCGTTCAAAACATTTACCAATGCAAAGACCAGGATTGTCAGGACAGAGTGGACAAAAATAACGGGTGTCACGCCTAAATCCGTGCTTGCTACAGATAACTACAGATAAAAGATAACTACTTTTGGGCCCAGGGTCAATTCTTTAACCAAATCAAGGGGGTAGCTATGGGGGCTCGTTATGCTCCCAGTGTAGCTAACCTAGTACTCAATAAGTGGTAAAATGAAACTATATATCATGAACCCAAAGCAGCTCTTTTGTACTACAAAAGGTATATTGATGATATTATCCTATTGTGGGAGGGCCCATTAGAGGACTTATTCATTTTCATCACATATGTAGCGGGTACTTACTTTCCCGCTGTAAGTTTTTGAATTTTTCAGTGACACCAGTGGTGTATCTCCGGAGGTCCACTGGGTGGCGCTGTCACTGTGGGCTGACGGACGGATACCGCTGTGTGCTGAGCTGACTTTTGTCCTCTCTGGGCAGCGGTATGGTGGGGTGGGGAACCCGCCGTGCTTGCTGGGAGAGGGGATAAAAGGGGCCGGCCATCTTGGTCACGGGGTTGTTGGTCCCTGGCACCTTTAGCCTGCGGACGGAGTTCGTGCTTTTCCTCTAGGTGGACTAGGCCTAGAGGACCACCGGAGATCGTGTTCCATCTCAGGCACCTTTAGCCTGAGGTGAGGTACTCGGACAGCGGTCGGGAGCTCAGTGCCCAACACTGAGTTCCGCGAGGGAAGGATCCTAGGGTACTCCGGAGATGGATGCCTGAATCCGAGGTGGGCGTAATTGACCGGGAAGAGCTACTCATCTGAAGACCCGGTGCAGCATACTGCCAGTGACGGGTGAGCCTCTTGTCGGAGACCGTCCGGAAGGTGAATTTCCCTCGTGCGGAGACCATAACCCACTCTTTGGAGGAGAGTGGAGGATCGAACTTGTGTCTGGGCCTATTCGTACACACACCTCCTTTTCTGTTCTATAGCCAAGGGAGTCCATGTTATGTGCTAAATAAAGGAGTGTTGGACTCTAACGGTGTGTGGCTCAAGTATCTGGCAGACGAGGTTCTTGGAGACTCTTGGAGGGAGGATCCGATGCACAATACAGGCCCGAAGGTAAAGGAAGGCATTGCTGATACCACTTATACATCTGTGGTAGAAGCCAGGCGTAGCGCACCCTCTCCCTCCCCTATCGTACCCCTAGACCAGAGACATAGCGAGCAGAACTTTAATAGAGGGGACTGGGAGAGGGGAGGAAGAGCCCGCTACACATATCTTAATAACAACCATTATGGGCTTACATTTACTGCAGAATGGAGTAGGGTTACAGTGAACTACCTAGATTTGACCCTGATTCATCTATAGACGAGCACCAGGGTTAAGGAATATGATAGCACCTAATGTTCCTGACCCCCCATTGAAACCCTTGACTTTTTTGAATGGGTCTGGTTTTCATTATTGCACAAGGTGCAAATCTTGTCGCACAACCACCCGACAAGGTAAAAAAATCACCAAGTTCCGGTCCTCTGTTACACAACAAGAGTTTTTGGTCAAACCCTTAATTACGTGTTATTCCAAATACGTTACATACTGTGAGGGGGTTAGCTCGGCAGCGGGTGTGTGTGACCCCCGGGATGGGCTCCCCACACAAAAACAGGCCCAGCAAACGGAGGTTGTGGTTTTCAAAATCAAAAAAAAGGTGCGGTTTATTTTCTATTTACAGTGACAAAACACAGCAAAGCCAAAAGAAACATATAAACAAAATAAATCCTGGTCAACTTGACCTCTGACTAAACATACAGGTTTCCTAACTAACAACTGGGATCAGCCTAGTGCTGTCCTAGTCCCTAAGTCCCTGGTTTTAAATGTCCAAGCAAATAGCCACACAGGCTTTGTCTCACCGCACAGGGGTTCACTCTCCCTAGACAGTCCACACAGGTCTGGTTCCAGGCATGAGCTAACATCTAATGAAGCTGGGAGTTCTTATAGAGGCCTAAATGAGCTGACAAGCTTCAGCTGGTCTCATCAACTCCCTGTCTGTACGACGCCCCACACTCTCCCTAGAGGTATGAGTCATCCATGAGCCCACTAGCCTTAGCTGGGCTTATACAACTCTCCACCTAGTTGTATAAGTCGGCGTAAAGCCTGAATCTGGGCGAAATATATCTACCCCCCTGGATGCAACCAGGTGACTTTACCTTCCTGCTGTCACATACCCCCCCCCTCTTGTTTTAACCTCGGGGTTGGAACACCAGCAATCAGGCATTCATGTACTCGAGACAAAGCATCCACATTCCCCATTTGAACGCCAGGGCGATGCTTTACTGTGAAGTTGAATTCCTGGAGGGCCAGGAACCACCTATTCACTCTTCTATTTGTTTCCTTGTTTTGAGCCATCCACTTTAACGGAGCGTGATCCGTAACCATGTCAAAGTGCCTACCTAGCAGGTAGTACCGAAGGGAATCTAGAGCCCACTTCACCGCTAAACACTCCTTTTCAACGGTGGCGTAATTTACCTCATGGGACTTCAACTTCCTGCTGAGGTAAATGACTGGGTGCTCTTCCCCGTTCCAGACCTGGGACAATACTGCTCCTAACCCCACATCTGACGCATCACTTTGTACGACAAAGTCTTTAGAGAAGTCGGGTGAGTACAACACTGGCTGGCTACATAAGGCTTGTTTCAAGAATTGGAATGCTGCCTCAGCCTCGGGGGTCCATTTAATCATGACCGACCCTTTCCCCTTCGTTAGGTTGGTTAGGGGCACAGCCTTAGAAGCAAAGTGGGGAATGAATCGCCGATAATACCCAGCGATTCCCAGAAAGGCTCGTACCTGCTTCTTGCTGTTGGGACGTGGCCAACTCTGGATGGCCTCGACTTTGTTGAGTTGGGGTTTTATTACTCCCCTCCCAATGGTGTACCCAAGATATTTGGCCTCCTCCTGCCCAATGGTACACTTCTTGGGGTTAGCCGTAAACCCCGCTTCCCGAACAGAGTCCAGGACTGCTTGCACTTTTGGCAGATGTGAGGCCCAATCTGTGCTATGGACAATTACGTCATCCAGGTAAGCCGCAGCATACTTCCGATGGGGCCTCAGCATCTGGTCCATTTTCCGCTGGAATGTGGCCGGCGCATTCTGTAACCCGAACGGCATTCTTTTATATTGGAACGCCCCGTCTGGGGTTACAAATGCGGTTTTCTCTTTGGCCAATTTGGCCAGGGGGATTTGCCAATACCCTTTTGTGAGGTCAAGAGTCGTCATGTATCGGGCTGTTCCCAGCCGGTCGATCAACTCATCTATACGTGGCATGGGGTAGGTGTCAAATTTTGTAACTTTGTTCAACTGACGAAAATCGTTACAAAATCGCCAGCTCCCATCCGGTTTAGGCACCAACACAATGGGACTAGACCAATCACTTTGGGACTCCTCTATCACCCCTAAGTTCAGCATTTTCTGTACTTCCTCCCGTATTGCCTCCCGTCGGGCCTCTGGGATCCGATAGGGTTTTAACTTCACCCTTTCACCGGGCGGGGTAATGATGTCATGCTCTACCCCAAATGTTTGTCCCGGCAGCTCAGAGAATACCTCCTTGTTGCGAAGCACAAACTCCTTAACCTCCTGTTGTTGGGGTTGTGACAAGGTGGCTGCTATTCCAACCTCAGGAATCACGCAACCAGTTTGAGCTGGTGACCAAGTGTCTGCGACTAGGGACTCTCTATCCCTCCAGGCTTTCAACAGATTAACGTGATAGATCTGTTTGGGCTTTCGCCTTCCTGGTTGTCTGACCTTGTAATTCACTTCGCTCACTTTTTCCATTATCTCGTAGGGGCCTTGCCATTTGGCAAGGAATTTACTTTCAACCGTAGGGACAAGTACCAGTATCCTATCCCCCGGGGAAAAGGTACGGGTCTTGGCTCCACGGTTGTACACTCTCTGCTGTGCTAACTGCGCTTGGGCCAAATGTTCCTTCACGATGGGCATTACCTGTGCAATTCGGTCTTGCATCAGGGCGACATGCTCAATCACACTCCTGTGGGGAGAACTCTCACTTTCCCAAGTTTCCTTGGCAATATCCAACAGCCCTCTTGGGTGTCTCCCATACAGTAACTCAAAGGGGGAGAATCCCGTAGAGGATTGGGGCACCTCCCTAATAGCAAACATCAGATAAGGAAGTAGACAGTCCCAATCCTTTCCATCTCTATCCACCACTTTCTTCAACATTTGTTTTAGGGTTTTGTTGAATCTTTCAACCAGCCCATCGGTTTGGGGGTGATACACAGATGTACGTAATTGCTTCACTTTGAACAATTTACACAGCTCCTTCATAACCCGGGACATAAAGGGTGTACCTTGGTCCGTAAGCAGTTCTTTACAAATACCCACCCGGCTAAACACAAGAGATAGCTCTTTGGCTATGGTTTTGGCCGAGGTATTTCGGAGAGGGATCGCTTCTGGATAACGGGTGGCATAGTCCATTATAACTAATATGTACTGGTGCCCCCTAGCGGACTTGATTATAGGACCTACCAAATCCATGGCGATCCTCTCAAACGGGACCTCAATGATGGGTAGAGGGACCAGCGGGCTACGGAAATGTGGCATCGGGGCCGACCTCTGACACACAGGGCAGGAGGAACAATAATTTTCTATGTCCTTCATCACCCCCGGCCAATAGAATCTCTGTAATACCCTCTCTCGGGTTTTCTCTGTCCCCAGATGACCTCCAAGAATGTGCCCATGGGCCAACTCCAACACCAACTTCCTGTAAGGTTTGGGCACCACAAGCTGCTCAACGGTTTCTTCTGCCCTTTTTGCCACCCGATACAGTAGGTCCTTCTCTACGCTGAAGTATGGGTAAGTGCAGGTATTATCTGGGTTCACTAACTCGCCATCTATTTTCACTACGTTTTCGCGTGCCTTTATTAGGGCGGGGTCTTTCAACTGTTCTGTGGCAAAGTTTTCCCTGTGAACCTCAAGATCAGAAAACTCCACAGACGGTAGGTTTTCGTCTGAGGAGGTGGGCTCCTCTCCAGTTTCTTGAGTCTCCCCTGCCAATACTGATAAGGGAAATTCCGGAGAGTCCTCACCACTCTCAGGGGAGTTCTGGCTATCACATTCCTGGTACATAGGGGCACCAGATCATCCCACAGTTCCCAGAACTTCGGAAAATCCCTTCCCACAATGGCGTCATACGGTAACTGAGATACTAAGCCCACTGGATGAGAGAGGGTACCTTTGGGGGTCTCGAAACACACTGTAGTCACTGGATACTCTCGGGTGTCCCCATGCACACAAATAACAGCTACCTTGCTATTCCCAGAGACCTCTGTTTTAACTAACTCAGCCTTTATCAGGGTCACAAGGCTACCTGAATCCAGCAATACCACAACATTTCTACCATTAACACACATTTTGCATAAATGTTTCTCAATTCCTCGAATGGCAGTGCATGCGACTGTCGCACACAGCGACTGACGTCTGCCCGTCAGAAAGTCACACTGCATGGGTTCCTCCACAACCGGGCAATTGGCTGCAATATGTCCCGCTTGCCGGCAGCGGTAGCAAACGATCCTTCTTGCCGCCTCTTGAGCCGCTGATTTCCCAGGCTGTTCTCGCCAAACTTGGGGTAGAGCTCCCACCCTCTCACTCTCTCCACCCTTACCCCTTGGAATCCTCTTATCCGCCCCTGGGGATGGTCTGGTCTTAGGGTGGAAAGTCCGAGTGTCTCTGGAAGAGGCCGTCAGGTTCTCTGTAGCCAAGTATTTCTCCACACGATCCACAAGACCATCGGCCGTCTCTGGGTCTCCATGGCTTACCCACTTTTGGATGGCAGTAGGAAGAGCTCTCAAAAACCGATCCATTACAACACGTTCCACAATCTTTGGTGCGGACAAAGTCTCTGGCTGTAGCCACTTTCTGCTCAGGTGAATGAGATCATACATTTGAGACCTGGGGGGTTTTCCAAGCTGGAAAGTCCAGTTATGCACACGCTGAGCCCGGACAGCCTGGGTGACACCCAGCCTTGCCAATATCTCAGCTTTTAGCATCACATAGTCTTTTGCTTGGTCAGGCTCTAGGTCATAGTAAGCCTTCTGCGATTCACCAGTTAACAGAGGAGCCACCAGTCCAGCCCACTGCTCCTCAGGCCACTTTTCTCTTTCAGCAGTCCTTTCAAATGTGGTCAAAAATACCTCTGGATCATCCTCTCCAGTCATTTTTGTCAATAAACGACTCACCCCAAAGGACGCGGTATTAGTGGGACGGCTTTCCTCACTGGTCTGCGGACGTTGCTGCATTACTGCTTCCATTTGTTGTAGTCTCTGCTCTTGCTTCTGTAACAGGTCTATGAAGCGGGCCTCAGATTGCTGCTGGGCTTGTTGCTGAGCTTCCAGACTCTGTTGGTGAGCTTGCTGCTGGGCTGCAAGGCTCTGTTGATGAGCTTGCTGCTGGGCTGCGAAGTTCTGTTGTTGAGCTGCAAGGCTCTTTTGCAAACCTGCATTTGTCTGCTGTTGATTGGCATTTGCTAGAGCCAGCTGCTTCAGTATCTCCTCCATGCTGGCTTAAAAAAAACTGCCACTGGTTCTCCACCAACTGTGAGGGGGTTAGCTCGGCAGCGGGTGTGTGTGACCCCCGGGATGGGCTCCCCACACAAAAACAGGCCCAGCAAACGGAGGTTGTGGTTTTCAAAATCAAAAAAAAGGTGCGGTTTATTTTCTATTTACAGTGACAAAACACAGCAAAGCCAAAAGGAACATATAAACAAAATAAATCCTGGTCAACTTGACCTCTGACTAAACATACAGGTTTCCTAACTAACAACTGGGATCAGCCTAGTGCTGTCCTAGTCCCTAAGTCCCTGGTTTTAAATGTCCAAGCAAATAGCCACACAGGCTTTGTCTCACCGCACAGGGGTTCACTCTCCCTAGACAGTCCACACAGGTCTGGTTCCAGGCATGAGCTAACATCTAATGAAGCTGGGAGTTCTTATAGAGGCCTAAATGAGCTGACAAGCTTCAGCTGGTCTCATCAACTCCCTGTCTGTTCGACGCCCCACACTCTCCCTAGAGGTATGAGTCATCCATGAGCCCACTAGCCTTAGCTGGGCTTATACAACTCTCCACCTAGTTGTATAAGTCGGCGTAAAGCCTGAATCTGGGCGAAATATATCTACCCCCCTGGATGCAACCAGGTGACTTTACCTTCCTGCTGTCACAATACATTTTGGAATGTCTGTGCTCCTTACAATATGTGGGACGCACAACACGAGAATTGAGGGTTAGCATCAATGAGCATGTCACCAATATCTCCAAAGGATTTCCCAATCATAGTGTGTCACGGCACTTTGATCGGTTCCATGCTAGAGATCCTCGCCAGCTCACATTCTACGGAATTGATAGAGCGGAGTCCCACTGGAGAGGTACTGACCTGAAAAAAGCCATATCCCAAAATTAGTGATGAGCCGAACACCCCCGGGTTCGGTTCGCACCAGAACCCACGAACGGACCGAAAGTTCGCACGAACTTTAGAACCCTATACAATGGATGCGAACGTTCGAAATCTAAAGTGCTAATTATAACGACTATTATGCATGTTATTGTCCTAAAAAGGGTTTGGGAACCCGGGTTCTGCACCAGGGGACATGTATCAATGCAAAAAGAAGTTTTAAAAACGGCCGTTATTCTGGAGCAGTCATTTTAATGATGCATAAAGTGAAAAAAAAAAGTCAAATATTCCTTTAAATATCGTACCTGGGGGGTGTCTAAAGTATGCCTGTGAAGTGCCACGTGTTTCCCGTGTTTAGAACTGTCCCTGCACAAAATTACATTTCTAAAGGAAAAAAAGCCATTTAAAACTGCTTGCGGCTTTAATGTAATGTCTGGTCCCGGTAATATGGATGTGGCCAGGTGACAGATGCACACCGTAGGGGGACAGGAGTGCACCGCGAGGTAGTGAACCCTATGGCTGGCTTCTGCGGATAGGAAACTGGGTGGTTGTGGAAAGCGGGACCAGAGGAGCACAACCGGGATCCTAACGGAAGCTAGAGCCAAGATTCCCCAGGGCGCGGAGTCTAAGACCCAGCTGGTCTTCTCCAGGGCCTCTAGTGGTGAGGATGTTAAGCTGCAGGCTGGGACCAGGTCGCGGCCCCTGGAGTTTCCTAGCTCACGCCCCGTAGGATAAGGGGAAAAGAGGGGAAGCAGCAGCACGAGATACGAGAGAACCGAATAACAAGCTGAAGGTCAGGGGCCACAAGCAGACAAGGATAACGAAAGAACGAGCCGAAGGTCAAGGGTCACGAGCAGACAGGGATAGTCGGGGACAAGCCAATAACGTAACAGAGAGACAGACGTAGCACACGGCAGGCAGGAACCCAAACACACAATGCCTAACAAACACGTTGATCAGCAAAGCAGGCTTGCAGTGCACAGGTTAATATAGTGTTCTGTGATAGGGCCTGGGGTGGAGTCTGGCTGGGAGGAGATTATAAAGGAAGCCAGGTGAAAGGGCTCAGGCCTCTAAGATGAACACATGGGAAGGAAGGTAAGCTGACAGACAAACACTACTGCATATCCATGACAGCTTTGTTCTTTGGTGTGGGTCTTTAAGGTAGGCTTGCCAATGAGCTGCATGGCAGGTCAACATATGTCTGGTCAAGCATGTGGTGCCCAAGCGGGTGATGTTTTGGCCACGCGATATACGCTTGAGACATATGTTGCAAACAGCAGCTGTGCGATCTGATGCACTCGACTCAAAAAAGGCCCACACCAAAGAACTTTTTGAATAACGGGCAGAGGCAGCGCCCTGCACAGGCAGAGCTCTGCGGTGTGATTCCGTCGGTGTGCTGCCCTTACGCTGGCCCCCCGAGGGCATCCTGCCTCGTTGGAGATGTGCCCCCTCCTCATCCTCCTCCTCCTCTCTCCTATTAGGCACCCACGTGGAGTCAGTGACCTTATCATCCCCTCCCTCCTCATCACTGGAGCCAATCTGGCAGTATGCTGCAGCTGCTGGAACATGACTGCCAGATTGGTGTCCTTCTTGAGCATCCCCTCTCTCTGCTCTCACGCTACTTCCTTCCTCTACCTGGGTATCATCATCAGACCCTTCGAAACGCTGGGCATCCTCCTGGAGCATGTACCCAACACTGTGCTCAAACAGTTCGGGGGACTCCTCAGGAGGACATGGTTGGTCTAGGGAAGGAGTGACTGATGATGACATTGATACCAGGGAAGAGGACGCTTTGGCAGCTGCTTTGCCAGTACCCTGAGCCAGGGTGAGAGAGGATGAGGAGGATGAGGAGGGCTTGGTCATCCACTCTACCAAGTCTTCGGCATGATGCGGCTCAACACGTCCAGCTGCCGAAAAGAAGAACAAGCGTGTCCCATGGCCACGTGCTGATGGCGATGCACCACGTCCACGACCAGCACTGTTGTCTCTAGACACAGAGCCTGCTTGCCCTCTTTTATTGGCTCCTGACTGTCTGCCTCTCCTTGTTTGCCTTCCAGACATTCTAATGGCCTGCAGGGAAATGGGAAAAGCAGCAATACAGGCTAAGTTCAGGTGTAATATGGTCAGGAGGCACACTCCGCCCGCTGTAAGTGCCGCAAAATCCTGTTGGTGTAACACACCAGGAAAAAGCAGCAATACAGGCTAAGTTCAGGTGTAATATGGTCAGGAGGCACACTCCGCCCGCTGTAAGTGCCGCAAAATCCTGTTGGTGTAACACACCAGGAAAAATCAGCAATACAGGTTAAGTTAAGGTGTAATATGGTCAGGAGGCACACTCCGCCCGCTGTAAGTGCCGCAAAATCCTGTTGGTGTAACACACCAGGAAAAAGCAGCAATACAGGCTAAGTTCAGGTGTAATATAGTCAGGAGGCACACTCCGCCCGCTGTAAGTGCCGCAAAATCCTGTTGGTGTAACACACCAGGAAAAAGCAGCAATACAGGCTAAGTTAAGGTGTAATATGGTCAGGAGGCACACTCCGCCCGCTGTAAGTGCCGCAAAATCCTGTTGGTGTAACACACCAGGAAAAAGCAGCAATACAGGCAAAGTTAAGGTGTAATATGGTCAGGAGGCACACTCCGCCCGCTGTAAGTGCCGCATAATCCTGTTGGTGTAACACACCAGGAAAAAGCAGCAATACAGGCAAAGTTAAGGTGTAATATGGTCAGGAGGCACACTCCGCCCGCTGTAAGTGCCGCAAAACCCTGTTGGTGTAACACACCAGGAAAAAGCAGCAATACGGGCTAACTTCAGGTGTATAATGTGCAGGAGGCTTAGCAACAATGACACTGACACTGTCCCCTGCCTATCCTTCTCTCTCCCTGCACACAAGGTTTATCAAAGTATATGACACTGACACTCTCCCTGCCTATCCTTCTCTCTCCCTGCACACAAGGTTTAGCAAAGAATATGACACTGACACTGTCCCCTGCCTATCCTTCTCTCTCCCTGCACACAAGGTTTATCAAAGTATATGACACTGACACTCTCCCTGCCTATCCTTCTCTCTCCCTACACACAAGGTTTAGCAAAGAATATGACACTGACACTCTCCCTGCCTATCCTTCTCTGTCCCTACACACAAGGTTTAGCAAAGAATAGATTTGACAAGATTTGACACTGTCCCTGCCTATCCTTCACTTTCCCTGCTCCGGAACACACTACACGAGGCCGCAGCGCTGGCGGCCTTTTATAGTGTGGGGCGTGTACTAAACCCCCTCAGCTATAATTGGCCACAGGCATCCTGCCTGTGGCCAATCATTGCTCTCCTCGCTGCCGGCGCTGTGATTGGCCAAGCATGCAGGGTCACAGTGCATGCTTGGCCAATCACAGCGCCGGGATTACACTGCGATGGCGCAGTGTATTGTGGGCCGTTCGCGTCACTCGAATTTGGCGCGAACGGCCCAAATCGTTCGTTGTTCGCCGAACGTGCGAACAGCCGATGTTCGAGTCGAACCTATGTTCGACTCGCACACAGAGCTCATCCCTACCCAAAATGAGACCCAATGGCTCTATCGGCTACAGACGATGCAGCCACAGGGACTCAATATAGACTTAGATCTAAAAAAAAATTTAACCAATGACTAATCTCCCTCTGGTTGTCCATTTTTATATTATAAATTTTCATTATTGCAATTTTTCATTATTTTATTATTATTATTATTTTTCTTATTACTATTAATTGCTTCATTTCCCGTTAATTTTTAAATAGTTATTTAGGATATATGGAGTAAATTCTGTTATTCCTGTTTTATAAGTAATTTTTTTTCTGTTTCAAGTGTATTGTTGAAACATTGTGTTCCGCGTTGGTGCTTGTGATCCGGCACTGAGGCTGACACAATTAGCTCTCCAGCTTGGCTTGTGTCAGGAAGGGCATGCCAGCACTCAAGATGGTGGCCGTGGAAGACGGCCAGGAACCTCAGCTATTGCTAAAACGCCAATGGCGCGCCGATGCGCATGCTGATGCGCGTACGTGCGCACGCGAATGCGCGCAGTGCGCGCGCGCATTCAGTGACAGGCCTTGGCGCCAAGCAGGCTATTTAAACTGGGTCAGTACCCAAACTCAGTGCTGTCTGCTCTACAGCGTTCTGTGTACCCTACGTTCCAGTATCTGATACCTGTTCCTGATATCCGACCCGGCTTGTCCTTGACGTTCCTGTTTTCTGCCCGCACCTGACCCGGCTTGTTGACTTTGCATCTGCCTGCTCCTTCTGCTACCTTTATGTAAAAGCTAGGCTCAACCTGTATGAGCACCTTCGCCTGCTACTAGTGGCGTTTTCTCCTTTTTTAATAAGCAACCTAAGAATGAAATCCTCTCATCCCTATTCGCTTTATATATTATTTTCCTGATATATTTTTCTTGATATAAGGTTAATCAAGTTCCTCTTCTGTTTTATACAATCTCAGTGCCCTCTGAGACTTTAGTATCTGTATTTATATCTAGTATCCTTACCTTGCACCATTCTGTCCCTTCCTGCCACTCTATCCCACGCAATGTCTAATCTAATCTTATCTCATCTCCATTGAGACATAATTTAGCCTTAATGAAACAATTTGTTCTTTAATAAACAACTGTCTCTTCTTACCGTGTTGAAAAGACCGTATTTCATTTTTACAAGTAAACAGGGGGAACTATCCAGTAACGGGTTAAATTGCGGGCGGACCTGCTAATACAGGTAGCGTCCATAAGTAGACCCGCAAGCATTAACCACAGATTACGTCCAGACGAAGCTATGCAACATCAAAGCGAAACGCGTTGACGTCACGGAGGTCACGTGACGCCGGCAACGCAACCCCTCAGCCTGACAGCGGAGATTGATGCACGGAGGACACCTGCAGACAGCAGCGCCGGACGCGGTGGATGTTTAAAGTCCCGGTCGGCACGTATGCAGCGCATAAAGCGCGAATCTTGGAATCTCTACGCTGCCATAGATTCACTACAAACCAACGTGCAATGACCAGCAGACAGCGAGACATCCCATCGCTACAAGGAGAATCGGCAGAGCACGGAGCCACAGCTAACTCAAAAGGACGCTGAGCAACTGAGAGGGTAAAGTACCAATGGGAGCCCAGCGAAGTAAACTGGCCCCGCTCAGTATGTCGGTGTTAATTGAATCCTTCCCCTTCTGAATACACTAAGAAGTTGATGTATACCTGTGGCTACCCTAGCTCCCACCACTCCGCGCTGTATTGAATTACTGACTGTCATGCTATTAGGGGTCATATTCTTTAATTAACCAATGAACTAGTGACTCAAACCCCTCACTATCCCCATTACAACTGACCACCATTGGAGGAGATGTGATTAAGTTCACCATCTGGTAAAAACCCACAGAAGGTTATCTGAGTATTATACCTTGATTCCTAAAGTGCAACAGGAACACTTGTCCCTTGCCCTTCATTTCCTAAATTCTACCAAAACTACTCCAAAACCTTCCTTCCTCCCCCAGGAAGTTGATATTAATGGTAACATTGTCATCTTCTCTATTTGGGCCCAAATCTCATTAGGGTTTATTCACAGTGAAGCTGCACTATGGTACATTTTGTCCATATGACCAAAAAAATTTATAAACTGATTTGAATCAAGTTAGTCTTGCCATTTTACAGCTCCACTTTGAATTCAATTGCCGGCGTCCGGACCATCTGTGCTGTGTTTCTTTCCCCTTATTGTTGGTGATGGTACTGTTAGTTCTGTCTGTCCTCTTTGTTTGATTGTAATACCTTCCGAATTGACTCCTCCCCTAGGAGTCAATCGGTAAAATAGTTTAAGAAGTTATATTTTATTCATTAGTCTATTTAACTGAACATGTATGTATAAATTTGTTTTCCTTTGATACTCAACAATAAATGGTATATATTTTTCTAACCCAATGGCCTAGACTAAACTGTCGTTTAAAAGTAGCTACTTTTCCTTTAATCCCTTTCTTATCACATCTGGGATTAATATTTTTTCTTTATACCTTGCTGCCAGCCTGATAGTAACCGGCCTGTATCCTGACTTCCCTCCAGCCTATGCTCCTGTCCCGGACTTGTCCGCCAGTGTGTGATCCGGCCAGCCTGCACCTGCCATCCTTGCAGCCCTTCGGAGCCCTGCTGAGCTCGCATCCCACCTGCTGTCGCATCTGCTCCTCTGCCTGTGGAGTTCCTGTACGAAGCCAGTACCTGCCTTCCACTGACCGCGGCTCCTGTGCTTCTCCGCACCGGTGTTCCTCTGCAGTCTCTTCTGGGATCCCAGTCCGGCTCCATCACCAGCGATCCTGCCAGGCACCCGTGCGACTCTGCACTCCCGCGCCTCCTGTTTACTCTATCAGGGGCCTCGAGTCAGAGGTGTAAGGGAGGCCGTCCTCTGCATAATCAGGCTCTACCGCCAGGTACGTGACAGTAGCAGACATCCATGTCTGAGCCTGTGCGAGGACCCTCCCCCATGGAGGAACTTTGTCAACACCTGGCAGGCCTGACACGGGCTGTTATAGATTTACAGGGAGGCTATACCCAGCTGGAAGGACATTTACAGACCATGACTTCCTCTACAACCGTTCAGGGACCTGAGCAAGCTTCCTCCACTCCACAAGGGACCTCTACTGCTCCTGCAATCATCATGCTCCCGCCTGAACCCAGAGTTCCAACCCCGGAAAAATTCCTTGGTGAACGTAGCAAGTTCAGAGACTTTCGGAACGCATTTGAACTATATTTCGCACTTCAGCCACGCACCTTCTCTCTTGAAGCCACGAAGGTCGGTTTTGTGATCTCCTTACTGCAGGGCGAGCCTCAGTCCTGGGCTCATCGTCTCCTTGAACAGAAGGCCGAGTGTCTATCAGACTTAACCTCATTCCTGGCCGCCATGGCCCAATTGTATGAAGATCCCCAGCAAGCTGCTTCCGCTGAAGCAGCCCTCCGTTCTCTTCAACAAGGACACAGGGCTGTGGAAGATTATGTCTCTGAATTCAGACGATGGGGCTTTGACACTAGCTGGAACGACGCTGCATTACGCCACCGGTTCCGCATGGGCCTCTCTGAGCCTCTCAAGGACGAACTTGCCCGAGTAGGAGTTCCCTCTACCCTGGAAGCCCTAATTGACTTGTCCATCCAAATTGACCGTCGTTTGAGAGAACGAAGGTCGGAAAGAGCGGCGGGCCAACCACGCCCGGTACGGATGCTACCACGGAAGCTCAGCTCCTTCAGTGCTGTTCCACCGGCCCCTGCCAGGCCCATTCCTGGTGCACCAGAACCACGGCGGCTCGGCCTACTCCGTCCTTCACTCTCCCCTGAAGAACGCCAACGTCGTTACCAGCAGAATCTTTGCCTGTATTGTGGGGGTTCAGGACATTATGTAATGTGTTGCCCAGTTAAGTCCCGTAAATACGTCTCAGCTATCTCCCCTTCTGCAACTCCGAACTTGCCCAGCAATTCTGCTCACCTTGCCCTCTCCATCTCACTCCAGCTGCCTGGGGGGACTATCCAGACTCCTGCTATAATCGATTCCGGGGCCTGCAGCTGCTTTGTGGACTTGTCCTTTGCTGCACAACATCATATCCCGCTTCAACCCAAAGCGCAGAGACTCTCCGTTCATCTGGCCGATGGGACCACCATTAAGTCTGGAGCAGTTACCCATGAAACAATGCCTCTACTTGCCACTATTACCAAGAACCACCAAGAACTGCTACGCTTGGATGCCATCACCTCTCCTTTGTTCCCGATCATTCTCGGTATGCCTTGGCTGAAGGCTCATAATCCCTGCATCAACTGGGCCACAGAGGAAATTAAGTTTCTTTCTCCCTATTGCACCCAGCACTGCTTACGAACCTCCTGTGACCAGCCTTCCTTGCTATGCTTTGACACAGACTCTGAAGCCTGTCGGTCTGTACCCACAGCTTACCACAGTTTCCTGGATGTGTTCAGCAAGAAAGGTGCAGAGACTCTCCCTCCTCATCGGTCATACGACTGTCCCATTGAGCTCCTTCCTGGAGTCGAAGTTCCGTTTGGGAGAATCTTTCCCTTATCCGAATGTGAACTTGTTGCCCTCAAAGACTATATTGATGATAACCTGAAGAAGGGGTTCATCCGCCCTTCCACATCCCCGGCCGGGGCGGGGATCTTCTTTGTAGAAAAGAAAGACCATTCATTACGTCCGTATGTGGACTATCGTGAGCTGAATAAAGTCACGGTTAAGAACCGCTATCCCCTTCCGCTGGTACCCGAACTTTTCCAGAGACTTGGCGCTGCCACCATATTCACTAAGCTGGACCTCCGAGGTGCCTATAACTTGGTCCGTATACGGGAAGGGGATGAATGGAAGATGGCTTTCCGCACACGGTTCGGGCACTGAGTACCTTGTAATGCCCTTCGGGTTATGCAACGCCCCAGCTACCTTCCAGCACTTTATTAACGATGTCTTCCGAGACTTTCTGGACTTATTCGTTGTAGTATACCTTGACGATATACTAATCTTCTCTTCCTCTCTAGACAATCACCGCGGACATGTCAGGAGTGTTTTGAGCCGCCTTCGACAACATGGACGCTACGCCAAACCCGAGAAGTGCGAATTTGAGCGCCAAAGCATCCAGTTCCTGGGCCTGATCATATCCACAGAGGGCATCAAGATGGATCCTCAAAAAGTTACAGCCATCTTGGACTGGCCAATCCCCAGCGATAAGAAAGGCATCCAACGTTTTATAGGATTCGCAAACTTTTATCGAAAGTTTATTAGGGGATTCTCAGCAATCATCTCCCCCATCACCCAACTTACTAAACAGGGTGTCAGATTCCGTTGGTCCCCAGAGGCCCAGGCTGCCTTTGAGATGCTGAAAAAGCGGTTTACCTCCGCATCTGTCCTGAAGCATCCCGACTCGTCCCTGCCATACGTCTTAGAGGTGGACGCATCTGAAACAGCTGTTGGAGCTATTCTTTCTCAGAGGCAGGGATCCAAGGCTCTATTGCACCCAGTGGCCTTCTTTTCCCGCAAGCTATCTGATGCGGAAAAGAATTGACGTCGGGGATCGTGAACTCCTAGCAATCAAAGCTGCACTGGAAGAGTGGCGATACTTACTAGAAGGGGCTGCACACCCGATCCTGATCTATACAGACCACAAAAATCTAGAATATCTGAGAACAGCGAAGAGGTTGAAACCCCGGCAGGCCAGGTGGGCACTTTTCTTTTCTAGATTTACTTTCCATTTAACATACAGGCCTGGATCTAAAAATACAAAACCTGATGCTTTATCACGCATGTTCAGCAAATCACAGGAAACATCCACTCCAGATACCATTCTGTCTTCCGGGAACTTTCTCCTACTACAAGGGGACTTAATGGCCCAGATCAAATAAGCCTCTGTAGGAAGACCCTCGCCACCCGGAACCATCTTGCTGGCGAGAGATGGGCTACTTTGGTACGGAGACAAAGTCTTTGTACCGGAGGATCTGCGAGTCTCCACCTTGGGCCTGTGCCATGACCATATCCTTGCAGGGCATTTTGGCGTCTACAAGACTTTCGAATTAATGCAACAAACATTTTGGTGGCCTAGGATGGAGAAGGACTGCAGGAAGTATGTAGAATCCTGCACCACTTGTATCCGCAACAACAACAGCAAATCCAGGGCTTGGGGTCTGTTAAAGCCGCTCCCGGACCCAAATAGACCTTGGCAGATGATTTCGATAGACTTTATCGTGGAGCTGCCCCCATCTGAGGGCTACAATACTATTTTCGTGATCGTCGACCGATTATCCAAGATGGCTCATTTCCTCCCCACGAAGGGTACTCCCTCTGCACAAGAGACCGCACGAATCTTCATCAGAGAGGTTATTAGGCTTCATGGAACTCCAGCAAACATAGTTTCTGACAGAGGGGTCCAGTTCACCTCCAGGTTCTGGAGGTCTTTGTGCGAGTCTCTGGGAATTGAACTTTCATTTTCATCAGCCTATCACGCGCAAACCAATGGACAAACAGAAAGGACCAATCAAACACTTGAACAATATCTCCGCTGTTTTTCTTCATTTTCTCAAGATGATTGGGTTCCCTTACTCCCTCTGGCTGAATTCTCTTACAATAATTCCGTCCACTCAGCCACCAAGCAATCTCCTTTCTTCGCCAATTACGGTTTTCACCCTTCATTTCTTTTCAACGCAATTCCAGAGTGCTCTGTACCTGCTGTGCTTGAAACAATGGACTTCTTTAATACCAACAATAAACTGTTGCAGGAAACAATGGCCAAGACCCAAGCCTACAACAAAGAAGTCTTTGACAAGAGGAGAAGGGGGGAATTGATCTTAAACCCAGGTGACCAAGTTTGGTTGGCTACAACAAATCTAAAACTTGCTTGCCCCTCGAAGAAACTTGGACCTAAGTTCGTAGGGCCATTTCCGGTGAAAAAACGTATCAACAATGTTGCATACGAGCTGGAGCTACCTGACTCTTTTAGGATCCATCCCGTGTTCCATGTTACCCTGCTAAAACCCGCTATCCCTGATCCTTTTCCTGGCCGAGATGCCGGCCCACCTGAACCCGTGGTGGTAGACGGTGAAGAGGAGTTCGAGGTGGAAGCGGTGTTAGATTGCAGGAAGAGGAAGAATCAGGTTCAGTACCTAATTAAGTGGAGAGGGAACGGACCGGAGGACAACTCGTGGGAACCGGAAGGTAATATTCATGCCCAAGAGCTCATCCAAACCTTCAAGAACGCTCATCCTGATAAAGTGGCCAGATTGGGCATCCGGAGGCTGCCCATTAGGAGGGGGCAATGTCAGGAAGGGCATGCCAGCACTCAAGATGGTGGCTGTGGAAGACGGCCAGGAACCTCAGCTATTGCTAGAACGCCAATGGCGCGCGTGCGTGCGCCGATGCGCACGCTGATGCGCGTACATGCGCGCGCGCAGTGTGCGCGCGCATTCAGTGACAGGCCTTGGCGCCAAGCAGGCTATTTAAACTGGGTCAGTACCCAAACTCAGTGCTGTCTGCTCTACAGCGTTCTGTGTACCCTACGTTCCAGTATCTGATACCTGTTCCCGGCTTGTCCTTGACGTTCCTGTTTTCTGCCCGCACCTGACCCGGCTTGTTGACTTTGCATCTGCCTGCTCCTTCTGCTACCTTGCTGCCAGCCTGATAGTAACCGGCCTGTATCCTGACTTCCCTCCAGCCTATGCTCCTGTCCCGGACTTGTCCGCCAGTGTGTGATCCGGCCAGCCTGCACCTGCCATCCTTGCAGCCCTTCGGAGCCCTGCTGAGCTCCCATCCCACCTGCTGTCGCATCTGCTCCTCTGCCTGTGGAGTTCCTGTACGAAGCCAGTACCTGCCTTCCACTGACCGCGGCTCCTGGTCTTCTCCGCACCGGTGTTCCTCTACAGTCTCTTCTGGGATCCCAGTCCGGCTCCATCACCAGCGATCCTGCCAGGCACCCGTGCGACTCTGCACTCCCGCGCCTCCTGTTTACTCTATCAGGGGCCTCGAGTCAGAGGTGTAAGGGAGGCCGTCCTCTGCATAATCAGGCTCTACCGCCAGGTACGTGACAGCTTGATTGACAGGCATTTAAAAGACCGGCCATTCAGTGACCCAGTACGCTTCCTGATGACGGTGTAACGAAACGTACGTCGAGGCGGTACTTGGTCACGTATTCCTTCTTACTTTTCCGGTCCTTGCTGGTTAGTCGCTGTAGCAGGTGGAACGCACGCCAGCTTTTTACACGGATGGACGGATCTATTTGGCTTCCATATGCCTTCCAGCCTCAGTGCCGGACTAAGGCACTACATAATGTAAGCAGCCATTTGGCTTTCCTTTTATATTGTTTTTATATTCTAATAAACGGGATCACACTATTTTTGGCATTATTCGTTTTATCTGCATATTCCAACCGAGTTCATCCTGGGGAGACAGACGGATTTGGGATCACATTCTCTATACTAGCAAGTGGCATCTTGCAATAAGCGCTATTTGACCCTCTTTTAGTTAAGAGGGTCAACATCTTGGGGTAAGTGGCCATCCATCCATAGCACTTCGGGTGTTTTATCTGTGTTGGTGAAGGTGTCACTTCAAAGAACATACTGGATATTATTTATGGACTCACTTATGGATTAGCTACGTTTCACCAATTGGATGTTTATATATAATTTTTGGTTTAACTGTTGTTACCATTTATTATTTGATTTATTATTGCTTAGGCACAGCAGCATATGAAGTTCACATTAATCACATCATTGTAATTGCACATAATTTATCAATATTTAATATTTGTTTAATTATTGTTACCATATATTAGTTGTAATTATTATATACACCAGCGCCCCCTTCGTACATCGCAATGCAATACAATTTTCTTATGCGGTAAACGTTGAGAAAGTAGAAGGTATAGAAGAGTAGGGGAGGGTTCAGGCACTCAGCAATACTAGCCAAAAATATCAGCTCCCAGTCACTTACCACTCTCAGTGTTTAGAGTTGTTATTGGTCACCCGGATAATCCCCTCTCACATGGCCTAGCAGACGGGATGATACACGAATCAGCAACGGGACAGTCTCTGCCACAGACTGCCCTAGGTGAATGTGGTCTCTGCCACAGACCTTTTAAAGTTGAGTGAATGGATAGTCCAGGAATCCTCTGCCACAGGATTTCAAAGTCCCAAACTTCCAGCCGTACAGATAAAGAGCCTTTAAGCCAATCCGGCGAACTGCAGGACTTGTAGTATAGTGGATCCCTCCTCAATAAAGTTGCCAGGCCTTGCCCGAGACAGCAGCACTTTGCCGGTCTCCTCCAGGGCAGGTCCTCCCCTGGTGTAAGAGAACCATCCGTTTTCGTCCAATGCGAAAGCGCGTGCGCACAGGCGCACCAATGCGCATGCACGCGCGCAACGGATTGCGTGCACGCGCAGGAGCGCGTCCCTAGCGCCAATTGGCGCCAGACGGCCTATTTAAGGAAGTGCCCTGACCCCAGACCCTTGCTGACTGGTCTTCAGCTGTTACCCGATATCCTGAACCCTGTTGTGATCCTGCTTGATACCTGTTGCTGAACCTGGCTTGCCTTGACCCTGCTTCTGGACTCTGCTCTGTTCTGATTACTGGCTCCTGATCCTGGCTACCCATTTGACCCTGCATTTGCCTGCTGCCTTGTACTTTACTGCCTGCCTGTTACCTGACCCGGCTACCCTTGTGACTTTGCATCTGCTTCCTGTGTCGCTCCTTATCAACCTCCGAGTGTCTGCGACTTCAGTCCTGCGACTCTCTGCAACTTCCTGCTGCAAGTCTTCCAGGGACTTAACCTTATCTGACGTTCCAGTGCCACTGTTCCAGCGGAGTGCCTCTTTAACCCCGGCCAATCCTTGGTGCACAGCTACCTTCCGTGATCTGATGGTCCTCCTGCTCGTCCAGGCTCGCACCCCCTGCTACTGGTTTCCGGGTCTACATCTGCAGGCACTCATGTTCCTCCTGTCCCTCGGTTCCCTCTGTTCCACCTCCAGTGGGACCAGGGCTGGAGATACAAGAGAGGCCAACCTTGTCACTTCAGGAAAAATAGAAAAGCGCCTCTTAGCAAAACAGATTTATTATGTAGCAGACAATTTGTATCAAACACTTACATCATGGTAAGTTTCAGGTGTCATCCAGTAGGATTAATGTTTATATTGCGTCCAGGATCTCTGACGCTACTCCACGGATTTCCCAGGTCCCGGTTATGGCGGCCGCAAGTAGCCGGGATACAGGCTGGCTTGTCCGTGATAGGAGACAGCAGCGAAAGATGGCAACGGTCGGTCCGGAGAGGAGCGTCCTCTCCGGACCGACCGTTGCCATCTTTCGCTGCTGTCTCCTATCACGGACAAGCCAGCCTGTATCCCGGCTACTTGCGGCCGCCATAACCGGGACCTGGGAAATCCGTGGAGTAGCGTCAGAGATCCTGGACGCAATATAAACATTAATCCTACTGGATGACACCTGAAACTTACCATGATGTAAGTGTTTGATACAAATTGTCTGCTACATAATAAATCTGTTTTGCTAAGAGGCGCTTTTCTATTTTTCCTTTCATGTCATTTTCCTTGAGTCGGCTTCAACTTGGAGAAGAGCTGCCCTGGGCAACTGAGTTTTTATTAAAGACTTCCTATCCACAATTGTTACTATAGAGTTTTTCAAAACCTTATGCTACCTGCCATCCCTTGGTAACAGTAATAACTTTATGTCCATCTGATTGGAATACTTTTTTTGTTTTTTTGATTTTCAACCTTTGTATAATATCCTTTACACATTTAGGATTAATCGTGTTTCTCTGTGCAGGCTTCCCAAGCGCTTGCATTTGCTATTGTTAACCTTGTCACTTCAGTCTCCCTTCAGGTAAGTGACACCTGGTCTCCTTCATTAAGACAGCTTCCTCCCATTTGGACGGACAGCTTGGCATCCCCTCTCAGTATGCAGGCCCCAGCCAGACTAGCCAGGCCTACCAGACAGTGATGTGGCTCCGAGACCAGAACCACACACACGCCTCACGCCAGGAGGGCTGCGGAGTGAAGACAGACCCCAATCAATGGCGTCTGCCCCTTAAGTATCCCCGCCCAGCAGGCACAGCGGGTCGACCACTCCCACCGTACCGCTGCCGAGAAGGGCCACTCAATGTACCACGGTTTGCCCATGTTCCAACAAGTGCCTGAGGTGGTAACGCCACCTACAGGCAAAAAGGGAAAATGCTATCGGCAAACCACAGCTGGAACAGAAGTAAATTTCAATGTAATCCAACCATCTGAGCCCACTACTCACTTATCCCTCTATATTTTAAATAGCGTCCCAACCTTTTGGGGAGGGCGCTAAATACACCCCCCTCTACAAAAGACACTGTCCCCAGTGGCTGGAAAAACAAAAAGAAACCTCAAGCCTGAGGTTTTGGTACCTGAACCAAAAAAACTGGGAAAGGGAAAAGAAAAGGAGAAAGATACACAGAATATAATAAAAGGAATGACATAACTCTCCATATATGACATTTAGATATATTACACATTATGTATGTACGCTACCACCCATCACTATCTGTCTAATCCCACCCCATTCTCCGATGGTCTTGACAGCAGATCCGGTACCTAAGAGAAAACACATAGAACATGCATAGCAACACATAATGTCACGGAACTAGTAGACCAGACTGTGTGACTGCACAGAGGAGACCAAACGGATGTAGGTGAAAATATAATAATTTATTAAAAAGGTGACAAACAAGTGAAAACAACCAGTGCAACAACCAACAACAAATAGTATATACAAATAAAGGGGAGATACCGTAATCGAAAACAAGCCAGGCCGAGGTCATACACCAAGGGATATCAGAAGATGGGTATGGATGGGAGAACAACAGGACAGGGAGAGGTTGGATGGACAGGCTGCAGGGCAGGCATAGGGATCAGAACAGATCAGGTCGGGTCGGGTCAGATGCAGGCTCAGGGTCAGATTCAGGGTCAGTTGCAGGCTCAGGATGAGAGATACCAGGGCAAGGTGTGTTTGTACTTGCCGGGTATAAATAGGAATGCCTGTAATTGGCTTCAAGTCACACCTGAGCGCAGGAAGAGCAGTTCGCTCCACACTGCCAGGATCCATCCGCTGGTGGAGACCAGTACTGCGTCCAAAGGATAATATAATACCAGCAGAGAGAAATTCTCCTGACAGTTCCACACTGCCAGGAGACATCTGCTGGTGGACCACAGTACTGCAAGCCAAATAATAAATATCACCAGCGGATGGAACCTTTCCTGACAGTACCCCCCCTCAAAGGAGTGGCCTCCGGACGCTCCAACTAACTGTTGCTGGGGAAAGTTCATGGCAACAAGCTGGGCAACAGGCAAAGTCACATCCGGGCAGACAGCGGGCACATCCGGGCAGACAGTGGGCACATCCGGGCAGACAGCGGGCACATCCGACTGGAAAGCGGGCACATCCGGGCAGACAGTGGGCACATCCGGGCAGACAGCGGGCACATCAAGCTGGGCAGCAGACAGGGGCAAATCAAGCTGGGCAGCAGACAGGAACACACCAGGCTGAGCAGCAGGCAGGAACAAACCAGACTGGGCAGCAGGACCCGGGAGATCGAGCTGGGCAGCAGGCTCCGGGAGATCGAGCTGGGCAGCAGGCTCCGGGAGATCGAGCTGGGCAGCAGGCTCTGGGTCATCCAGCTGGGCAGCAGACAGGGGCAAATCAAGCTGGGCAGCAGGCAGGTACACATCAGGCTGGGCAGCAGGCTCCGGGACATCAAGCTGGGCAGCAGACTCTGGGTCATCTAGCTGGGCAGCAGGCTCCGGGTCATCTAGCTGGGCAGCAGGCTTCGGGTCATCAAGCTGGGCAGCAGATAGGGGCTCCGCAGGCCAGGAAACGGGCACCACAACCTCAGGCCGGGAAACGGGCACCACAACCTCAGACCGGGAAACGGGCACCACAACCTCAGACCGGGAAACGGGCACCACAACCTCAGGCCGGGATGCTGGCTCTAGCTCTTAAGGCTGGAATGCTGGTACTGGTTCTTCAGGCTGGAACGCTGGCACCCCGGGCTGAAACACTGACATCTCGGGCTGAAACACTGGCACCAGGACATCAGACTGGAAGGCAGGCACCAGGACATCAGGCTGGAAGGCAGGCACCAGGATATCAGGCTGGAAGGCAGGCACCAGGACATCAGACTGGAAGGCAGGCGCCAAGACATCAGACTGGAAGGCAGGTACTGAGACTTCAGGCAGAGACACGGGCACTTGATCTTCAGGCTGGCAGACTGGCACAGGAACTGCAGGCTGGCAGACTGGCACAGGAACTGCAGGCTGGCAGACTGGCACAGGAACTGCAGGCCGGCAGACTGGCACAGGAACCTCAGGCCGGCAGACTGGCACAGGAACCTCAGGCCGGCAGACTGGCACAGGAACCTCAGGCCGGCAGACTGGCACAGGAACCTTAGGCCGGCAGACTGGCACAGGAATGTCAGGCTGGGTAAAAGGCACTGGGACGTCAGACTGGGTAAAAGGCACTGGGACGTCAGACTGGGTAAAAGGCATAGAGCTGGCAGATTTAGGTGGGTCATCAGGTTCAACTGTCATGAACGCAGGCTGGAGCAGGTTGGTGGGTGTGGAGGCAGGTTGGGTTACTGGTAGGATTGTCTGGGTCGGAAAGTACTTCCGCTTCTTTTTAGGCTTAGTCACTGCAGATTTGTAAATAGCGGGAGGGATGTATGAAAAGGATGGAATTGAGTAAGAGGAAGGACTGGAATGTGGCAGAGACACAGGAAAAGTGGCTGGAGGAGGTTCTCGTGGATTTTTTAAAGGTGGAAGAGAAGAAGCAGGTGGATTGAAGGCATGGTAGGTGCGACAAGTAGAGACTGGGTAATAATATTTGGTAGGAAGCTGTATAAACTGGGCTGTAGCTGGGGTTGCCATAGGCGATGGGCGGATAGATCCTTGGGAAGGCAGGTGATTAATGGCAGGGCTGGAATGTTGTGGCTTGGCTAAACACAGGAGATCCGACCATGCCTGCAGCACAGGTTGAACAAAAGCTGGTTCACACACACCCTGTCTGATCAGAGACTGCACTGAACGAATACAATCAGATAACACCTGCTGGGAACAAGGGAAATAATGTTCATTGAAAGAAGCCGAAACATCCTCTAATAGCCATACCAGGGATTCAACATGGTCACCATTGAAGGGAGGAGAGAAATCATCACTTCCTTCGGGAATGCATGACAGGGCTGGCTTTATACATAACCAAATTAACGGCTGAACATCCTCAAAAGACATATAGCCCAGATCCACTAAGGAATGAGCTGATCGGATAGTTTCCATCAGCTGGTCACTGGTCCAATCTTTTAAAGCCTGGCGACAATATTCACCATCCTCTGCTGCCAGCAGAGAATAATAAAATGGTTTCATTGACATCCATATAAACAGGACTAACAAACCAGGATGGTTCCTCAATGCAGCCACGTCTGGCCAGGGATTGGCCCTGGTATACTGTCACGGAACTAGTAGACCAGACTGTGTGACTGCACAGAGGAGACCAAATGGATGTAGGTGAAACTATAATAATTTATTAAAAAGGTGACAAACAAGTGAAAACAACCAGTGCAACAACCAACAACAAATAGTACAGTGCCTTGCAAATGTATTCACCCCCTTGGCATTTTTCGTGTTTTGTTGCCTCACAACCTGGAATTAACATGGATTGTTTGAGGATTTTTTGCATCATTTAATTTACAGAACATGCCCACTACTTTGAAGATGTTTTTTTTTTTTTTTTTTTATTGTGAAGCAAACAACAAATAGGACAAAATAACAGAAAAAGTCAATGTGCATAACTATTCACCCCCCTAAAGTCAATACTTTGTAGCGCCAACTTTTGCGGCGCTCACAGCTCCAAGTCGCTTTGGATGAGTCTCTATGAGCTTGCCACATCTTACCACTGGGATTTTTGCCCATTCCTCCTTGCAAAACTGCTCCAGCTCCTTCAAGTTGGATGGTTTGCGCTTGTGAACAGCAATCTTTAGGTCTGACCACAGATTTTCTATTGGATTGAGGTCTGGGCTTTGACTAGGCCATTCCAACACATTTACATGTTTCCCCTTAAACCACTCAAGTGTTGCTTTAGCAGTGTGTTTGGGGTCATTGTCCTGCTGGAAGGTGAACCTCCATCTTAGCCTCAAATCACACACAGAGTGGTACAGGTTTTGCTCAAGAATATCCCTGTATTTAGCGGCATCCATCTTTCCCTCAACTCTGACCAGTTTCCCAGTCCCGACTGCTGAAAAATATCCCCACAGCATGATGCTGCCACCAGCATGTTTCACAGTGGGGATGGTGTTCTTTGGGTGATGTGATGTGTTGGGTTTGCACCAGATATAGCGTTTTCTTTGATGGCCAAAAAGTGAAATTTTAGTCTCATCAGACCAGAGTACCTTCCTCCATACATTTTGGGAGCCTCCCACATGCCTTTTCGCAAACTCAAAACGTGCCATTTTGTTTTTTGCTGAAAGTAATGGCTTTCTTCTGGCCACTCTGCCATAAAGCCCAACTCCATGGAGCGTACGGCTTATTGTGGTCCTATGTACAGATACTCCAGTCTCTGCTGTGGAACTCTGCAGCTCCTCCAGGGTTACCTTAGGCCTCTGTGCTGCCTCTCTGATTAATGCCCTCCTTGCCCGGTCTGTGAGTTTTGGCGTGCGGCCGTCTCTTGGCAGGTTTGCTGTTGTGCCATGTTCTTTCCATTTGGTGATGATAGATTTGATGGGGCTCCTAGGGATCATCAAAGATTTGGATATTTTTTTATAACCCAACCCTGACTTGTACTTCTCAACAACATTGTCCCTTACTTGTTTGGAGAGTTCCTTGGTCTTCATGGCAGTGTGTGGTTAATGGTGCCTCTTGCTTAGGTGTTGCAGCCTCTGGGGCCTTTCGGAAAGGTGTGTCTATGTAATGACAGATCATGTGACACTTAGATTGCACACAGGTGGACATCATTTCACTAATTATGTGACTTCTGAAGGTAATTGGTTGCACCAAAACTTTTTATGGGCTTCATAACAAAGGGGGTGAATACATACGCACATGCCAATTATCAGTTTTTTATTTCTGAAAAATAGTTTTATGTATTTTATTTTTCTAACTTTACTTCACCAACTTAGACTATTGTGTTCTGATCCGTCACATATAATTCAGATTAAAAAAAACCCATTAAACTAAAGGCTGTAATGTAACAAAATAGGTAAAAAGCCAAGGGGGGTGAATACTTTTGCAAGGTACTGTATATACAAATAAAGGGGAGATATCATAATCGTAAACAAGCCAGGCCGAGGTCATACACCAAGGGATATTAGCAGATGGGTATGGATGGGAGAACAACAGGACAGGGAGAGGATGGATGGACAGGCTGCAGGGCAGGGATAGGGATCAGAACGGATCAGGTCAGATGCAGGCTCAGGGTCAGATTCAGGGTCAGATTCAGGGTCAGATGCAGGCTCAGGATGAGAGATACCAGGGCAAGGTGTGTTTGTACTTGCCGGGTATAAATAGGAATGCCTGTAATTGGCTTCAAGTCACACCTAAGCGCAGGAAGAGCAGTTCGCTCCACACTGCCAGGATCCATCCGCTGGTTGAGACCAGTACTGCGTCCAAAGGATAATATAATACCAGCAGGGAGAAATTCTCCTAACAGTTCCACACTGCCGGGAGACACCTGCTGGTGGACCACAGTACTGCAATCCAAATAATAAATATCACAAGCAGATGGAACCTTTCCTGACACATAATCCTAAATTATCAGACATATGTACACAGAAGCAGAACTGTATCCCCATGAGAATGCAGTTTTCCTTCTGTAGCGGACCCCCAATAATAGGGGTCGCTATGCCTGAATTTAGAGGGTAGCCTGAGCTAATAGTTGGGCTCAGGCTGTTGAATTCTTCAAACTGGCTTCTGCTCTAAGGTAATGTTGCCTGGCAGTGCAGTTCCCTGTGGCCTGTGGGTGACACTGTTGCCCCGGGCTAGGATCGAACCACGGGTAACGTTGCAGCGCTATTGGGTGTCCTCTCTCGGTGGCCATTCAGTGGGCGTGGTCTACCCGCTGTGCATGCCGGGAGAGGGTACTTAAGGGGCAGACGTCATTAGGCAAAGAGTTCGGAGGTGATCCAGAGGACCCCTTGGTCCTAGGCGCGTACACCCCTCCTTCGGTGGCCCTCATGGCCAGGGGTGCGTGCATGTGTATTCGGTCCCGGGCACCTTTAGCCCAAGGCTGCATCGTTCCAGGTAGGCCCAGCACCTTTCGCTGAGGCCTGCATTAGAAGAGGAGTCCCAGGGTGCTCAAGTAGGGGTAACCCACTCTGAGGGAGAGGAAACCAGGGGAGGACCTATCCAAGGGGATCGGTGAAGGAAGTCACTGTCTCGGGAGAGGCCTGGTTACCTATCAGAGGGAAGGACTCCATAATCCGCCACAAGCCTTGTAATGTGCCCCATTGGCACCTAAGGACTTATATATTACAAGTGCTGGGAAGTTCAAGATTTGGAAGCTGTCTCTTGATCGTATCCCTAGGAAATTACAAGTGAATGTTCCGTGCTCCACACCGGCTGCTAGAACCGTGAGAGGGGACTATCCGGGTGAGCAAATCCCACTCAGGCCTGAGTGGCAATAATTGTTAGTTAAGTGCCTGAACCTACCTCCCTGTTCATTTTTCTCTATCTCCAACTGTAACGGGAGAGCCCGTGGAACCCAGAAGTTCTTAGAAAGTATGAGCCATAAAATAATGGACATTGAGAATATGTCTTGGATTGCTTTGAAATGGGTCTGTAATATTAATCCACAGTATTTCCCAGGATATATGTAAAGGACTATTTACTGGTTGTTTGATTCTGAACTCAACAGGTTAATTGAGAGATGCTGATGTGTTCAACTCTAACCACCTGGATGCCTGTGTAATGTAGATTAAATCCAGACTAGCTTCCAACGACCTTTTCATTGTTGTTTGTGGTGATGTGGATTGGAGCTGGTAGACCGTCTGGCTGCCTATTATGGGATGTTTAAGTGTCTTGCTGTGAGGAAAGGGGGGGGGTAATCACTCCAGCAACCCCTCCTGCTAAGTCTGTTTATTGAAGGAGAAGTTTGAACACACCTGACCTGTATCACCATTGTCATTGGACAGTTTAACCCGCCCTGTTCCCCAAGGATGGGAGGGGAGTGTTTTGAAGGGAAGTGTGTTACCATGTGCTTGTAATAAAGATTCATTCCCTGTTTTTGGAACTTCAACACAGAGCGTTGTCTCGTTTGTGCAGGGAGAAATATTTGTGTGGGGTCTTATTCGGCTGGTTGGAGTGTCTGGTAGCTGCTGTGTGTTCGGGAATGGAATATATTTAAACGACGTTAACTCCTGTCGTTACACCAACTTTCCTGTCAAGTTATCGAGCAAGCAAAATAAACCTTTCTTTATTGGGTTTAATACTGTCTGGACAATGGCCTTCTTGAAATAAAGAGAGAGAATAGACTCTTCCCTACACTCTAGGGAAGAGAACCAACGGAAGGAGGTAACTCGTTGCAGGACCCAAATCAGATAACACCGCTCACTCTCTTCAACAAGGAGGACACTGGGCATGTGGCATGGTGTGTCCCACCTGCTAGCGGAGGTAAGCAAGGAAGGGATCTGTGTGCTACACTTCCTAAAGTTTATAATTGCTGTGTCAGCATAAAAGTCTTTCCCTAATTCGGCAGACTACTGCCACCTAGTGTTAGAGGCATCAAAATGTCCTTTTTTAAGCAGGGGTTGAATCACAAACACACAAGAGAACCACTGTTGAACACAGCGTTTCTCATCAATACTACTCTATCTAACTAACCCCCAAAGTTCAGCCAGAGGAGAAAAAAAACTGTTCTTCAGAGATATCAAAAACGTTCTCTGTATTTTTTTATTTTTATTATAGAGTAGCAAATCTCTTACGGTGGAGAACAAAGTCATCTTTATCCAGAGCATTCTCCACTTGTAGGAAAACAGGAGGCAAAACAACAAAGTCAATGTCAGATAAGTGTACTCACCGAGGCCGAGATGCAGAGAGGGGCTCACTCTTGCGACTAAGCGCACTCCACCCCCTGGAGATGGGACAGAGGGTGGATGGCACCAAGAGGCACAAGCTACAAGCAGGCAGGACAGAACTTGCATGAAGGTCTCTGAGGGCTTGTGTAGACACTGACAGGTAGCAGAGCTCAGCTGGTGTTATTTAGCAGAAAGTAGGCCGGGGGTCAAACACCAGAGAGGAGAGGAGTCCAAGACAAGCAAAAGGATCAAGATGCTGGAGACTGGAGACAATCCGGGTCACAGGCAGAAGGTCAGGTGCAGGAGGCTGAAGGCAAGTCCGGGTCACAAGGCAGAGGGTCAAACACAGGAGAGAGCAGCAAAGTACAATAAGCAAGCCAGGAGTCAGGTTTAGGAGAGATCAGGGTGATCAAGGCAATCCGGGTCACAGCAGAAGATCAAACAGGCAGGAAACAGGAACTTGGATCCAGTGGCGGTGTGTCCATAGTGGGCGCAGGAGTGCCACCCCCTCTCGCTCCTGCGCCCATCACTCACAACAATACATAGGTTCATGGCATTGCATGAACCTATGTATTGTCGCCGCCGCTGCCGCCCACTATTCAGATGGCCATCTGAATAACAGCGGCTGGTTGGTGTTTGGAAGTGCCTATCAGAGCCAGAGGGCTGTAATCGGCTTCCAAATAGCTAACCAGAGGACGCACGGGGGGTGCGTTCCCTGGTTAACACTGACAGGCGTTTCAGCCAATCGGGTTCACCGGGTCTGGTTACCGGTAACCTGATTGGCTGAAGCGACATCGAGGATGGGAGAAGACATCGAGGACGGAAGAAGGACGGCGCTGACCCGAGGAAGGTAAGTGCAGGGCTAAGGGGAAACTGTCTGCATTTGGGGACAAACTGGCTGCACTTGGGGACAAACTGGCTGTATTTGGGGGAAAACTGGCTGTATTTGGGGGGAAACTGGCGGCAATTGGGGACAAACTGGCTGCATTTGGGAACAAACTGGCTGCATTTGGGGGGAAACTGGCTGCATTTGGGGGGAAACTGGCTGTATTTGGGTGGAAACTGGCTACATTTGAGGGGGCAAACTAGTAGCGTTTGGGCACAGTGGCTGCATTTAATGGGCACAGTGGCGGCAATTGATGGTTTTTTTTTTTCAGTTTGTTTGCGCCCCCCCAAAAATTTTGAGCACCAGCCGCCACTGCTTGGATCACAGGAAGCTGAAAGACAAAACAGAAATTTGCTTGGGGATTTGCTCAGCTTTTATAGGCAACCAGGATGCCATGTGACACGCTGAACACATAGAAGCTGTTAACTTCCCTGACAGTCAAGTTTCCATTTTAAAAACGTCATAGGTAGAAACTAGGATCAGGTCGAGTCACAGATTTCCACTGTTTGTCCAGGGTGGTGATAAAATATACTGCATCCTCCCTTTCTGGACAGCGGCGAACAACCCGATCGGCGTGAATGTGCCGACCATAGCCCCAGTCCAAACGGCACCCCCTGAATCGATCGGTCATGGTAACCGAGTGTTCAAAGTTCCTAA
The DNA here is from genome assembly GCA_029206835.1 of Rana muscosa. Classification (NCBI taxonomy): domain Eukaryota; kingdom Metazoa; phylum Chordata; class Amphibia; order Anura; family Ranidae; genus Rana; species Rana muscosa. The sequence continues at coordinate 51,122,516 of CM055127.1, forward strand.
ACGGCTTGGGTACTTTAAGATAGTCCCAGATAGCTTCCCCATACCATTGCTCGCGGCGAGCTTCAATTTCCAACATTAGTTCTTTGGGCACATAGGGGGGAACTCCAAGCCGTACTCAGTAGCTATCCGCTTCATCAAGATCCGCTGTAGGCGGGCAAGCGTAGGTAAGGATCCAAGGTTTCTGATCCCGGGCAGTACATATGACTCCGGTGACCTCCGGACCAAAGACGTAGCAAATTGAGGCCAGGGCCCGTCATTGGGTACGGCCTCTCTCTTTACAACAGGGGTAGGGGCTTCCACCCAGGGTGTGGTGTCCTCAGAACTCATGGGTGAACCCTCTTGGAGGCTGCGTATCGGGGCAATACATTTTCGATTGTCCCATCCCTTTTCCAGAAATACAGCCTCAATCAGCTCGTCATCCCCAACATCTGAGAAGGATTCCAGTTCCAACTTCTCGGCGGGTAGATAGTTACGGGTAACTAAAGTCACTTTTCCCCCAGCCTCCTTACCGATGACAGCGTCCACTGCGAGGTCCGCTGGTGGCTCCGTAGTGGTAGCTAAATCCACTCTGGACTCCCTTGTTGTAGCATCTGCAGTGCGCGCGGGCTGAACCGCAGGGGTGAAGGCGGCCTCCTCAGGTGTGACGGTGCCTGTAATTCAGTCTACCCGATAACCGCGGGGTGGTGTGGTGGGTTGTTCCATCTCAAAGAGAAATTCTCTGCAGGATAGGCATCGTCCAAAGGGGCTCAACTGCACAGCCAGTCCACTGCATCCAGGGCAGAGCATGCCCAGGGCCTCCACATTCCGACGTGTATAGCACGTGTATGGAACGCTCTACCAATAAACATCCACATGGAAGAAAACCATCGGGCCTTCAGGAAAAAACTTAAGACCCACCTCTTTTGAAGGATCAGGATGACACTGGATGGAAATAAGCGCATTGAGGCGATTAAGTTCGCATTTGTAGCGCTATACAAGTTATTCACTCACTCACTCTATAGCGTGAAGCGGCCCCGGGGCTTGAGTCGGATTCAAATATCCGTAAGCGGGGCTCCAATCTGAGCAATGTCCATAGTACTAGGCATATGGAGCATCCTGGGTCCCGACATTGCTGGGGACCATAAAACCGAAGATCACAATCTTCTGCCCTTTGGCGCCAAACACACTCACGTGTAGCATGCAGGTGGCGGGAACTCCTCCCAGTTCTTTTTGCACATAGCTCGCGGGCTTTCTTCTTTTCGACCCCGCCCACGAACTACGCAGCTAACCTGTCACGGATGCCTAGCACGACATCTAGCACAGGGTACGCAGATCAGTGGGCTGCACTAAAGGAATTAGGCACAAGGTAAGTAAATATATATATGTAGATTTATTGAAAGGATAATTCATAAACAATAAGGCAACCAGCAAACAACCACAGTGACACACCAAACAACTCCCTACACCAAACGTAAATACAGGTTTGAGATTTAAGCATAAACGTAATCAAGCCAGGGTCATACACGAGAGATCAGTCCGATTGAACAGGGAGCTGAAAGGGACAACAGGAGGAAGGGATGAGTCTGCAAGACAGGGGTCCTGGGATGGATACAGGGTTCAGAAACACAGGACACAAGGTACAGGATAATAAAGTCACAAGGTACAGAGGCAGGGGTCCAGGGATGGATGCAGAGTTCAGGAACACAGGACACAAGGTATAGGATAATAAAGTCACAAGGTACAGAGGCAGGGGTCCAGGGATGGATGCAGGCTTCAGGAACACAGGACACAAGGTACAGGATAACAGGTCACAAGGTTCCGGAATACAGGTCTGGGTTCCAAGACAATACCAGAGTAAATGCTTGAGCGTCTGCTGGATATTTATACACACCTCCTGCAATCAGTCTCAGGTGACGCCTGATTGCAGGAGATGATGTCGGCTCCAGACTAATGGGAGACACCCGCTGGTGGCCACCAGAACTGCACCCTTTGGTGCTGAAAGTAATAGCACCACCAGCAGGTGACCCAGGCAATGACACTGATCATGACATAACCAATGCGATCTGTGCCCCTTGCCCCCTTTTTCTCTCATTAAAAGCACAGTCCAACACTTTCTCAATTGCAGACTTTCCAAATAGCAAAAGAACAGTAATCCGGTTGTCAGAGGCAACGGCAAATATCCCGGACGAACCCCCACGTGTAGCAATACCCCCTAGAGGGCCGCTGGTTAATTTTGGGTTTTGCATGTTGCCTCTTCAGCTTTTTTGTCTGGGTAGGAAAGTCTGTAGTAATGCAATGTCCACGCAGATGTAAAACCTCACACAGTTAGGCTTTATTTTCTTATGCGGTAAACGTTGAGAAAGTAGAAGGTATAGAAGAGTAGGGGAGGGTTCAGGCACTCAGCAATACTAGCCAAAAATATCAGCTCCCAGTCACTTACCACTCTCAGTGTTTAGAGTGGTTATTGGTCACCCGGATAATCACCTCTCACATGGCCTAGCAGCCGGGATGACACACGAATCAGCAATGGGGCAGTCTCTGACACAGACTGCCCTAGGTGAATGGGGTCTCTGCCACAGACCTTTTAAAGTGAACAAAGTCTCTGCCACAGACCTTTTAAAGTTGAGCGAATGGATAGTCCAGGAATCCTCTGCCACGGGATTTCAAAGTCCCGAACTTCCAGCCGTACAGTTAAAGAGCCTTTAAGCCAATCCGGCGAACTGCAGGGCTTGTAGTATAGTGGATCCCTCCTCAATAAAGTGGCCAAGCCTCACCCGAGACAGCAGCACTTTGCCGGTCTCCTCCAGGTCAGATCCTCCCCGGTTCTCCTTCATTAAGACAGCTTCCTCCCATTTGGACAGACAGCTTGGGATCCCCTCTCAGTATGCAGGCCCCAGCCAGACTAGGAGGGCCTACCAGATAGCGATGCAGCCTCTGGGCAACGTGGCCCCGAGACCAGAAACACACACACACACCTCGCGCCCGGAGGGCTGCAGGGCGAAGACGGACCCCAATCAATGGCGTCTGCCCCTTAAGTATCTCCTCCCAGCAGGCACAGCGGGTCGACCACTCCCACCGTACCGCTGCCGAGAAGGGCCACTCAATGTACCATGGTTTGCCCATGTTCCAACAAGTGCCTGAGGTAGTAACACCACCTACAGGCAAAAAGGGAAAATTTTATCGGGCAAACCACAGCTGGAACAGAGGTAAATTTCAATGTAATTCAACCGTCTGAGCCCACTACTGGCTCAGACATCCCTCTATATTTTAAATAACGTCCCAACCTTTTGGGGAGGGTGCTACATGTGATTCAAATTATGACGTCGCTTCCGCCGTTACTGTGTCCCTGTCGGTAATCTTGCACATGCGCCGTTGCGCCGTAACTATTCGTTGCTGTGTCTGCGGCTGCTGTTTTCTTTTACTCCCCTTTTGTGGCGTCTTCTTTAGTCACACGGGGGAGTATCAGTAAGAGTGGAAGGAGCTAAACACTGCGAGACTTCTCCTCTGTGCCGGACAGAGGGGAAGTTCTCACAGACTGCATTCTGGCAAGCTTTAAATGCCGGTTCAGAGGGGCTAATGTGCGCAAGCGTGGGGCCCCCTATTGGGCAGGGCCCTTGGGCTTGAGCCCAGTCAACCCCAATGGTAAGTCCGGCCCTGATATGGGCACATTCCCACCTCTGCATGTGTGTTACTAAGCATGCTGCAACACGCATGTAGCGGCCTCACCTCTCTCCCTCTCTTTATCGGTTATATGGTTGTTGTCTAGGGGTACCTGGGGGAGAGAGATAAAACACACCACGGCCCATGTCCTCCGTATCTGGGAGGTGAAGGCCAGAGATTGGGCTTTTGTGTAGGTGTCCTAGAGTCAAGTCCAGTCCTTCGTCCCTGACTCCTTTGCTTTAGTAACCCAAGTTCCACACAGTGAATAGGTACAACTCAGTTTTATTCTTCTTGCCATGCAATAAAACAATCTTTCCCCTTTGGAAAATGAGGGGGACATATCGAGGCACAATCCTTTCCCTTCTTGCTGCTGCCCACTGTGCTGTCACCAGTGGTGACTAGTCACTGCCACTGACTAGGTAATATAGAACGTGAATTACCTTCGCTCACTTTGCCCCTGTCAGGGGAAGAAATCCATCCAAGGGAGAAGTGGAGGCCTCTCCGTCACCAGCAATGCTGCGCCGGGCTCTTCAGAGAAGTTACTGCACACCAGTCCTCACGAACTCAGACATGGGCACCCAAGGAGTTAGGGCCCCCTCGGATTCCTCCACCCTCGCGGAACTCAGTCGAAGGTACTGAGCCCCAGGCATCCGCCATAGTACCTCACCCCAGGCTAAAGGTGCCTGAGATGGACTCCATCCCTGCTCCAACTAGGCCAAAGGCGCCTAGGCCTGAAACACCGGAACGCCAGCACCCAAGCTAAAGGTGCCTGGGTGCGGCCACGTCCTCCGACTCTCTCCCCCAAAACAGGGCGTCCACCCCTTTTATGACCTCTCCCTTTGCGTCACAGCGGGTTCCCCGCCCCGCTGTACCAGCTCCAGGGGAGGACAAAAAGGCACAGTTCGCGGTGTGAGTTCAACTCCGGCCCCAGGCAACAGCGCCACCCAGGGACCCCAAGGAACCTCACACTACCAGAGTCCTCCATAATTAAAATACCCGCTACACTCTCCCCCTGGTGATTTGACACTGGTCCCCCAGTGTCTGGTACAAACTCACATCCCACAAGGGTGATGACATAAGTTCAGCCCAGAAACCAAACTACACAATTTAGCCCCGAATTGTGCCAAGACCTGAATGGGAAAAGGAAAACTTAAAACAATATAACTATAAAACTTTTCAATAAAAAACACTTTAAATATCTCACACATTTACATTCCTCCCTCTGACTATCTAAGAACCACCCACTCTCAGTAGTCTTGACAGACGAGTCTCCTGCAGAGAGAAAGAAAAGACACATACATCCTACCAACATGTGTGTTTGCTTGGAATGAATAGGTCTATCCTAGAAGAAACCCATTCACTCCAATAAGTGCTGCATAATGTCAAAAAAACAAACAATCGTTGCGCAACACTGCCACCTAGTGACAGTGCCACGGTCAAGACACTCATCACTTCCAGATGAACTTTCCTCTTGAACATTTTCTCTGTGATCCTACACTATCTAAAACCCAAAGTCACTGATTTCTTCTGAGCGCAAGGAGAAGGAGGGAGAACAAACAAAAACACAGCTCCCACATCTCCAACGAGTAGAACTGCCCAAATACAAAAAAAACTAGGGCACAGTCCCTGTGTTCAAGAAAAGGCACTCCGGAAAGTTCAGCCAGGAATAGAAAAGAAAAGCACACAGGAGTCTTATTTTTTTTTTCCATTACAGGTAAAACCTTGGATGAGGCAATGATATAGGCTTCAAACGATCATCAAAAGCCTCCACATGGTACTCAATACTTTTTCCTTCTTTGCGGCAGATCACCACTTTGTCCGCATGAATGTGTCTTCCCAGCATCCATTTAGCTTTACAGTCCTGAAACTTCTTGGTGACCATTGATAAAACAAGAAAGATACCGCCGTGCTTGCTGCACTTTCAGTTTGTCCCATACAAAGGTATCATACCATCTTTGCCGAAAGACCTCCACCTCATAGAGCAGTTCCCGAGGCAGATACGGGTATTCCCGACCCATATTCCTGAGCAACCTTCTGGCCAAAGAGACGCTGCAGCCTTGACAAAGGTGGCACAGTAGCTCGGTCTCCCTCTCCAGGTGGAACAATCGCTTCTGGGTGGCGAGGTGCGTTCACCACCTCGGTGGACCTGGCCTAGGAGCCCGCAGTGACTGACGTTGCACTCCCGCAACAGGAGCCGGTGAAATGGATGTCGAATCCAGAAGGGGAACTTCAGACAAAGGACCAGCTTCATCCCCTGGCGCCGGGGCCTCCACCCGAGGTGTACTTTCTCCAGTAGACATGGGCAGGTCCCTCGTGACACGGGCCAAGGGTAGCTTCATCTTGTCCCATCCCTTCTGTTGGAAGATTTCGTCTATCTCCCTATCATCGCCATTGTCAGACAATGAATCCAGGTCAGAGGTGTCGTAGCACTCCGCGGGCAGATAATTTCCAGTCACGGAACTATCCCCCTTGATGGCCTCTACCGACTGTGGACTACCGCCACTTTCTACCACACAGACAGTCCCAACCCCGGGCTCACCTGGACCTTTAAATGAGCAGGGATGTCCAGGCGTTGTCTACCGAATCCATCCAGGTCAGGCAAGCAGTGGGGCAAAGCTCTTCCACGACCACACGAGGCCATCACCAGGCCGACTTTTCTCTTCGGTGGCCGGAGCAGGGAGCTGCTGGTGACCGAGGCAGCATCCTCTGATTTTTCTCTTTTCACTTCCGCTTGGGCAGTCCCTTCGCCCGGATCAGTGCGCACGGGGAACGCACCAGCATCGATCTCTCCCTCTGGAGTGGCAGTCCCTGTGAGGTAGTTGAGGTGGAAAGCCCGAGGCTTTTCAGTGGATGGTTCCACCTCGAAGAGGAATTCTTTGCAGACCTCACAGCGCCCAAACGGCTTCAGCTGGACCACCAGTCCCAAACAGCCGGGACAGACCACACCGAGGGCTTCCATGTCTCTACAGGTAAAGAGAGCCAATCGCCCCCGGGGTCTTAGTCTTATCCCCGTATCCATAATCGGAGCAGCCAGAGAAGACATATCCGCACAGGAAGGAACAGAAATCCACGGAGCACTTGAAGCCATCCTCTCTCTTTGCTGCTCCATTGCGCACTGACCCACCCGCGCCGGAATCTCCACGTGCGTACCTCCACGTGGCCAGACTCCTCCCACCTTCTGCACTTGTTTGCGGGCTTTTCCCTTGCCCCGCCCACAAACTACACAGTTATGGGTTGCCTCGTGGCGCGTTGGCCAATATGGCCGACCTACTCGGAACTCCTCTGGGCAGCAAAGTTTAATTTCAGACGCCATACACATATCCCGGATACGATGCCCCCACGTGTAGCGGCCTCACCTCTCTCCCTTTCTTTATCGGTTATATGGCTGTTGTCTAGGGGTACCTGGGAGAGAGAGATAAAACACACCACGGCCCATGTCCTCCGTAACTGGGAGGTGAAGGCCAGAGATTGGGCTTTTGTGTAGGTGTCCTAGAGTCAAGTCCAGTCCTTCGTCCCTGACTCCTTTGCTTTAGTAACCCAAGTTCCACACAGTGAATAGGTACAACTCAGTTTTATTCTTCTTGCCAAGCAATAAAACAATCTTTCTCCTTTGGAAAATGAGGGGGACAGATCGAGGCACAATCCTTTCCCTTCTTGCTGCTTCCCACTGTGCTGTCACCAGTGGTGAATAGTCACTGTCACTGACTAGGTAATATAGAACGTGAATTACCTTCGCTCACTTTGCCCCTGTCAGGGGAAGAAATCTGTCCAAGGGAGAAGTGGAGGCCTCTCCGTCACCAGCGATGCTGCGCCGGGCTCTTCAGAGAAGTTACTGCGCACCAGTCCTCACGAACTCAGACACGGCACCCAAGGAGTTAGGGCCCCCTCGGATTCCTCCACTCTCGCGGAACTCAGTCGAAGGTACTGAGCCCCAGGCATCCGCCATAGTACCTCACCCCAGGCTAAAGGTGCCTGAGATGGACTCCATCCCTGCTCCAGCTAGGCCAAAGGCGCCTAGGCCTGAAACACCGGAACGCCAGCACCCAAGCTAAAGGTGCCTGGGTGCGGCCGCGTCCTCCGACTCTCTCCCCCAAAACAGGACATCCACCCCTTTTATGACCTCTCCCTTTGCGTCACAGCGGGTTCCCCGCCCCGCTGTACCAGCTCCAGGGAAGGACAAAAAGGCACGGTTCGCGGTGTGAGTTCAACTCCGGCCCCAGGCAACAGCGCCACCCAGGGACCCCAAGGAACCTCACACCCCCAGAGTCCTCACATAATTCAAATACCCGCTACACGCATAATAGTGTGAATCCAGCCCATTCACACCACTGCAGTACAGTAATAGTGATGAGCCGAACACCCCCGGGTTCGGTTCGCACCAGAACCCGCGAACGGACCGAAAGTTTGCACGAACTTTAGAACCCTATTAAATACAATGGATGCGAACGTTCGAAATCTAAAGTGCTAATTATAATGACTATTATGCATGTTATTGTCCTAAAAAGGGTTTGGGAACCCGGGTTCTGCACCAGGGGACATGTATCAATGCAAAAATAAGTTTTAAAAACGGCTGTTTTTCGGGAGCAGTCATTTTAACCACTTAACGACCGCCCACTGTAAATATACGTCAGCAGAATGGCACTGACAGGCAGAATCACGTACATATACGTGATTGCCTTTGTATAGTTGGGGGGTCCGATCGGACCCCCCTTCTTTACAGTGGGTGGTCGTTTTACCTTCGGGAGCGATCCGGCATGAGGGGACGGCCGTTCGATTCTGGCCACCCCCTCTCGATCGCTCCCGGCGAATGAGAGAGCTTCCCCTGCCTGCCAGGAAGGAGGAAGTGATGTCATCTCTCCTGGGGCGCTCACATATACCGAGCGCCGTACAGGAGAAGATGCCAGGTTAGTACACAAAACAGCACACTGACACCAGGACACATAGGCACATAAATCGCCCCCCCAGGCCCCCCCAGACACCCCCAGATCACCCCCCAGCCCCCCCCCCCAGCCCCCAGTCACAGTGTCACTGATTGCAGTGACCATTTATTTAGTGATCACTGCAATCAGTGACATTTGTGACTGTAAAAGTGTCACTACATTTAGTTTTAGGTCCAGTGTAGCCCCCTAACCCCCCCCCTAATAAAGGTTTAACCCCCTGATCACCCCCCAGATAACCCTTTCACCCCCTAGCACCGCCGTCACTAAGCAATCATTTTTCTGATCGATGTCTTAGCGTCGGTGATGCTGATCGGTAGCCAGTAATTTTTTTTAGGTTCGCCGCAGGTTTTTATAGCGTCGGGTACCCCCATATATTACCTAATGAAGGTTTAACCCCCTTGATCGCCCCCCAGGTAACCCTTTCACCCCCTATCACCACTGTCACTAAGCGATAATTTTTCTGATCGATGTCTTAGCGTCGACGATGCTGATCGGTAGCCAGTAATTTTTTTTAGGTTCGCCGCAGGTTTTTATAGCGTCGGGTACCCCCATATATTACCTAATAAAGGTTTAACCCCCTTGATCACCCCCCAGGTAACCCTTTCACCCCCTATCACCACTGTCACTAAGCGATAATTTTTCTGATCGATGTCTTAGCGTCGGTGATGCTGATCGGTAGCCAGTAATTTTTTTTAGGTTTGCCGCAGGTTTTTATAGCGTCGGGTACCCCCATATATTACCTAATAAAGGTTTAACCCCCTTGATCGCCCCCCCAGGTAACCCTTTCACCCCCTATCACCACTGTCACTAAGCGATAATTTTTCTGATCGATGTCTTAGCGTCGGCGATGCTGATCGGTAGCCAGTAATTTTTTTTAGGTTCGCCGCAGGTTTTTATAGCGTCGGGTACCCCCATATATTACCTAATAAAGGTGTAACCCCCTTGATCACCCCCCAGGTAACCCTTTCACCCCCTAGCACCGCCGTCACTATGCGATCATTTTTCTGATCGATGTCTTAGCGTCGGTGATGCTGATCGGTAGCCAGTAATTTTTTTTAGGTTCGCCGCAGGTTTTTATAGCGTCAGGTACCCCCATATATTATCTAATAAAGGTTTAACCCCCTGATCGCCCCCCAGGTAACCCTTTCACCCCCTATCACCACTGTCGCTAAGCAATCGTTTTTATGATCGTTGTCTTAGTGTCGGTGATGCCGATAGGTAGCCAGTAATTTTTTTTTAGGTTCGCCGTCAGGTTTTTATATAGCGTCAGGTACCCCCATATATTACCTAATAGAGGTTTTAACCCCCTAATTGCCCCTAGTTAACCCTTTCACCAGTGATCATCATATAAGTGTTACGGGTGACGCTGGTTAGTTAGTTTGCTTTTTATAGTGTCAGGGCACCCGCCGTATATAACCCAATAAAGGTTTAACCCCCTGATCGCCCGGCGGGTGATATCAGTTAGGTTTTAGCGTCAGAGAGGGTCTGCGTCACACCCCAGGCAGCGTCAGGTTAGTGCCAGTAGCGCTAACACCCACACGTGAAGCATACACCCCCCTTAGTGGTATAGTATCTGATCAGCTCAATATCTGATCTGATCAGATCTATACTAGCGTCCCCAGCAGTTTAGGGTTCCCAAAAACGCACTGTTAGTGGGATCAGCCCAGATACCTGCTAGCACCTGCGTTTTGCCCCTCCGTCCAGCCCAGGCCACCGAAGTGCAGTATCGATCGATCACTGTCACTTGCAAAACACAACACACATAACTGCAGCGTTCGCAGAGACAGGCCTGATCCCTGCGACTCCAGTGCTGTAGGAGGTGATTTCACCACCACAGTTAAAAAAAAAAAGCATATATGCCGAAGCATTGGGGCAGCAGGAGCGGAGGAGCGATTTTGCTCCTAATGCCGCGTACATACGGTCGAAATTCCGACGGAGGCTTGCCCGTGGAAAAGTCTGACCATGTGTACGCGGCATAACTTTTGCGAGAAGATGCCCCCATGCTTCGGCATATATAAATGGTGCATGTATGCCCATCATTAGAAGTGGGTGGATGAAGGGCGGTATTCTAATGGTGGGCATACCCACCGATCAATCTTTTTTTTTCGTTCAGCCAACAGGCTGCATGAAAAAAAAGATTACAATACATGTCCAACAAGGACCAGCAACACACTGGTATGTTGCTGGACTTTGAATGTTTATACCAGAATGATGCCTGGGGGTTTAGGTATCATCTTGGTATCATTCTTTTCAGCCAGCGGCCGGCTTTCATGTAAAAGCAATCCTAGTGGCTAATTAGCCTCTGGACTGCTTTTACAAGCAGTGGGAGGGAATGTCCCCCCCCCGGATATAAAAAGCGCCATTGGGAAATTGGGAAAGCATTTTATCACACCGATCTTGGTGTGGTCAGATGCTTTGAGGGCAGAGGAAAGATCTAGGGTCCAATAGACCCCAGTTTTTTCAAAAAAGAGTACCTGTCATTACCTATTGCTATCATAGGGGATATTTACATTCACTGAGATAACAATAAAAGTGATAAAAATAAATAAATATGGAAGCAACAGTTTAAAAATAAAATAAAAAAGCAAAATTAATAATAAAAAAAAAAAAAAAAAAAAAGCACCCCTGTCCTGCCCTGCTCTTGCCCAATGGCGAATGCAAGCGTCAGTCTGGCGTCATATGTAAACAGCAATTGCACCATGCATGTGAGGTATCACCGCGAAGGTCAGATCGAGGGCAGTAATTTTAGCAGTAGACCTCCTCTGTAAATCTAACGGGGTAACCTGTAAATGCTTTTAAAGGCTTTTAAAAATGTATGTAGTTTGTCGCCAATGCGCGTTTGTGCGAAATTTTAAAGCATGTCGTGTTTGGTATCTATGTACTCGGCCTAAGATCATCTTTTTTATTTCATCAAACATTTGGGCAATATAGTGTGTTTTAGTGCATTAAAATTAAAAAAAGTGTATTTTTTCCCCAAATAATGCGTTTGAAAAATCGCTGCGCAAATACTGTGTAGAAAAAAAAATGCAACACCCACCATTTTATTCTGTAGGGCCTTTGCTTTAAAAATATATATAATGTTTGGGGGTTCAACATAATTTTCTTGCAAAACAAAATATGTTTTCATGTAAACAAAAAGTGTCAAAAAGGGCTTTGTCTTCAAGTGGTTAGAAGAGTGGATGTAAGCTTCCTAATGTTGTGTATAAAATGCCAGAACAGTTCAAAACCCCCCCAAATGACCCCATTTTGGAAAGTAGACACCCCAAGCTATATACTGAGAGGCATGTCGAGTCCATGGAATATTTTATATGTTGACACAAGTTGCGGAAAAAATAAAATGTTTTTTTTTTAATTTATTTTTTTGCACAAAGTTGTCACTAAATGATATATTGCTCAAACATGCCATGGGCATATGTGGAATTACACCCCAAAATACATTCTGTTGCTTCTCCTGAGTACGGGGATACCACATGTGTGAGACTTTTTGGGAGCCTAGCCGCGTACGGGACCCCAAAAACCAAGCACCGCCTTCAGGCTTTCTAAGGGTGTAAATTTTTGATTTCACTTCTCACTGCCTATCACAGTTTCGGAGGCCATGGAATGCCCAGATGGCACAAAACCCCCCCAAATGACCCCATTTTGGAAAGTAGACACCCCAAGCTATTTGCTGAGAGGTATTGTGAGTATTTTGCAGATCTCGCTTTTTGTCACAAAGTTTTGAAAATTGAAAAAAAAAAAGAAAAAAAAAAAATGTTCTTTCTTCATTTTCAAAAACAAATGAGAGCTGTAAAATACTCACCATGCCTCTCAGCAAACAGCTTGGGGTGTCTACTTTCCAAAATGGGGTCATTTGGGGGGGTTTTGTGCTATTTAGGCATTTTATGGCCTTCAAAACTTTTGTAATTTTTTTTTTTTTTTGTCATTATTCAATCACTTGGGACAAAAAAAAAATATTCAATGGGCTCAACAGGCCTCTCAGCAATTTCCTTGGGGTGTCTACTTTCTAAAATGGGGTCATTTGGGGGGGTTTTGTGCTATTTTGGCATTTTATGGCCTTCAAAACTGTGATAGGTAGTGAGGAGTGAAATCAAAAATTTGCGCCCTTAGAAATCCTGAAGGCGGTGCTTGGTTTCCGGGGTCCCGTACGTGGCTACGCTCCTAAAAAGTCCCACACATGTGGTATCCCCGTACTCAGGAGAAGCAGCAGAATGTATTTTGGGGTGCAATTCCACATATAACCATGGCATGTGTGAGCAATATATCATTTAGTGACAACTTTTTGTAATTTTTTTTTTTGTCATTATTCAATCACTTGGGACAAAAAAAAAATATTCAATGGGCTCAACATGCCTCTCAGCAATTTCCTTGGGGTGTCTACTTTCTAAAATGGGGTCATTTGGGGGGGGTTTTGTACTGCCCTGTCATTTTAGCACCTCAAGAAATGAGATAGGCAGTCATAAATTAAAAGCTGTGTAAATTCCAGAAAATGTACCCTAGTTTGTAAACGCTATAACTTTTGCGCAAACCGATAAATATACGCTTATTGACATTTTTTTTACTAAAGACATGTGGCTGAATACATTTTGGCCTAAATGTATGACTTAAATTGAGTTTATTCGATTTTTCTTATAACAAAAAGTAGAAAATATCATTTTTTTTCAAAATTTTCGGTCTTTTTCCGTTTATATCGCAAAAAATAAAAATCGCAGAGGCAATCAAATACCATTAAAAGAAAGCTCTATTTATGGGAAGAAAAGGACGCAAATTTCGTTTGGGTACAACATTGCATGTCCGCACAATTTACAGTTAAAGCAGCGCAATGCAAAATTCTGAATTCACCTCTGGTCCTTTAGCTACCAAATGGTCCGGGGCTTAAGTGGTTAATGATGCATAAAGTGAAAAAAAAAAAGTCAAATATTCCTTTAAATATTGTACCTGGGGGGTGTCTAAAGTATGCCTGTGAAGTGCCACGTGTTTCCCGTGTTTAGAACTGTCCCTGCACAAAATTACATTTCTAAAGGAAAAAAAGCCATTTAAAACTGCTTGCGGCTTTAATGTAATGTCTGGTCCCGGTAATATGGATGAAAATCTTTAAGAAAAATGGCATAGCTGCCCCATCACACCCCCCCCCCCCTACCCCAGCCCATTACCAGCCCCTTTGGGTCTTGTATGGATATTAAGGGGAACCCCGCACACAAAATAAAAAAGGCCCTATATACTCTGAACAGCCGTATACAGGCGGTGCATACAAGACAGGGACTGTAGGTTTGTTCTTATGTAGAATCTGTTTGTAATTTTGAATAGGTAAATTTTTTAAGTGTAGCTCCAGCCCAAAAATCTATTTTTAAGCTTTTTGGAAAACATAGGGAAGGGTTATCACCTCTGTAACATTTGTTTTGCTGTCTGTGCAGTGTGCACCTGTCCAGAACAGTTCACCTCACTTTCCGTCCTAATGACAAATGTTTTTTGAAAATTTGGGGTTTTTATTGAAACAAGAATTGGTGATAAAGCATCAGTGGAGAGGAGACACTTTTTTCCCATATTAACTCTTACAGGAGAGAATTTTCCTTCCTAGGGGTAGATTTCCTCTCACTTCCTGTTGTATCCTTCCGTTTGCAAGGAGGAGTCATTTGTAAGTTGGATGTTTGAAAGTAGGGGCCTGCCGTATATACTCAGCTGAAATTTGCCCCTTACATGTTGGTGTTGCCACAACACTGTGAGCCCTCACAGTTACTCTTGGTGGGCGCATGAATGGGCCCTGCTGTGAATTATTAGATCAAGAATTGTAATTGCATGCCCCTGTTGAACAGGGGCTGAAAAATTGGGCCTTAGGCACTGGTGCCACAACACTGCAACCCCTCACAGATACTGTACTTGGAGCACAGCAATGAGCCCTGTTGCAAAGTATTGCATCAAAAATTTTAATTACACGCCCCTGTTAAACAGGGGCTGAAAAATTGGGCCTTAGCCACTGGTGCTGGTGCCACGACACTGCAACCTCTCCCAGATACTCTAGTTGGAGTGCAGGAATGAGCCCTGCTGCAAAGCATTGCATAAAAAATTGTAATAATACGCCCCTGTTAAACAGGGGCTGAAAAATTGGGCCTTAGCTACTGTTGCTGATGTCACGACACTGCAACCTCTCCCAGATACTCTAGTTGGAGTGCAGGAATGAGCCCTGCTGCAAAGCATTGCATAAAAAATTGTAATTACATGCCCCTGTTAAACAGGGGATGAAAAATTGGGCCTTAGCCACTGGTGGCGGCACCCAGAAACAAAAATGTTCTTCCAAGCTATCATCATCAATCGGATCATTGAGGAGGAGGAGGATAGTCAGTCAACATAACAGGACAGTCTCTCAGCATCAGCATCAGTCTTGAAGGGATGTGACATTTGAAAATAAATTAGTCTGTTATATCAGCTTCAGGTGTTTGGTAGCTGGTGGTGATCCAAGACTGGTTCATCTTTATGAAGGTCAGTCGATCAACCGAGTCGGTGGACAGGCGCACCCTGTGATCCGTGACAAATCCTCCAGCAGCACTGAATGTGCGTTCTGAAAGAACGCTGGATGCAGGACAGGCCAGTAGCTCAATTGCATACTGTGCAAGCTCTGGCCAGTGATCCATCCTCAAGACCCAGTAAGCCAGAGGATTTTCGGTGGGGAAGGTGTCCAAGTCTGACCTTGCCCCTAGGTATTCCTGCACCATGTATATCAGACGCTGGCGATGGTTGCTGGAACCGATCATACCTTGGGGCTGCGGACTAAAGAATTGTCTGAACGCATCGGTCAGACGGCCACCTTCCCCACCGCTCTTTCTTTGACTGACCGAAGCCTCAGCAACTCGTTGTCCAGGACCAGGAGTTTGTAACCTCCCAGTCTCTGGGAACACGTTGCACAGACCTTTCTGCAAGGCCTCCCGGAGTTGTCTCATCCTCTGCTCCCTCTGCGACGGTAAGATAAGGTCCGCAGCCTTACCCTTGTACCGTGGATCAAGGAGAGTGGCCAGCCAGTAATGGTCCCTCTCCTTGATCCGAAGAATACGAGGATCCTTCCGCAGACTTTGCAGGATCAGGGAGGCCATGCAGCGTAGGTTAGCTGAGGCATTCGGTCCAGAGTCCTCTGGGTCACTAAGGATGACATGATCCGCAGCCACCTCCTCCCAGCTACGTACAAGTCCACTGGTTTCTTGGGATTGTAAATCATCACTAAAAGACTGCTGCTGATGGTGCTGAGTGCCAGGCTCCACCTCCATGCTGACACAATCCTCCTCCTCCTCCTCTTCCTGTGCGATGGGTGGGACAGAAGGAACACTGTCTGGGTAAAGGGGGCCTTGAGAGGCAAGGAAGTCCTCCTCTTCCTGCCTCTGTTCTGCCTCAAGTGCCCTGTCCATTATTCCACGCAGTGTATGTTCCAACAGGTGGACGAGAGGTACAGTGTCACTGATGCATGCACTGTCACTGCTCACCATCATCGTGGCCTCCTCAAATGGTGCCAGGACAGTGCATGCATCCCTGATCATGCCCCACTGGCGTGGTGAAAAAAACCTGAGCTCCCCTGACCCTGTCCTGGTGCCGTAGTCGCACAGGTACTCATTGATGGCCCTCTGCTGCGTGTGCAGCCGCTGCAGCATGGCCAACGTTGAGTTCCACCTGGTGGGCATGTCACATATAAGGCGGTTCTTGGGCAGGTTCAACTCCTTTTGCAGCTCAGCCAGGCGAGCACTGGCATTATAAGATCTGCGGAAATGCACACAGACTTTCCTGGCCTGCCTCAGGACATCCTGTAAGCCCGGGTACCTGCCCAAGAACCGATGCACCACCAGGTTAAGGATGTGAGCCACACAGGGCACATGGGTCAGTTGTCCCTGTCGGAGGGCAGAGAGGAGGTTGGTGCCATTGTCGCAAACCACCATTCCTGGCTTGAGCTGGCGTGGCCTCAACCACCTCTCGGCCTGCCCCTGCAGAGCAGACAGAACCTCTGCCCCAGTGTGGCTCCTGTCCCCCAAACACACCAGCGCAAGCACGGCATGGCATCTTTTTGCCTGCGTACTTGCGTAGCCCCTTGAACGCCTACGGAGCACCGCTGGTTCCGAGGACAAAGCACAGGAAGAGGCCATGGAGGAAGAAGAAGAGGAGGGGGTGGAGGAGAGAGGTGTGTCACAACCAGTAGTAGCATTTTGGAGGCATGGCGGCGGAACAACCTCCAACACTACTGCACCTTGTCCTGCATCCTTCCCAGCTGCCAAAAGAGTGACCCAATGGGCCGTGAAAGAAAGGTAACGTCCCTGTCCATGCCTGCTGGACCATGAGTCAGCGGTAATATGCACCTTACCGCTGACCGCCCTGTCCAGCGAGGCCAAGACATTGCCTTCCACATGCCGGTAGAGAGCCGGAATCGCCTTCCGTGAGAAAAAGTGGCGTTTGGGAACCTGCCACTGAGGAACCGCACATTGCACAAATTCACGGAAGGGGGCCGAGTCTACCAACTGAAAAGGCAGCAGTTGAAGCGCTAGCAATTTAGCCAAGCTAGCATTCAACCGCTGGGCATGTGGATGGCTGGGAGTGAACTTCTTTCGACGGTCCAGCAGCTGGGGCAGGGAAATTTGCCTGCTAGAATCGGACGTCGGTGTACTGCTAGCAGAGTGCCCGCAAGTACTTGGCTGTGACACACCTAATTCTACACCTTCATTCCTCTCAGTGCAGGTTTCAGAGAGGACTGAAGGTATAGTGGGGTTGGAGATCCCAGCTGATGTGGTGCAAGGAGAGGTCCGCTTTGTTCTTTGGTGTGGGTCTTTAAGGTAGGCTTGCTAACGAGCTGCATGGCAGGTCAACATTTGTCTGGTCAAGCATGTGGTGCCCAAGCGGGTGATGTTTTGGCCACGCGATATATGCTTGAGACATATGTTGCAAACAGCAGCTGTGCGATCTGATGCACTCGACTCAAAAAAGGCCCACACCAAAGAACTTTTTGAATAACAGGCAGAGGCAGCGCCCTGCACAGGCGGAGCTCTGCGGTGTGATTCCGTCGGTGTGCTGCCCTTACGCTGGCCCCCCGAGGGCATCCTGCCTCGTTGGAGATGTGCCTCCTCCTCATCCTCCTCCTCCTCCTCCTCTCTCCTATTAGGCACCCACGTAGAGTCAGTGACCTCATCATCCCCTCCCTCCTCATCACTAGAGCCAATCTGGCAGTATGCTGCAGCTGCTGGATCATGACTGCCAGATTGGTGTCCTTCTTGAGCATCCCCTCTCTCTGCTCTCACGCTACTGCCTTCCTCTAGCTGGGTATCATCATCAGACCCTTCGAAACGCTGGGCATCCTCCTGGAGCATGTACCCAACACTGTGCTCAAACAGTTCGGGGGACTCCTCAGGAGGACATGGTTGGTCTAGGGAAGGAGTGACTGATGATGACATTGATACCAGGGAAGAGGACGCTTTGGCAGCTGCTTTGCCAGTACCCTGAGCCTGGGTGAGAGAGAATGAGGAGGATGAGGAGGGCTTGGTCATCCACTCTACCAAGTCTTCGGCATGATGCGGCTCAACACGTCCAGCTGCCGAAAAGAAGGACAAGCGTGTCCCATGGCCACATGCTGATGGCGATGCACCGCGTCCACGACCAGCACTGTTGTCTCTAGACACAGAGCCTGCTTGCCCTCTTTTATTGGCTCCTGACTGTCTGCCTCTCCTTGTTTGCCTTCCAGACATTCTATTGGCCTGCAGGGAGATGGGAAAACCAGCAATAAGGCCTAGCTTCAGGAGTATATTTTGAAGGAATCACACTACGCCTGCTGTAAGTGCTGCAAATGCCTGTTGGTGTAACACACCAGGAAAACACAGCAATACAGGCTAACTTCAGGTGTAATATGATCAGGAGGCACACTCCGCCCGCTGTAAGTGCTGCAAATGCCTGTTGGTGTAACACCAGGAAAACACAGCAATACAGGCTAACTTCAGGTGTATAATGTGCAGGAGGCACACTCCGCCCGCTGTAAGTGCTGCAAATGCCTGTTGGTGTAACACACCAGGAAAACACAGCAATACAGGCTAACTTCAGGTGTAATATGATCAGGAGGCACACTCCGCCCGCTGTAAGTGCTTCAAATTCCTGTTGGTGTAACACCAGGAAAACACAGCAATACAGGCTAACTTCAGGTGTATAATGTGTAGAAGGCACATTCCGCCCGGTGTAAGTGCTGCAAATGCCTGTTGGTGTAACACACCAGGAAAACACAGCAATACGGGCTAACTTCAGATGTATAATGTGCAGGAGGCACACTCCGCCCGCTGTAAGTGCTGCAAATGCCTGTTGGTGTAACACCAGGAAAACACAGCAATACAGGCT
The DNA here is from genome assembly GCA_029206835.1 of Rana muscosa. Taxonomy (NCBI): domain Eukaryota; kingdom Metazoa; phylum Chordata; class Amphibia; order Anura; family Ranidae; genus Rana; species Rana muscosa. Next base: position 51,141,436 of record CM055127.1, read on the forward strand.
AACTTCAGGTGTATAATGTGCAGGAGGCACACTCCGCCCGCTGTAAGTGCTGCAAATGCCTGTTGGTGTAACACCAGGAAAACACAGCAATACAGGCTAACTTCAGGTGTATAATGTGCAGGAGGCACACTCCGCCCGCTGTAAGTGCTGCAAATGCCTGTTGGTGTAACACCAGGAAAACACAGCAATACAGGCTAACTTCAGGTGTATAATGTGCAGGAGGCACACTCCGCCCGCTGTAAGTGCTGCAAATGCCTGTTGGTGTAACACACCAGGAAAACACAGCAATACGGGCTAACTTCAAGTGTAATATGATCAGGAGGCACACTCCGCCCGCTGTAAGTGCTGCAAATGCCTGTTGGTGTAACACCAGGAAAACACAGCAATACAGGCTAACTTCAGGTGTAAAATGTGCAGGAGGCACACTCCGCCCGCTGTAAGTGCTGCAAAGGCCTGTTGGTGTAACACACCAGGAAAACACAGCAATACGGGCTAACTTCAGGTGTATAATGTGTAGGAGGCACACTCCGCCCGCTGTAAGTGCTGCAAATGCCTGTTGGTGTAACACACCAGGAAAACACAGCAATACGGGCTAACTTCAGGTGTAATATGATCAGGAGGCACACTCCGCCCGCTGTAAGTGCTGCAAATGCCTGTTGGTGTAACACCAGGAAAACACAGCAATACAGGCTAACTTCAGGTGTATAATGTGCAGGAGGCACACTCCGCCCGCTGTAAGTGCTGCAAATGCCTGTTGGTGTAACACCAGGAAAACACAGCAATACAGGCTAACTTCAGGTGTATAATGTGCAGGAGGCACACTCCGCCTGCTGTAAGTGCTGCAAATGCCTGTTGTTGTAACACACCAGGAAAACACAGCAATACGGGCTAACTTCAGGTGTATAATGTGCAGGAGGCACACTCCGCCCGCTGTAAGTGCTGCAAAGGCCTGTTGGTGTAACACACCAGGAAAACACAGCAATACGGGCTAACTTCAGGTGTAATATGATCAGGAGGCACACTCCGCCCGCTGTAAGTGCTGCAAATGCCTGTTGGTGTAACACCAGGAAAACAGCAATACAGGCTAACTTCAGGTGTATAATGTGCAGGAGGCACACTCCGCCCGCTGTAAGTGCTGCAAATGCCTGTTGGTGTAACACACCAGGAAAACACAGCAATAGGGGCTAACTTCAGGTGTATAATGTGCAAGAGGCACACTCCGCCCGCTGTAAGTGCTGCAAATGCCTGTTGGTGTAACACCAGGAAAACACAGCAATACAGGCTAACTTCAGGTGTATAATGTGGAGGAGGCACACTCCGCCTGCTGTAAGTGCTGCAAATGCCTGTTGGTGTAACACCAGGAAAACACAGCAATACAGGCTAACTTCAGGTGTATAATGTGCAGGAGGCACACTCCGCCCGCTGTAAGTGCTGCAAATGCCTGTTGGTGTAACACACCAGGAAAACACAGCAATACGGGCTAACTTCAGGTGTAATATGATCAGGAGGCACACTCCGCCCGCTGTAAGTGCTGCAAATGCCTGTTGGTGTAACACCAGGAAAACACAGCAATACAGGCTAACTTCAGGTGTATAATGTGCAGGAGGCACACTCCGCCCGCTGTAAGTGCTGCAAATGCCTGTTGGTGTAACACCAGGAAAACACAGCAATACAGGCTAACTTCAGGTGTATAATGTGCAGGAGGCACACTCCGCCTGCTGTAAGTGCTGCAAATGCCTGTTGTTGTAACACACCAGGAAAACACAGCAATACGGGCTAACTTCAGGTGTATAATGTGCAGGAGGCACACTCCGCCCGCTGTAAGTGCTGCAAAGGCCTGTTGGTGTAACACACCAGGAAAACACAGCAATACGGGCTAACTTCAGGTGTAATATGATCAGGAGGCACACTCCGCCCGCTGTAAGTGCTGCAAATGCCTGTTGGTGTAACACCAGGAAAACACAGCAATACAGGCTAACTTCAGGTGTATAATGTGCAGGAGGCACACTCCGCCCGCTGTAAGTGCTGCAAATGCCTGTTGGTGTAACACACCAGGAAAACACAGCAATACGGGCTAACTTCAGGTGTATAATGTGCAAGAGGCACACTCCGCCCGCTGTAAGTGCTGCAAATGCCTGTTGGTGTAACACCAGGAAAACACAGCAATACAGGCTAACTTCAGGTGTATAATGTGCAGGAGGCACACTCCGCCTGCTGTAAGTGCTGCAAATGCCTGTTGGTGTAACACCAGGAAAACACAGCAATACAGGCTAACTTCAGGTGTATAATGTGCAGGAGGCACACTCCGCCCGCTGTAAGTGCTGCAAATGCCTGTTGGTGTAACACACCAGGAAAACACAGCAATACGGGCTAACTTCAGGTGTAATATGATCAGGAGGCACACTCCGCCCGCTGTAAGTGCTGCAAATGCCTGTTGGTGTAACACCAGGAAAACACAGCAATACAGGCTAACTTCAGGTGTATAATGTGCAGGAGGCACACTCCGCCCGCTGTAAGTGCTGCAAATGCCTATTGGTGTAACACACCAGGAAAACACAGCAATACGGGCTAACTTCAGGTGTATAATGTGCAGGAGGCACACTCCGCCCGCTGTAAGTGCTGCAAATGCCTGTTGGTGTAAAACAAAGCAGGAAAACACAGCAAACAGCGGCGGGGATTCTGGGAAGGTGGCCAGCGAGGAGGGCAGTTGGATGTAAAATTCTGAGGAGGGAGAAGAGCTCCACCCCCTCCCTGACCACCGAAGAGGCGGACAGTAGCGAGCGCGGCCACCCCGGCATTCCCAGAACCTCGATTCCTCCACCTCCTCTCTGCTCCAGGAACCATGCGGCCTGGGCCGGAGGGCAGGCTGACTGGGAGCCCGGAGGAAAAGAACAGGCGCCGCTGTAAGGAGCAGAGCAGCGAGATCACCCCCCGGATCAAGAGGGAGACTGGGCGCTGCCGCTGCTGGCCATCAGGTACCTGGCATCCTACACAAACCTGCCAGAGACAGCGGGGAGGTGAGCAAAGGAGGGACTGCAGAAAGGGACAGTGCTATGTGGTCTGTCTCAGCCCTCCCCTCTGTCTCTCTGCCCCCTTTGTCTCTCAGTCCCCCCTCTTTCAGCCCCCTCCTCTGTCTCTCAGACCCCCCCTCTGTCTCTCAGACCCCCCTCTGTCTCTCAGTCCCCTCCTTTGTCTCTCAGACCCCCCTTCTGTCTCTCAGACCCCTCCTCTGTCTCTCAGCTCTCCTCCTCTATCTCTCAGCTCTCCTCCTCTGTCTCTCAGCTCCCCCTCTGTCTCTCAGGTCCCCCTCTGTCTCTCAGCTCCCCTTCTGCCTCTCAGACCCCTCCTCTGTCTCTCAGACCACCACTGTCTCTCAGCCCCCTCCTCTATCTCTCTGCTCTCCCCCTCTGTCTCTCTGCTCTCCCCCTCTGTCTCTCAGCCCCCCTCTGTCTCTCAGCTCCCCCTGTCTCTCAGACTCCCCTGTCTCTTAGACCCCCCTCTGTCTCTCAGACCCCCCTCTGTCTCTCAGTCCCCCCTCTGTCTCTTAGTTCCCGTGTCTCTCAGTCCCCCCTCTTTTAGCCCCTCCTCTGTCTCTCAGCTCCCCTCTATCTCTCAGACCCCCCTCTGTCTCTCAGACCCCCCTCTGTCTCTCAGACCCCTCCTCTGTCTCTCAGCTCTCCTCCTCTGTCTCTCAGCTCTCCTACTCTGTCTCTCAGCTCCCCCCTCTGTCTCTCAGCCCCTCCACTGTCTCTCAGACCCCTCCACTGTCTCTCAGACCCCTCCACTGTCTCTCAGCCCCCTCCACTGTCTCTCAGCTCCCCCCTCTGTCTCTCAGCTCTCCTCCTCTGTCTCTCAGCTCTCCTCCTCTGTCTCTCATCTCCCCCCTCTGTCTCTCAGCTCCCCCCTCTGTCTCTCAGCCCCCTCTGTCTCTCAGCCCCCCCTCTGTCTCTCAGACCCCTCCACTGTCTCTCAGCCCCCTCCACTGTCTCTCAGTTCCCCCTGTCTCTCTGCCCCCCCTCTGTCTCTCAGCTCCCCCTCTGTCTCTCAGACCCCCTCTGTCTCTCAGTCCCCCCTCTGTCTCTCAGTTCCCGTGTCTCTCAGTCCCCCCCTCTTTTAGCCCCTCCTCTGTCTCTCAGCTCCCCTCTATCTCTCAGACCCCCCTCTGTCTCTCAGACCCCTCCTCTGTTTCTCAGACCCCTCCTCTGTCTCTCAGCTCTCCTCCTCTGTCTCTCAGCTCTCCACCTCTGTCTCTCAGCTCTCCTCTCTGTCTCTCAGCTCTCCCCTCTGTCTCTCAGCCCACCTGTCTCTCAGACCCCTCCTCTGTCTCTCAGACCCCTCCACTGTCTCTCAGCCCCCTCTAACTCTTAGCTCCCCCCTCTGTCTCTCAGCTCCCCCCTCTGTCTCTCAGCTCCCTCCGCCTCTCAGCCCCCTATCTCTCTGCCCTTTCCTCTGTCTCATTCACTCCCTGACTCTTAGGCTGCATTCACACTGGGGCGGGCATTGACGGTAAAACGCTGCTTGTTTTAGCGGCACTTTACTGTCATTTTAGCTGCGCTATTCGGCTTCTAGCAGGTACTTTTAACCCTGGCTAGCAGCCAAATTAAAGGTTAAATGCGCCCGTGTAGAGCTGCCGCCGAAGTGCTTTGCAGGCGCTTCAGCAGCGGTGGCCATTCATTTCAATGGGCAGGAGCGGTGTGTACACCGCTCCTCCAACGCCCCAAAGATGCTGCTTGGAGGACTTTCACACTGGGACTGCAGCGGAGTCGTTTTTCAGGCGCTTTACAGGCGCTATTTTTAGCCCAAAAGCGCCTGAAAAACGCCTCAGTGTGAAAGGGGTCCTACACTCACCCCCTCTCTTTTACACTCACTCCTTCTCTCTTACACTCACCCCCCTCTCTCACCCACCCCCTCTCACCCCCTTTCCCTCAACCCTTCCTCTCTCTCTCTCATTCCCGTCTCGCTCACCCTTTCATGATATACAATAATGGATGTAGGGACCTTTTGGTGGGCGTGATTTTTTTGGGGGGTGGGGGGCAGCATTTTATTGAATTAAAGTGGGCCGGTCTGGATGAAGTCCAAGGCCAAATTTTTGTCCCAGTCCAGCCCTGCCCATAGTTAGCATTTCATGTTGGTCATGGGCAGAGAGTGGGTTTGATGAAGTTTGGTGTGACAGTAGTAGCTGTCACAGCAGACAGAAAGCTGCGGCCTGGTTGAATTGAGGCCATGGTCTGCTAGTTGGCCATCATCAGTTTTAAGCGTGCCTCAAAGTGGGTGTAAACTCCTGAAATGAAAAATGAACAAAGCATATCCTTCCAGAGTGTGTACTAGCCTCAACTCTAAGTACCTAGTGTAATTTATTTTTAATTTTTTTTATTTATATCAGGGACAGGGCCCACACGGCCCGACACATCACAAAAACAGTACTTACAGCAACACAACAGCATGTTTGCATATCTTGTTATACAGTAACATGGCAAATAAAAGGACAGGACAGGACAGGTCGAGCCACCATGCATGTCAAGAGGGGTATAAACATTACAGCTCGTCCATGGGGTGTCCCGTGCACTTCCGGCAACTACCCGGGTATGTCAGTTAAAGCGCGTGTGCTGAGACGGCATGGAGACCTATAACGTGGAAAAGGTTGCATGTGCTAATTTGTGGCACCGTAAGATGTCAGAGCCCATGTGCCCGATCCCTTCATTTTCTCTTTATCAAGAGGAAAAGACCCCCGAACCTGGGAGTAAGAAATACCAGAAAAATGAAATAATAAAAGGGATCGTATTGAAAATAGCAAAGTAAAGTCTAAGAAGCGGTCAGAGGATAAAAAAGTGGGGGGGAAGAGGACAAAGGGGGGGGGGGAGATGGGGTTAAGTCTCCCGCGTGTGGAGCACTGGTGGAGGTCACCTGAAACGTCAACGTAATTCGTATTTTCAATTAAAAGAGGTCAGGGGGGGAGGGGGGGGCGGCAGAAGGGCGCATCCTCATACATCAGCAGCGGGTTCTCTCAAAGCTTGACCCTCAGCCGAAAATATGAAGATATTCCACAGCTGCCAAGTCTGAGTGAATGTCTCCTGCCTATTTTGCTCTGTAAAGTGTGACAGCAGGAAGGTAAAGTCACCTGGTTGCATCCAGGGGGGTAGATATATTTCGCCCAGATTCAGGCTTTACGCCGACTTATACAACTAGGTGGAGAGTTGTATAAGCCCAGCTGAGGATAGTGGGCTCATGGATGACTCATACCTCTAGGGAGAGTGTGGGGCGTCGTGCAGACAGGGAGTTGATGAGACCAGCTGAAGCTTGTCAGCTCATTTAGGCCTCTATAAGAACTCCCAGCTTCATTAGGGGTTAGCTCATGCCTGGAACCAGACCTGTGTGGACTGTCTAGGGAGAGTGAACCCCTGTGCGGTGAGACAAAGCCTGTGTGGCTATTTGCTTGGACATTTAAAACCAGGGACTTAGGGACTAGGACAGCACTAGGCTGATCCCAGTTGTTAGTTAGGAAACCTGTATGTTTAGTCAGAGGTCAAATTGACCGGGATTTATTTTGTTTTATGTTTCTTTTGCTTTGCTATGTTTTTGTCACTGTAAATAGAAAATAAACCGCACCTTTTTGATTTTTGAAAACCACAACCTCCGTCTGCTGGGCCTGTTTTTGTGTGGGGAGCCCATCCCGGGGGTCACACACACCCGCTGCCGAGCTAACCCCCTCACAGTTGGTGGAGAACCAGTGGCAGTTTTTTTTTAAGCCAGCATGGAGGAGATACTGAAACAGCTGGCTCTAGCAAATGCCAATCAACAGCAGACAAATGCAGGTTTGCAAAAGAGCCTTGCAGCTCATCAACAGAGCCTTGCAGCTCAACAACAGAACTTCGCAGCCCAGCAGCAAGCTCATCAACAGAGCCTTGCAGCCCAGCAGCAGACAAACGCAACTTTGCAACAGAGTCTGGAGGCTCAGCAACAAGCCCAGCAGCAATCTGAGGCCCGCTTCATAGACCTGTTGCAGAAGCAAGAGCAGAGACTACAACAACAGATGGAAGCAGTAATGCAGCAACGTCCGCAGACCAGTGAGGAAAGCCGCCCCACTAATACCGCGTCCTTTGGGGTGAGTCGTTTATTGACAAAAATGACTGGAGAGGATGATCCAGAGGTATTTTTGACCACATTTGAAAGGACCGCTGAAAGAGAAAAGTGGCCTGAGGAGCAGTGGGCTGGACTAGTGGCTCCTCTGTTAACTGGTGAATCGCAGAAAGCTTACTATGACCTAGAGCCTAACCAAGCAAAAGACTATGTGATGCTAAAAGCTGAAATATTGGCAAGGCTGGGTGTCACCCTGGCTGTCCGGGCTCAGCGTGTGCATAACTGGACTTTCCAGCTTGGAAAACCCCCCAGGTCTCAAATGTATGATCTCATTCACCTGAGCAGAAAGTGGCTACAGCCAGAGACTTTGTCCGCACCAAAGATTGTGGAACGTGTTGTAATGGATCGGTTTTTGAGAGCTCTTCCTACTGCCATCCAAAAGTGGGTAAGCCATGGAGACCCAGAGACGGCCGATGGTCTTGTGGATCGTGTGGAGAAATACTTGGCTACAGAGAACCTGACGGTCTCTTCCAGAGACACTCAGACTTTCCACCCTAAGACCAGACCATCCCCAGGGGCGGATAAGATGATTCCAAGGGGTAAGGGTGGAGAGAGTGAGAGGGTGGGAGCTCTACCCCAAGTTTGGCGAGAACAGCCTGGGAAATCAGCGGCTCAAGAGGCGGCAAGAAGGATCGTTTGCTACCGCTGCCGGCAAGCGGGACATATTGCAGCAAATTGCCCGGTTGTGGAGGAACCCATGCAGTGTGACTTTCTGACGGGCAGACGTCAGTCGCTGTGTGCGACAGTCGCATGCACTGCCATTCGAGGAACTGAGAAACATTTATGCAAAATGTGTGTTAATGGTAGAAATGTTGTGGTATTGCTGGATTCAGGTAGCCTTGTGACCCTGATAAAGGCTGAGTTAGTTAAAACAGAGGTCTCTGGGAATAGCAAGGTAGCTGTTATTTGTGTGCATGGGGACACCCGAGAGTATCCAGTGACTACAGTGTGTTTCGAGACCCCCAAAGGTACCCTCTCTCATCCAGTGGGCTTAGTATCTCAGTTACCGCATGACGCCATTGTGGGAAGGGATTTTCCGAAGTTCTGGGAACTGTGGGATGATCCTGAGCCCCCCACTGGTGCCCCTATGTACCAGGAATGTGATAGCCAGAACTCCCCTGAGAGTGGTGAGGACTCTCCGGAATTTCCCTTGTCAGTATTGGCAGGGGAGACTCAAGAAACTGGAGAGGAGCCCACCTCCTCAGACGAAAACCTACCGTCTGTGGAGTTTTCTGATCTTGAAGTTCACAGGGAAAACTTTGCCACAGAACAGTTGAAAGACCCCGCCCTAATAAAGGCACGGGAAAACGTAGTGAAAATAGATGGCGAGTTAGTGAACCCAGATAATACCTGCACTTACCCATACTTCAGCGTAGAGAAGGACCTACTGTATCGGGTGGCAAAAAGGGCAGAAGAAACCGTTGAGCAGCTTGTGGTGCCCAAACCGTACAGGAAGTTGGTGTTGGAGTTGGCCCATGGGCACATTCTTGGAGGTCATCTGGGGACAGAGAAAACCCGAGAGAGGGTATTACAGAGATTCTATTGGCCGGGGGTGATGAAGGACATAGAAAATTATTGTTCCTCCTGCCCTGTGTGTCAGAGGTCGGCCCCGATGCCACATTTCCGTAGCCCGCTGGTCCCTCTACCCATCATTGAGGTCCCGTTTGAGAGGATCGCCATGGATTTGGTAGGTCCTATAATCAAGTCCGCTAGGGGGCACCAGTACATATTAGTTATAATGGACTATGCCACCCGTTATCCAGAAGCGATCCCTCTCCGAAATACCTCGGCCAAAACCATAGCCAAAGAGCTATCTCTTGTGTTTAGCCGGGTGGGTATTTGTAAAGAACTGCTTACGGACCAAGGTACACCCTTTATGTCCCGGGTTATGAAGGAGCTATGTAAATTGTTCAAAGTGACGCAATTACGTACATCTGTGTATCACCCCCAAACCGATGGGCTGGTTGAAAGATTCAACAAAACCCTAAAACAAATGTTGAAGAAAGTGGTGGATAGAGATGGAAAGGATTGGGACTGTCTACTTCCTTATCTGATGTTTGCTATTAGGGAGGTGCCCCAATCCTCTACGGGATTTTCCCCCTTTGAGTTACTGTATGGGAGACACCCAAGAGGGCTGTTGGATATTGCCAAGGAAACTTGGGAAAGTGAGAGTTCTCCCCACAGGAGTGTGATTGAGCGTGTCGCCCTGATGCAAGACCGAATTGCACAGGTAATGCCCATCGTGAAGGAACATTTGGCCCAAGCGCAGTTAGCACAGCAGAGAGTGTACAACCGTGGAGCCAAGACCCGTACCTTTTCCCCGGGGGATAGGATACTGGTACTGGTCCCTACGGTTGAAAGTAAATTCCTTGCCAAATGGCAAGGCCCCTACGAGATAATGGAAAAAGTGAGCGAAGTGAATTACAAGGTCAGACAACCAGGAAGGCGAAAGCCCGAACAGATCTATCACGTTAATCTGTTGAAAGCCTGGAGGGATAGGGAGTCCCTAGTCGCAGACACTTGGTCACCAGCTCAAACTGGTTGCGTGATTCCTGAGGTTGGAATTGCAGCCACCTTGTCACAACCCCAACAACAGGAGGTTAAGGAGTTTGTGCTTCGCAACAAGGAGGTATTCTCTGAGCTGCCGGGACAAACATCTGGGGTAGAGCATGACATTATTACCCCGCCCGGTGAAAGGGTGAAGTTAAAACCCTATCGGATCCCAGAGGCCCGACGGGAGGCAATACGGGAGGAAGTACAGAAAATGCTGAACTTAGGGGTGATAGAGGAGTCCCAAAGTGATTGGTCTAGTCCCATTGTGTTGGTGCCTAAACCGGATGGGAGCTGGCGATTTTGTAACGATTTTCGTCAGTTGAACAAAGTTACAAAATTTGACACCTACCCCATGCCACGTATAGATGAGTTGATCGACCGGCTGGGAACAGCCCGATACATGACGACTCTTGACCTCACAAAAGGGTATTGGCAAATCCCCCTGGCCAAGTCGGCCAAAGAGAAAACCGCATTTGTAACCCCAGACGGGGCGTTCCAATATAAAAGAATGCCGTTCGGGTTACAGAATGCGCCGGCCACATTCCAGCGGAAAATGGACCAGATGCTGAGGCCCCATCGGAAGTATGCTGCGGCTTACCTGGATGACGTAATTATCCATAGCACAGATTGGGCCTCACATCTGCCAAAAGTGCAAGCAGTCCTGGACTCTGTTCGGGAAGCGGGGTTTACGGCTAACCCCAAGAAGTGTACCATTGGGCAGGAGGAGGCCAAATATCTTGGGTACACCATTGGGAGGGGAGTAATAAAACCCCAACTCAACAAAGTCGAGGCCATCCAGAGTTGGCCACGTCCCAACAGCAAGAAGCAGGTACGAGCCTTTCTGGGAATCGCTGGGTATTATCGGCGATTCATTCCCCACTTTGCTTCTAAGGCTGTGCCCCTAACCAACCTGACGAAGGGGAAAGGGTCGGTCATGATTAAATGGACCCCCGAGGCTGAGGCAGCATTCCAATTCTTGAAACAAGCCTTATGTAGCCAGCCAGTGTTGTACTCACCCGACTTCTCTAAAGACTTTGTCGTACAAAGTGATGCGTCAGATGTGGGGTTAGGAGCAGTATTGTCCCAGGTCTGGAACGGGGAAGAGCACCCAGTCATTTACCTCAGCAGGAAGTTGAAGTCCCATGAGGTAAATTACGCCACCGTTGAAAAGGAGTGTTTAGCGGTGAAGTGGGCTCTAGATTCCCTTCGGTACTACCTGCTAGGTAGGCACTTTGACATGGTTACGGATCACGCTCCGTTAAAGTGGATGGCTCAAAACAAGGAAACAAATAGAAGAGTGAATAGGTGGTTCCTGGCCCTCCAGGAATTCAACTTCACAGTAAAGCATCGCCCTGGCGTTCAAATGGGGAATGTGGATGCTTTGTCTCGAGTACATGAATGCCTGATTGCTGGTGTTCCAACCCCAAGGTTAAAACAAGAGGGGGGGGTATGTGACAGCAGGAAGGTAAAGTCACCTGGTTGCATCCAGGGGGGTAGATATATTTCGCCCAGATTCAGGCTTTACGCCGACTTATACAACTAGGTGGAGAGTTGTATAAGCCCAGCTGAGGATAGTGGGCTCATGGATGACTCATACCTCTAGGGAGAGTGTGGGGCGTCGTGCAGACAGGGAGTTGATGAGACCAGCTGAAGCTTGTCAGCTCATTTAGGCCTCTATAAGAACTCCCAGCTTCATTAGGGGTTAGCTCATGCCTGGAACCAGACCTGTGTGGACTGTCTAGGGAGAGTGAACCCCTGTGCGGTGAGACAAAGCCTGTGTGGCTATTTGCTTGGACATTTAAAACCAGGGACTTAGGGACTAGGACAGCACTAGGCTGATCCCAGTTGTTAGTTAGGAAACCTGTATGTTTAGTCAGAGGTCAAATTGACCAGGATTTATTTTGTTTATGTTTCTTTTGCTTTGCTATGTTTTTGTCACTGTAAATAGAAAATAAACCGCACCTTTTTGATTTTTGAAAACCACAACCTCCGTCTGCTGGGCCTGTTTTTGTGTGGGGAGCCCATCCCGGGGGTCACACACACCCGCTGCCGAGCTAACCCCCTCACAAAGGACAAGGTCCTCCATGTGTTTTATCTCTTCCACTCTTGCCAGCCAGGAAGCAATGGTCGGTGGTTGCGTGGCCTTCCAACGAAGTGGGATGCAGGCCTTGGCCGCGTTGAGCAAGTGTCTAATCACAGACTTTTTGTACGCTTTCTCCGGGACGCTAGATGCGTGCAGAAGGAAGAATGCAGGGTCGTCTGGAATAGTACGTTCCGTGAATTTCTGAGCCACCTCCCGCACCACTCACCAAAAGTGGCTCAGGCTGGGACATGACCAGAAGATGTGTACCAGTGTACCCTTGTCTGCTCGGCAATGCCAGCAAAGGTCAGACGCTGCCGGGAAGAATTTGTGGAGGAGTGCAGGGGTCCTGTACCACCTCGACAGTAGCTTGTAGTTGGTCTCCTGGGTTTTGGCACAAATGGAGGACTTGTGCGTGAATCTAAGAATGCGCTGTTGCATGTTCGCGTTGAAATGGCAGTTCAGTTCCAGCTCCCATTTAACTAAGCCCGGGGGTACAAAGTCCGCCCGTGGTGCGTTTAAGAGACTGTATGTCAGTGAGAGCGTGTGCGTTATAGTCCCTGATGTGTCACAGAGTTCCTCCAGAGTAGTGAGAGGTTGGTCTGTGGCAACAGGGGGCATCAAAGAGTGTTGAAAGTGGCCTAGCTGACGGGACCTCAGGAAGTCTAAGCGAAACGGGCCTGTGGGGTTAGAAAATTCTGCGATGGTATACCAACGCCCTCCAGTACTAAAGTGGGAGGCCTGGTGTAGGCCCGCGTCGCCCAGCCTCCGAAAGATCGCATCCTGCAGCCCCGGTGTAAAACCGGGGTTTCCCAGTACGGGATATAAAGGTGAGTTGGGAGAGGATATGGAGGTCTGGGAGATAAGTCGAGCGCAGGCTCGTACGGTGTTACCAATCAATGGGTGACGCTTGACGTCTGCCGGTAGGGACGTGTAGCACCAGTGAGCCCTGTTGAGGGGGACCGAGCTTTGGTTTTGCTCCAGCTGCGTCCAGAGTTTGGTCTCTTGGTGGCGACACCAATCAACAAGCCTCCCCAGGTGTACCGCCTGGTGGTAAGTGCGAACGTCTGGCAAAGCCAGCCCGCCATGGGCTTAGCCCATATGAATTCGGTGAATGCAGATTGAACCTGTCTAAAATAGGATGCCGGGATATGGATAGGCAGGGCTTGCATAAGATAGAGACATTTCGGGAGGATCGTCATTTTTAGGATGTTGCATCGACCTATCCAGGAGTGCAGACCCGCGTGCCACTGGTTAAGCAGCGATCTAACTGTCTTCAGTAGGGGCGGAAATTGAGGTCGTATAGCCACGAGAAAGTATGTGGAATGCATGTGCCTAAGTATTTCAGGGCGGTTGTCGTCCACTTCAATTTGAAGCTGGATTGTAGATGTGCGAGTTGTGATTGCGGCAGTCCTACACCCATCGCCTCCGATTTTGCAAAATTGATTTTTAAGTTGGAGAGCGCCCAGTACGATGCAAATTCCCGTAATAAATTGGGGAGGGAGACCGAGGGAGTAGTGAGTGTGAACATAAGGTCATTCGCGTAAGCCGACACCTTGTATTGGGTGTGGTTCACCGTCCGTCACCCCAGAGATGTCAGGGTTCAGTCGGACGTGACAAAGGAACGGTTCCAGCGAGAGGGCAAAGAGGAGAGGGGACAGTGGGCACCCCTGTCGCGTCCCATTGGGGATTGGGAAAGAGTCTGAAGTCGTCCCATTAGCCCTTACTCTAGCTGACGGACCCGCATACGTCGCCGAAATCCATCTCAACATGTTACCACCCAAACCTATGTGGCGTAATGTGGCGAACATAAAGGCCCAACTGACACGGTCGAACGCTTTTTCAGCGTCCGTGCCTATAAAGACACTGGGGGTGTTAGTGCAGGTGGCCAAATAGAGCAAGTTTAGGACTTTGGTGGTATTGTCCCTTGTTTCCCTCATTGGGACGAAGCCCACTTGATCCAAGTGTATCAAGCGAGGCAGGTGGGATTGTAATCTACTGGCTATAATTTTGGTGAACAATTTAAGATCCGTGTTAAGCAGGGATATAGGTCGGTAGCTCCCGCAGCAGGTCGGGTCTTTGCCCTCCTTGGGAATGACCGCAATCTGGGCTTGTAATGTTGTGGCATGTAATGTGTCCCCCCTGGTGAGACCGTTAAGCAGCCTAACTAAATGATCGCCCAGTGATGGAAGTAACGTCTTGTAATATTGGAGTGTGAGTCCGTCCGGTCCGGGGGCTTTTCCTCGTTTTGTACTGCCTATTGCAAGTTGTAACTCCGGCAGCGTGATGGGTTCCTCCAGAAGATCCCGTGTCTCAGTAGGTAGGGTGGGCATACAAGAGGAGGCTATGTAATCTGTCATACGGTCAGGAGGCGGAGGTGTCATGGACAGGTTGTACAATGACTCATAAAAGGCTTTGAATTCCTGTGTTATTTGCTGGGGCATCGCTATTTTTTGACCCGCCCGAGAATGAACGTACAGTATATAAGACGCCAGTTTCTGGGATCGTAAGGATTGCGCCAGTAATCTACCGCACTTATTGCCTGACTCATATACCTTCTTGCAAGAGACTTGGAGTGCCGATTTCGCTTTAAAAGTAAGAAGGTCAGTGACTTGCATTCGTAATGTGTCAAGTTCATTTCTAACCAGGTCAGACGGTGTTTGTTTGTGTCTAGATTCCAGGGTCTGTAGTTTGTCAAGGAGCAGGGTCAGTTGGGCTGTCCTTTGTCTTTTAAGTCGCGCACCGTGCTTTATGAGTACACCCCGTATGACTGCATTGTGTGCTTCCCATACTAGGCCCGTATCACTGTCAATGTCATTGTTGGTATGGAAGTAGTTGGATATTTCCCTCGTCACGTCGGCCAGTACCTCAGGGTTCTGTAGAAGGCTCTCATTAAGCCTCCACGGCTTCTTTTGACCTCTATAGAAGTCGGTCAGGGCGTATCGCAGTGTAACTGGGGCATGGTCTGACCAGGTGATAGACCCCAGTGAGGTACCTTTAACCGCCTGGAGTTGATTGTGGGGGAGTAAAAAGTAATCAATGCGCGAGTATGTGTTATGAGGGCGAGAGTAGAAGGTGTAGTCTCGCTCACCCGGGTGAAAAATGCGCCACACATCAATGAGCTGTGATACCTAGTGTAATTTATGTCTGCTGTCTCATTCTTCTGCTATCTGAATGAGTAACTTCTGAGAGTCTATGCCGACACTACACAATCCTGGGAGACATGACACAGCAGGTGACTGACAGCCTCAGCAATTCATGTTACCCTATGACACTGTGCATAAGTGGGTGTGTCCATTCTCTCCACTCAGGTTTTAGATTACACTCGACTTCCTGTACTATGCAGTGCAGAATGTTACTTCAGATCCACTCCCCTGCCTTCTGGAGCTGAGAAATGCTGTGTAAATTATGTAGAGAAGAGAAGGCAGCAGATAAATAGGCACAGCTTATGTAAGAGGATTTGTTTCATTCCAGTGTAGCACCCTCCTCTAGTTAGGTTAGTCTGCTAGGCTAAATTTAGTCATTGGAGTCACTGTAGTCAGTGGAGCAGTAAGTCATTGTTTTTGTCTGGCCAGGGTTTCCTAGCTGGGTGTTTGATTTAGAAGCTTCCAGAACATAGAGCAGGGAGAGTCAAATGACTAGTATGAATATTTGGCCCTAACCAATCCATGGAAGAAGTGTCCAGAAGATGGCTGGGGAGGTGATAGTTGTTTAGCAGGCCTTTGCAGAGTGCTCTTTCTTGTCCAGGGAGGGTTCCAGGTCTCCTGGGGCTGCTGCCCCTGAGAGATTGCTAGTGAGCCAGATATTGCAGCAGTGGCGGTGCGTCCATAGTGGGCGCAGGAGCGCCGCCCCCTCTCTCTCCTGCGCCCGTCACTCACGTCAACAATTCATAGGTTCATGCATTGTATGAACCTATGTTTTGTCGCCGGTGCTGCTGCCGCCCACTATTCAGATGGCCGGCCCCCTGGTGAGCGCCGGCCATCTGAATAACAGCGGCTGGTTGGTTTTTGGAAGTGCCTATCAGAGCCGCTGGCTCTGATAGGCTTCCCGATTACAGCCTGTGGGCTCTAATCGGCTTCCGAATAGTTAACCAAGGGACGCACATGGTGTGCGTTCCTTGGTTAACACTGACACGCGTCTCAGCCAATCAGGTTTACCGGGTCAGGTTACCGGTAACCTGATTGGCTGAAACGACATCGAGGGTGGGAGAAGGCATTGATGGAGTGTGGAGAGGAGGGTGCTGACCAGAGGAAGGTAAGTGCCAGGCTGGGGACAAATTGGCTGTATTTGGGGGGAGTGGCCGGCAGTGGCCCTCATCATATCCTCTGTGACTTTGTGGAGTGTGGGTTTGAGTTCTACTTACAGCTGCCACATACATGAAACATCATTGTACTGCGATTTTCTCTGCTACATTTGTGAGTAGTATTGATGTTTTCTTTTTAATTAAAATCTATCCTAATGATAATACACTAGGCTGGTGTGCCCTTGTTTTTCTTCTTTTATTTGTATTTGGGGGGAAACTGGCGGAATTTGGGGACAAACTGGCAGCATTTAGGGGGGGACTGGCTGTATTTGGGGAGAAACTGCCTGTATTTGGGGCAAACTGGCGGCATTTGGAGGGAAACTGGCTGCATTTGGGGACAAACTGGCTGTATTTGGGGACAAACTGGCTGTATTTGGGGGAAACTGTCTGTATTTGGAGGGGAAACTGGCTGTATTTGGGGACAATCTGGCTGCATTTGGGGACAAATTGGCTGCATTTGGGGGGAAACTGGCTGTATTTGGGGACAAACTGGCTGCATTTGGGGACAAACTGGCTGCATTTGGGAGGAAATTTGCTGTATTTGGGGACAAAGTGGCTGCATTTGAGGGGAAACTGGTTGCATTTGAGGGGGCAAACTGGTGCCGTTTGATGGGCACAGTGGCTGCTTTTAATGGGCACAGTGGTGGCAATTGATGTTTTTTTTTTTCTCAGTTTGTTTGCACCCCCCAAAAAATTCTGATCACCAGCCGCCACTGTATTGCAGTCTGGGCCTCAGCAGAAGCTAGGCTAAGGGTCCGGTGAAGATTGCTAAATATTATTTGCTGGATGGGGATGGCATCATCATGGAGTCCTGGTCTGGAGAAGGATCTTTGTCTCCCTCACTGAGGAACTACGTGTGGATGCTGGGTGGCAGACAGCTCCTTGAATACTTGAGTAATGACCTTGCTATGGACTGATAGTTGTGAAAATACCAGAAGGGAATTAAGTGCCTGAGGGTGCTATATGGCATGGGCCTGCTTTTAAAGAGCCCTACATATACTGGCCATTCCCTGTTACCTCCATGAAAGGCTGCTATAGAGAAGATTAGTGAGAAGCGGTCCTTCTGTTATTTCTGCTATCGTTTGGAGTATCCCAATCCTAATAAGTATGTTCTCAGCGGGTTTGCAACTAATTTAATGTCACATGCATGTAACATGAACCACAATGGACTTAGGTCATGCAAATGGGGAGGCGCATTCGCGGAGCCCGGAAGATGGCTGCTTGAGCCAGGAGCTCCTCACCACCCCAGCTCATCGGCGCCTATAAGTCGGCACAAAGCAGTCTGTGAGCGGAGCCACCAATACCCACGGCACCTCCAGACACCCGGGCACCCCCCCATATACTCAGTGTCTCTCAGGCAGTGTGTCGTGGCTATCCGATTCACCTCTTGGCTGTGTTTGTCCATGGCTCCTCTATGGCTCCCTCTGAATTCCATGTTCTTCACGGGGGGGGGGGGGCCGCGCCCCCGCCTCAACCCCGGGCGAGGCAGTTTTGTCGGAGCCACCGTCCCTATACATCTCGGGCAATTGCTGGGTTAACTATGTACACATGGGTTCTACCCCAGGTAACATATAAGATCTCAGTTCCCTCTTATAGAGTCTTTGGTACACCCAATAAGATCTGATTCATTCATTTACTTATTTTTATATCTTACCTTATAGCCCAAATCTATGCATCCCTACTCCTGATGAGTGGCTGTTAATGCCACGAAACGCGTTGAGTTTTGACTCTAGGATGCCATGCCAAGCTTGTTTATACATAATGAATTCTTACAGTTTTTATTGAATTCTTATATTATGTTGATTATAATTTATTGGACCTGTATATGTATCAAAATTATTCATTAATTGCTTTTGCTTGAACCAATTATATGTATCAAAGACATTAAATATGTTATAATTTATTGATTATATAAATTTTTGTGAAAATCATGTGGCGTGTATCATTTATACGTTACAATTTATAGCATATTAATTAGTGTTGATATTGGTTGTATTTTACTGATTGGTTCTATTAATTTCTACGTATCATTACATGGCTACATGCCTACTCCCAGCGGGATTTATGACATGTAGCCCATGTACAACTAGATACTTGTCCTCTTTATTATGCACAAATACATGCCTCATGTAAAGTCCCAAACCCTTCCCTTCCTTTTCTAGATATTAACCCATGGGCCGCATTTTCCCTAATTAGTTCCGGCCGAAAAATCGAAGATGGCGGCCGCGGCAAAGCCTCTTGTCAGCGGTGCTGAGGTAATACCAGACGGCAGGAGAATGACAGAACCGGCAACCCTGCAATATTCCCCCCTGGTACATGAGAGTACCCAGCTGAATATGTCCCCTTCACCAATCTCCACAGAATCCCTGAGGGGCCGTACTATGGAGGACTTTGCCCTATCCCCTATGGGGCCTAACACAGTGAGCCAGGCTGACTCTTTTTCTGTCAATCCCTTAGCTGCAGCCTCTGCCTTCTCAGTGACTGACTTATATCAGGCTCTGGCTGAACTCCTTGACAGGGGACTTTCTCAAACTGCAGCTAAAATAACGGGAGAATTAAAAGCAGATTTCCAGAATTTGGGATCCAGAATCGAAACCATTGAAAATAAGCTTGATCAAACTGTGGCTGCCACGAACCAGAATTCAGAACATATTCAAACAGTACAGGAATAACTGGATGTGGCCCTGAACAGGATCGATGATTTGGAAAATAGGTCAAGGAGATATAATGTCCGGATCAGAGGTCTGCCCGAATCCATCACTAACAATCAAGCAGCAGTACAAAATGTGATCCAGAACCTGATCCCTGATATCCCACAACACCGCCTAGAGCTGGATAGAGCCCACAGAGCCCTGGGACCCCCAGAAAGGATGGCTTACAGCGAGACATCATAGATAAACCCCACTTTTACACAGTGAAGGAAGAAGTTATGAGACTGGCACGATCCGTGCCCAATGTATTGTGCCAAGGTCATCCCGTCCAAATATACGCAGACCTTTCTCCTTCCACAATGCACCGCAGACGGTCATTGAAACCGCTACTCCTTGTCCTAGCTCAAAAGGATATAAAATATAAGTGGGCATTCCCATTCACGGTTAAATTCTCAGACAAAGGGAAGAATTACTATTTTTCCACTTTTCCTGACGGTGAAAGATTGCTACTGAACCTCAAGTTCATCTCACAAGAAGCTGCCATGGACACTTCCCATAACGTTCCAAGTGCTTCCAAGAGACCAAATCCAACCAGCCCTCAATCACCGCTATGGACCAGGTCGAGGTCCAAGAAGGCTAAGGACAACGGACCCACTTGATCAGATCCCAGCTAATATGTATTGTCATATACATCTTGAACTTTCAAGGAGCCCGGATGGATCTGTACTAGGGGACTAGAATATATTTAATATATTAATCATTCTTAGTCGGTTGATGTTATACCTTTTTTTCACTTCCTAAGAGGATCTTCATCCTGCAGGGGCCTATCCCCACCTTAAATCCTGTGTCTCTCCCTCCGCGGCTTCCTTTGGGGGGGAGGACGGAGGGACCCCTGTGACAGACCTAGATCCGGTCGGACTGGTCTAAGTAGTATTCAGTTTTCTTTCAGTTACTGCTTTGCAGATTGTTTAAAAAAAAAACTTTCAGGGGCGCCCTGGCTGGGGTGGGCCCCATGTGCCTCCGCCTTTCCCTCGAGACTCCAAGAGGGCTTTGGGGGAGAGGTCGCCTGTTCCCCTTTGGAACAGGCCTAACCTGTTCTACCTTGGTGGAGGTTCTTGGGGGGGTCTCCCCCCCCAAGAACGTTCTTTTTTTTTGTGTTTTTTCTTATGTGTTGTTTGGGAAACCTTTCTCTTGTCTTTTCTACTTTTTCCAATCTTCTCTATCCTTTTCTGTTTCCTACCCTTCCCACATGTGCCTAATCTTTCCTTATTTTACAGCTCGCAACGCACCTGTGCAAAGGGTGACCTCCAGGCTGCCAGATGTCTGGCTGGACAACCTGCAGGGTCGAGAGGACAGAACCTTTCCTGACTCCCATGGCTGATCCTATACAGAGCTCCCTCAAAATAGCCACACATAATGTTCAGGGCCTAAACTCCCCCATCAAAAGGCGAAAAATCTTTGACTTTTACAAATCACTTGGAATTTACATTCTCATGATCCAAGAGACCCACTTTCCTAGGCAGTACAGTCCCAACTTAATCCACCCTCAATTCCCCCGATTCTTTTTAGCCAATGCTGAAAATAAAACTAGAGGGGCTGCAATCTTTTTCTCCAAATCCTGTAAGTTTGAATATCTTTCTGACTTCAAAGACCCGGAGGGTAGATTTATCTTGGTTAAGGGCACATTAGAGGGTCATTTATACTCCCTGATCTCATACTATTCCCCCAACACAGGGCAAGACAATTTTTTCCACTTCATCTTGTTGGACACCCTGACTCCATTATTGGAAGGCACGGTCATTAGGGGGGGGGGGGGATTCCAATGCGGCTTTTGACCATGGGTTAGACAAATCCAAACCCCCCTCTGCCCAACTCACCAGACCCACTAGGATTATTCTGAAAATTGCCAAGCTACTCCATGATAGGGGTTTAACGGATGTCTGGTGGGAATCTAACCCTTCTCTGAGGGACTTTACCCATTACTCTCACCCGCACAACACCTATGCCATGATTGACCATATCCTAATTCCTTTGTATGTCCGCCCGGCAGTAATCAAGTCCCAAATCAAAGACACGGTCCTGTCCGACCACTCCATGGTGATCATGTCCATTCGCACTATGGCTGGTATGGCAAAGAGGGGACATTGGCGATTGAATGAGTCCATTCTCTCCAATCCAACCACAACGAGAGAAATTAATAACGCACTTCAAGAATACTTCCAAATAAATAACGTTGAGGGTACCTCCGCTGAGACCCTGTGGGCAGCCCACAAGGCCTTTATCAGAGGCAAGATTATACAGATAACCACACGAATCAAAAGGGAAAACGAAGCGGACATTGTGCGATTGGAGAAGTCATACAGGACCCTGAGGGCACAACACAAAAATAATCCATCTCCAACCTTACTAGATGATATTGACAAGACGAGGCTGGAACTCAACTTAGTTATCACAACGAAAGCGGAGAGATCTCTCCGCTGGAGTAGCAATAAGTTTTACACTCAAAAAGAGAAGATAGGTCAGATGTTAGCGGCCAAACTGTATACCTAGAACAAGGATTTATTCCTTGCCCAAGATTTGCATAGCGGGACAGGAGCCTACGGCCAAACCAGCAAAGATTCTTGAGGCATTTCAGACGTTTTATTCCAAACTATATAGCGCTCCTCCACAACCCCCCAAGGACTCAATTTCCACTTTCCTGGACGGCCTGGCTATCCCTTCCTTGGACGCGGAACATAGAGACATTCTGGAAACACCTTTTTCAGTTGAGGAGGTGGCGGCAGTAATTAAGGGTCTCCGAAAGGGTTCTGCACTGGGACCTGATGGTTTGTCGGACCCCTATTATAAGGCCTTTGCAGATACCCTAATTCCACATATGACAAAAAAATTTAACTTTAAAACTCAAGGCTCCCCCTTGGGCACACAACTCAACGTTGCATACATTACGGTTATACCAAAACCGGATAAAAACCCAGAAGAAGTTTCCAATTACCGCCCTATCTTGCTGATAAATAATGACCTAAAAATACTTACTAAAATTCTAGCTGACCGCCTTTCTTCCTTCATTAATAAATATATTCACAAGGACCAGGCAGGGTTTATACCAGGTAGACAAGGCCCAGATCAAGTGAGAAGGGCAGTTGACATTGTCTCCATCTTACAGTCCAACTGGGACGGAGGTCAGAAACAGCAGGGTTTTCTCCTAGCACTTGATCTGCAGAAGGCCTTCGACTCCGTGTCCTGGCAGTATCTCCTCTCCCTACTAGAGCGATGGGGCTTCGGCCCGCGTTTCATGGGAGTTATACGAGCCCTCTACTCCCATCCAAAAGCCCAAATCCATATGCAGGGGTATTATTCCTCCCCAATAGATATAGCCAGGGGTACCAGACAGGGATGCCCACTTTCCCCAATAATTTTTGCCATGGCAATTGAAACCCTGGCCATAACCATTCGACAGAATCCTGACATTCAGGGTGTATCATGTGGGGATCAGACTCACAAATGTGGGTTCTTCGCAGATGATTTACTCCTGTTCCTTACCTCTCCCATTACCTCCTTACCAAGCCTCTACAGGGTTATTTCGGATTCCTCTAAAATCTCTGGGCTTCAGGTTAATTACACCAAATCACAAGCTTTAAATGTGTCCCTTCCATCTTCCACAGTATCCCTCCTCCAACAGTCTTTCAAGTTTGAATGGAACCCTTCCTCTATCAAATATCTAGGGATTACCTTAACAGTGCAAACAGAATCCCTCTACGCAAACAATTACCCACCCCTATACCATAAACTTGCAGCAGATATGAATAATTGGGCCAAATATGAAGTCTCCTGGCTGGGCAGAATTAACTCTATAAAGATGACCTTGCTCCCTAGAATTCTATACCTATTTCGCTCCTTTCCCATACCCATCAGAAAGGACCAGGTACAGTCTTTACAAAGCAAAATACTCAAATTTATCTAGGGGAAATCAGGTTACAGAATCCCCCAGAACACTCTATATCTCCGCATGAAAAAGGGGGGACTGGGATTGCCGCATCTTTATAAGTATTTCTTAGCCGCCAGACTAGCCCAACTATCCGCAGTTTACTCAATTAAGGAAAAACCGGACTGGGTCCTCATAGAAGGGCAGGCTGCCCCCCAATTCACCTTGGACTACTTAATTTGGTGCCCCCAAAAGCGGAGACCACCCATTCTATCTCCCTCCCTCTGTCAATCCTACGCCCTTTGGGACAGACTCTGCTACCTTCCTGCACTGGTATCTAAGGGACAACCGCTAGCCCACATATTTCGTAACCCGAACTTTCCCCCTAGAATGGATAATAAGGTCTTCAGTTGGTGGTTGAACAAGGGCCTGTACCGCATAGGACATTACTTTACAGCTCAGGGCCCTATTACCATGAACCACTGTTTAAACAATTTGGATCTCCCTGACTCTGAGAAACTCAGATTTGGACAGATTTCACAATTTTTACATGCTATTTGGACGGAGAAGCCTCTTCCTCCCAAATTCACAGATTATGAGCTCTGGTGTGGACAGGCCATGGGACAAAGGGGAGGAATCTCTGTCATTTACTCGTCGCTCACTCGCCCGACTGAGATATCCTCCTACATGACAGCATGGGAGGCCTACCTCCAACTTGACTGGGATCTGAGCACCTGCAAGCAGCTTGCTCCGATTCATTTTGGGGTATCTTAAACACTTCCCTTATGGAAGCTAACTTAAAAGTACTCATGAGGTGGTACATGACTCCCCCCAGGCTTGCGGCCATCTACCCTTCATCAGATCCCAATTGCTTTAGAGGCTGCCAACTCTTGGGTTCGACGGTGCATATCTGGTGGGAATGGCCCAGAATCAGACCAGTCTGGAAGAGGATATTTAACCTCACCTCCAAGGTCACAAAGTGTTCAATTCCCAGGTCCACATCTGTCGCCCTCCTTAATGCCCGTATTCCTCGTATCTCCAAACCCAATCAGAAGCTGATCCGCTTTATGCTCCTCGGGGCAAAACTCACCATTGCTAAGGCTTGGAGACAGCCTAGGGTTTCCATTATGGCGGTACAACGTAAGATTTCTTGGATTATGGCGCAAGAGAAGTTGGCTAGTATTTTATCAAACACAATCCATACATTTTAATCTGTGTGGGAACCTTGGGCTGCTAACCGTGGTATCTTCCTGGCGGTTGGGGTCTAACACCCTACATCCTCAAGCTCTAGTTAGGCACGTGCTCCCTTTCCATTCCTTATCTCTTTCTCTCCTTCTCTCTTTCTCTTTCCTCTTTTTTTTTTTTTCTCAATTAGGATAATTGATATGATTTAAGGTGTGACAGCAGGAAGGTAAAGTCACCTGGTTGCATCCAGGGGGGTAGATATATTTCGCCCAGATTCAGGCTTTACGCCGACTTATACAACTAGGTGGAGAGTTGTATAAGGCTAGTGGGCTCATGGATGACTCATACCTCTAGGGAGAGTGTGGGGCGTCGTGCAGACAGAGATGAGGAGACCAGCTGAACCTTGTCAGCTCATTTAGGCCTCTATAAGAACTCCCAGCTTCATTAGATGTTAGCTCATGCCTGGAACCAGACCTGTGTGGACTGTCTAGGGAGAGTGAACCCCTGTGCGGTGAGACAAAGCCTGTGTGGCTATTTGCTTGGACATTTAAAACCAGGGACTTAGGGACTAGGACAGCACTAGGCTGATCCCAGTTGTTAGTTAGGAAACCTGTATGTTTAGTCAGAGGTCAAGTTGACCAGGATTTATTTTGTTTATGTTTCTTTTGCTTTGCTGTGTTTTGTCACTGTAAATAGAAAATAAACCGCACCTTTTTGATTTTGAAAACCACAACCTCCGTTTGCTGGGCCTGTTTTTGTGTGGGGAGCCCATCTCGGGGGTCACACACACCCGCTGCCGAGCTAACCCCCTCACAGTTGGTGGAGAATGCGGGCAGTTTTTTTTTAAGCCAGCATGGAGGAGATACTGAAGCAGCTGGCTCTAGCAAATGCCAATCAACAGCAGACAAATGCAGGTTTGCAAAAGAACTTCGCAGCCCAGCAGCAAGCTCATCAACAGAGCCTTGCAGCCCAGCAGCAGACAAACGCAACTTTGCAACAGAGTCTGGAGGCTCAGCAACAAGCCCAGCAGCAATCTGAGGCCCGCTTCACAGACCTGTTGCAGAAGCAAGAGCAGAGACTACAACAACAGATGGAAGCAGTAATGCAGCAACGTCCGCAGACCAGTGAGGAAAGCCGTCCCACTAATACCGCGTCCTTTGGGGTGAGTCGTTTATTGACAAAAATGACTGGAGAGGATGATCCAGAGGTATTTTTGACCACATTTGAAAGGACCGCTGAAAGAGAAAAGTGGCCTGAGGAGCAGTGGGCTGGACTGGTGGCTCCTCTGTTAACTGGTGAATCGCAGAAAGCTTACTATGACCTAGAGCCTAACCAAGCAAAAGACTATGTGATGCTAAAAGCTGAAATATTGGCAAGGCTGGGTGTCACCCAGGCTGTCCGGGCTCAGCGTGTGCATAACTGGACTTTCCAGCTTGGAAAACCCCCCAGGTCTCAAATGTATGATCTCATTCACCTGAGCAGAAAGTGGCTACAGCCAGAGACTTTGTCCGCACCAAAGATTGTGGAACGTGTTGTAATGGATCGGTTTTTGAGAGCTCTTCCTACTGCCATCCAAAAGTGGGTAAGCCATGGAGACCCAGAGACGGCCGATGGTCTTGTGGATCGTGTGGAGAAATACTTGGCTACAGAGAACCTGACGGCCTCTTCCAGAGACACTCGGACTTTCCACCCTAAGACCAGACCATCCCCAGGGGCGGATAAGAGGATTCCAAGGGGTGAGGGTGGAGAGAGTGAGAGGGTGGGAGCTCTACCCCAAGTTTGGCGAGAACAGCCTGGGAAATAAGCGGCTCAAGAGGCCGCAAGAAGGATCGTTTGCTACCGCTGCCGGCAAGCGGGACATATTGCAGCCAATTGCCCGGTTGTGGAGGAACCCATGCAGTGTGACTTTCTGACGGGCAGACGTCAGTCGCTGTGTGCGACAGTCGCATGCACTGCCATTCGAGGAACTGAGAAACATTTATGCAAAATGTGTGTTAATGGTAGAAATGTTGTGGTATTGTTGGATTCAGGTAGCCTTGTGACCCTGATAAAGGCTGAGTTAGTTAAAACAGAGGTCTCTGGGAATAGCAAGGTAGCTGTTATTTGTGTGCATGGGGACACCCGAGAGTATCCAGTGACTACAGTGTGTTTCGAGACCCCCAAAGGTACCCTCTCTCATCCAGTGGGCTTAGTATCTCAGTTACCGCATGACGCCATTGTGGGAAGGGATTTTCCGAAGTTCTGGGAACTGTGGGATGATCCTGAGCCCCCCACTGGTGCCCCTATGTACCAGGAATGTGATAGCCAGAACTCCCCTGAGAGTGGTGAGGACTCTCCGGAATTTCCCTTATCAGTATTGGCAGGGGAGACTCAAGAAACTGGAGAGGAGCCCACCTCCTCAGACGAAAACCTACCGTCTGTGGAGTTTTCTGATCTTGAGGTTCACAGGGAAAACTTTGCCACAGAACAGTTGAAAGACCCCGCCCTAATAAAGGCACGGGAAAACGTAGTGAAAATAGATGGCGAGTTAGTGAACCCAGATAATACCTGCACTTACCCATACTTCAGCGTAGAGAAGGACCTACTGTATCGGGTGGCAAAAAGGGCAGAAGAAACCGTTGAGCAGCTTGTGGTGCCCAAACCTTACAGGAAGTTGGTGTTGGAGTTGGCCCATGGGCACATTCTTGGAGGTCATCTGGGGACAGAGAAAACCCGAGAGAGGGTATTACAGAGATTCTATTGGCCGGGGGTGATGAAGGACATAGAAAATTATTGTTCCTCCTGCCCTGTGTGTCAGAGGTCGGCCCCGATGCCACATTTCCGTAGCCCGCTGGTCCCTCTACCCATCATTGAGGTCCCGTTTGAGAGGATCGCCATGGATTTGGTAGGTCCTATAATCAAGTCCGCTAGGGGGCACCAGTACATATTAGTTATAATGGACTATGCCACCCGTTATCCAGAAGCGATCCCTCTCCGAAATACCTCGGCCAAAACCATAGCCAAAGAGCTATCTCTTGTGTTTAGCCGGGTGGGTATTTGTAAAGAACTGCTTACGGACCAAGGTACACCCTTTATGTCCCGGGTTATGAAGGAGCTGTGTAAATTGTTCAAAGTGACGCAATTACGTACATCTGTGTATCACCCCCAAACCGATGGGCTGGTTGAAAGGTTCAACAAAACCCTAAAACAAATGTTGAAGAAAGTGGTGGATAGAGATGGAAAGGATTGGGACTGTCTACTTCCTTATCTGATGTTTGCTATTAGGGAGGTGCCCCAATCCTCTACGGGATTCTCCCCCTTTGAGTTACTGTATGGGAGACACCCAAGAGGGCTGTTGGATATTGCCAAGGAAACTTGGGAAAGTGAGAGTTCTCCCCACAGGAGTGTGATTGAGCATGTCGCCCTGATGCAAGACCGAATTGCACAGGTAATGCCCATCGTGAAGGAACATTTGGCCCAAGCGCAGTTAGCACAGCAGAGAGTGTACAACCGTGGAGCCAAGACCCGTACCTTTTCCCCGGGGGATAGGATACTGGTACTTGTCCCTACGGTTGAAAGTAAATTCCTTGCCAAATGGCAAGGCCCCTACGAGATAATGGAAAAAGTGAGCGAAGTGAATTACAAGGTCAGACAACCAGGAAGGCGAAAGCCCGAACAGATCTATCACGTTAATCTGTTGAAAGCCTGGAGGGATAGAGAGTCCCTAGTCGCAGACACTTGGTCACCAGCTCAAACTGGTTGCGTGATTCCTGAGGTTGGAATAGCAGCCATCTTGTCACAACCCCAACAACAGGAGGTTAAGGAGTTTGTGCTTCGCAACAAGGAGGTATTCTCTGAGCTGCCGGGACAAACATCTGGGGTAGAGCATGACATCATTACCCCGCCCGGTGAAAGGGTGAAGTTAAAACCCTATCGGATCCCAGAGGCCCGACGGGAGGCAATACGGGAGGAAGTACAGAAAATGCTGAACTTAGGGGTGATAGAGGAGTCCCAAAGTGATTGGTCTAGTCCCATTGTGTTGGTGCCTAAACCGGATGGGAGCTGGCGATTTTGTAACGATTTTCGTCAGTTGAACAAAGTTACAAAATTTGACACCTACCCCATGCCACGTATAGATGAGTTGATCGACCGGCTGGGAACAGCCCGATACATGACGACTCTTGACCTCACAAAAGGGTATTGGCAAATCCCCCTGGCCAAGTCGGCCAAAGAGAAAACCGCATTTGTAACCCCAGACGGGGCGTTCCAATATAAAAGAATGCCGTTCGGGTTACAGAATGCGCCGGCCACATTCCAGCGGAAAATGGACCAGATGCTGAGGCCCCATCGGAAGTATGCTGCGGCTTACCTGGATGACATAATTGTCCATAGCACAGATTGGGCCTCACATCTGCCAAAAGTGCAAGCAGTCCTGGACTCTGTTCGGGAAGCGGGGTTTACGGCTAACCCCAAGAAGTGTACCATTGGGCAGGAGGAGGCCAAATATCTTGGGTACACCATTGGGAGGGGAGTAATAAAACCCCAACTCAACAAAGTCGAGGCCATCCAGAGTTGGCCACGTCCCAACAGCAAGAAGCAGGTACGAGCCTTTCTGGGAATCGCTGGGTATTATCGGCGATTCATTCCCCACTTTGCTTCTAAGGCTGTGCCCCTAACCAACCTGACGAAGGGGAAAGGGTCGGTCATGATTAAATGGACCCCCGAGGCTGAGGCAGCATTCCAATTCTTGAAACAAGCCTTATGTAGCCAGCCAGTGTTGTACTCACCCGACTTCTCTAAAGACTTTGTCGTACAAAGTGATGCGTCAGATGTGGGGTTAGGAGCAGTATTGTCCCAGGTCTGGAACGGGGAAGAGCACCCAGTCATTTACCTCAGCAGGAAGTTGAAGTCCCATGAGGTAAATTACGCCACCGTTGAAAAGGAGTGTTTAGCGGTGAAGTGGGCTCTAGATTCCCTTCGGTACTACCTGCTAGGTAGGCACTTTGACATGGTTACGGATCACGCTCCGTTAAAGTGGATGGCTCAAAACAAGGACACAAATAGAAGAGTGAATAGGTGGTTCCTGGCCCTCCAGGAATTCAACTTCACAGTAAAGCATCGCCCTGGCGTTCAAATGGGGAATGTGGATGCTTTGTCTCGAGTACATGAATGCCTGATTGCTGGTGTTCCAACCCCGAGGTTAAAACAAGAGGGGGGGGTATGTGACAGCAGGAAGGTAAAGTCACCTGGTTGCATCCAGGGGGGTAGATATATTTCGCCCAGATTCAGGCTTTACGCCGACTTATACAACTAGGTGGAGAGTTGTATAAGGCTAGTGGGCTCATGGATGACTCATACCTCTAGGGAGAGTGTGGGGCGTCGTGCAGACAGAGATGAGGAGACCAGCTGAACCTTGTCAGCTCATTTAGGCCTCTATAAGAACTCCCAGCTTCATTAGATGTTAGCTCATGCCTGGAACCAGACCTGTGTGGACTGTCTAGGGAGAGTGAACCCCTGTGCGGTGAGACAAAGCCTGTGTGGCTATTTGCTTGGACATTTAAAACCAGGGACTTAGGGACTAGGACAGCACTAGGCTGATCCCAGTTGTTAGTTAGGAAACCTGTATGTTTAGTCAGAGGTCAAGTTGACCAGGATTTATTTTGTTTATGTTTCTTTTGCTTTGCTGTGTTTTGTCACTGTAAATAGAAAATAAACCGCACCTTTTTGATTTTGAAAACCACAACCTCCGTTTGCTGGGCCTGTTTTTGTGTGGGGAGCCCATCTCGGGGGTCACACACACCCGCTGCCGAGCTAACCCCCTCACAAAGGGTAATGCATTATTTGTTTGATATGAAGTCACTTCGGCAACACTATAGGCCTGGTTGAATCTGTGTTTAAGAGCTAGAGACACACTGAAGTCTACTTTGAATTCTCTAATATCCTTGCTGGTATTTATATGGGAGGGGGGGAGCCTGACCGGGGCACAGGATGATCCCATTAGGGGTGCCCGGGATGGGTAGGACTCCCCAGACCGACTGACCCCTTGGTTCATTTCCCTACCTCTCTTTCCCCTACTAACCAGGGATTAGCATGTAACCTTCTATTACTCAACCCACAGTTAGGCTCTGAAACGCCCTATGAGGACTTGTTGCTGATACTATGTTATGTTTGACACATGCATATTATGTAAAAGATCCAGCCTTTTGTCATGCCGTTTTGATGTACTGTCTATATTTAATTTGAAAAATAAAAATCTATTGAACGAGGTCATGAAAATGTGCCCTTAGAGCCCATTCACACCTTTCTGGTGCGGTGACGCCCATGCTACCACAATGCACATTACAGGTGTAGCACTCCCCTCAATCCTCCCCGCTTACCTTCTCCTGCGGGGAAGAAGAGACACCATGCCACAAGCCCGTGTCCTCTGTATTGGAGGTCAGGCGGTGTTTATGTATTTGGGTCCCGCAGCGAGTTACCTCCTTCCACTGGTTCCCATCTCCAGAATGTAGAGACGAGTCTGTACTTTTCCCTTTTAAGAAAGTCAATGTCCAAACCACTTAAACTCCAACGCTGAGTTTATTTTTATATCTTTGCTTGATAGGTAAGAGAGAGTTGAATAAAGAGAGGGTAGTTGAACTAAGAGCAGATTCAGGCACAGAACTCCTAGATTTATCACCACTCGATCCCGAATGGGTACAGCTTACCCAGATAGTCCCTCAATGGTCCTAGCAGCCGATGTGGAGCTCAAACAGTCAATTTATCCCCTCCAAGGACAAGTTCAGTATGTCCTTAAAGAGCAGCAGCGCTCCGCAGGGTCCTTTCTGCGGAGCATAGGATCCTTCCCTCTGACAGGTCACCAGGCCTTTCCCGAGACAGCAATCTACTATCACTCATCTCCTGTTATAGGACCAATCCTCCCATGGCTTTCTCACCCGGGCATCCTAGGACTCCAAAGTTCTGCCTGTAGACCCAGTTGAAGGTACCGGGCCTACCTGGAACGTTGCAGCCTCGGGCCGAAGGTGCCCAAGACTCCTCAATCAGTGTACGCACCCCCCCTTTCAGGGCACACACTCCTCCAGGTACTTGTCCCCGGGTTCTCCTCGTGACCAATGGCGTCTGCCCCTTATATATCCTCTCCCAGCATGCACAGCAGGCAGAACCAGCCCAATGTAAGGTAGCCGAGAGAGAACATCCAATCGCCACCACGCCGTCTGCGGTTCAACCCCAGACCTGGGAAACAGCACCACCCACAGGCCAAAGGGGAACTGCACAGCAGACAACACGCAGCAGAGCAGAGTCTAGCATAATTAGAAGGCTCGAGCCATACTAGTGCTCGGGTCATCCCCCTAAATTTGAACATAGAGACCCCCTAAATTTGGGGTACCCGCTACACATGCATTAGCTCATTGTGTTTCCATTCATTTTAAAAGGTACGCTGATATGTTAAAACAATGAAGCTCCAATGCTCATGGACACACGCCTAAATCTACTTTATTTTATCCAAAACAAGAAAAAAAGTTTTACCTTTATTTCTAATTTAATGCAAAGTCACTGTGCACAAAAAAAGTGTATGTGCGTGATTGCAAAATCATTATTGCCACATTAGGCAAAACCCATTCATCACATACAGTCACTGCCTCCACAAATTAACAACACAGACAGAACTTTAACCAATTACCGCAAACCGCTGTCATTGTACGTCCCCCAGTATTTTCTGAAATGGCGGGTGGACCTCTTTAAGATAAACTTTGTCTCTGCGGCGGAATTGCCGCAAGATCACTATTATCAGTGGCGGGAGAGGTGCCAACCCCCCCGCCGTGTTGCTGTCGTCTTTGCCGCTTACCGGACCCGCCGGTAGCAGTGGAGACGATCCGATCCTTTCCCCTCAGAGGCTAAATGATGGCCCCCACTCAACTCAATGACGTTGGATGACGGAAGCAACGTCAAACGTCACTTCCGCCCAACGACCTTAAAGGGGAAATGTATTTTTTGGGGAAAAAAAAAACATAATTTTTTTTTTTTTATTGCATTTAAGTGTAAATGTGAGATCTGAGGACTTTTTGACTCCAGATCTCGCATTAAAGAGGTCCTGTCATGCTTTTTTTCTATTGCAAAGGGATGTTTACATTCCTTGTAATAGGAATAAAAGCGATCCAAACATTTTTTTTTAAAGGGACAGTGTAAAAATAAAAAGTAAAATAAGTAAGAACATTTTTTTAAAGCGCCCCGTCCCGCCGTGCTTGCACGCAGAAGCGAACGCATATGTAAGTCACGCCCGCATATGTAAACAGTGTTCAAACCAGACGTGTGAGGTATCGCCACGATTGTTAGAGCGAGAGCAATAATTCTAGCAAAAGACTTCCTCTGTAACTTACAAAGTTACATATAGTTACATAGCTAGTCGGGTTGAAAAAAGACACAAGTCCATCAAGTTCAACCAAAAAAAATAAAAATACATTCCCATATACACAAACCTACACCCACAGTTGATTCAGAGGAAGGCAAAAAAAAAAAAAAAACAGCAAAGCATGATCCAATTTGCTACAGCAGGGGAAAAATGCCTTCCTGATCCCCCGAGAGGCAATCGGATTTTCCCTGGATCAACTTTACCTATAAATGTTAGTACCCAGTTATATTATATACATTTAGGAAAGAATCCAGGCCTTTTTTAAAGCAATATACTGAGCTGGACAGAGCCACCTCTGCAGGGAGTCTATTCCACATTTTCACAGCTCTTACTGTGAAGAAACCTTTCTATATTTGGAGATAAAAAATGTTTTCCTCTAGACGTAAAGAGTGCCCCCTTGTCCTCTGTAATGACCTTAAAGTGAATAACTCAACACCAAGTTCACTATATGGACCCCCTTATGTATTTGTACATGTTGATCATATCCCCCCTTAATACCTTCTTCTCAACAGGGAATTGATTCAGTTCCTCTAACCTTTCCTCATAGCTAAGCTCCTCCATGCCTCTTATCAGTTTGGTTGCCCTTCTCTGCACTTTCTCCAGTTCCCCGATATCCACCGATACTCAAAACTGGTAACCTGTAGAAATTTTTAAAACATTGCCTATGGAGATTTTTAAGGGTCAAAGTTTTTTGCCATTCCATGAGCAGGCACAATTTTGAAGCGTGACACAATGGGTATCAATTTATTAACCCTAACATTATCTTTCACAATATAAAAAACAATTGGGCTAACCTTACTGTTTTCCTTTTTTTTTATTAAAAAAAGTGTATTTTTTTAGAAAAAAATTGCGTTTGTAAGACCGCAGGGAAAATACGGTGGGACATAAAGTATTGCAACAACCGCCGTTTTATTCTCTAGGGTGTCTGAAAAAAATATATAATGTTTGGGGGTTCTAAGTATGGTAATTTTCTAGCAAAAAAAAAAATTATTTGAACTTGTAAACAAAAAGTTTGAAAAATAGGCCTGCTCCTTAAGTGGTAAAGCAGAACGTCAGTAATTTTTTCATCTTTCCATCTATTAAATCTTCTGCCCTTGTTATTTTAACTTTGGATAGTAAAACATTTTTTTTCTGACAGTAAATAGCTTATACAGCCCACTTCCTGTTTTTTGTATGGTCATTCGCCTAGGCATATGATATCATGCACAGCTCCCTCTCTCACTCTCGTGAGAGTTTGCCAGGAAGGGAGGGGGTATTAGTCATAAGAGGGCCAATGAGAGCTGCAGAGCCAGAGGTGTGTGTCTGTGTAAATCCAGGAAGTGAACAGATAGCAGCTTCAGCTGCCGACAGTTAAAGTGGAGTTCCACCCAAAAATTTAACTTCCGCCTTAAATGCAGGTGACCCCCCTCACATGCCACATTTGGCATGTCATTTTTTTTGGGGGGGGGGGTATCCTGTTATTACAGGCACCCAGCTCCCATTTCCTCACTGGCGCCGTGGCGCCAGAAGGAAGATCACCTCTCCCCCCTCCCTCCCTGCAATCTTCTAGGACACGTCACAGGTCCCAGAAGATTGCCAATCACAGCGCGCAGCACGCCTTCCGCATGCACAGTGCTTGCCCGGCTGTGAAGCCACAGCCGGGCACTCACAGTTACAATGCTGGTGCTGTGGAGAGGAGGAGGAGGAGAGGAGCGAGGCTTCGTGCGCCCACATCGTTGGACCGTAGGACATGAGTGTCTGATTATTAAAAGTCAGCAGCTAGTTTTTGTAGCTGCTGATCTTTTAATGGGTGGAACTCCGCTTTAAAATGATTGCAGCCAGACTTAATGAAGGGAGATTTAAGCAGCATATTTGGCAAGTACAGAATCACAGTATATATAAAATAATATGCAAAGTAGTTGGAGGGAAGCTTCAGATTGGCAAAGATGTTTTTATGACAAATTATGTGAGCAGACTGCAGTTCCTCTTTAAAGCGGAGTTCCACCCTTTTTTTATGTTTATTAAAAGTCAGCAGCTACAAAAAGTGTAGCTGCTGGCTTTTAATAAACATACACTTACCTGCTCCACTGTCCAGCGACGCGCCGCCTGGAGCTCCGCTCCTCTCCCCCTTCCTCCGCCGGTGCGTCCATTCACAGTATGGGCACCCGGCCGTGACAGCTTTCGGCTTCACGGCCGGGCACTCACTGCGCATGCGCGAACGGCGCAGCGCTCTGTGAGTGGACAGGCGATCGCCTGGGACCTGTCCCAGGTGATCGCCTACAGGGAGGAGCCGCCACAAGGCGATATGACGTATCGCCTAGGCGGCTCCAGGGCGGAAGGAGGAAGTGGGACAGGAAGTCCCACTCCTACTGAAGCCCCCACTCCCCCCCCAAAAAAATTACATGCCAAATGTGGCATGTAAGGGGGTGAGGAGTGGAATAAAAAAAAAGAAAAGAAATTGGGTGGAACTCCACTTTAAGTGGTTAATAAAACTTCTCATAGTAAAGTCAATGATTGGGGTGGCCAGGCAACCAACTCCAGCCCAACAGACTGTCCCTGCACATCACATACGCAGGCTGTGTACGCGTTCAAGAAGACTACGCCTCTAAATACAGCGAGCACTCCAATCACCGGCCACCGCAATGACAGCTACTGCCGGTGACGCCCCTTATGCCTTCCTGCGATTGGTCAGTCCCTCGAGGACACGCCTTACCCGGCCCTGGCTGAAACAGGCGGGGGATTCTAAGCTGCGAATGCTCGGAGCCCCGGAAGTGTTACCTGGAGGAGGAGTTAAAGGGTCGGGGAGGTCAGGCAGCTTTGCAGTGCTGGTGTACGAAGAGCAGGCATGGAAATCACCAGGAGCAGTGAGTGATGTGTTCTGGTTTACTATACAAGCGTACTGTTCTTTCTGTTTGTAAAAGATTGGAAAGCCTGTGTGTTACCAGCGGGACTAGAAGTTGCAGCATTCCTTGTATATATGTGTGTGACAGGATACAGGCAGTTCAGTCACAGCTGTCCCCAGTCATACATTCAGCTCCCTCAGTGCTTCGGCTTGTCCGGTCCTTTGTGTGTTAGGTTTGCACATTTGCATCTTCATTTATCAAGCTGCGTATCACTTAGGGCTCCTTTATACTTGCAGTTGGAGGGCAGTAAAACCCTGTGGATGAGCCATGTTTTTTTACTAGGGACGCACGAGTACTAATTTATCAGGTACTGCACAGATGCTAATTACATACATACATACTTTTTGTGACATGCGATTTGAGCCTATGCAAATTGCACTGCAAAGAATCAAATGTGATTTTAAACCGTCTGAAGTCCCTATGACAAGTCTGGGTTGTCGCTCCCCATTTAGCAGTGGCCATGCCACGGCATGATTTCTACCTCTTGTCGTGCGCAGTGGACTTCTACTTGCCAAATGCGGCCCATTCAAGTTAACGGGGACCCCTTCCGCCGTGTGATTTGCAATGCAACTCCCTAGTAGTGTGGGGGCTTAAAGGAGCACTAAAGCTTTTTTTTTTTTTTTGCTTAAAAATAACAAACATGTTATACTTACCTCCACTGTGCAGCTCGTTTTGCACACAGTGGCCCCGATCCTGGTCTTCTGGGGTCCCTCGGCGGCTGTCTTGGCTCCTCCCCGCAAGGACTCCACACCTTTAATGCGAGTGAGCTCGCATGGTGTGGAGTGATTGCGGGCGCGCTCCCGTGATACAGCGGCGGCCATAGCCGCCGACTGTATCACTCGGCCCCGCCCCCCGGCGTGCCGCGTCATTGGATGTGATTGACAGCAGCGCCAGCCAATGGCTGCGCTGCTTTCAATCTATCCAGTGTAGCCAATCGGCGGCCAGGCAGAAAAACAAAGAGGATGACGGGGACGAGCATGGGACTTTCGAGGGGCCAGGTAAGAAAAACGGGGGCTCGGGGGGGGGGGGGGGGCGGTATTGTCGAATGTTTTTTCACCTTAATGCATAGGATGCATTAAGGTGAAAAAACATGTAACTTTACTACTCCTTTAAGGGGGGTAAAGCATGCAGTGACGGGGTGATGCAATGCCTCCTCACCGCCTGTCAAATGCTCTCTGAGCCCTTGTTCACACCAATGCAATTTGTCAGTTCAAAATCGCATGACAAGTCGCACCCTGTTTTTGGCGCTGTTCAAATTGTTGCAGAGAAAGGTTGCTGTAGTTTTGCGACTTGAATTGACTCATGTTAAATAAAGTTGCAATAAAATTGCAGATCCAAATTGCATTTATCTATGGCTTTGAAATCACAATGAAGCAGCATTATTTCAAACGCGTACTGGTGTGAACCAGGGCTTTTTTTTTTCAATTTTTATCTTTAAAACTTTTATTTTTTTATTCGTTTTGCATAGTAAAAAAAGAAAAAGTAAACAACCTTGCCACGCAGGGCGGTAATTATGGAAAAAAAAAAAAACAACCAATCGCCCACCTTCCCAATCCAGGTTCACCACCCTGTGGGAAAATCCACCCACTCGGATGCAAATCCCCTAACACAAAAGGGGTAGGTATTCCAACATCATAACATAGACATTAATATAACAACGTCACAGTTTTTATAATAGGAAGGCCAGCAATCATCTCCATATACGTCTATCAAAGCAGCAGGCAATCCCCGAATAGCCCCAATGGTAGTGCAAGAATCAGAGCCCTATGGGCCCATATCCATCACCATGCAGATAACCTCCTCCTTCACAATGAAATCCATAGCGAACCAGGGCTTAACCACTTGCCGCCGTCGTTCTATGCTGGCACGTTTCCACAAATCACCGTAGGTGTACGCTGGCTCCTTTAGGGATCGTGGGAGCGAGAACCAGAACAGGGATCTGTCAATGTAAACAGATCCCCGTTCTGATGGGGGAGTTTAAGAGAGATCTGCTGTTCCTAGTGATTAGCAACAGCAATATTTCTCCACCTCCAGTCAGTCCATCCTGCATACAGTTAGAAACACTCCCAGGAACACACTTAACCCCTTGACTGACCCCTGGTGTTAACCCCTTTTCAGCCAGTGACATTTATACAGTAATTAGTGGCTAGTTTTAGCTCTGATTGCTGTATAAATGTCACTGGTCCCAAAAAGTGTCAGATCTGTCTGCCGCAATGTCGCAGTCCTGCTAAAAATCAGATCACCGCAGCTGTCAGATGGGGAGTGCAGAGAGCAAACGGGTCATGTGAGCACTGATCGGCGCCCTAAATAGGTATAAATGGCTTTTTTTTTATAAAACGCAGAGACAGGAGAACTTTGCATACCGAGACAGATTACCGTATATAAAGTTAGCAGAGCGAGTTAACAACCACTTCACATTTTCATGTCCGTGAAAGGCAAAAAAGGTTAGATTAGGATGTGCCCATCTATACTCAAAGCTGGCTTGGCCTTTAGGGGGAAACAAAAAAGGTTGTCCCTATTGCTTAAAAAAAAAAAATCTTCTTTGATAAAAGATGACCACAGATCTTGCTGTAGATGATTTAAACAATACCTAGCAATACTTCTGAGATGGAGAAAGACACCTTTTTAATACAAAGTACTAAACCCTAGTACACAGTTGTCAAGCCCTAGATGTTGTAAAATTAAAGGTAAAAAAATGTTTTTTCGGTTAAATCTGTCATTTTATTTTTACCACTTTAGTTTAAAAAAAAAAAAAAAAGTGTTTAAACTTTCAAATAAATAATTGTAAAGATTATGTACAATGTGAATTAGTGTACTCCTTTTGTCGAAGTAGAACAGTCCCCACCCCCAAATGTGGCTACTGTTCAGAGGCATTTATTGTGGCTCCAGGCAGGCCACCAGCACTCCAAATTTATCCATGGGTTTTCACAAGTCTCTTGGGATCAGTACTGTGCAAATAAGCAGCAATTTGCTGGACTTCTGTGGACTGCCTGTACAACCACATACAGCTGAATCACTGGGCAGCTATATTAGAACAAAGGCTAAGAAAACTAATGTGCGTTTAAAGTTAATGTTGGCCAACTTGTAAGATCTCATCAATATGCTTTGAAGACTAGTAATATTTTTAAAGTGAGACTCCTATTTTTTTTATTTCTTTTTTGGCAGATTT
The DNA here is from genome assembly GCA_029206835.1 of Rana muscosa. Lineage (NCBI taxonomy): Eukaryota > Metazoa > Chordata > Amphibia > Anura > Ranidae > Rana > Rana muscosa. The sequence goes on from CM055127.1 coordinate 51,179,704, forward strand.
TAAGGAACAGTTGCCAAGTATCTATCAAGCTATTGAAGAGTCAGACTTCTTGGCTATTGATGGAGAGTTTTCAGGTTTGTATTCTAAATACATCATATAAATTGGGGACATTGCTGCATTTTTACATGGGGTGGATGTGAGTAACTCAATGACCAATCAGATTGCCAGCCTTCAAACAAGGATAATCAGATAGTCCATACAGGTTGCTAAAACTGAAAGGTGTAGGTAGTGTTTTGAGTACCTGAAGGCCCTGCAGGTGCACCTGTTGAGATGGGGCCTACTGGCCCTGCAGATGGACTGGTAAGTGCTTCTGTAAATCAGTGGACTAGTTGCAGTCCCCCTGACAGTATTTTCCTGTTTAATGTAACTTTCTGGGCAGGTTTTTAATATGGGACAACCGTGGTGGTGGTAGAACTCAAGAAGGGCAGCCGAGCACATTTTTATTTGGTCCCAGTTACGACACAAATTGAGCTATATGAGCCTCTTTTGCATGAGAACTGATCGGTCTGAAAGATGGCCTGTTTCAGCGTATTCTGCCTCTAGCCCTGCACAGTAACTTTGCCGCTTTTTATTCTGGCACATGTATTGGGCTACTGGGGGGCAACTGCCACATACTATAGTGGTTTGTGCTTGGGTCAATGCAACTCTCAAATGGGTGGCTGATTCCTTCTGGGTTCGCAGGCCTTGTAACCCTCAACAAGCCATGGCCTTGCGCAGGCTGAGAGGAGTGGGAAAAGTATGAATGGGTGGGCCCTCAAATCTCTATAGCAGGTAGAGAGGACGCCCACAGTTCACCCTGCAATGGCTATTCTGTCCCTGCAATGGGACCGATTAGCTGTGATTTCTTGCCATTATCTGCTATTTCCACTTTTTCAGGGGCAAAGTGTTCCCCTTGTGTGTTTTTGTTTCAAGGTAAGAGTCTTCTGCAGCCATAGCTCAACAGTGTGATCAGTTCTCAGGGGTTCTCGCTGGCTTAAGATGTCGGAGACATTAAACATGATTCTTTCCTTCCACTCCTTTCCTTTTTTTTTAAATGGTGGCATTTGGGGGAAATTCCTCAGGAAGAGGTGAAAGCTGTGGAGGATATGAAATCCTGTGGATCTAACTTTCCATTAGGAATCCCATTGTTCAGCTCTGTCTACATCACAGAAGACCCCGGTTGGGTTAATGCTGCATGTTGTACGTACTAACCTTATGCTGCCACTAGCGGAAACATTTTCCTGGTGGCCAACTAAAATCTAGTGCACAAGAGGTGATATGACCAAGCACCTTCTGTGAAGGTGGTGTTATCACTTAAGCACTTCCCCCACCAGTACCCATGGTGGAAGAATTCTTCAAGAAAATGAGACCTCTGGCTGTACCCGTGGCTATTTCCTTAACAAGTCCCTGGCTGTCCAGGTGAAGGAGGCCTTTCTCTTTAAAAATGCTACAACTAGAGACCCTGTTTAGAGAGTTTTTCTCTGGTAGGAGTGGCTCTGCAGCTGGCTGTGAGGATGAGGCTAGTGATGATTAAATACCAAATAGCCAAAACTGCATGTGCCCGCAAAATCGTAAAAAAATAGAAAGACCAAATTCCTATCAATGCTGTTTTCCAATGCCTCAATTCCTCATCAGTTTAGAGCAAACAGGACTGGGCCTGCAGCATTGTTTTCAGAAGCTACAAGCTGAAGTTTGCTGCTTTCCCCCTCCCTGCTTTATGCGCTGTATTTTCAGATTCACAAAAAAGAGTAGTTTTTGTTGTGTCCCTGGAAAGACTGTTGTCCCAAGGGGTCTCCAAACCTGTGCTAAGAGGGGAGCTCACTGCTTCTATTCCAACATGTTCATGGTTTCCGAACCAAGAGTTTGTCCAGTCCATTCTAGACCTCAAGGATGTCCAGTTCTTGAAATGTAAAAATTCAGGATGAAGTCTACTTAGTCATTGACTGCTTCACTTATTCCAGGGGATTTCTGGCATCAGTGATATCAAGGATACCTACTTTACTTATCCATATTTTCCATCCTCACCAATGGTTTCTTCAATTTGCATTAATGATGGGCTTTATTATTTTGTGGCCTCACCCTTTGTCCTGCCTTTTGCCCCCAGGGTTTTTACTAAGGTATTGGCTGTGGTTCTTGGATCGTTGGGAACCTGTAGTATTCCACTGTATGGTACCTAGAAGACTTGCTTCTAAGGGAGCAGTCAGCTCAGAAACTGGTGTCCAGTGGATGGTACAAGCCCTGTCCTTTGACTCAGGGCCTGCATGAAGGCACTGAGGAAGATGGTAGTCCCCTTCAATGCAATCCTCCTATGCCCAGTTTCACTCCAGAGGGTTGCCTTTTTGGCCATTACCTTGACTTGCAGAGTCTTGACGTTGGCTGCACTTTCCTACAAGGAGCCAATCCTGGTTCTTCACCAGGGTAAGGCCTGATTCACACCTATTCATTTTTAGTGCTTTTTGCATATTTGCACTACAGTCCATTTAACATGGTTTCCGATGGAACATGTGTGAATCGGGCCTAAGGTGGTATTGAGGCCTCGATTCTTCTTTCCACCTGACTCAGGATATTGTGTTGCCATCTTTAGGGCCTAAGCATCCTAAAGAGCAGGTGCTTTACTTTTTGGATGTGTGAGTTTGACGTCAACATTTTTTATTTTGACAGTCTGATTCCCTCCTTTATTCTAAGGGTTCTCACAAGGGTCAGGCTGCTTTTTGATTCACTTAATCTAGATGGATTCGTCAGCTCATTTTTCAAGCTATATGGTATCAAGGGCAAGGTTCTCACTTTCCCAGCTAAGGCCCATTCCACCAGGAGTGTCAGTGCTTTCTGGACCATTTGGAGTCAAAGTTGTAGGGCTGCCACCTGGTCTTCTTCTCTTTACACATTTACTAAGTTCTACCAGGTAGTTTTTGGTCTCTGGGCATGTTTTAGCTGTCTTCAATTGCTCCACCCCTCATATTTACTGCTTTGGGACCTCCCAGATTGAGCACTTGCTTTTAAAATGCTTACACCTGTAACAAAGCAGTCTCCACCGATCCCTTCAATTTAGACCTGGCTCCTCTGTCAATGTCTGTAGCCCTGCGTGGCATGACATGACTGTCATCCTGCAGAGGTGCTGGTTCTGAATCAAAGGGATTGATGGAAATGGTTCTGTTATGCATGTAAGCATTTTTAATGTGAGTGCCGGGACAGGCATGTTTAATATGTGCGTGTACTTTTACTGTTGGGTTTAAAATTAAAAGTATATTATAGTTTGCCATCTCTTGTTTTTCCCCTGTAATTTATATGGTATGAGATAAAGAGTAACCGTAACGCTGAAGAATATTAATGTATGGAGGAAATCCCTTGGAGATGTACAAAGCGCATTTTGATACACTTTTATGTCAAAATATCTGGCGAGTTCTTGTGTGGTTGGAGGTTCTTTAATGTCTTTGGGGTATGGATATCAAAGACATCAGAAAAGCCCAATGAAAATTGTCAAGCACATGATAAATTAAATATTGATATCAAGAGACTTGATTTTGTACATTGGGGACTGTATGTTGATGTTGGCAACAGGGCAGTAAAGAGCAGTAATGGGTGTATAGGGATGTGGAGCCGATCCAGCTCTTCAATTTTTGAAGATTGGTGATATTTTTTTTTTTAATTTGCACAAAGCTTTTGCTCCTGAGCAACTCCACTTTGAGGAAAAAAAACAAAAAAACGGTCCCCTCTAGGTGATCAATTTTCCTTTGCAAGGATTTTAACTGCAGATTTCTACCTTTTTGTTATTCTGAAGTAATGGTGGTTTGCCTGTGTCCATGTGCACATTGAAGGTGTATGGGAGCGGTTTTATATCAGCTGCTGCACCTGCAGGGCTTTGAGAAGGCTCTGAGGAAATTTTCACTCTGCGTTCCTTTACATGTCATTTTTTTTTTTTTTTTTTTCCCTTTTTGGCAATATCTTGCCAAATATTACATTTTTGTTGCATGGGATGCTTAAAATCAGACTTGTATCTTGGTGCAGACTTCTGGGAAAGTCGGTGAGCTAATTGCACAAGTAAAATGACATATCGGGGGGCTTTAATGTACACTGGCTGTGTACAGACCGCCTCCAGATAGTCATATTGCATTGTGCATTTTACAGAAAATTACAGTAGCTGCAGACAAAGGGAAAGGTAGTTTTTAAGAACTTTAAATTACAATATGACTTGTGTTGCCATTGTATACAATTTTATTTTGCACATTTTTTTTTTTTCTCCCACAAAATAATTTTTAAACTCTAAATTTGCGTGTTCCCTTTTTTATTTTTTAGGAATAAGCGATGGTCCATCTGTTAGCACTTTAACAAATGGCTTTGACACACCAGAAGAAAGGTACCAGAAACTGAAGAAGGTTAGTTGTTTGAAGAGAGCACAGGTTAAAGCTCTACAGAAAAGTAACCACATGATCAGAGTCCCAATTCTGTTGCTTTGAACATCCAAACTGTTATCAACTCCCGTTTGGCTGCCTTACTATTGCAGTTGGATAGTTTTTTTAAGCATGAAAATATTTATGTAGTGGTAACTAAGTGCATTGCTTTAACAAATTTGTACTATTCATATCTACATCACATGTTTAGGATTGCTTTAGTTACTGTTTCTAAGTAAAAGTGAGCACTGGGTTGCATTAGACACACTTGGGGATTACCGGGCTACAAGCATAGGCTTTTAGTCTTGTTGCTAAAGACCTCAGAACAAGGGTGAATACAAAGAAATGGATGAAAACGAGTTGCCATCTTGATGGAGGGAAAGAAAAGGTTTCCTCGTTTAACCACTTCAATACCAGGCACTTATACACCTTCCTGCCCAAGCCAATTTTGAGCTTTCAGCGCTGTCGCAATTTGAATGACAATTGCGCGGTCATGCAACACTGTACCCAAACAATTTTTTTATCATTTTGTTCCCACAAATAGAGCTCTCTTTCGGTGGTATTTGATCGCCTCTGCGATTTTTATTTTTTGCACAACAAATTGTTTCTGTTAATTTTTTTGTGAATAAGTACCTTTTCTACTTCAATGACGGACACTGATGGGCACTCATAGGGGGCACTGATGGATACTTATGGGTGGCACTTATGGGCAGAGATGGGCACTGGTAGGTGGCACTGAGGGACGGGTAGGTGGCACTGATGACACTGGTAGGTGGCATTGCTGGGCATCACATGCCATGATGGTGCCATGATGATGCCAGTCGGTGCCCATTTGTGGGCACTGATTGGCATATGTTTTGTGTGTATTTGTGGATGGCCATGGGGGACTTACCTGGCCATCCACATGCTTGGGGCTTCCCTGGTGGTCCTGGGGAGCTTCTCTGGTGGTCCAGTGTGGTTATCTGAGGGGGGGCTGCGCTGATAAACAATCAGCGTGAACCCCCCCCTGTCAGGAGAGCCGCCGATCGGCTCTCCTCTACTCGCGTCTGTCAGACGCGAGTGAGGAAGAGCTGATCAACAGCTCTTCCTGTTTAAATCGTGATCAGCCGTGATTGGACACGGCTGATCATGTGGCAAAAAGCCTCCGCCGGAGGCTCTTTACCGAGATCAGTGTAGCGGTGTGTCAGACTGACACACCGCTCCACTGATCGCCGCGATGCGCGGCGGCTGTTATCCTGCAGGACGTCAATAGACGTCCAGTGTGGATAACAGAACCACTTCCCGGACGTCAATCTTCTATTGACTGGGCGGGAACTGGCTAAAGGGCTTGTTAAGTCAGGTTTTTTTTTTTTTTTTTTTTTTTATGTTTTCATGCATTCCATGCATGATGTGGTAGTGTGGTACCCCACCAGTGTAGTGAACCAGAATTCTCAACTGGACGGGTTGAGGGGCTCCAGGGAGCTTATAATGTACAGAGGAAACTGGCGTTTCTGTTTTCTCATTATTTAATAAAGTCCACTTTGGGACCTGGAGCCCGGGGATTTCTTAGAGATCCGGGTGGGATGAAATCCCCAGTCCTGGGTCCAGATTTTGATATTTAACAGCACACTGACTGGTCAGGTGTGTGCTGGCCTATTTGTAGACACCTGACCATGGTTCTGGGCTCCACCCTCCCGAGGAGACCAGGCTTGCAAGGGAGAACCCAGAGTGTGCAGGTGTGCACTGGAATAGCTAGAGAAGCTGGAGTAGCTAGAGAAGCTAGAGAGTGCAGGCTGCACTGTGAAACCCAGGGACCTGAGTCTGAGGTTGCTGACAGGAGTCAGGAGGGCTCCATGCGGGAGCCTGAGCAGTGGTGCTGCTGCTCTAGAGAGCCAGGCGGCTCTGTATTTTCATTTGCACTTTTGCATGTGTGAGCCAGGAGGCTGAACATACAACCGTTTAATGTTGATGGTGAAAACCCCCTGCGAGGGAAACCACTTTTGTTTTCATTTCTGGAACTTTGATTCTTTTTTAATAAAAGTGGGCCAACAAGCCCTCAAAAGGAAACCTTTGTGTGGGACTGTTCTCGCTAGCGGGTGCTACACTTGAGCTAATAACCCCCAAACATTACAATAAAGATAAAGCCTTCTGTGTGCAGCAGCCCCCCTAATACTTACCTGAGCCCCACCTCTGTCCAATGTCCACATGTGTCTCGGCTGTCGGACTCCTTCCTGATTGGCTGAGACACGCCAGTGGCGCTATTGGCTGCCGTCAGTCAGCTAGCCAATCAAGAGGGGGTGGGGCTGGGCCAAATCTCAATGGACATGGGGAGCTGTGGCTTGGTTCATGTACCCCCATAGCAAGTGTCTTGCTTTGGAGGCATGGGACAGAAGGGGGACCCGAGAAGAGGATCCGTGCTGCTCTGTGCAAAACCAATGCACAGGGCAGGCAACTAGAATATGTTTTTTTTTTTTTTTTTTATAGAAAAGAGACTTGACAAACCCTTTTTACGTAGCTATTAAGCCCTCCTTTACACCCCCCCCCCCCCAAATACGTTCATTATACAAGCTTGTCAGACTGTATTTTTTTAAGATGTACAGTTTCTAACATTGTCATCACCATTCCCAAACAGCTAGAGAAGGTTTAACCTCTTGTCTATCAGGGCCATTTTATTTGTTCTGGCACACATGTTAAACTGCACCTTTTAGGCTCCAAGATTAGTTCATTCCCCCTAACAGTATATGTTTTCTTAAAGCAAGACCCTGGAGAATAAACTGGTGTTGGTTGCAAATTTTGTATGTCACATGATGATGCACGTATTTAATTTTTGTACTAATAATGTGTTTTTAAATGAGTTGGCTTTATTGCACACAAATGCAATTTTTTGTTTTAATATCAGAGGGTTGTGATGAGTAAATTGATACCCAACATGACCAGCATCAAAACTGACTTGATTTTACTTTAATTTTTGCTGCGACTGTTTGTTTTTTTGCTGTGACTAGTTCTTTGCTGTGATATCAGGGGTCTTAGACCCCTAATGCCTCACCTGCATCCACTGAAACATAATTCTCAACCACATCAGGTGGAAAAAAGTGACAGTGAAACACAGAAGTGATACAATACACTTCACTTCCATATCCATTTGCCAAAGGTGAGATTTTCTAATGGCCAATTGCTAGTCTCCCTATGTTCCACCTGTTGACACATGCTATGCTAGTTTTTGTTCATTCGCCAAAGCAAAATCAACAAATGGATGTTTGCTGGTGTTATGTTTCCATCCATTGATGCTGGTCCATGGTCTGCAGGTGGGGTAGCATAGTCTAGGATACATGGCCAGGGCAGTACCTTTTTGACAGGCTGTTGAACAAAAGCACGTTACCTGCTCAACAGAATTCAATGTATTCCAGCTGCGAGTGTTTTTACTATAGTTGTCTACCAGCTGTTGTTCATATATGGTGCTGGTAGATAAGTGGCTAAGCATTTAAATTCTGGTTAATGGCTAGCTCTAACATGGTCCACTTCCTAGAAAGGATTGAGCTTCTGTCATATCTTTGCCTGAAGTAAACCTTCATTTCCATCAAGCATCCAGTTAAATGGTTTCTTCGTTATTACTTTTGGCAGATGTCTGTCAAATTGCCCCTAAAGTCTGACTTTATTGCTGTTTTGAAATCGTGCGAGTTCAGCTGAACTTGCACGATTTCTAACCCGCATAAGTGAACCTAGGCTAACAGGCATTTTCTATGCATGGCATAACTTCGTAGCACTTTCTCCTACCCAGGGAGCCACACATGCCTTGTACAGTCTGCTATGCATTTGAATGGCTGTATGTAGATGCGCTTTTATTTTTCGTACATCACGGGACACAGAGCGACTTAGTCATTACTAATGGGTTATATAGATTACCTTCAGGTGCTGGCACTGGCCACTTCCAAACCGGAAGTACCCTCCCCTATATAAGCCCCTCCCATCCGGGAGCACCTCAGTTTTTTGCCAGTGTCTAAGGTGTTGGCCAAAGAGTAACATGTGTTTTCACTGGGCTTGCGTACAGGTTCTTTTGGGCCTTAGTAAGCTGTTCCGGATCCCACCAAAAAAGCTTCATAGCTAAACGGTCGGTACCCGGGCCTTGCAGCAGAAGAGCAAGGTTTTGCCTGTAATGCCTCTCTTAGGAGGGCTGTACCCTGGGATCCAGAGCTCTGGTCATACCCACGACCAAGATGTTGTCTGTGCAGGGTGCTATACAGGTCCAGGGGAGTGGAATCCTTGGGAACCCGGTCCCTGAAGGTTTAATTACAATGCCTGCCGTGATGGGTGAAGTTTGGGCTTCTGTGGACCAAACAAAGTCCTGCGGCGGGGAACAGGTAAGTGGGGGCCCCCAGGAACTTGGTTCTATTGGGGGACCCCCAAGCCTAATTTGTCTTTCTGTCTGTTACCTAACGGTATTCCCGCTAATATCTGTGTATGCCTGTAACTACTGAAAATGTAAAATTTTAATAGTAGTCAAGAAAAAAAAAAAAAGAGGACCGCGGTACCTGTGTTAAACCACTAGAGGCCACTGTAGTCCATTTTTCTTGTCATATGGATCTTTGGTTTTCTCAAGTCAAAAGATCCAGGCAGTTGGTAAGTTTCTCTGTGGGAATCCACTTCCTCTGCCCTGTTGCTGCGCTCATCCACCGCACAGGCCCTCCGGCAAAAAGGGCCCTGGCTCCTAGTCTCTGTTCAATGGCGCACGGGCGCGGGCGCGTGCACGCGCCTCCTATGAAAAAAAGGGGCGGGGCGGGTGGATGACGCTCGATGCGCGCCACGGCATGTGCAGGCGTCCCAGCTTGTATAAAGACATAGTACAAGTGTCAGCTGGATGCAAACAGAGCTAGCAACAAACAGTGGCACACAGAGGCGGTTGATGCAGGCATCCCCATAGAAAGGCACTTTAGTGGACACCAGCTGGTATATAGCAGCAACTGTGTTAGACTATTACCAGCAAAATTGGTGTATGACGACGGGAATACCTCAGCTTTGTGCTTAAAGGATATGTCGTCCAGACGCCCTGGAAATAGGTCTTCCAGGAAGCCAAAGGGGTCTCCATCGGGCTCTGAGGATATTGGGCATGCTTGTACTGCACCAATCTCCCCTGAGAATTCAGAGGTCAGTAGCCGTAGAAACCCCGCAGGAGTGCCTGGTGCTGCGGCTGTCCCCAGTCCACCTGTTCCTGTATATATAACAGAGGAGGTTTTATCCTCAACTCTGGGAGGATTGGAAGAGAGATTAACAGCATTAATCGCTGCTTCCCTGTCACAGGGAAAGCGCGTCCGATCTCCGTCTCCTCCTTCAGAGTGCCTATTAGTGGAGGAACAGCCCCACACAGATCGGCCTACCTGAAGGGGATCAGGATGAGGTTGATTCAGTTATGGAGGAATCAACAGTGGAAGAACCTTTCTCAGCATCTCAGGCTGAAAGATTATGGTTTCAGTCTCTGACTAATATGGTCCGATCAGCATTTAAAATGCCTCTGGCGGAACCACCATCCACTACGGTTTCCTCGCTGGGGTCGCTAAAAGCTCCCCAGGCTGTCTGTTCCTTCCCAATCCACCCTTTATTAGAAGGGCTTATTTACCAGGATTGGGAGCATCCTGATAAAATATTTGCTCCCCCCAAGAGATTTCCGGTGATCTATCCCATGGAGGATAAGTTCATAAAAAAATGGAGGGTCCCTACAGTGGACGCAGCCATCTCTTGTGTGAATAAATCACTGACATGTCCAGTAGATAATGTTCCAATGTTCAAAGACCCAATAGATAAAAAATTGGAGTCTTTACTAAAATCTGCTTTCTCTACAGCAAGCATGGTGACACAACCTGCGGTAGCAGCGATTGGAGTCTGCCAAGCAGTGAAAGATCAGTTGAAACAAGTCTTAAGGGACTTACCAGATCAGCAGGCTCTTGCCCTAGCTGACCTGCCTAGAGCCTTGTGTTTTGCGGTGGACGCCATAAAGGATACAATCCAACAGGCCTCCCGCTTTACGCTGTCTATAGTACATATGCGTAGGCTTCTGTGGCTCAAAAACTGGTCTGCTGAAGCTCCCTGTAAGAAACTGCTGGTTAGCTTCCCATTTCATGGAGAACGCTTATTTGGAGAAGATCTGGACAAATATATCCAGAAAATTTCTGCCGGTAAAAGTTCACTCTTACCGGTTAAGAACAAGAGTAGAAGTCCTTCTTTTAAGAGGCCTACTTCTCCAGTCCCGGGCACATCGGCTGTGAAGCAGTTCCGACGGCCTCCGCGGTCAAATTCAGGGGGCAGAAATCAGGGATCACAGGGTAACAAGAAGCCCTGGATCAAGAGAGGTACAAAACCTCCCCCCATGTCATGAAGCGTTGCCCCCGCTCAATCGGGTGGGGGGAAGGCTTCAGTTGTTCACAGAGACCTGGCGGGACACCATCAGAGACAGATGGGTGCTCTCTGCAGTAAGTCTGGGATACAAGCTGGAGTTAAAAGGCACTCCTCCTGCCCAATTTATGAGGTCAAACGTGCCAAGAGATCCCCAGAAGAGAGGATCCCTCCTTCTGGCACTAGAACAACTATTGCTCCAAGGTGTAATCATGAAGGTTCCCCTGGAAGAAAGCGGATTCGGGTTTTACTCGAACCTTTTCACAGTCCCCAAACCAAATGGGGACGTGAGGCCCATATTAAATCTAAAAGGGCTAAACAAGTTCCTAAATATCAGGACTTTTTGGATGGAGTCGATCCGATCGGTGGCCACCGCCCTACAAGGGCAGGAATGGTTAGCCTCGATCGACATAAGGGATGCTTATCTGCATATTCCCATCTTTCCGGCCCACCAGAAATTTCTACGCTTTGCAGTAGAAGGGCGCCATTTTCAGTTCAGAGCCTTACCTTTCAGTCTGGCCACAGCACCACGAGTGTTCACAAAAATTCTGGCCCCATTATTGGCCAATCTAAGAACACAAGGTGTAACGATAATGGCATATCTAGACGACCTGCTACTAATAGACCACTCAGTGGAAAAGCTGGAAGTAGCTATTCACAAGACAATCAAGTATCTGGAATATCACGGTTGGATTATCAACCGGGAAAAGTCAGCTCTAAGACCAGTCAAAAGTCTGGAATACTTGGGGCTAAGGCTGGATTCAAATCAGAGAAAGATTTTCTTACCTCCAGAGAAGGTGTCGTCTTTAAAAGATTTGACCCACTTAGTGGGTACAAAAAGAAAACCATCCATACGCCTGTGCATGAGGCTGCTGGGAAAAATGGTGGCTTCATTCGAAGCGGTACCCTACGGTCAATTCCATTCAAGGAATTTGCAAAGGGCCATACTGTCAGCCTGGAACAAAAAAGTTCAGGCTTTAGACTTACCAATGTCCCTGTCCCCTTCCGTTCGCAAGAGCCTCCATTGGTGGTTGGTGCCCCAGAATCTGGAAAAAGGAAAACCCTTCAGTCCGGTTTCTTGGAAGGTGGTCACTACAGATGCCAGCCTCATAGGCTGGGGGGCAGTACTGGAGCAATGGTCTCTCCAGGGCAAGTGGTCAGAAGCAGAAAAGGCCCTGCCCATCAATCTCTTAGAGATACGAGCAGCCCGGTATGCCCTAGCAGCATGGACATCCAAACTCCAAGGGTCCCCTGTCAGAATTCAATCTGCCAATGCCACAGCAGTGGCATATATCAATCACCAGGGTGGCACCAGGAGTCGTGCAGCCCAGAGGGAAGCAAATTGCATCCTGGAGTGGGCAGAAAAATATGTCCCAGCCATATCTGCGGTTTTCATCCCAGGAGTGGAAAATTGGAGAGCGGACTTTTTAAGTCGCCAACAATTATGCCCGGGGGAATGGTCTCTTCACCCCGAGGTTTTCCAGGCAATATGCCAGCGGTGGGGAACACCGGATGTAGATTTGCTAGCATCCAGATTCAACGCAAAGGTGGACAGATTTGTGTCTCGCACAAGGGATCCCCTAGCTTGCGGCTCGGATGCCCTAGTGTTCCCTTGGGATCAGTTCAAGCTGATATATGCATTCCCACCGCCACAATTGTTACCGCGATTATTCCGCAGAATCAGGGTAGAAAAGAAACCAGTGATTCTGGTGGCCCCGAAGGGCATGGTACGCGGAGATTGTAAAAAAGTCAGTGAGGAGTCCTTGGACCCTCCCACATCGTCCGGACCTGCTGTCGCAAGGACCGATATACCACCCTTCCTTACCAGCCCTAGGTTTGACGGCCTGGCTATTGAAGCCCACATTCTGAAAAAGAGAGGGCTCTCTAATTCTGTGGTATCTACTAGGGCTGGGCGATTTTCCCCCCAAAAAAAATCTGCGCATTTTTTTTTTTTTTTTTTTTTTTTTATATTAAAGTGCATCAACAAACAAAATTGCAAAGGCAAACCCTTTCTCTAACTGCAAAGTCAGTGTGCAACAAACACACAATATTATCCAGCGCTCATGGAACATACATTATTAACTATTGAAAACTCTTGAAACTCTGTGTGTGATTCCTTCTGTCCCAGCCTTGCTGCAATCCTGGCTCTGCATCCTTTTGGGTTGGAGGGCCCTCCACACGCTGGTCTGCCTTTTGTCCATCATTCAAGGTACTGTGCTCACACGGAGATCATGCCACAGGCTTTGTTTTGACTATTTTAACCCCTCCTTGCTCCACGGATGTCACTGCAAGTTTAACAAGTTTGTCACCCCTGGCAACTGGAGAGTTAAGATTAATTTGCCCTCTGCACATCTGGGATTTGATCCCTCTCTTTATTGTGATTAATGGACTAAGCTTTTTTATCAATTCTTCAAGAGTTTTCAATAGTTAATATTGTATGTTCCATGAGCGCTGGATTATATTGTGTGCATGTTGTGTATTTTGTACTTCTGGGTGCGGATTTTTTCTTGCTGCGCTGGATCCTGTTTTTTTCCCCCTTTTGGATACTTTGTACTTCCCAAAATATTTGGGATTTTTTTCTTATTATTATTATCATCCATTATATTTTTTTCTTTATCCACCAATTTAGCGCTTGTGACCTTTTGTTGTTTTTTGCAGTGTGCAACAAAGATTGTTAAACATCCAAATAATTAATACTGTATTTGCATTTAGCTAATAAAACAACAAAAAATCCTGAGGTTACTCTTAGTTAAATTGAACTGTGTCCGTGCCTCACTGTGTCCGTGCCTCACTGTGTCCGTGCCTCACTGTGTCCGTGCCTCACTGTGTCCGTGCCTCACTGTGTCCGTGCCTCACTGTGTCCGTGCCTCACTGTGTCCGTGCCTCACTGTGTCCGTGCCTCACTGTGTCCGTGCCTCACTGTGTCCGTGCCTCACTGTGTCCGTGCTTCAATCACTGTGCCCGTACCTGATGCAGATTTTCATGGTATACGGATTTTACTGCTACACCGGTGGCCATTCCAGTATTCAAAAGCCGCGCCTCCTCCTCGTCTGTGATAGGCGGGACACAATTTCCCAGCATTCAGTGTTCCGCCTATCATGGTCATCCTCATAACACAGACGAGGATGAGAGGATGTCCGTGATAGGCTGAATACTGCCTGCTGTGAAATTGAGTGTTCCGCCTATCACAGACGACGAGGACTCGGGAGGCGCGGCTTTTGAACACTGCAATGGCCGCCGTCTGTCTGCATGACACGCTGATCAGGTAGGCAGACGGCGGCTGCAGCGAGTAGATCTAATTGGGGTAACGCTGCCCAGTGCCATTCCGGATACGCCCCCTGCAGTCCTGCTACGGAAACTTTGAAGGGGAAAAAAAAAAAATTTTTTTTTTTTTTCAAAAAAAATAAATAAAAAAATCTAAAAAAATCGATTTTCTTCAAAACTGAATCGATTTGAGCTCAAACCTTGATTCAAGATTAAAATCGATTTTTTTTCCCAGCCCTAGTATCTACCATGATCAATGCCAGGAAGCCGGTATCCAGGCAGATCTATTATATGATCTGGAAGGCGTACATTACGTGGTGTGAGGCCAAGAAATGGCATCCACGTAAGTATGTGATAGGTAGGATTTTGGACTTCCTACAGTGGGCTGTAGATAGGAAGCTGGCCTTGAGTACTATCAAGGGTCAGATTTCGGCCTTGTCAATATTTTTTCAAAGGCCCTTGGCTTCGCATTCACTAGTCAAAGCTTTCATACAAGGAGTGATGCGTATTAGCCCTCCGGTTAGTATTCCCATATGTCCTTGGGACTTAAACCTGGTTCTGTCGGTTCTACAGAAACAACCGTTTGAACCATTGCAACACATTTCCTTGGTTCTTCTCACCAGGAAATTGATTTTCTTAGTAGCCATTTGTTCGGCTAAAAGAGTATCGGAATTAGCCGCCTTGTCCTGAAGGGAGCCATATCTGGTTGTCCATAAGGACAGAGTAGTATTACGTCCTCATCCAGCCTTTCTTCCCAAGGTGGTATTGAGGTTTCATTTGAACCAAGATGTGGTTCTTCCTTCTTTTTTCCCCAAACCTAGTTCGGTAGAGGAAAAGTTATTACATTCTTTGGATGTAGTAAGAGCAGTTAAAGCTTATCTAAAAGCCACTGCTCAGATTCGCAGAACGGATACTTTGTTTATTCTGCCGGAAGGCCCTAGAAAGGGTCAGGCAGCATCAAAATCTACTTTAGCCAAGTGGATTCGACAGGTCATAATACAAGCCTATGGCTTGAGAAAGAGACTGCCTCCGTTCAAAGTTAGGGCGCACTCCACGAGAGCAGTTGGAACTTCATGGGCAGTGCATCACCAGGCCTCCCTGGCTCAAGTATGTAAGGCCGCAACATGGTCTTCAGTACACACGTTTACTAGGTTCTACCAGGTGGACGTTAGAAGTCAGGAGGATGTCGCCTTTGGGCGCAGTGTGTTGCAGGCCGCAAAAGATCCTCATGCCTGATGGCGCCCAGCTTATGTATCCCTCCCCTCATTTGGCATTGCTTTGGGACGTCCCATTAGTAATGACTAAGTCGCTCTGTGTCCCGTGATGTACGAAAAAGAAAAAGGGATTTTTATAACAGCTTACCTGTAAAATCCTTTTCTTGGAGTACATCACGGGACACGGAGCTCCCACCCCTCTTTTTGGGACACTTATTGCTTTGCTACAAAACTGAGGTGCTCCCGGATGGGAGGGGCTTATATAGGGGAGGGTACTTCCGGTTTGGAAGTGGCCAGTGCCAGCACCTGAAGGTAATCTATATAACCCATTAGTAATGACTAAGTCTCTCTGTGTCCCGTGATGTACTCCAAGAAAAGGATTTTACAGGTAAGCTGTTATAAAAATCCCTTTTTTCTATGCATGGCATAACTTCGTAGCACTTTCTCCTACCCAGGGAGCCACACATGCCTTGTACAGTCTGCTATGCATTTGAATGGCTGTATGTAGATGCGCTTTTATTTTTATTGATTTTTTTTCTTTGAATACTTTGTTAAGAATGCTCACAATCAGAAAATACATTGAATGCGCAGGGGTAGGTAAATGCTACTGCAAACCAACTTTGCTGTTTACAACATGCCATTCACTTGTCGGACACGCTGTATAGGGCACGTGCTGTTCCCTGGGCATGGGAAAGCACCGGGTAACTATGCTAGGCATATAACATGTCTGGTAAAGGCCTGTGTGCAACCCTTTAGTTCCATTATGAGACCTATATGCCAAGGCGTCCAAACTCAGCTGTGAAAAGTACCATATATACTCGAGTTTTTCAGCACTTTTTTTTTTTGTGCTGAAAATGCCCCCTCGGCTTATACTCGAGTGTCTGTCCATCTTCAACTTTGTGCGCCTGATCCCGGTCAGCCGTAGGTCCCCTGGACCCCAAACTTGGCACACATGTAGCCCCACTCTTCCTCTACAAGTGTGCAGTTTTTTTTTTTGTCTGGGGGAGCACCGATTTTTCAAAGCCGGGCATCCCTTCCATAGACTCCCAGGTTAAACGTCAGTCTAGTCACACAGCGCCTGAGATCAGGTAGGGAGATTGGACACAGTGAGGCATGCACATGGACACCCTAGGCTTATACTCGAGTCAATACTTTTCCCCAGTTTTTTTGTGGTAAAATTAGGTGCCTCGGCTTATATTTGGGTCGGCTTATACGCGAGTATATACGGTATATGCTTCTGGGCTGCTGCTTCTGTTGAACAGCCAGGTCGGCAATGTTCATACCATCAGGCATACTTGTATTGATATATTTTCCAGCAGTATGTTGGCATTTGGTTATCAGTTCAAGCATTTTCTGCCACCCCAGGAAGATTCATATTGCTTATCTTCCCAAATAACTGCCCTGGAAATGGTATTGAATAGATGCACTTTCTGTCCCTCGTCTAAGAATGTTTCATTTATACTCTCTGCATTTTGTATGTGAATTATTGGATTAAATATTTTTGTGCATTATATAAGGAAAGGTGTTTAAGGGGTGGAGGAAAACAGATTTCCAAGTAGTTGTCCTAAGATTGCTGGCTAAGATGGTAAGACCTGCTCACAATGTTCTTTGATAACTGAAAGATATATATATTTTTTTTTTCCTGCAGCACTCTATGGACTTCCTGCTGTTTCAGTTTGGTCTATGCACGTTTAAATATGAGAAGGCACAATCAAAGTATGTTATTGCTACTTTGACTCTTAACCTGTTCTCGTACTGTATATGCTGTTCTCTAATCTTTGTTCTTTATTTCAGATACATTATCAAATCCTTTAATTTTTACGTTTTCCCAAAGCCTTTCAACAGAAATTCTCCAGACAAGAAGTTTGTTTGTCAGGTATAGATGGTGGTGTGTTTTTTTTTTTTTTTTTTTTTTGTTTGTTTTTTTTCCGATTTCACACAACTTTCTTCCCTATCATTATATACTGTTAAGCCCTGTTTTGTGTGTGTGTGTGTTTTATAAAACCTTGGCTTTGCTTTAGCTTTTTTGAAAACTGCTTACTGTTAAGCACATGCGATTGATTGGAATAATTCAATGTTTTTTTTTGAGTTGGTTGGCTGAGAATGCCAGTGTCAAATGAAAGTGTTAGGCTACATTTGCACCTGTGCGAATAGAGGCAGCAGGAATCTGCTGATTCCTACTGCTGTTTATGGCACCTGTGAGAGGTTAGCTGCGGCTGCTGAGCCCAAGCACAAGGTTGCCGGCAGCCGCAGCTATTTGTGGTTGTTCACACAGCCAGTTATTTTTGTAGCTTAATTTTTGCCACACTGAGTTCTAGAAAAGCTGCATGGTGTTAATTGGCTAAAGGCCCTTGCATGATTAAATGTGAAAGGCCTGCTTGAAAGTTAACCTGTACCATATAGTTCTATGGATTTGTCTGCTAAGAGCTATATTCCACAGTGAGAATGAAGTTGTACGAGTTCAAGTGAACTCGCAAAATTTCATTCCCGCATGTCAGTCCTGACTTCGGGGGCTATTTCAGAGACGTCAGTGCAGTTTGCTGCACAGATGTCAATAGAAATTGCACCCTGAAATTGTCAAAAGTAGTACGGAAAATACTCTTGGGAATCAGTGCGACGCACTAATTTGGACGGTGCCATTGCCGCCGATTTGGCATGTGATTTGATATGTCAAATCGCATCATTGCAAACCAGGGCTAAGGGTACTATCTGAACCCCTTCTGATTACTATGCATGAGGCAGCTAAACCAAATGTGATTTGGCCACTTTAAAATGATAAAGCTGCTATCGGGATCAAAAACAGGCACATGTCTGCAGCAGCTTTAATAGCTTGTTGCATTCCTGAATGTCAGGCCGTTCTGGATGGGTATAGTTCCAACATGCACAGAAGTGCTGTTTTGTTTCCCTCGCACAATCCTTCTGGGCTATCCCTTTGATGGTCTCCCTCAGTGGACAGTAGGAATATGTGGGTGGGGTAGGCAATCTCTATCCCAACAAGGGGTTTCTTTAATACCTTTCTGCACTCCCAAGTGATGACGTATGCTAAAGCCAATCTGCCATTTGAGAGACACTTGACAGCACCACCACGCCTTTCACCCTATGTAAGCTCCATGTCTGTCAGAGCTTGCACAGGTGTTAATAACTTGTTCTGCTCCCCTATGGAACACTGTGCAGGCCCGGTGAATGGCAGCTTCAGCATGAGCACTGCATATTCAGAAGGGTAAGCGGTTCCCCATATCCTTGAAATAGCTGGTATTTTGCAGCTCTTCCAAATCAGTGGAGCAGTGGTATGTCCTAGCAAGGGAACCTGGCCATTTCCCATTAGAAAGCGGTTTCTGCAGGCACCTAGCTTAGCAGCTTTTATTTTTAGTTCCTTTAAATGTTTGCTAGCATAACCATTTTTTAAATGAGGCATGTGTAAATATTTAAAACTGTAATTTTTAATAAAGTACGGGTATTGTTTTTCCTTTTTAGAGCTCAAGTATAGACTTTCTGGCCAACCAGGGTTTTGATTTTAATAAAGTGTTTGGTAAAGGTAAGTTACCAATTTGTGTGTGCCATTTAATGTTTTAAAGCCGTTCTGTGCACTGGCAGATTATGACTGTTCATCTTTGTAGGAATTCCATATTTAAATCAGGAGGAGGAGCGTCAACTCAGAGAACAGTATGAGGAGAGACGCTCACAAGCAAATGGTGCAAGTGCAGTAACCTACATCTCTCCCAATGCACCGAAGACTCCAGTCTCCATTCCTGATGAGCAGAAAGGTTTTGTTGATAAAACAGTGTAGGTATATTTTTTAATTTAGTACTTGTCACCTAAAGACTGTACCTTTTTGACTGTAACGGTATAAGATCTTTATCAAAGAACTTGACTAACCGGTAACATCAAACACTTGGCTCACCTGAAGCTTTTTTTTTTTTTTTTATTCCTTTTTAGAGTTTTTGGGCAGGTATACAACCATGTAACAAGATAGACACATTACGCTGTTCAATGACAGAATCTCATATTTATTGAGAAGGCATCATATTAAAAAGTAGTACATATAAATCCGTCATTAACCACTTTACCCCCCTTTATGACAAGCCATTTCTTCCAGTACGGCACTGCGTTACTTTAACTAACAATTGCGCGGTCATGCAACACTACCCAAATAAAATTTTTTGCCCATTTTATTTTCCCACAAAAAAGATCCTTTTGGTGGCATTTGATCACCGCTGCTTTCTTATTTTGTATGCCATCACCAAAAATCACTGACCATTTTGAAGAAAAAAAATATATAATTTATGTATCTATATACTGCTATAAAACTTGTCCAATAAAAAAATCTAATTTCTTCTTCATATATTTAGGCCAGTATGTAATCTCCTTTTTATATTTTTGGTTAAAAAAATCCCAATAAGCGTATATGGGTTGGTTTGTACAAAAGTTATAGCGTCTACAATCTATGGGATATTTTTATTTTACTAGTAATAGCAGCGATCAGTGTCTTATATTGGGACTTTGGTATTGCTGTAGACCTTTTTTGATGCTTTTTCAGGACCAGTGACACTAATACAGTGATCAGTGCTAAATATATTCATTACTAATGACACTGGCTGGGAAAGGGTAACATCAGGGGCGATCAAATGGTTAACTGTGCCTAGCCAGTGTTTTACTATACTGTGTGAGGCAGGGATATGTAATTAGTGGACCTCCAGCTGTTGCAGAACTTCAAGTTCCATGAGGCATAGCAAGACTCTGACAGCCACGAGCATGATGAGGCAGAGCATGATGGGACTTGTAGTTTTACAACAGCTGGAGGTCCGCTAATTGCATATCTCTGTACTAGTGGAAGGGAATGGATAAAGGGCAGGTGCTGGAGGACCTCAGGTACCCTGCACCCACCGATCGGCTTCTGCTGTGTGTAATCACAGCGGTAGCGAGTCCCTGGTAGTGCGCATGTGTACTTACTAACTACCCAGAAGTGTCAGATTGTTTGTGTGAATTAAAAAAAAAAAAAAATCTCTCCCTCACCCACAGTGGGGAAAATAATTATTTGGTCCCCCTGCAGATTTTTAGACCCTTCCTTTTCTTAAGTGGGCAATCATAGGTGTATTTTAAATGATCGAGACAGAATATTAACCAAGAATCCAGAAAAAACAAATCGTATAAATTTATGTTGCAGTTCAGTGAGAAAATTTAAGTATTTGAACCCAAATACAAAGAAAAGACCTGGGACTTGGTTGAGAAATCCTTGTGGGCAAGAAAGGAGGTAACACTTTTTGTAGTTGGTGACCAGGTTTGCACCCATCCTTGGAGGGTTTTTGGTCCACTCCTCTCTACAGAACCTTTCTAAATTCATAAGGTTTATTGGTAACTTGAAGTTTCAGCTCCCTTCATAAATTTTCTGTAGACTTAAGGTCTGGAGACTGGCTAGGCCATGACCTTAATATGCTTCTTCTTGAGCCACTCCTTTGTTGCCTTGTCGATATGTTTTGGGTCATTGTCATACTGAAAGACCCATCTTCAGTGTTCTGGCTGAGGGAAGAAGGTTCTCATCCAATATTTTACAATCCAATGCCCCATCCATTAACCCTTCAATGGTGCAAAGTCGGCTTGTAACTTTAGCAGAGAATTACCCCAAAGCATCAGGTTTCCACCTGTGCTTGACTGTAGGGATGGTGTTCTTGGGGTTATAGTCAGTCAGCATTTTTCTTCCAGACACAGTGAGTCAAGTTGATGCCAAAGAACTCAATTTTGATCCCATCTGACCATAGCACTTTCTCCCAATCCTTCTCTAAATCATTTTAGATGTTCATTGGCATGACTAAACATGTCTTCTTGAGGAGCGGACTCCCTGTGTTTGAAGGAAAATGCTGATTTCTCTTGTCATCCATGGACTGACACAGCGTGTCTTATACACCTTTACACGTGGGTTATGTCCCTGCTTGCAGGAGAAGACCTAGGCAGAATGTGAGATGTTATACATACATTCTAAACAGCCAGAGCTGAACAGTCCCGCCCAGGGGGGCTGTCCCTCCGGAGATAACCCTCCCCACTGCAGTCAGCAGACCTCAGTTTTTTTTTCTGCCTAGCAGGAGAAGACGTGGCTCTCTCAGGAGCCAGTCTCCTGACCTATTTTTTATTCCTTTTGGAATGTTTTCCTATTTTATTCTTTTGAGATCTTCTAT
This sequence comes from Rana muscosa, assembly GCA_029206835.1. Lineage (NCBI taxonomy): Eukaryota > Metazoa > Chordata > Amphibia > Anura > Ranidae > Rana > Rana muscosa. Next base: position 51,201,082 of record CM055127.1, read on the forward strand.
CAACTGTTGGCTGGGCAACAGGTTGGGTACAAGATATCCTCGTAGTCTTCCCTGTCCGACCATTGAGCTTGCTGATCCTCGCCTTGTGTGCGTGAGACTCAGTTCACGACATGCCCCACGACTCCAGGGGTGGCCGGTGGGCTTCCAGCTCCGCGGTCCTTTCAAGATAGAACAGTCCGGCTGTATCTTTCGCGGTGGACCGGGCCGACAGCTACTCAGTACCGCACTGTGATAGTTCTGTCAGAAACACATCGGTGGGTCCCTCAGGGGACGGGTAAGTAGTCTCTCCTGGCTGCAGGTGAGGACATGCTGTGTTTCTTGTGTGGGGGATTTCCCTGTCTCCCCCTGTGTTTTTTAATGTCACTCTCTGTTCACTAGTGCTGGCGCTGTACTGTGTGGGGTGCCTGGGGGCCATACTGTCCTGGGGGGGGGCTCATGCTGCTCTGCATTCGCTGGGGCTGTTTTGGTTTTGGATGTGAGGGGCCTGGGCGCCGTTCGGCGCCATGTTTGGTGTGTGCTGATTTTACATTGGCGGCCATCTTGCCGTGGTCCGCCGGAGCACATTGCGGTGGCCATTTTCTTGTAGCCGCACGTTTTTCTAGCACTAGTTTGGCCTCTAGCGCCGCTGGGAACGGCGCGAATCTCCTCACTCTCTCCTCAGCTCACTCACGCTGAGCAGTGCGGCGCAGTGAGACAGGGCAGCGGAACCGAGCGGTCCTGGTCAGGTTGGTGGGTTCCCTGGGCATTCCCCTACTTCAGTCAGCACAGCCTGTGGGTGGTCTCAGAGAGGGACATTATGGAGTCAGTCACCAGCTTCCCCTCACATGCCAGAGGCAGCAGCCAGTGCTCCAGCACCTGCGGTCCCTATGGACCAGTTGTCGGCAGTCCTGGAATCATTTCTGACCAGGATGGAAGCTGTGTGTGAGCACAAGGGAGCAAAAAAGCGCCCTCTCCCCACTTTATCTCCACAAGGGGAGTGCTCTGATTCAGATATGGGCCTAGCTATTGCTGCTCAGGACCCTAGCTCTGAATATTTGGATGGTTTTGAACAGGACATTCCTTGTGAGGAAGACTCCAGTTCTGAGTCAGTAAATGACAGGGCGCTTGTTAGTGAACTCATTGATGCTGTGAGGGACACTCTCAAGCTAAATGCTGTGACTGCAGAACCTCAGGCGGATACAGTCTCCTTTGGTTCTTTTAAGACCAAGCCTTCTAAAAAGGTTTTTCCATATGTACCTTTCTTTGACCAGCTCTTTGACCAGCTCATTGACCAGGTCTGGGAAAAGCCACAGAAGACTTTCATGGTCCCGCGGCGTTTGTCTATTAGATACCCCTTTGAAGACGCCCTGCTTAAAAAGTGGGCTTCTCCCCCGGTGGTCAACCCTCCAGTCGCCCGTTTAAACAAGGCCACCACTCTCCCGATGGAGGGGACTCCTGCGTTTAAGGACCCCACTGATAGGAGGTCAGAAGTGGTGATTAGAGCCATGTTCGCCTTGTTGGGATCCGCCCTACGGCCCGTAGTAGTGGCGACCCTTGTGTCTCAGACACTCACGGAATGGGCAAAAATTTTGCACCAAACTGTGCAGGAGTATAACCTTCCTCCAGACACTATTGCTCTGGCCCACCAGATGGTGCAGGGTCTGATATATGTGTGCGACGCCACGTTGGACGCGGCCCCTTTAATATCCAGGGCCTCTGTCTCGGCGGTGGTATTGCGTCGTCTCATCTGGTTAAAATGCTGGTCTGCTGACCTAGCCTCTAAGAAGCTCCTGACGGATCTACCTTTTAAGGGTGGTAGACTTTTTGGTGCTGCTCTGGATGACATCAAGGATGTCACGGGAGGTAAAAGCACTCTCCTTCCTCAAACTATCAAGGGTAAGGAGGCCCGACGTAAACCGGGTCCTTCCTTTCCAGAAAAAAAGTTTTTTTTTTCGTCCGTCAGAGTCCACGGGTAAGCCATCCCAGACTGACAACAGTGCGGCTGGCGGGCACAAGCCCCCCTGGGTGCGTAAGCCGAACAAGCCGGCTCCCAAGCCTGCCTCCGCGTGAAGTCTTGCCCCCGCCCGTCTCTGGGGTGGGGGGACGACTTCGCAGGTTCACGGATCGGTGGACCTCCCGTATCTCCGACCGGTGGGTGTGCGAGGTGGTCACCTCAGGATACAGAATAGAGTTCCGCTCCTGGCCCCCAGACAGATTCTTTCCCTCAAATCTCCCTCTCCTTCCTGCCCGTCGGGCAGCCCTCTTGGGGGCTGTACAGGATTGGATCGGGTCCGGAGTAATTGTGCCGGTTCCGTCCCAGGAGAGGTTTCAGGGGTTCTACTCGAATCTGTTTGTTCCAAAAAAGGACGGGGTTCGGGCAATCCTGGACCTCAAGGCCCTGAATGCCTTCGTGAAGGTGCAAAAATTCCGCATGGAATCCATTCGCACGGTGATCGCTACACTCCATCGGGATTTTCTGGCATCCTTGGACATCAAGGACGCCTACTTGCATGTTCCGATCTGCGCAAGCCACCAGAAGTTTCTGCGCTTTGCGGTCGGCGAAGTCCACTATCAATTGGTGGCTATTCCCTTTGGCCTAGCCTCGGCACCGAGGGTGTTCACCAAGGTGCTTGCTCCGGTCCTAGCTTTGCTGAGACAGCGAGGCATTGCTATCGTGGGCTATCTGGACGATTTTCTTCTAAGAGCAGACAGTGGCTCAGAATTGGAAGAAAGTGTGACTATCGTCAGTCAGACCCTCAGGGAGTTTGGGTGGCTCCTGAACGTTCAGAAGTCGGTTCTAGTCCCGACTCAGCGTCTGGAGTATCTAGGTCTGATTCTGGACTTCTTGGAGGCAAGAGTCTTCCTACCTCCAGACAAACTACTGACACTTCAGTCTGCAGTACGGGTGCTGACGTCCCGAAAATGGGCGTCAATCCGCTTTTGCATGAGAGTCCTGGGACTCATGGTGGCCTCCTTCGAGGCCATTCCTTATGCCCAAGCGCACACCAGGGCTTTACAGAAAGATCTTGTCCACTTGGGACAAATCCCCGTTGTCCTTGGATCTTCAGATCCAGGTGAGTCACCTGGTCAGGGCGTCCCTGACGTGGTTGAGGTCCCCGGCTCTTCGGTCCGGGAAGTCGTTCCTCCCCATCCAATGGACGGTGATCACGACGGACGCCAGCCTGACGGGCTGGGGGGGGAGTCTGGGAAGTCCCGCCGGCCCAAGGGCTTTGGACTCCGGACGAAGCCCTCTTACCGATCAATGTGCTGGAGATACGGGCAATCGGACTGTGCCTCTCCTCATGGTCGGAGAAACCTACAGGGTCACTCCATCAGGATCCAATCGGACAGCGCCACAGCAGTGGCGTATGTCAACCATCAAGGGGGGACTCGGAGCTCAGCTGCGGCTTCCGAGGTCGCCCGCATCCTGAGGTGGGCCGAAGGAAGCGTGTCGGCCGTCTACATTCCGGGCGTAGACAATTGGCAGGCGGACTATCTAAGTCGCCAGATGCTGGACCAGGGAGAGTGGTCCTTGCACCCGGAGGTCTTTCAACTCCTTTGCAGACGGTGGGGCACGCCGGATGTGGACCTGATGGCCTCTCAACTCAATCGCATGTGTCGAGGTTTGTGACCAGATCAGGGATCCCTGGGCGGATGCCTCGGTGGCCCCATGGGGTCAGTATCACCTGATATACGTTCATCCTCCGCTGCAGTTGCTCCCTCACCTGCTCCGCAGGGTAGCGACCGAGGGAATTCTGGTGATCCTCGTTGCTCCGGATTGGCCTCGGCGTCACTGGTACGCCGATCTGGTACGTCTCGTCGCAGACGTTCCCTGGCGGTTACCAATACGAGGGGACCTTCTGTCTCAAGGTCCTATATTTCATCCTGCTTTACAGTCTCTGGCTTTAACGGCATGGTTATTGAAAGCCAGGTGCTGAGAGACCGAGGTCTCTCGGATTCGGTAATTTCGACCATGTTAAGGGCACGGAAGTCTTCCTCCAGAAAGATCTATCACCGTACTTGGAGAGCTTGCATCGCTATGTGTGAAGAGCTGGACTGGCGCCCACGAACGTATTCCGTTCCCAGAATCCTGCATTTTCTGCAGCGGCGCGTGACCCAAAAGCTCGCTTTGAGTACCATTAAGGGTCAGATTTCGGCCTTGGCCATCTTCTTTCAGCGACCGCTGGCGGGTCATCCCTTGGTTAGCACCTTTGTGCAGGGGGTTCGCCATGTGCTCCCCCCTCTCAAGCCTCCTCTCCCCCCGTGGGATCTGAATTTGGTGCTCTTGGTTCTCCTCCAGGAACCTCCCTTTGAGAATATTAGAGATATTCCCCTCTTGACTTTGTCTCAGAAGGTGGCCTTCTTGGTGGCCATTACTTCCATTAGACGAGTGTCTGAATTGGCGGCCTTGTCCTGCAAGTCGCCCTTTTTGGTCATCCATAAGGATAAGGCGGTGTTACGTCCGCGACCTTCTTTTCTGCCAAAGGTGGTCTCGGCCTTTCACTTAAACGAGGACATTGTCCTCCCGTCCTTGTGTCCTCACCCATCGCATCCCAGAGAGTTTGCGCTTCACACTTTGGATGTGGTACGAGCCTTGCGGGTGTACCCGTCTGCTACTGCCTCTATTCGGAAGTCTGACTCACCATTTGTTACTGTCTCTGGTCCAAAACAGGGCCAAGCGGTTTCGTCTGCCACCATTTCTAGGTGGATCAGACAAACCGTCATTCAAGCTTATGCTCTCAAGGGGCGGGCGCCTCCCTTTCCGGTTACGGCACATTCCACCAGGGCAATTGGTGCTTCCTGGGCTTTCCGACATCAAGCGTCGGTTGCACAAGTGTGCAAGGCGGTGACCTGGTCGTCTGTTCATACCTTTTCTAAGTTTTATAAGGTTGATGTGGCTGCATCTTCGGATGCTTCCTTCGGCCGCAAGGTGTTGCAGGCCGCTGTTTGATGTTGCAACTCCTCCGTTGAGGAGCTCTGCCTTGTTTGGAGTGAAGTTTTTGGTTTTCCATTTATACTGCTCCCATCCCTCTTGACACTGCTTTGGGACATCCCACGTGTAAAGGTGTATAAGACACGCTGTGTCAGTCCATAAATGACAAGAGAAAATAGGATTTTTGTACTCACCGTAAAATCCGTTTCTCTGGCATCCATGGACTGACACAGCACCCACCCTTCTTTTCGAGTTTGTACTGCTTTGTTACGAACTGAGGTCTGCTGACTGCAGTGGAAGGGTTATGTCCGGAGGGACCGCCCCCCTGGGCGGGGCTGTTCAGCTCTGGCTGTTTAGAATGTATGTATAACATCTCGCATTCTGCCTAGGTCTTCTCCTGCAAGCAGGGACATAACCCACGTGTAAAGGTGTATAAGACACGCTGTGTCAGTCCATGGATGCCAGAGAAACGGATTTTACGGTGAGTACAAAAATCCTATTTTTTGACCCCAAGAACACCATCCTTACAGTTGAGCACGAAGGTAGAAACCTTATGCCTTTGGGCTGCCTTTCTGCTAAAGGCACAGACTGACTTTGCTGCATTGAGAAATGCAACCAATGGTTGAGGCCATGTATTGTAAAATTTTGTATGAGCACCTTCTCCCCTCAGCCAGAACACTGAAGATGGGTCATGGATGGGCTTTCAGCTTGACCTTGACCCAAAAATTACCACCAAGGCAACATAGGAGAGGCTCAAGAAGAAGCACATGGCCTAGCCAGTCTCCAGACCTTCAGCCTATAGAAAATGTATGGAGGGAGCATGAACTTCAAGTTGCCAAGAGACGGCAAACAAATGTTAAGGCTTTAGAGAAGATCTGTGAAAGAGTGGGCCAAAATCCCTCCTGAGATGTGTGCAAACCTGGTTGCTAACGACCAGAAACGTCTTACCTCTGTGCTTGCCAACAAGGGTTTCTCCACCAAGTACTAAGTCATGTTTTGCTTGGGGATTAAATACTTATTTTACTTGTTGAACTGCAACTCCATTTACAACATTTGTATAATGTGTCCTTTTTTTTTTTTTTTTTTTTCTGGATTTGTACACCTATATAAAAATTATAAACCCTTCATTTCTTAGGTGGGCAAACTTAGAAAATCTGCAGGGGATCAAATAATTGTGTGTGAGATCTGCCATGAAGGTGCCGCCCTGTAGGAGTATAAATGTGAAGATGGCGGGATAAGATTTGTTCTTGATTCAGACAAAAGCAGGTGGATATCAAGTACAGACTATATGGGTAAACTAGTCATGTTGTCTTAAAGTGGAGGTCCACCCTAAACAAAAAAATAATCACACCAAAATGCTCCCAAAAATTCAAAAACAAAAGTAACATTTTTTTTTACTTGCCAGAAATTGCGGTTGCTATGCGGATCTTCCTAATCTGCCTCTTCCTGGTCCGTGGCAGGTCTTCTATCTTGTCCTCCTCCACGTTTTCTGCTGGGGAATGGGGCACGCTGCCTTCTGGGAACTCTGTATCTCAGAGAGCAGCCTCCCATTCATACAGCGCTGCGAGACTCGCGCATGCGCAGTAGGAAACTGGCTGTGAAGCCGCAAGGCTCCACTGCCTGTTTTACTTGGTGAGGATGGCGGCGCCTGGAACTGGCACGATGGAGGGGTCGCCCTCGGGGGCTGACATCGCGGGCGCCTAGGACAGGTAAGTGTCCTTATTAAAAGTCAGCAACTACAGTATTTGTAGCTGCTGACTTTTTAAAAAAAATAAAAATTTCGGGTGGAACCCTGCTTTAAAGTTTCCTATTTTGAAGCCAAATTGGGGATAACATCTATTATATATTTGTTACATGTTCCCATTTACACAGCATAACTCAAAAAATCATTTAAAAATGACAGCTTGCTTTATACTTGACTCCCAGCAAGGAAAAATCCTGCAGAGTTCTCTTTGGAGTGGGCAGCTGTTTGCCATAATGAACCCTGTCTGGTTTGTGTAGCCAGATCTTAATATAAAAAAATATATTTAAAAAACAATTCGTAGGCATGCTATGAAAATGAACGCATAACAAACATGTAGGGGTAATAAACTGTTCATTTAAAGCTGCTCTCACTTGCAAACCCTTGTAAGACAGGTCAAAGTCACCTTAAGTGTTCTTGCCACTGCTTCAGGTGAATCTTAGTCATAGAATGTTTGGCACTAATGGCTGTAGCTTTAAGCTGCCAGGGAATTCCCATCTTCCACATGTCCATACAAATGCAAAGACACTTTTGGTTTACGTTTTGAGTTGTGGATCCCTTGCCTAAGGAGCCTGTAATCTGCATGACCTTTTAAGGGCTTAAATCTCATTGCATCTACTCTGGATACCAAGAAAGTGCATGATGTATGCCTGGATGTGGCCTCGCTTGTTTCCAAGCTCCGTCTCAGCCATGGTCCTTCGAGTCCACTGGCAAAAGTGTTGGTCAGTGGACCAGCCATTGAAGAAAGAGTTGGTTGATTTTTACCTTTCCAGAGTGAGCAGCTCTTCTAGGGCAACCCTGGACGACATCAAGAATTCTATGGGAGCTTTCTCCGCTAAACACGCCACCATGTCTGGATGTCTGAGATAATTGCAAATGGATTACAGGAAGCAAATGCTACATGAATAATTTGCCCTTACTCAAGGTGGCCACCACTAGAAATGCTAGGATTTTTTTTACAAAGTGTATTTATTCTACAAACATTGCTACATGAATGCAGGGGTGAGGTTGCTTTGAATGTTTAAGATGAGCTCAGATACAAAGAAGTTGTTGTTTAGAGGCACATAAAGCTGTGGCAGCCAGTAAGTACCTTACTAAAATGGTTTTACTGAAATTTGTTTTGTCAGATGTTTGCCTGATATGAACTTGGTGGTTGTAAATCCTTACATATACTCATTGAAGGGACTATCTTCAGGTGATGCTGGTGACAATAAAACAAATCCTCCTACAGACTTATCTGTTTATTTGCCATCTTCTCTTCATTCAAAATGCTGCATTTATAAGCTTGCCTGAGATTAGAAAAGGGGCAGGGAGCTCAAGTTACACACTGCAGAGCTCAGTGAGGAGAGCCGATTGGAGGCAAGGGACACCCCCTTCACAGAACCCACAGGAACAGAGCTGAGGCTGACAATCTGCTGGAGCTCCTTCCCCTGTCACCATTTTTTTCTCTTGGTGTCCAGAAAAACTTGTCAGAAGTGATTCATGTTGATGGCAGAGAAACAAAAATGCAGACAGAAATGACACTTGGTGCTCCTAATAAAGTACACACTTTAGGAGGATATTTTTTGTTCATATTTAATGTCTGAGGTTTACAACCAATTTTGAGCTTGGTGTTACTAAACCCAGGACCCAGCATTCACCAGATGTCCTCCCACAGTACACAGAACATGGAAATGCAATCATTTTTAGTAAATATAAACAGCTAAATATTTTTTCTCATTAGCAGTATATAGCAGTCATATGACTTCTGTGTGTTTAAAGCTTGTAGGAGGAGTTTGCTTTATCTGACTGTCCAAGAAGGCTGCAGGACTCATGACCTTCTGTCTGGACAGTGCTGATTGGCCCTGTGCTGAAGAAATGCACCCTCCCATGGATAAAACCTCCCTAACAATGCAGATCAAACTGAGCATGTGCAGAATGCCTCCTAGGGCTCTGTACTATGAGCGGATGGATTGGCGACAGTAAAAAGGTGGGGGGGGGGGGGGGATAAACGGAAGACTAGGTCAAATGGCCTTTTTACACAATGCGTAGGATTAACCCCTCAGGTTCAACAGTGGGTATAACAAGCTTGCTTTACTGCATATACAAATTGATTTTACTGTTGTGGGTTTAGTAACACCAAGTTTTTTTCAAAGATGCAAATCTGGTTGCTGTATTCTTTCAAAGCTTACTGTGAAGGTATAGCTGTCATAGATTATAATTTATATCAAATTATATCGATTTTTTTTTTTTTTGAACAAGGCCTATTAGATTTTTTTTTTTTTTTTTTTTTTTTTTTTGTAGTGAACGTGTGGAAGCTTTTTTTAAAGATGAAGAACAGAAAATTATAGAATTGGAACCATGTACAAGGTTTGTTTTTATCCTATATAACTATCTGCATGCAAAGTTTTACTGTTGCCAGGAGTATAGGATTCCTCCACAGTTGGTAAATAAGACTTCCTAAAAAGGGACTTGCATATTTGACCCAGTTTTGCTGCAGATAACCTGACACTATTCCTCCTTAAAATAAACCGTTTTCACTTTTATCTTTTGCTTAAAAATTTCATTAAACAAATTGGTTTGGCTGAATCGAGAGGGAATGAATAATTCTATTGGTTCGATTTGTTTATCAGAATTATTGTATTACCCTGTGTTATTGCATGTATGGCCAGCATTCTACAAAGTCGGACCAGTTTTGTACACTATATACAAGTTTTCAAAGGCTTTCTGAGTTTGAGGCACAGTACATATGAGCATTGGTCCATTACCTAGTAGCAATACTATGTATGTTTTTTGTTTTTTATATTTTTTCCTGGTGCCTTCCATGGCAGCATACCAATGGTTGGTGGCTCCGCCCTTGACCAACCCACAGGACCACTTAACTCTATAAAAGAGTAGTTGTCCCTCCCCTCAGGCATTATTTTTTCCTGTCCTCAGCCCTGCAGGATCACGGATCATGGATCAGCCCTACCTCACCGACATATGGTGTGACCATTGCAGGTTCAAGCTCTCCTGCAGGCTGTAGTCCCATTTACTTGGGCTGCTAAAGGTGCCAGATAAGTATGGGAGCCTGTTTTTTGTGGATCTTTTTTGGGGCATGTTTAAAACACATTCAGGAGCATTTACCTCTCCTATAGTTATTTTGCTGGTTATTTACATGGTACCTCTCTGAGCAATGTTTCTCATCCATGGCCGACAGCTGACACCCTTCCCTGGGTTCCTGGGCACCGCCAAATATCTCTGGCAAGCCGTGCCTGTTGCTGCCAGCATACTGTCCCCCCTGTCTGTGCGGGCGCCCCGCTGGGCTCAGCTTCATTGACTCGGGGGGGGAGTTACGGTGGGACACATGGCACATGCGCAATGGCCTGCTGAGGAGTGGCGGCCATCTTGGTACACCCTGGACGAGTTTACATGTTTAAACAACCTTACAGTTCATTTGAGCCAGGCTGTCATAGGGAAGACATCTCCTGGTGTATTCTCTACCCTCTAGCACCCTCTCTATACATAGAGAATGGCCAAGGTATTTTTCATACATATGTAATTAATTATGAGTTGTTGCAATACCGCATTAAAAGAAAAAGATCCTCAACATACTAGGAGGGCTGCAACGGGCAGGTAAGTTCCTTCCTTCAAAAGAGCATTGTTTTCTTCGGGCGCATGGGATCATCCCTTTTTTTTTTTTTTTTTTTTTTCCATGGTCTGCACCGTGTCATCCCGCAGGATCCTCACGCTGGAGTTCTCACGATAAGAATTCAAGGGGGCACAGAAATTCTGGTCACCCGTATTCATCTTCTGCACATGCTTCCTGCAGCAGTCAGAGGTCGTTCCAGCATACCTCAAAGCAGATGTGATTCCCAGTGCGGTCCCTCACTGCCAGGGCATTGGGGCTGCTGGGTGTGTGGTAAGCAAGCCTTACCAGGAAAATTGGCATGTGGTCAGTGTCTGCTGACAAGCAAGGGCCCATAGGACTCAAAGATTTTAGTTGAGGACACCATCCGGAAATTGGCCCTATCCCAAGACAGTCAGTTACGCCTACAGCAAAGAGCAGTAGAGATGCCTATCTCCAACCTGGTTCAGAAGTCAAATCAAACGCATTAAAGGAAATCCCATCAGCATTTAATTTTGGCTAAGTAGAGCCCTTTATTATCACTGTTAAGGATGTGATTCAGTGGGATAAAGGAATGGTTATGGAGGAAAGAGAATGAAGGCCCATCGCTTACAGTCGATTTCTAAAGCTTTTCCCACTGGCAGAAGCTGACGTTCAGCTCTTTGATTCCATCCCGACTGTGGACACGTCGGTCGTGAAATAGGCCAGAAATACAAGGTGTCCTCTAGAGGACGCAGTCTCATTCGGGGACGTCCTGGACCGCAGGATCGATTCAGGTCTCAAGAAGGTGCAGATAAAGTCATTAAAGAGCTGAATGAATTAAAGCTAGCCTCAGATTTATGGCAGAAGCAGCCATCAGGCGTCTTAAGATGTTTCTCCATGGTCATGCTATTCTCGATTAGCAGGAAGGGCGCTATGGTTGAAGCCATGATCAGCTAATCTGTCTCCAAAACAGTCATGGTCTCGTATCCTGTATGAAAGGCCCTGTTCGGCGAGAAAGTGGATACAGAAATCACCAGAGTCACAGGCGGAGAAATTTACCTTTTTTCCCAGGATAGGAATAGGAGAAGAAAATTTTACTTCTCGACAAGGTCAAGGGATGCCAGGACATACCTCCCCGGGTAAAGCCTCAACATCGACGGTGGATAACCAGAAGTCCTGACTCCTTACCCACCCAAACCAGCCCGGTAGGTGCAAGACTCAAATATTTCGCCCAGGCTTGGGTAGGAGAATTGCGTGCATCAACGGGCAATCTCCAAGGTCCTTCAATTACATTATTTTATTCGGAAACTCAGGGGCCGCCTTTTACCCTTTTTTCTTCCAACCCGTATAATCGGATACTTCTATACCAATGGCAGTGATGCGGTACTGGACTCGGAGAAGCACTCAGGGTTCTATTCCCCAGTCTTTGGTCTCCAAGAAATCGGGATTGGAGACCCATAATGGGCCTGATGAGGCTGAGCAGATACATTCAAGTATAGGACTTCAAAATGTAGTCATTAAACAACGTACTTGGTCAATACATGGAGATTGGACGATCCCTATAGTTCTCCAAGATGCATACCTTCACACCCCCATCCATTTCCAGCTCTTCCTCCGGTTCAAGATAGGCGATTTGCACCTTCAGCTCCAATGTCTTCCCCTTTGGAGTTTTTCATCAACTTCCAGAGCATGTATCAAGGTTCTAGTGTCCTCCCTAGCTCTCCTCCGGGAGAGTGGGATGCAGGTCCTACACTACTTAGATGGCATGCTGAGCCTATCCCAGCACAGAGGGGTCTCTGCAAACGCATGTGCAAAGGGCCCTGAGCCCCTCGAGCCAGTTCGAATGGCTTGGCAGCTACTCGAAGAGTCAATTGTCACCTAAACAAAGATGTCATATCTAGTAGTTTTATTCGATACCCTGGGAAAGGCTGTGTCCCCATACTAGTACAAAGGAGAAACAAGCATAAGAAGCTGTTCCAGACTGGTATTAGACTGTCTGACCCTCCTAGGGTCCCTTTTCATCATGTATACCGATGATGATCATGAGGTGGGCCAGGTGGCACTAACGAGGCTTCCATTTGGGCTTTCGGGCACATTGGAAAAGGGAGCATCTTGGACAGTTGATGATCATCACTCTTGCAGTGAAATCCATCCGTTAGTGTGGAACAAGTCTACCCAACCGTCTAGTTTTCTGCTCCCTCGGCCCCATCTCGTGGACCATCCTTACATTGGGCACAAATCAGCTAGCATGGGGGGCGCACTATAAAGTGCAAAGGAAATGGTGTTCCAATACAGAAGGATGATCTCCACTATCCTAGGACGAAGGACAGCATGGATGGCAATCTTACATATAGCCTCTCTTCTCAGAAGCAAGTCTATACTACTTCAGCTGGACAACAGGACGGCAGTAGCCTATGTCCGAAACAAGGAGGGACACACAGCCGGTCACTAGCCTCCAAAGTGAACCCTATCATATCAAAAGGAATTTGCTCGACCTTAGGGCTGCTTATATTCCAGCCCCCCGAGAATCGGCTAGCTGACCACCTTTCACTTTTTTTTTTTTTCACGGCCAGCAACCATTGGTCACTTGACCCGCAGGTTTTCGACTAGCAGTGGGGTACTCCCCAGATAGATCTTCCCGCTAACGCAAACCCTTCATCTTTTTGAGGTTTCCGTTTCTGATGTCAGCAGGGATGGATGTCCTAGCCCACCCATGAAACCGCTAAATGGGATATGCATTTCCTCCGATCCCTCTGAGACCGATTCCTCCAGCATCTGACGTTGGAAAATGTCACTATCTGGGCTATTTTATTCCGTACTGGTTGAAGGGTCCATAATTTCCGCTCTTGGTCAAGATGGCCCTGTGCAGCCCACCTCTCCACGCATAAGCAGCATGCTATCCCAAGGCGACTTCCTCCTCCCACATCCAGATATTTTAGACTGAAGACTGGAAGTCAAGCGGAAGAGGCTGAGTGACTTATGATGCTCTCATGATGTTCAGACACTACTGCAGGCAAGAAAGTCATCCACTAATGCCTCCCACTATAGAGTATGGAGAAAAGTTTACGGATCCAGCGAAGGCGAGCCATTTCAACCCACTGGATCCTGTTGTCCAAAATGCTCTACTCTCCATACAGTTTAGTCTGGACTAAGACTTAGATCATAGCACACTGAAAGTTCAGTTTTCAGCCTCGTCAGCCCTGACGGACACACGCTGGGCAATGAACCTCCTCGTAGACAGTTCCCGAAGGCAGCCTTAAGATTCCATCCTCCCAGGAAAGCATTATACCCCAAATGGGATATGACAGTGGTCCTCAGTCTCTCTCAATGCCTTCGCAAGAAGCGCACACACAGAAGAATGTGCATTGGAGGATTTTACCTGGAAAACAGTCTTTCTGATCGGCATCACATCAGGACGTAGTGTCAGAAATTCAAACTCTAGCGGCACAGGAACCCTACGTCACCCCTTTTTCCTGGACAGGGTAGTCCTGCAGCCTATTCCCAAGGTTTTGACCCCAAAGTACCTTCAGTCTACTATCTCAACCAGGGATGGTTTCTTCCGACTTTCGGAGAAGATCCAACCTCCTCAAAATACACAAATTGGATGTAGCCAGATCCCTGGAGGCTCTCTTTAGATCTGACACAACAGTTCGCAAGGATCAACGTTTATTCGCCATTCCCATGGGCGCAAAGGGGAAATAGCAGCCCCAAGCGACATTGGCCAGCTGGATCGTGAAACTAACCCAAGGGCGGGTCAGGCTAGTGGTCTTCCAGTCCCAAATATGGGGAATGCTCACTCAACGCCAGAAATTGCTTTTTCTTAGGCAGCATTGGTTCGGGTCTCCTGAGACATTTTTGGCAGAGCGGCTGGTTGGTCATCCTTCAACACCTTTTTTTTGTCGCACTATAGCCTAGTTCCGATGGTCCTTGCCTCAAATTTTGGAAAGGGTCTCTGGAGCTATCAGTTCTGTAAAGTTATTCTTGCAGTACCCTCCCTGTAAGCGAGTTATTAACCATTGGTATGCTGCCATGGAAGGAACCAGGAAAACGGAAAATTGTATACTTACCTTTCCGTTATTTTCCTGGTGCCTACCCATGGCAGCATACACCATCCCTTCTATAATCCTTAAAGTTCTGAAGACTAGTTACAAGAATGCCTGAGGGGAGGGTCAACTACTCCTTCTTTTTTTTTTTTTTTAAATAGAGTTAAGTGGTCCTGTGGGTTGGTCAAGGGCGGAGCCACCAACCATTGGTATGCTGCCATGGGTAGGCACCAGGAAAGGAAAATTACGGAAAGGTAAGTATACAATTTTCTGTTATCTCCAGTATTGTAAACAAACTGGAATAGGCTTAAAATGTCATGTCCTAATATGGGAACTGAAATTGGAGTAAAAGGCTGGTCTCTCGATGGGAAATACTGTACATGTTTCAGTAACGGCTATCAAGATTTAACTTTTTTGCTTCTCCTGGGCAGGAATTTTAGTCTTCACTTGTGAGGTGGACATGGACTGTAAGAACCAATGTTCAGCTATTCCCCAATCTATCCAGAATTTTTTTAGCAATAAAACAGATTATAGGTCTAGCTTGGTTAGCATAGTGCAAATACAGCAACAACGCTGGTATGTCATTTTTCTAAAAGCCGACATTGGCATATCAAAAAACAAAATGTCCTAAACTTGAGTTTTGACTTTACTTCCACTTTAACTGAGTCCTAGTTCACACTGATGCGGCTTTGAAATCTTGCAACTTCAAAGCCACAGATCAGTGTGCCTTGCACTGCTGATTTGATTGTGGCTTGCGATTTTCATTTAACAGAAGTCTATGCAAGTCTCAATGAAAATGGGGAAAAGTAGTGCATAAAAGCTTTCATAATTGCTGCGACATGAACGGTTTCATTGCTGACAATGAGGTTGGATTTGTCATGCGTTTTGGGACTGTCAAAACGCATGACAGGTCGCACTAGTGTCCACATGGGCTGAACCTACTCTCGGCCACCTTCTAAGCCTAATCGATCTAGCCCTGTAAAGCCAGACTCGCTATGCTTACTGCATCGGCTGCAGAACATGCAAGTATATTGTGTGGTGTCTCCCCCCCCAAGACCCTTTTGACTTGTGCATTTTAGACTTTTGTGTGACGTGATTGCATGTTTTGATTTATGAGCACTAAGATTTGTAATCTTTTCTTTGCAATTTAGCTATCAAAGGAAGCTTATCTACCAGACGCTGAATTGGAAGTAAGCTATAGTTATGTGTTTTGTCTGTGTAAAATAAACTCAATGTGATAACTCAAAGTATAAGTCAACAAATACGAATGTGGAAATGCTGCAATACCTAATGTGCTTACAGTACACGTAGAATAAATCAATGTTCATGAAGTGGTCCTGCACCGTTCCTCTAGTGCTTTGATGTGTAATCAAACATGCACCTTAATAGCAATGGTGAATAATGAATCAATAATGGTTCTCAATGGTTACAAATGGGTGTATTCTTCTTGTTTGACTGTTCAATGATTGTTGTGCTTTCACCAATCACCTCAGTGCTCTCAGGACTCTCACCTCATAACTGAATATAAAGCCTTAGGGACAGATTAATGGACCTGGATCCTTCCTTGGTGTATTCCTTTCCTTATCTCCTCTATATACTTTCCAAGATCCAGGCTCTTAAAGTACCGCTAATGACTCCAAACAACATAAGGGAATGACATAGTGCAAAATCATTTTTAAAATATAGCCATTTATTAAGAGACAATTGGTTAAAATGGCATAAAAGCTGAAACAATGGTTTTTAGCCACCTCTCACGTCACTACACTGTATGGTCTAGCCATACAGTAAAGCTTGTGTACAGAATTTACAAATTATACTCTTTCTTTTTTTCTTTTTTTCTTTTTTCTTCCTTTTTCTTTTTCTTTTTCTACAACAGCAAATCAAGTGGCTGCTCCTACCACCTAAAAAGAACAGGAAATGCACAGGGAAAAAAACTCCCATCCCACCACCTCCTATTTTTTTTTTTTTTTTTTTTTCCTGTCCTTGTAAGGATAAGATGAGAAGATAAATACTTGTCAGCCCAAGTGTTTTTTTTTTTTTTTTTGTCTGGACTCATGGAAAGTCACAGGGCTTTTTTTTTTTTTTTTTTTTTTTTTTAAAGATTAAGGCTTATTTGGCCAGTATGCTTCAGATGAAGAGCCAGATTTAAAAAGATGGCCCTACTGTCTTCACAGGACAGTTTAAAAACATATATGTTTGGCTGCAGGGGCCTTGAAGCTCAAAGCCGAGACCAAAATGATGGCAGGGCCTAGGATTTACGGAACTTGGCCTTTTCTTAAGACACTGCCTCCATTTTGCTGGGCCAAGCCCACGGATGCTGGGTGCAGAATTCGGATGGGCAAGTGAACGCAACTTCTGGTGCCAAGCATGCTAACACCTGGAGATTGCATAACTTGTCACTTGCTCCAGGCTATCCTGGGATAAGTGACATCCCAGATGACTTGAAACCACCCTAGCGATTCTGCATCCAGAACATGTAACCTGCAAGCACCTTTTCCCCCAGTCGTCTTCCAAGTCAGCCCTTGAGAGATGGAGCTCCTCCTCACAATCAGGAAACACATTGCCATTAATTTTTCCTCCCCTTAAGAGGCGGTCCCTCAGGTCCCTGGTCAGTCTTAGTGTTTCCTCCGTCCGGAGGAGACATGTTGCCAAAAGGACCTGAGGGGGGGGCTCCATCTCTCATGGGCTGACCGGGACAGGTGTCTGCGGGTGCAGCAGTGTATGTCAGCAGGGCTGACTGTATGGAGTCCCTGTGCGGCAGGGGGTCAGTGGACCTTACCGGAGCCGCGTCACTGGCGTGGAGGACGGATCTTGACCACGGGCAACCCTCCTTAGGCTGAGTGCAGGAGGTGTCCCGGGTTCGAATTTCCTCTGTGCCCAGGTGAGGAGAAAGGCGCCATTGCTGCGTTCCCTTGGCGGCGTCAGGGGGGGCGTGTACCCACGTCTGAACGCCGCTTGACCCGGAAGACGCGGGGCGTCATTTCCGGGTAGGAATGACGCAATCGGCGTGCGCCGGGGAAGCTGGTCCAATCCCCTTAAAGGCGCGGGAAATTCGAACGGTCGGCTGGTGCTAGTAGCGTGGACGCGGCTGCAGACGACAGTACCGAACGCCACAGCAAGCCAGGATGCTGGAAGAGGATGAGATTCCATCGGCCCAGGCTCCAGGAGGCAAAAGCACCAGCAGGATGCAGGTAGGCACCAGTGGGTGACCTTTGTATTGGGACAGCAGCTAGGTGGTGATGGTGCACTAGCAAGCTGGGGCCAGGGGGTTACTAATGTCACTGGGTGTGCATTTTAGTAATGTGTGGTGCAGTGTGTATTTTTTTTTTTCTCACCGCCATGGGTCCCCCTGTGTTTATCTTTTGGCAGGTGAAACCACCTAAAGAGCCAAAGCCCACTCCCAAGAAGCGGTGTGCAAAGTGTAATACCAAGATGCTCTTGGAAGACACAGAGCCGCTATGCAAAACATGCATTGACAAACTGGTTGAAAAACAGTCAGATGCAGTTTATGCGAAGATTTTTGGATCCGTAAGATGATATGGCTAACACCTTTTAAGGATCTCAAAAAGTTTATCGCAGAAGCTAAATCTCCAGCAGTCCCTACTGGAGTTTCCTCTCCCATGGCCTCACCCAAATCAGAAGTCGCCTCAGGGTCGCACGAGTCGGTGAGGGAGAGAGCGGGCAGCAGCACAGCTAGTGTTATGGCTACCGATAGCTCAGATCCAGAGCAGGAAGATGGGAGAGAAGAAAGAAAGGGACCCAAATACAAGTTATCTCTAGAAGATGTGGATGATTTGCTTGGGGCCATTTACGAAACTTTGGAAATTGAGCATGAAAAAGAACTGCCTTCCAAACATGACCTGATGTACCAGGGTCTGAGGAAGAAAAAATCCAAAGTATTCCCAGTTCATCCGGTAATGTCAGATACCGTGACAAACGAATGGGCAGACCCAGAAAGGAAACCTTTTTTTGCGGCCAGTCACAAAAAGCGATTTCCTTTTTAGTGAAGATCCAAAAGAGGTTTGGAATAAAAATCCCAAATTGGACGCGCCACTTTCTAAGGTCTCAAAAAATTCTTCATTGGCATTTGAAGACATGGGACACCTAAAAGATGGCATGGATAAAAAGTGTGACGTTATCCTAAAAAGAGCTTAGGAGACTAGTGTCTCTAGTCTGAAGCCAGCCCTAGCCACCACTTGCGTGGCAAGAAACTTAGAGTTTTGGCTCTCACAGCTGCAAGACCATATTAAAAATGGTACGCCTAGGGAGGAGATTCTGAATACACTTCCAGTTCTCTCCAAAGCGGTCGGCTATATTGCGGATGCATCCTCAGAATCCGTCAAGCTGGCAGCAAGGTCAGGTGGACTAGCAGTTGCAGCAAGGCGTGCGATTTGGATGAAGACTTGGACAGGTGATGCTGCATCCAAAACAAGGCTGTGCAATCTCCCATTTACTGGGGATTTGCTTTTTGGTTCCGGCCTGGACGAGGCCTTGGAAAGAACAGCAGACAGGAAGAAAGCCTTTCCTGCTGAAAAACGAAAACCTCCACAAAAAAGGTTTTTTCGTGGGCGAAGAGATCGTCCCCAGGAAGAAAAGAGAGTACCCTAAGAAAAACTGGACAGGTCACAAGGGGAAACCAAAGAGTAATGTCCTCTTTGGCTCTTCTAACCAAGTTTCCAAACAATGAGAACAGAGTGCCAGTAGGGGGAAGACTGGCTACCTTCCTACCTCAATGGCAGAAGGCGACAGCCAATCAATTTATTCTGGACATTATCGCAAGGGGCTACTCTCTGGAATTCAATTGTCATCCTCCAGAGAGATTTCTAGTAACAAGACTTCCCAGGGATCCAGAGAAAGCCAGGGCCCTTCCACTGTTACTAGGGGAGATGGTGGACCAGAAGGTCCTTACTCCAGTCCCAGAGAAGGAAAAAAGAAAGGGTTTTTACACTCACATTTTTGTGATCAAAAAACCTTCCGGGAAGTTTCGGTTAATACTAAACTTAAAACCGTTAAACCAAGCGATTCAGTACAAAAAATTTCGCATGGAGTCCATATTTTCGGTCAAAAACATTTTGCAACCAGAAACCTTCATGGCGACCATGGATCTCAGGGATGCATATCTCCACATTCCCATCCGACAGGAGTCCCAGAAATATCTGAGGTTAGCAGTGGAGATAGAGGGAAAGGAATATCATTTCCAGAGCAGAGCTCTTCCTTTCGGGTTATCCTCGTCCCCAAGGATATTCACCAAAGTGTTAGCAGAAGCTCTGGCCCCTCTAAGGTTAAAAAAGATGACCGTAATACCATACTTGCACGATCTACTATTTGCAGCGCCTTCGAAAGCACAGCTGACAAAAGACCTCACAGAAGCTCAACTGTGGTTAAAGTCACTAGGCTGGATTCTAAACGTAGAAAAGTCCAATCTGTGTCCCACTCAGAACATTCGGTTCCTGGGATATCTGCTCAACTCCATAGAACAGAAGACTTCCCTACCGGAGGAGAAAATCCAAAACCTCATCAAGAGGGTGAGTTTAATACAGAACAACCTCCCAATATCTATCAGGGAGCTGATGTCGGTTCTGGGTCTGATGACATCATCGATACCAGCAGTCCAGTGGGCAAAATACCATCTAAGGTCACTTCAAGTATTTCTCTTAAAAAACCAAAGAGAAGATCTGGACATGTCAGTTTTACTCCCGACATCCGTAAAAAGGTCGCTGTGGTGGTGGAGGATCCACACGAACCTAAATCGGGGTCTGGCTTGGTCATTTCCGACCTCACAGAAATTGACCACAGACGCAAGCAGTTGGGGTTGGGGAGCTCACCTAGCAGGGCAACCTGCTCAGGGGAGATGGTCCCCAGAAGAAGCCAAGGCATCTTCGAACTGGAGAGAACTTATGGCGATAGCCAAGGCCATGGAGTTTTTCCAAAACCAACTCAGAAGTCGTCACATTCTGATTCTTTCGGACAATGCCACAGCAGTGGCTTATGTGAACAAGCAAGGGGGCACAAGAAGCCCATCCCTAAGCCACATCTCCAACCAAATTTGCAGGTGGGCAGAAGGGAATCTGCTGTCACTAGGAGCAGTCCATCTAAAAGGGGAAGACAACCAAGTAGCGGACTTCCTCAGCCGCCAGGAGATCTCCCAAGAGGAATGGGTATTACACCCGGAGGTGTTCAGGGAAATTACAGCCCGCTGGGGAATGCCAAACATAGACCTGTTTGCCTCTCGGAAGAATGCTCAGGTGAAACATTTCTTCTTGCTAACCCAACAAGATCAGCCTCTTGGGATAGACGCTCTACAAAACCCTTGGAACTTCAAACTATGCTATGCCTTCCCTCCGGTTCATCTGATACCACGGGTGGTAAAGAAGTTTCTACAGGAACAGACAAAACTGATACTGATCGCACCATACTGGCCCAAGAGAGCCTGGTTCTCTCAACTCCTCAGTCTCTCGGCAGCAGAGCCGTGGCTTCTACCTCACAGGGAAGACCTGATGTGTCAGGGACCCCTGACAGGCCTAAAACAAGAGTTTCAAATGGGCGGCCTGGTTACTGAGGAGGACCTCTTGAGATCTAAAGGACTCTCAGATAAGGTGGTGACAACGCTTCTGAGCGTTAGGAAACCAAACACCAGAGCCATCTATAGAAAGACCTGGAGAAAATTTAACAGTTGGTGCACTGAAAATAAAAGACCTAAAAATGGATACACCCACCATCCTTGAATTTTTACAGCAGGGTGCTGATAAAGGGTTAACGCTCAGTACTCTGAAAGTACAGATTGCAGCGCTCTCGGTGTATCTAGAAAGGACACTACAAGAGGACCCTTTGGTCTCTCGTTTTTGCAGGGCATTGGCAAAATACAAAAAGCCCAAGACACAAAAGTCCCACCTGGGATTTGTCAGTGGTCCTCAGGGGAATCATTAAACATCCCTTCGAGCCACTACAAGATACATCTTTAAGATTACTGACTCTTAAAACAGTTTTCCTAGTAGCCATCACAACGGCACGTAGGATAGGGGAAATACAGGCTCTATCCGTTAGGGAACCTTTTTTGAAGATTCATGACGATCGTATCGTCCTTCAAACAGATCCGGGATTTACTCCAAAAGTGACGTCAACTTTTCACAAATCCCAGGATATAGTCTTACCTTCATTTTGCAGTTCTCCCAATAACGGCAAAGAGCAGGAACTAAGTCTTCTTGATGTCAGAAGGTGTCTACTTCAATATTTAGAAATCACTAATGAATTTAGAACATCAGATGCCCTATTTGTCTTATACGCAGGCCAACTAAAGGGTGAACAAGCCTCCAAAAGGACAATTGCTAGATGGATCAAGACAGCCATACTAGAGTGCTATAGGGTCATGGAGACTACACCACCTAAAGAACTTAAAGCTCATTCAACAAGGGCTTCAGCAGCCTCATGGGCAGAAGGGCAGGAGCCACTCCAGAGCATATCTGCAGGGCTGCAACCTGGTCAAGATTCTCGACCTTTGTTCAGCATTACAGACTGGATCTGATTTCCAGCCAGGATCATGCTTTTGGTAGGAAAGTCCTCCAAGCCGTTGTCCCACCCTAGATCTGGTGAGTTCTTGGTTATCCTCTCAAGGGCTGACTTGGAAGACGACTGGGGGAAAAGCAGAGTTAGTTTCTTACCGGTAACTGTTTCCAGTAGTCTTCCAAGGCAGCACGATCCCACCCTAAAATGTCTAACCTCGTGGGGTTGTGTTGTGTATTATATCGTTTCAGATTCCGGCCTTCGGTTCTCAGGGATGACTGACCAGGGACCTGAGGGACCGCCTCTTAAGGGGAGGAAAAATTAATGGCAATGTGTTTCCTGATTGTGAGGAGGAGCTCCATCTCTCAAGGGCTGCCTTGGAAGACTACTGGAAACAGAGTTACCGGTAAGAAACTAACTCTGCTTTTTGTGCTGATCAGTGCTATAATGCTCAAGAACCAGGAAATTGGTACATTGCAAGGGTTTCATGGGAGAGCCACTTTGCTACAGGTTTAAACCAGAATGGCTGGTACAGAGCCAGTAGCTGCTGATGCCCAGGTCAATGTTGAGAAGCAGATGGCTACTTATCAGAATTTGCTATTTGTTGTTTAGACACTGAATCCAGTCTGGACTAATCTGCTGGCAGGCTTGGGGCACATGGTCCCCACAAAGTAGATTTAGGTTCTGAACCCTTGGAAGCCAATATAAAAAAAGTAACTAAAGGCAAGTGTTTTGTTTTTCTTCTCTCCCCTTTTGGATAGTGCAGAGGAATTAGACTACCTCTCAGTTTTTTATTTTCGTCTGCTCCTGTTAACAAGATTCATTGTCTTTGTCCTGTTTACTGTTATTAAAAGTGAAAAGTTGCCTCCCGAAAAGTAGTAGAGGGGGGAAATCTTTCAGTGAGGGTGTTACTGCTGGTGACCTTGGGGTCCCCAAGGAATTCCCTTAATTTGCGGGGATTGCCTCACTTCCTCGTTGGGTATGGGACACGTAGTGAAGGAAAATCTCTGCAATGACACACAAATAAGATGGGGGGGGGGAAAGGAAAAAAAAGTTTATTTATGCTTCGTACTGATTCTGGCAGGTGTACCAGCTACTTTTTTACTCCTGGATATTTGGAGAATTGCCTGTACCGCATCTCTGCTTTGTTTTGAGAAGCTTTGTATGTTTATCAATGACTGCCTGGATTCCTCTGGCCAATGTGGAGATTGTGACACCATCCACCTACTCTCCACCTTGGCCAATCGGGGAGAGCCTTAAGAGCACTTATTAAAATGCAAGGTTTTTCCTAAATCTGGAGATGCAGTGCAAGTGACTCTGTATATACAGGACTAGAAGGAAGTAGCTGGTACTGCTGATGGAACGATGTGCACCCTTACTGTACATGGCAGATACCTTGCTTTTACCAATTGCCTGCTTTATCTAAAGTGGGAGACAAGTGCTGTGGGGTGTATTTTTTTTTTATTTTTTTTTTTCCCTTCTCAATAGACTCTAAACAAAATTGGAATTCAAATGTAGCTGCTAATAGAACATAACTTTTTTTGTTTTGATTTTGTTTTAGCGCATAAAAAAATAAATAAAAAAAATCTAAGGTCTATTATGGAAAATCTTTTTCAAAAGAAGTGTGGCTTTTTTATCTTTGCCTAAATATACTTGGGTGGATGCAGCATCAGACCGATGCTGCGTCTGTCCCCCATCGCCTCTTCACTGAGAACCAAACACTGCCCATGGCTCGGTTCTCTCCCCTTCCTGAGTGGAGAGCTGCTGCCTGTTGGTCCACATCTCTCCTGCTCTGCTCCTCCATGCTCATTGGAGCGCTGAGCTGTGGAGGGGCGGGGAATGGCTGTCTCAGCCGCTTGCTGAGAGTGCAATCAGTCCAGGCAGCTGGCGCATCCAGACTTCCCAAGTCGGGATGACGCGCTGCCTCGACTGATCCTGGTGACGTCAGCCGAGGGCTGACTTCAGATCGCTTTTCGCTGAAAATGGGTCACAGGAGTGCAAAACAAATTGCACTTCTGTGACCCATAAGCGAAGCTCAGGCTGGACTTCTCCTTTTTTAATTAACTTGTATAAGACAAATGAACAATATCGATATTCTGAAATATTTGTAACTGTTCTGTGACACTGAAAAGGTAACAGTATTGATAGTTTAAAGTTGTATTAAACCCATTACCTTTTTATTAAATTAGAGGGTTATGATAGCCGTGCAAAAAACCAATGACCGTGAGAAACCAACAGATGAATGTCAAATTATCACCATAAACAATATTGATCAGTAGCCTTATATTTAAAGGATCAGGAAACGGCTCCTGATGCAGACTGACAAATAACCAGTGAAAAAATAAACAAATTATATATATATATATATATATATATATATATATATATATATATATATATATATATAATCTCTCCCCTGACAAAAGTCTTGTCGCTTGTGTACAAATTGACCTGAAGTGCTGCTAAAATATATTAATAATTAAGATTTTGTTACAAGAAATGGGTCATTTTAATCCCAACAGCTTTTGTAATAATGTTTCAGTGCAAAACGAAACTGACAAAAAGTATTCTAATATTCACAGCTTGGTAAAGCCCATTGAGTCAATTTTTGCCAAGACATAAGTGTTGTCGCCTTGTTATGAGCTTCACCTGTGACTAATAATGGATCAATTAGGTCTCAGGTGTGTATAAAAAGAACACCAGTACACTAGACCTTCTCAACTGCAACTAGACCTCTGCAAACATGCCTAAGATTCACCCGGAGACTTAAGTGTTGATTATCAAGAGGCTGAAGACCAGATCCACTGCTGATGTGGCAGACCCCTTCAATGTGTCTCAGCGTCAAGTTCAGAGCATAAAAAAAAGATTTGAAGAGACTGGAGACGTTTTGGACAAGGCTAGGTCCGGCCGACCCCGCAAGACAACTGCTCGAGAGGACCGTTTGTTGGCTCGAAAATCTAAGGTCAGACCATTTTCCACTGCAGCAGAGCTCCACGAGACCTGGTCACCTGAAGTCCCTGTGTCAACCAGAACAGTTTGTTGGATTCTGTCTCGAAATGGCCTCCATTGTCGAATCAGTGCCCATAAGCCAGCACTAAACAAAAGACAATTGAAAAACCGTGTGGCATTTGCCAAGGGCCACAGCCTGCTAAAAGGATGGACTCTGGAAAAGTGGCAGAAGGTGGATTTTTCAGATGAATCTTCTGTTGAATTACACCACAGTCGCCGCAAATATTGCAGGAGACCAACTGGAACCCGCATGGAGCCGAGATTTACCCAGAAAACAGTGAAGTTTGGTGGAGGCAAAATCGTGGTCTGGGGTTACATCCAGTATGGGGGTGTGCGAGGGATCTGCAGGGTGGAAGGCAACATCAATAGTCTAAAATACCAAGAAATCTTAGCTACCATATTTCCAACCATAAAGGCCAAATTTTGCAGCAGGATGGTGCTCCATCGCATACTTCCATCTCCACATCAAAGTTCCTTAAGGCAAAGAAGATCAAGATGCTCCAGGATTGGCCAGCCCAGTCACCAGACATGAACATCATTGAGCATATGTGGTGTAGGATGAAAGACGAAACCAAAGAATATTGATGAACTCTGGGAGGCATGCAAGACTGTTTTCTTTGCTATTCCTGATGACTTCATCAATAAATTGTATGAATCCTTGCCAAACAGCATGGATGCTGTCCTTCAAGCTCATGGAAGTCATACAAGATATTAAATTTGGATCTCACAGCACCACTACTTAATTTGCTGACATATTTTGGGATTTTCAGTAAAGTTGTTAAATTTCTGTATAGGCGACAAAACTTTTGTCTTGCCAAAATTTGACCTGTCTGTCTTGATTAAATGATAAATCTTTTTTCAGTGAAACTAATTTTATTTCAGTGCATTAAACATCATTTGGGAGGGCTTTAGCTTTTCATAGAAGCTATTTCTAACACCAATTGATTGATTAAAAGTCAGGTTAATAGCAGGAGTTTCTACAAAATAGAGAAGCGACAAGACTTTTGTCAGGGAATATATATATATATATATATATATATATATATATATATATATATATATATATATATATATATATAAAAATTACATACACAATCTATATCACGCTTAACAGAAAGGCAAGCTAATTAGGCTTACACCCAGCCATGGCCTTTTCCGAGGGTCCCAACACAGCAAATCCAATGACCGGAGATGGATGGAAGCAAAAGGACTGGATAAACTTGATCGTGTAGCAGTCATAAAAGATACTTGGATATCACCCATAAAATGAAAAAAAGGAACTTCCATAGTGTGAATCTGATAAATACTTTTTTTTTTTTTTTTTAAATAAATAACACCCTTACACTGGTAGATAAAATATAGCAATTGGTGGCCGGCCACACGATCAAGTTTATCTAGTACTTTTGCTTCCATCTCCGGTCATTGGATTTGCTGTGTTGGGACCCTCGGAAAAGGCCCTGGCTGGGTGTAAGCCGCAAGCCTAATTGGCTTGCATTTCTTCTGGTGTTTGGATGCACCTTTTGATGGCAAAGCACTAATTCCAGGATCATATATTCTCTCTCATTCATCTGTTATTGGGTTTTTAGCGTGGCTATCATAACCCTCCAATCTTTTGTGTGTATCCCACATTAGAGCTGCTGCTTTATTGAATTTTTATCTTGATTTAATTTTATCTATTTAATTTGGGCGCAGTATTTTTTCCCTTTTTATTAAATTGCAGCTTACCAATTCTTAGATGTGATGGCTGTATTTGTTTTTTCAATTAAGTTTTTTCCTTTTTCACCTGGTGATCTGGTCTTTAAGTCTACCATTTTTTTTCAACAGCACAAACTGTTTGCTGATGTAGTTAGAGGGTTGAGACAAAACATTTTTACCAATGACCAGGGTGCTTATTGGTCAGCAGTTCTCCGCTCCTCCACGCTCACTGGATTGCTGAGCTGTGGAGGGGCAGGGAGCATCCGTCTCAGGCTCTCGGTGACTCGCTGAAAGCCTGAGACGGGTATCAGTCCAGGCACCTGGCAGATCCAGACTTGGTTGTGATGAAGCAGTGGCTTGACTGATTCCAGTCAAGTCAGCAGAGGACTTAAGACCGCTCTCTGCTGCAAACAGGTCACAGGAGTGCAAAAGGAACTGCAATCTTGTGACCCATAGGAGAAGCTCAGGCTGGACTTCTCCTTTTTAACCACTTAACGACCGCCCACTGTATATATACGTCGGCAGAATGGCACGGACAGGCACAATCACGTACCTGTATGGGTGGGGGGTCCGATCGGACCCCCCCTCCGGTACAGTGGACGGTCGGGATTGCTCTGGGAGCGATCCGTGATGAGGGGGCGGCCATTGGTTTCTGGCCACCCCCTCGTGATCGCTCCCAGCGAATCAAATGCTTCCTCTGCCTGTGTAATGTAAACACAGGCAGAGAGGAAGCAGCAGGAAGTGATGTCATCTCTCCTGCGGTGCTCACATATACCAGATCACCCCCCAGTCACGGTGTCACTGATTGCAGTGACCATTTATTTACTGATCACTGCAATCAGTGACATTTGTAACTGTAAAAGTGTCAGGGTAGTTAGCTTTAGGTCCAGGGTAGCCCCCCAACCCCCCCCCCAATAAAGGTTTAACCCATTGATCGCCCCCCAGGTAACCCTTTCAGCCCCTAGCACCACTGTTGCTAATCGATCATTTTTCTGATCGGTGTATTAGTGTCAGTGATGTGCTAAGGAGTTATTTTTTTAGGTTCGCCGCCAGGTTTTTATAACGTCAGGTACCCCCATATATTATCTAATAAAGGTTTTAACCCCCTGATTGCCCCTAGTTAACCCTTTCACCAGTGATCACCGTATAAGTGTTACGGGTGACGCTGATTAGTTGGTTTGCTTTTTATAGTGTCAGGGCACCCTCGGTATATAACCCAATAAAGGTTTAACCCCCTGATCGCCCGGCGGGTGATATCAATTAGGTTTTAGCGTCGGAGAGGGTCTGCGTCGCCCCAGGCAGCATCAGGTTAGTGCCAGTAATGCTAACACCCACGCGCAAAGCATACACCTCCCTTAGTGGTATAGTATCTGATCAGATCTATACTAGCGTCCCCAGCGTTTTAGGGTTCCCAAAAACGCAGTGTTAGCAGGATCAGCCCAGATGCCTGCTAGCATCTGCGTTTTGCCCCTCCGTCCAGCTCAGGCCACCCAAGTGCAGTATCGATCGATCACTGTCACTTACAAAACACAACACACATAACTGCAGCGTTCGCGGAGACGGGCCTGATCCCTGCGACCCCAGTGCTGTAGGAGGTGATTTCACCACCAGTTAAAATAAAAAGCAAATCTGCAGAAGCAGGGGCGGAGGAGCGATTCTGCTCCTAATGCCGCGTACATACGGTCGAAATTCCAACGGAGGCTTGCCCGTGGAAAAGTCAGACTGTGTGTACGCGGCATAACTTTTGCGGGGGGATGCCCCCATGCTTCGGCATATATAAATGGTGCATGTATGCCCATCATTAGAAGTGGGTGAATGAAGGGAGGTTTTCTAATGGTGAGCAATCTCTTTTTTTCGTTCAGCCAACAGGCTGCATAAAAAAGACTACAATACATGTCCAAGGACCAGAAACGTACTGGTATGTTGCTGGACCTTGAATGGTTATACCAGAATGATGCCTGCGGGTTCAGGTATCATCTTGGTATCATCATTTTCAGCCAGCGGCCGTCTTTCATGTAAAAGCAATCCTAGCGGGTAATTAGCCTCCGGACTGCTTTTACAAGCAGTGGGAGGGCATGACCCCCCCCCCCCCCCGGATATAAAAAGCGCCATTGGGAAAGCATTTTATCACACCGATCTTTGTGTGGTCAGATGCTTGGAGGGCAGAGGAAAGATCTAGGGCAGGGATATGCAATTAGCGGACCTCCAGCTGTTGCAGAACTACAAATCCCATGAGGCATAGCAAGACTGACAGCTACAAGCATTACACCCAGAGGCAGAGGCATGATGGGACTTGTAGTTTTGCAACAGCTGGAGGTCCACTAATTGCATATCCCTGATCTAGGGTCTAATAGACCCCATTTTTTTTATTTTATTAAAGAGTACCTGTCACTACCTATTGCTATCATAGGGGATATTTACATTCCCTTAGATAACAATAAAAAATAATAAAAGAAAAAATATGCAAGGAACAGTTTAAAAAAAAAAAAAAAAGCACCCCTGTCCTGCCCTGCTCTAGCGCAAAGGCGAACGCAAGCGTCGGTCTGGCGTCATATGTAAACAGCAATTGCATCATGCATGTGGGGTATCACAGCGAAGGTCAGATCGAGGGCAGTAATTTTAGCAGTAGACCTCCTCTGTAAATCTAATGTGGTAACCTGTAAAGGTTTTTAAAGGCTTTTAAAAATGTATGTAGTTTGTCGCCACTGCGCGTTTGTGCGAAATTTTAAAACATGTCGTGTTTGGTATCCATGTACTCGGCCTAAGATCATCTTTTATTTCATCAAACCTTTGGGCAATATAGTGTGGTTTTAGTGCATTAAAATAAAAAAAGTGTGTTTTTCCCCAAAAAATGCGTTTGAAAAATCGCTGCGCAAATACTGTGCGGGAAAAAAAATGCAACACCCACCTTTTTTAATCTGTAGGGCCTTTGCTTTAAAAAAATATATAATGTTTAGGGGTTCAACGTAATTTTCTTGCAAAAAAAAAAGTTTGTCAGAAAGGGCTTTGTTGTCTTCAAGTGGTTAGAGTGGATGTAAGCTTCCTAATGTTGTGTATAAAATGCCAGGACAGTTCAAACCCCCCTTTTTGGAAAGTAGACACCCCAAGCTATTTGCCGAGAGGCATGTTGAGTCCATTGAATATTTTATATGTTAACACAAGTTGCGGAAAAAAGACAATTCTTTTTTTATTTTTTTGCATAAAGTTGTCACTAAACGATATATTGCTCAAACATGCCATGGGCATATGTGGAATTACACCCCAAAATACATTCTGTGGCTTCTGAGTATGGGGATACCACATGTGTGAGACTTTTTGGGAGTCTAGCCCCATACAGGACCCCAAAACCCATGCACCGCCTTCAGGCTTTCTAAGGGTGTAAATTTTGGATTTCACTCCCTATCAGTTTCGGAGGCCATGGAATGGCCAAATGGCACAAACCCCCCCCAAAAGGACCCCATTTTGGAAAGTAGACACCCCAAGCTATTTGCTGAGAGGTATGGTGAGTATTTTGAGAGAGAGAGAGAGAGAGCTCCCCATGCCTCTCAGCAAATAGCTTGGGGTGTCTACTGTCCAAAATGGGGTCCTTTTGGGGGGGTTTTGTGCCATTTTGGCCTTCGAAACTGTGATAGGTAGTGAGGAGTGAAATCAAAAATTTGCGCCCTTAGAAATCCTGAAGGCGGTGCTTGGTTTTCGGGGTCCCGTACGCAGCTAGGCTCCTAAAGTCCCACACATGTGGTATCCCTGTACTCAGGAGAAGCAGCAAAATGTATTTGTGGGTGCAATTCCACATATAACCATGGCATGTGTGAACAATATATCATTTAGTGACAACTTTTTTGTAATTTTTTTTTTTTAAATTTATTTTTTTTGGTCATTCAATCACTTGGGACAAAAAAAAATTCAATGGGCTCAACATGCCTCTCAGCAATTTCCTTGGGGTGTCTACTTTCCAAAATGGGGTCATTTGGGGGGGGGGTTTGTACTGCCCTGCCATTTTGGCACCTCAAGAAATGAGATAGGCAGTCATAAATTAAAAGCTGTGTAAATTCCAGAAAATGTACCCTAGTTTGTAGACCCTATAACTTTTGCGCAAACCAATAAATATACGCTTATTGACTTTTTTTTTTTTTTTTTTTACTAAAGATGTGGCTGAATACATTTTGGCCTAAATGTATGACTAATATTGAGTTTTTTCAATTTTTCTTATATCAAAGTAGAAAATATCTTTATTTTATTTAATTTTTTCAAAATTTTCGGTCTTTTTCTGTTTTATCACCAAAAAAAAATAATCCCAGAGGCAATCAAATACCATTAAAAGAAAGCTCTATTTGTGGGAAGAAAAGGACGCAAATTTCATTTGGGTACAACATTGCATGTCCGCACAATTTCCAGTTAAAGCAGCGCAGTGCCAAATTCTGAAAACACCTCTGGTCATTAAGCTGCGTAATGGTCCGGGGCTTAAGTGGTTAAGGCTGTCTTCATAAATGTATAAAAACAATTTAAAATTGTGGTGCAAACAAATGCTAATGCACCCTTCACATGAGTAAGCCTCTACCCCCCTAGATAAATGTAAAGATATGCTTGTGTAGCATAGGTAGTTCATAAAATGTTGAGTTCATAAAAATAGCAAGGATGGTGTACTTCAGTAGGCAGCGCCACCTCCACGGGAGCAATTCTCTGAAAATACAAAAGAGCAACACAAGGTGTGCCAGCTAAAAGCAGCATCAATGTGCATTACAATTAAAAAGCCAAATGCAAACTCACAGAAATATAAAATCAAAGGGCTTTACTGCCACATTGGCTGGAAGCCATCCACCAGAAGAGCTGCTTGTGACAGCAAACGGCATGTTGTCAGTGAGGAAACCAAGTCCAATGTTCCAGAAAGTGAGGAGAGCCTGTGTGGGACACAAGGCAAGATCTAATGTCACACCAGGAACAGGTAGGGGGGCAGGTTTACCAGCAATTCATTAAAGCTGTTCTCCACCCAAAAGGGGAAGTTCTGCTTTAAGGACTTGTTTCCTGCTGCTCTTGAACAATTGGCACTTTTGAGGATGGGGGGGGGGGAGTAGGTACCCGCTTTCCTCTTCCGTTATGACCACCGCCCCAGTCGAAAACTTAAGTTCTTTTCCTGCCTCTGCAGTCTTCTGAGACATGGACAGGTCCCAGAAGACAGGTTAAACTTTTTTTTTTTTTTGGTATGGAACCACTTTAATTTGTAGTGTTTTTGTAAAGAAGCTTTGAATCTTTCAGTGTATGAGGTTTTAAAGTTTGTTTTTATTTTCAAATTTTTGATATTTACCTTGTTTTTAATAGATATCCACGAGGTACCCATTTGGAAACTGTCGAATCTGAGAAGGTAAATGCCACTTTCAGCATTGCAGGGATATACTCCCTTCAAAAAAACAAACCAAAACAAAAAAGTTTAATACAGTATAAAGGAGTCCCCTAAGGTCCATCTTGTGCCGCTTTTCATTTATTTGGGGCTGTTCTTCCTTCACCTGCTGCCTATTGATCCATCCCTTCTGTGCTACTGTGGTCTGGTGACTGGTCCTTGTTTTCTGCACAGGTTCCCCCCACTAGCTCCACTCTGAGATTCATGTGTTCAAGAAGATGTACAAGCTGCTCAGATTTCTGCTAACTGAAATGTCAAATCCTTAGTCTAAGGAAAACTGATCTATTATTACAGCAATGTGCAGTCAACCTGGTGTTTGTTCATTATAGCAGAACTAAACACTGCTATCCTTTATAGCTAAGGAAGCCGCTTGATCTGCATTTGCCATGGTTTTACACATTTAATCAGCTATGATGGCAGGCATTCGATGGCTTGACAGCTTGGGTGAGAGCTAACATAAGCACACTGGAAAATGTGATGGCTATCATTCACAGCATGCCTTAAAGGGGTTG
Source organism: Rana muscosa (assembly GCA_029206835.1). Taxonomy (NCBI): domain Eukaryota; kingdom Metazoa; phylum Chordata; class Amphibia; order Anura; family Ranidae; genus Rana; species Rana muscosa. The sequence continues at coordinate 51,233,457 of CM055127.1, forward strand.
TAAACTCTCGTGTTTTTTCACCTTAATGCATCCTATGCATTAAGGTGAAAAAACACCTTGCCGTGCCTGGCCCCCCAGCCCCCCGTTTTTACTTGCCTGAGCCCCCAATCTCCGTGGGCTTCGATCCCGCGTTGCTTTCCCCACGGCTGCTCGGCTCTTAATTGGATAGTTTGGCAGCACAGCCATTGGCTCCCGCTGCTGTCAAATTCATTGACGTGGCCGCTGGGGGCGGCGCCGGGGTCATACAATCGCTATGGATGCCGATTGTATGACACGGGAGCACGGCCGCAAGGTAACTCCCTCGGGATAGAGCTTCCCAGAGGGGATTATCTATTGTGGAAAGGAGCCACGAGAGCCGCCGTGGGACCCCAGAAGAGGACGACCGGGGCCACTTGGTGCAAAACAAACTGCACAGTGAAGGCAAGTATGACGTGTTTTTTTTTTTTTTTTTAAAACCATGAACCCATAGTATCACTAACCACTTAAGGACTGCTGCACGACTATGTACGTCGACATAATGGCACAGACGGGCACATGGGCATACAGGTACGTCTCTTTTAAGAACCTGTCTGTGGGTCGCGTGCCACCACCGGTGTGCTCGCGACTCGGTCCGAAGTTCCATTACTGTGGACCCAATTGCCGCCGTGTTCCGCGATTGGGTCACAGAGCTGAAGAACGGGGAGCGGTAAGTGTAAACAAACCTTTCCCCGTTCTTCCTAGTGGCATGTCAGTGATCGTCTGTTCCCTGTCAGGGAACGACGATCAGTGACGCAACACGCCAAGCCGCGCCCCCTACAGTAAGAATCACTCATTAGGTCACACTTAACCCCTACAGTACCACCTAGAGGTTAAACCCTTCACTGCCGGTGTCATTTTCACAGTAATCGGTGCATTTTTATTGCTCTGATCGCTGTAAAAATGACAATGGTCTCAAAAATGTCCGAAGTGTCCGCCATAATGTCGCAGTCCTGATAAAAATTGCTGATCGCCGCCATTACTAGTAAAAAAATTTTATAAAACTACCCCCTATTTAGTACACTATATAACTTTTGCGCAAACCAATCAAACGCTTATTGTGATATTTTTGGTAAAAAAACCCCACAAAATACGTATCGGCCTAAACTGAGGGGGGGGGGGGGGGGGGGGGGGGGAGTTTTTTTATATTTTTGGGGGATATTATAGCAAAAAGTAAATATGTATTTTATCAAGTGTCGCTCTATTTTTGTTTATAGCACAAAAAATAAAAACCATAGAGGTGATCAAATACCACCAAAAAGCTCCATTTGTGGGGAAAAAAAAGGACGTTAATTTTGTTTGGGAGCCACATCGCACGACCGCGCAATTGCCAGTTAGAGCGACGCAGTGCCGAATCGCAAAGAGGGGACTGGTCTTTAACCAACCAAAATGGTTCGGGGCTGAACTGGTTAACCACTTTCTGCCCGGCGTATTGTAATATGACATCCGCAGGAACCTTTCGTCCCTCTGGGCGGACGTCATATGACATCCAGGCATTCCCGGCCATCTAGGGGGCCCGCGTGCCCCCGCTGCATTGCTCGGGACCCAGGTGCGTGTGCCCTCCGGCTGCGATGTCCGCCGGGCACCTGCAATCACGGTAGGACCGTGGATCTGTGTGTAAGTAAACACACAGATCCATGTCCTGTCAGCGGTGAGACCGATGGTGTGTTCCCTGTACAGAGGAACACATATTGGTCTCCTCTTGTGAGTTCCCCCCCCCCCCTACTTTTAGAATCACTCCCTAGGGAACATGTTTAACCCTTTCAGAGCTCCTAGTGTTAACCCCTTCCCTGCCAGTCACATTTACACAGTAATCAGTGCAGTTTTATAGCACTAATCGCTATATAAATGTGGTCCCAAAAACGTGTCAAGTGTCCGATATGTCCGTCGCTATGTCACGGTCACAATAAAAATTGCAGATCGCTGCCATTACTAGTAAAAAAAAAAAAAATGATGCCATAAATCTATCCCCCATTTTGTAGATGCTAGAACTTTTGCGCAAACCGATCAAATACGCTTATTGCGTTGTTTTTTTTTTTTTTACCAAAAATATGTAGAAGAATACGTATCTGCCTAAACTGAGGGAAATTTTTAATTTTTTTTATAAAAATGGATATTTATTAAATCAAAAAGTAAGAGATATCTATATCTAGATAGATTTTCAAAATTGGCGCTCTTTTGTTTATAGCGCACAAAATACATGATTTATATAGCGCCAACAGTTTGCGCAGCGCTTTACAACATCGGGGAAGACAGTACAATACAGGAGGAATCAGAGGGCTCTGCTCATTAGAGCTTACAATCTAGAAAGTGTTGCCTGACCGCGCAATTGTCATTCTAAGTGCGACCAGCGCTGAAAACTAAAAATTGGTCTGGGCAGGAAGGGGGTGAAAATGCCTTGTATTGAAGTGATTGATTTGCAATAAATTGTTTTGTTTCATTTTTTATTTATTTTTTTATCAATAACTGTTTTATTTGAAGCCACATCAGTTACAATTATAATGCATTGGTCTTACAACAAACAGTAATTGCTTTTTCTTCTTGGTTAAATGTTTGTAATAGTTCCTGAGCGTGCCAGCACCGCACATCTAGCATCTATGCAGATTACTGATCTCATCAGATTATCTTAACATTTACATACCGTGCTGTCAACCAAACCTTTAAACCGATAAGGCTATTAGATATTCAAGTATATGGGTCCCCTAGGGACTCCCAGAGAAAGGGAAAGAGTAGAGAGGAAAAGAGAGAAAAAAAAGGGGAAAAAAGAAAGGGAAAGAAGAGAGGGAAGAGGGAGAGAGAAGATGGGGGAGGGGGGGGGAATGTCATCAAAGTATACCTGGCTCTGAGTCACCGTGGTCTTCCCGGCGGCGCCACAGCTCCCAGACCATGTTGTGTGCGTCAAGGTGATCATGAATCCTCGCCGTCATCCTCTCCATTGATTCTACATCCCTAATCCTGGCGTACAGCGCTCCCTCTGAAGGGGGGGAGCTGCGCTTCCAGTTCAGTGCCACCAAGCAACGAGCTGCCGTAGGGACATGTCTGGTTAGTTTCTTGTATGGGCGAGGGGCCTTCAGAGACATCAGTCCCAGCAGGAAAAATTTGGGGGTGAATGGTACTTCCGTTTCTAGGAGGTGAGTCAGAAGTTGGTGAACTGAGTTCCAATAGGGGGTTATCAGAGGACACTCCCAATAGATATGATATAGTGTTCCCTTTGCTCCCTGGCATCTCCAGCAGCGGTCTGAACTGGCCGGGTGGATGGCAGGGAGGACATCAGGAGTCAAGTACCAGAAGTACAGTATCTTGTATATATTCTCCTTGTATAGCGTGCATATCGACGTTTTGGACGCTTGGTTCCATATGGCCCTCCATTGTTCCAGGGGTATCTCCTCTCCCAGTGCCTTTTCCCACTTGATCATGTATTTGTGTTTGCCCATTGAGTCAAAGGGCCTTTCATTCAATATTTTGTAAATATTTGAGATCAGACCTCTCTGTGCAAAGCCTACCAGAATGCGGTTCTCAAAAGGGGTAGGGGGGAAAATTGCAGAGCTGGTGCGAAGGACATGGCATAGTGGCGAATTTGAAGATACCCGTAGAAAGCCTGCTTAGGGAGGCCATATTGGGACTGCAGATCGGCGAAGGGACGCAGTTTACGGGTGCGAGGATCCACCAAATTTCCAAAATGGAAGAGGTTTCTCGTAGTCCAGGGGGAGGACATTTGGTAGGTTAAGCTATCTGGCATTTTGGGGTTACAAGCAAATGAGGTCAGGAGCGAGCTGTCAGAGACCAGTCTATGTTGTTGTGTCAGTTTGCGCCACATCTTTCTAAGCTGCGCCATCGGGCCTAGCAATCGTGCTGGCTCTACCTCTGCGTTCGCATTCCACAGAAGGTTGTTTGGGTGTATCGGAGCTAACCACAGTTTCTCTATCTCGGTCCATTTGTTATAGGAACGAAGTGTGAACCAAGAAGTTATTGCCCTCAGTTGTGCCGCCTGGTAGTATTTAGTGAGGGTGGGGAAAGCCAGGCCCCCATCCGACCTGGCCGCCTGCAATACCGACCGTGGGATTCTATGCCTCCCGTAGTTCCAGGTGAATTGTAGTAGGTTGGCTTGTAAGTGTTTCAGTTGGCCATAGGGGACGGGGATGGGCAAGGTCTGAAAGATACAACAGTTTCGGGAGGATCGTCATCTTCACAGATGCGATCCTTCCGAGTAGGGAGATGTGGTGCTTTTTCCATTGCTGGAGGAGGGTCCTGATATTGTGGAAGAGAGGGGGGAAGTTTGCTTGGTAAAGAGTAGAGTATTGCGGGGTAATATTAATTCCCAAGTATTTTAGGGCGGTATTTTTCCAGCTATAGGGGAAATTGGCTTTCAAGTGTTCTACCTCACCCTCTGGTATATTGATTGGGAGGGCCTCCGACTTTGATGCATTGATTTTGTATCCCGATAGAGCCCCATAGCGGTCTAGTTCCGCGTTAAGGATTGGAAGGGAAGTCCTGGGTTGAACTAAGGAGAGAATGATGTCGTCTGCAAACGGGGAGATTTTAAATTCCCTGCCTCGAACCCCTATGCCCTTAATGTCCGGGTTGCCACGGATTGTCGCTGCTAGGGGTTCAACACATAGTGCAAAGAGCAGGGGTGAGAGTGGACACCCCTGTCTGGTGCCATTCTGTATTGGCAACGGGGCGGACAGGGCGAAGGGGGTCCTAACTTGGGAAGATGGGTTTGAATATAGGTGTTGTATGGCTTTATAGAAGGGCCCCCTAAATCCCACATGGCGGAGCGCGGCGAACAGGAAGGGCCACCCCAGGTGGTCAAACGCTTTTTCTGCGTCCAAGCTCAACAGCAGGGCCTGTGCGCCCTCCCTGTTCACCACCTCAACCAGGTCTATTATCTTCCTAGTATTGTCACCCGCCTGGCGGAAAGGGACGAATCCCACCTGATCTTTATGGATCAGGGAGGGTAAGACCGTGTTCAGGCGCATAGATAGGAGTTTAGTGAATATTTTAAGGTCCGAATTCAGCAGGGTAATTGGTCTGTAGTTAGCGTAGAGGGAGGGATCCTTCCCGGGTTTGGGGATCGCTGATGAAGGAGCTCTGCATATCTCTCGGGATCGGGGTGTCATGGAGGAAGGCATTGAAGAGCCTGCACATGTAGAGGAGGAGGGGAGGGAGAAATTCCTTGTAGTACTCGTAAGGAAAGCCTTCCGGGCCTGGGGCTTTGCGATTGGGTAGGGATTTGATGGTCTCCTCTATTTCCTCTTGCGTGATCGGAGCATTCAAAGCATCCAGATCTGTGGACTGGAGCCGTGATACACCGCTAAGATCTAGGTACTGCTGAATACGGTTAGTCAGGTCAGGCGTGGGGGGGGTTTGCGGGGATATCTGAAGTATTCTACAAGGCCCTGTATAATAACCCTAAGGAATGGGCTACGTCAGTGGGGTGGGAGACCAGGCGGCCTGAGCTATTTTGGATCTGATGCGGGGTCGACACTTGAGCGTTGTCCCGGAGCTTCCGGGCTAGAAGTGTATGGGCCTTATTCCCTTTGTCATAGAAAATCTGTTTCAGTTTGAGTAAGGCTTTTTCTACCCTGCCCAGGGCTAGGTCTCCTAACGTTGCCCTGAGGGCCGTAATTTTTTTCAGGAGAAAGAGAGTGGGGTTGGATTGAAGCTGCTTTTCTAGATTTCTAAGCTCCTGTTCTGTGTGCTTCTGCAGGGCCTGTGAGTCCCTTTTTCATGGTTGAGGAGAGGGCTATGCATCTGCCCCTCATCACCGCCTTATGGGCTTCCCAAAATGTGGATATAGATACATCCCCCGTGTCATTGTCTGCCATATAGTGTTGTAGCGTGGTATTTAGTTCAGTTTTTGAGGGGAGGTGTTGCAGTAGGAACGTATTTAAACGCCAGGTGAACGGTCTACGTGTTGGGGCATCTAAGTCCAGGGTTATCTCTACCGGGGCGTGGTCCGACCACGAGATCGGCAGGATCCGCGCAGTTCGAGTCATACGTAGGGTTGCATTGTTAACAAAGATGTAATCTATGCAGGAGTGCGTGCGATGGGGGGCCAAATAAAAGGTGTACTGTCGGTCTCCAGGATGGAGAGTCCGCCAGGCATCAAAGAGGGCATACCTTCTGGTAATTTGGCGGAAAAGCTGCGACTCTCCAAGTGCCCTTGGCGTGGGCGCCCTGGGGCCCACCCCCTGGCGATCCGCCATCTCCGATTGGGTTAGGTTAAAGTCCCCCCCCCCCCCCCCACCACCAACACCCCATGGTCCGAGTGGAATAGGCGAGCTAGCATTTTATTTAGGAATCCTGTCTGCCTGACATTGGGGACATAGACCACACAAAATGTGATCTCCTTGTCCAGCCATAGGCCTCTGAGTATGAGAAAGTGGCCTTGGGGATCGCTGTAGTGGGACGAGTATGTGAAGGGGGACCCCTGTTTGATTAGGATAGCCACCCCCGCCCTCTTGTGGGGTCCTGATGACAGGTAGATTTGTGAGTAGTACCTGGAGGCGAATTTAAAGGTGCCCTCTTTGTCAAAGTGAGTTTCCTGTACCAGTATGACATTCGCTCTTGACTGTCTAAACTCCCTCAGTGCCAGATGCCTTTTACGATTAGAATTCAGGCCATGAACATTTAAGGAGAAAATCTTAGCCATGGGAGCTAGGATGGGGGGCATAAATACTCATCTGGTGTTGTTGAAGGTGGTCCGGGCAGTCACGGCCAGGGATGGGCGCCACACGGGAGGAGATCCGAGAGGATTGGTGACTTCGCATAGTGAGCCAGGCGATGACAAAGGAAGGGAGGGGATTAGGAAAAGCTAGGAGAAAGAAAAGTAATTAGTATAGCAATATCATGTATAAACATAGAAAACAACATCCACAGACCCGATGGGACCAGCCAGCCCAGGTCCAGAAGGCCTCCCCGCCCCCACCCAGATAGGGTGGGCCAGGGAGACCCAGGGGAGCCCAGATTCAAACATGCAAGACGGTGATAACCCGCCTGCTCTAGAAGTCTAGTGATCTAAGAGGGGGGGAAGGCAGGGGGTGCCCGAACAGTCTCTCTCCAAGGTCTTTTTCAAGACTCGCCCGTGATGTTGGTCAGTTCTGTAGCAAGGGCGCCAAAGATGGAGTATTGCGTGGCCTAGTGCCAGGGTGGCTGTATCGTGGGGTGAAAAATAGAGAGAAAAAATAAAACTTATGAAAAAGGTAGCAAAAAACAGCGAACCATAAAGCGTAAACAGGGACAGGGGTGATCCTTCAGATATGTAGCAAGTCGGATAGTGCAAGACTCAATCAGGATCTCCTCTGCTGCGAGCTCCGACCCCTCGGATCTCTCCGGGCCTCGGGAGCGCTTGGGTGGGGGGACCTTCTGCCACACTGTGGGCGGCGGTGGTGGGGTCGCCACAAGAATCCCAATCAGGAAGCTGGGGTGCTCTAATCTCCAGGGTGTCACAGAAAGGTTCTAGGTCCTCCGGATACCTCATGGTCGCCGATTTGCCTTGATGCTTGGCCGTGAGGCTGAAGGGAAATCCCCAGCGGTACGGTATATTCTCTTCGAAGAATGCGCAGCAGTGGTTGGAGTAGTCTTCTCTTTTGCAGGGTGATCCAGGACAAGTCTGGGAACAGCTGAATGTGGTGATCTCCTAGGGCAGGGATATGCAATTAGCGGACCTCCAGCTGTTGCCAAACTACAAGTCCCATGAGGCATAGCGAGACTCTGACAGCATCAAGCATGACACCCAGAGGCAGAGGCATGATGGGACTTGTAGTTTGGCAACAGCTGGAGGTCCGCTAATTGCATATCCCTGTCCTAGGGTCACCTTGCGGGCTAGGCGGGCCTGCTTCATGATATTCTCTTTCAAAGGGTATGATGTCAGCCTGCAAATGATATCTCGGGGTCTGGTAGAGGTGCCTTTAGGCCGTAGCGCACGAGGGGCTCTGTCCATTTCAATAGCATGGGTCGGGTCCGCCCCCAGAAGGTCGTTAAAAAGCGATTGTAGTGTGTTCTGGACATCTTCTGGGCCCTCTGCTTCTGGGACCCCCCGAACTCGGATGTTGTTCCTGCGCCCCCTGTTGTCCAGGTCTTCTACGTGGCGTTGCATGTCCCTAAGGAGGGTGCGTGTTCTGACCCTTGAACTTGGGTTCTGTGTACTGCTAATTTTGTTTCTTGGATTTCTTCTTCTGCCATCTCCACCCTGTCTGCTAGATGTTTGAAGCCCGATTGTAGGGCTTGGATCTCTGATCTGCAGGTGGACTTCACGTCCTCGATAAGCTGCCTGAAGTCGTCCTTTGTCGGGATCGCTTGGAGGTAAGCGTGCCACTGCGGGGGTTGTCCCTGTGCCCCGCGACCACCGTCAGGGGCATCGTGGGGGTAGTGGGGGGAAAAGAGTGGCTCCCCAGGAGGGGTTTTGAGAGGCCTGGTATTCCCAGGGCTCACTCCAGTCCTGGGTGTGTCGGCCAGTGGTCCCTGTCAGGCGACCTCGGGGAGTGGGAAGGAGCAGAGGTGCTGGGCACGGGGGCGCCGGTGGTGCAGGGAGGCCTTGTGGGTGAGGGTCTCCCGGTCTGGAGGGCCTCTGTGCCCTGGGGGAGAGGGGGTCCGTCAGGGTGGTCTCATGTGGGGTAAAAGTGCCTGGTGTCCTGCCATCCGGAGGTGAATGGGCCCCGTCCTGTGGAGATGGACAGTCCCCCGCTCCCCCTGTGCTGGGCAGCGAGCTGGCAGCTGTCCCTGTGAGGCCCGGGTCTGAGGCGGTGCGGAGAAGCTGCGGGAAGGCCTCAGAGCATTGGGTGTATGGCTGCTGCCTCGTGTGGAGTCCCAAGATGGCCGCCGGGGTCCCGGGGAGGAAGGTTGCAGGGAGGACCGTAGGCCCGAGCGGAGGACTCTCCTCTCCCTGGTTCCGGATCGCCTCTCCGGGTGAGTGCCGAGATGGTTCTGGGCCCGAGGGGTCCCGATGTTGCTCCGGAGCTTGGATGGGGGTGGGATGGAACACTGCGGCCTGTTCTGTGACGCCGGCCGGCGCCATTTTAGCCGGTCCACCCGGCGGGAGTTCTGGCTGGGTGAAGTAGTCCCTGAGGTCGGAGGATGTGCCCCGGGGGGGGTTGTGAGGACCCCCGGGGCTTTGTGGATCTGGTCGTCCTGGAGCCACCCATTAAAGCGGGTGTAATCAGCTATTCTGGCTTCTATAGCTGTGGGCTGGGAGAGAGCTCTCGGTCTATGCTGCCATTCAGGTCGAGTTCCGGCCACGCCCCTTTGTTTCAGTTTTTAAAGCCTTCATACATTGAGTGCAAATGCAAACGCTCAGCTAGCTATAGGGGTTGGACAAAAATAAGGAAACACTATATGATTTGCAGGTGTGAAAGTGACACTTTGTTTTGAATGCGGAAGTGATGTAATATTATTTTGCTTCTGTGTGAGGCACCTAGCTTACAGGTGTAAAGCCTTACTTTCGTCATTCATTACGTGCGCTGCTATTAATACGGAGTAACTTCTGAGCTTACGGAGTTTCAAAATGGGTAAATTTTGGTGCCTCTGTGACTAAAGTTGCTACTTGATTTGTGGCGTCACAAAGGTACAATATCAAAGGTTATGACGGCCTATATCGTTGGGGAAATTTTGTCTGATAAGCATAAGTGCGGTCGGTGTTAGTCAACTGACTGAAAGAGACAAAAGGAAATTGCGCGGGATTGTGACCCGTATTTTTGCATGGAAAGTGGTATCAGATTCCATTATCAATCATCCAAGACTTGGTGAATTCCCAGGAGAATTCAGGCTTTCTTGGATGCCAAAGATGGTTCAGGACCATATTGGGTAACAATTTTCGTTACTTTGCCATACCTGTTTCCATAATTTTGTCCAAACCTTGTGTTTTTTTTGCAGTAGTCAACTGGCCACTGATTCTTGCAAGATCTGCACCTTCCTCTATTATGTGTAAATATGGAGATCTAGCAAAGATTTGGTTTAGTTTAACCACTTCGGCCACGGAAGATTTGGTTGCTCAATGACCAGGCCATTTTTTGCAATGCAGCACTGCGTCGTTTTACCTGACAATTGCGCGGTAGTGCGCCGCTGTACCCAAACAAAATTGACGTCCTTTTTTTTTTTTTCTTCACAAATAGTTTTTTTGGGTGGTAATTGATCATCGCTGCGTGGTGTTTTTTTGTTTTTTTTATATATTTTTTTTTTTGTTTGCGCTATAAACAAAAAAAGCGACCATTTTTAAACAAACACAATATTTTGTACTTTTTGCTATATCGATTTGCGCAAAGGTTATGTCGTCTACAAAATAGGGGATAGGTAGGTGTGTGTGTATGTGTGTAATATATATATATATATATATATATATATATATATATATATATATATATATATATATATATATATATATATATTCTATTTATTGGCGTATAAATGTTATACGCAGGGGCTGTGGAAAGTTTTTTTTTTTTTTTCTGAGACTTCCCTCTTAAGGTTAGGATGCGTGTTATATGCCGATAAATACTGTAAATATATATAATTATATTACTGCTTAAAAAAATGAAAGGAACACTGTGAAGACACATCAGATCTCAATGGGCAAAAATCTCATGCTGGATATGTATACTGATATGGACTGGGTGTTAGGTATGAAAGGATGGCACATTGGCACATCATTTGATTAAATTATCCACCTACAGAGGGCTGAATTCAAAGACACCCTGAAAATCAAAGTGAAAAAATTATGCAGCAAGCTAGTCTATTTTGCTGAAATTTCATTGCAACAACTCAAAATGGTCCTCAGTAGTTTGTATGGCCCCCAAGTGCTTGTATGCATGCCTGACAACATCAGGGCATGCTCCTAATGAGATGACCCATGGTGTCCTGGGGTATTTCCTCCCAGATCTGGACCAGAGCATCACTGAGCTCCTGAACAGACTAAGGTGCAACCTGGCGGCACCGGGTGGACCGAAACATAATGTCCCAGAGGTGTTCTTTTGGATTTTGGTCAGGTGAGCGTGGGGGCCATTCAATGGCAGCAATTTCTTCATCCTCCAGGAACTGGCTGCATGCTCTCGCCACATGAGGCCGGGCATTGTCGTGCACCAGGAGGAGCCCAGGACCCACTGCACCAGCGTAGGGTCTGACAATGGGTCCAAGGATTTCATCCCGATACCTAATGGCAGTCAGGGTGCCCTTGTGTAGCCTGTAGAGGTCTGTGCGTCCCTCCATGGATATGCCTCCCCAGACCATCACTGACCCACCACCAAAACCGGTCATGCTGAATGATGGTACAGGCAGCATAAAGTTCTCCGCAGCTTCTCCAGACCCTTTCACGTCTGTCACATATGCTTAGGGCGAACCTGCTCTCATCTGTGAAAAGCATGGGGCACCAGTGGCGGACCTGCCAATTCTGGTGTTCAATGAAAAATGCCAATCGAGCTCCCACAGTGTGCGGCAGTGAGCACAGAGCAAACTAGAGGCCGTCGGGCCCTCAGGCCACCCCCATGAAGTATGTTTCTGATTGTTTGGTCAGAGACATTCATACCAGTGGCCTGCTGGAGGTCATTTTGTAGGGCTCTGGCAGTGCTCATCCTGTTCCTTCTTGCACAAAGGAGCCGATACCTGTCCTGCTGATGGGTTAAGGACCTTCTACAGCTCTGTCCAGCTCTCCTAGAGTAACTGCCTGTCTCTTGGAATCTTCTCTATGCTCTTAAGACTGTGCTGGGAGACACGGAAAACCTGGCAATGACACGTATTGATGTGCCACCCTGGAGGAGTTGGACTGCCTGTGCAACCTTTATAGGGTCCAGGTATCGCCTTGTGCTACCAGTAGTGACACTGACCCTAGCCAAATGCAAAACTAGTGAAAAACAGTCAGAAAAGATGAATAGGGGAAAAAAAATGTCAGGCACCTCCACCTGGAAAAAAATTTTTAATCGGGACTGCGACATTATGGCGGACATATCGGACACTTGACACTTTTGGGACCATTGACAATTATACAGCGATCAGTGCTATAAAAATGGACAGATTACTGTGTAAATGTCACTGGCAGGGGAGGGGTTAACACTATAGGGCGATCAAGGGGTTAACTGTGGGGACTGACTACAGGAGATGGCAGATCTTGGTTCCTAGCTCATAGGAACTTGTGATCTTTCTCCTCATAGAACTGGGATGTGTGCATTTCCCTGCTCTGCCTCTCGTGCACGCGCGTGGCCAGCGATCATAAACACAGAATCCTAAAGTATGATTGGAGCCTAAAACTAGTCTTAAAAATGTTCCCTCCCCCACCTGTTAAAAAAAGTGTGTGTGTGTGTGTACACTTTTACAATGACCCCTGTGTCGGCGAGCAGTGCGGGAAGGAGCACTCGGCAATGGTTGGGAGTTCCAGGAGCTGTGATATCACTCATAGGGCCTCATGTTCCAGCAGCTCTAGTCTTTCCTTTTCCCTGCAGCTGCTACTGACTGACACGGGGGAGGCCGAGCTGTGGCTCGCATGACCAGACTAAATGTAGCCAAGTATAATGTGGCCACATTCAGTGTGGTTGACTACTAACCCATGGACCTTAAACTTTGCAGTACTTGCAGCTGTAGTCACAAACGCCAAGTTGCTTGGAGGTGGTCTTTTAGCCTTTACTTTCTGATGTTCTTGGATAACTGTCCTTTGTTTTCTCTGATGTGCAGTGTGGTGCACACGATGATGCCAAACAGCTGAGTGACTGCTTTTCTCCATTTTAAAGCGGAAGTAAACTCATCGATTTAACAGTTTCAAAAAGCAGCGGGAATGCCAACTGCCACATTGGTTGTGCTCTCAACCAAACTTTCAAACCATCCAATGGCTGGTGTCATAACTGATCACATGTGCAGCATCATGGCAGTTGAAGATTAACCTCTTCCCGCCCCGTCAATAGCAGATTGACGTCCGGGAAGTGGTTCTGTTATCCACACTGGACGTCATATGACGTCCTGCGGGATAACAGCCGCCACGCGCCCGAGGGGGCGCGCATCGCGGCGATCGGTGGGTCAGTCTGACCCACCGCTACACTGATCTCGGTAAAAAGCCTCCGTCGGAGGCTTTTTACCATGTGATTAGCCGTGTCGAATCACGGCTGATCAGGAAGTAAACAGGAAGAGCCGTTGATCGGCTCTTCCTCACTCGCGTCTGACAGACGTGAGTAGAGCCGATCGGCGGCTCTCCTGACGGGGGGGTTCGCGCTGATTGTTTATCAGCGCAGCCCCCCCTCGGATACCCACACTAGACCACCAGGGAAGCCCCCCAGGACCACCAGGGAAGCCCAATCATGTGGATGGCCATCCACATGTAGTAAAAATAAATAAAATAAAAACATTAATAAAATGCCAATCAGTGCCCACAAATGGGCACTGACTGGCACTTTCACAATGTGTGGTGGCTGGCATTGCTGGGCACCAATGCCACCTACTAGTGTCCATCAGTGCCACCTATCAGTGCCCGTCCATGCCACCTATCAGTGCCCATCAGTGCCGCATACCAGTGGCACCTCTTCAGTGGCACCTCTTCAGTGGCACCTCTTCAGTGGCACCTCTTCAGTGGCACCTCTTCAGTGGCACCTCTTCAGTGGCACCTCATTGGTGCCCATCAGTGTCGCCTTATCAGTGCCCTTCAGTGCCGCCTTATCAGTGCCTGTCATTGAAGTAGAAAAGGTACTTATTTACAAAAAAAATTAACAGAAACAAAGAAAAACTTAGTTTTTTTTAAAAAATTCGCTCTTTTTTTTTTATTTGTTGTGCAAAAAATAAAAATCGAAGAGGCGATCAAATACCACCGAAAGAAAGCTCTATTTGTGGGAACAAAATGATAAAAAATTTGTTTGGGTACAGTGTAGCATGACCGTGCAATTGTCATTCAAATTGCGACAGCGCTGAAAGCTCAAAATTGGCTTGGGCAGGAAGCTGTATAAGTGCATGGTATTGAAGTGGTTAAACAGAGGCCAAGATGGCAGCTTCCTTGCCTGAAAATGGTAGGAGGGTTTACTTCCACTTTAAATAGGCCTGCTGACTACCGTATACAGGTCCTTCTCAAAAAATTAGCATATTGTGATAAAGTTCATTATTTTCTGTAATGTACTGATAAACATTAGACTTTCATATATTTTAGATTCATTACACACAACTGAAGTAGTTCAAGCCTTTTCTTTTAATATTGATGATTTTGGCATACAGCTCATGAAAACCCAAAAATCCTATCTCAAATTAGCATATTTCATCCGACCAATAAAAGAAAAGTGTTTTTAATACAAAAAAAGTCAACCTTCAAATAATTATGTTCAGTTATGCACTCAATACTTGGTCGGGAATCCTTTTGCAGAAATGACTGCTTCAATGCGGCGTGGCATGGAGGCAACTAGCCTGTGGCACTGCTGAGGTGTTATGGAGGCCCAGGATGCTTCGATAGCGGCCTTAAGCTCCATCCAGAGTGTTGGGTCTTGCGTCTCTCAACTTTCTCTTCCCAATATCCCACAGATTCTTTATGGGGTTCAGGTCAGGAGAGTTGGCAGGCCAATTGAGCACAGTAATAGCATGGTCAGTAAACCATTTACCAGTGGTTTTGGCACTGTGAGCAGGTGCCAGGTCGTGCTGAAAAATGAAATCTTCATCTCCATAAAGCTTTTCAGCAGATGGAAGCATGAAGTGCTCCAAAATCTCCTGATAGCTAGCTGCATTGACCCTGCCCTTGATAAAACACAGTGGACCAACACCAGCAGCTGACATGGCACCCCAGACCATCACTGACTGTGGGTACTTGACACTGGACTTCAGGCATTTTGGCATTTCCCTCTCCCCAGTCTTCCTCCAGACTCTGGCACCTTGATTTCCGAATGACATGCAAAATTTGCTTTCATCCGAAAAAAGTACTTTGGACCACTGAGCAACAGTCCAGTGCTGCTTCTCTGTAGCCCAGGTCAGGCGCTTCTGCCGCTGTTTCTGGTTCAAAAGTGGCTTGACCTGGGGAATGCGGCACCTGTAGCCCATTTCCTGCACACGCCTGTTCACGGTGGCTCTGGATGTTTCTACTCCAGACTCAGTCCACTGCTTCCGCAGGTCCTCCAAGGTCTGGAATCGGTCCTTCTCCACAATCTTCTTCAGGGTCCGGTCACCTCTTCTCGTTGTGCAGCGTTTTCTGCCACACTTTTTCCTTCCCACAGACTTCCCACTGAGGTGCCTTGATACAGCACTCTGGGAACAGCCTATTCGTTCAGAAATTTCTTTCTGTGTCTTACCCTCTTGCTTGAGGGTGTCAATGATGGCCTTCTGGACAGCAGTCAGGTCGGCAGTCTTACCCATGATTGCGGTTTTGAGTAATGAACCAGTCTGGGAGTTTTTAAAAGCCTCAGGAATCTTTTGCAGGTGTTTAGAGTTAATTAGTTGATTCAGATGATTAGGTTAATAGCTCGTTTAGAGAACCTTTTCATGATATGCTAATTTTTTGAGATAGGATTTTTGGGTTTTCATGAGCTGTATGCCAAAATCATCAATATTAAAACAAGAAAAGACTTGAACTACTTCAGTTGTGTGTAATGAATCTAAAATATATGAAAGTCTAATGTTTATCAGTACATTACAGAAAATAATGAACTTTATCACAATATGCTAATTTTTTGAGAAGGACCTGTATACTCGAGTATAAGCAGAGTTTTTCAGAACATATATTTTTTTTGTGCTGAAAATGCCCCCCTCGGCTTATACTCGAATCACCTTTTTTGCGCCTGATCTCCCTGACTTTGGGGACCTGATACTGGCCGGCCGTATGTCCCCCTGGACCCCAAACTTGCCACACATGTAGCCTCACTCTTCCTCTACAAGTGTGCAAAGTTTGTTAGCTGGGGAGCACCGATTTTTCAAAGCCGGGCACCCCTTCCATAGACTCCCATGTTAAACGTCAGTCTAGACATGGGCACAGTGAGTAATGCACATGAACACAGTGAGGCATGCAGATGGACACCCTAGGCTTATACTCAAGTCAACAAGTTTTCCCAGTTTTTTGTGGTAAAATTAGATGCCTCGGCTTTTATTCGGGTCAGCTTATACTCGAGTATATACAGTAATTACATGATTGAAGCCCTGTGTCACTAATTAGAGAACAAATTTTAGCTTGAACTATATCACTGTGATCTATTTATTAAAACATATTCTCACTTTTCTTTGCTTTACATGCCAAATTTTGAAAAAAATGCACATTCTTTGCAGGTAAATGTGCAATTATTTTTTTTCTAAAGACCCCAGCAGAGCATTGCAACTGTAATGAGCAGATTGAGGGTGCAATGCTGGGCTCCTGTAGACTCTCTCAGGATAGTGATTTGTCTGTGCCTCCGATATGAGCAGGCAGTTGAGAGCAGGAAGAACAATAAACGAGTAAAGTGATCAATTCATAGAACACTACAAGTCGTCGGCTGTGGTGTATGACTGTACCTGAAGTCTTAATTCCCGGAATCTGAATGATGCAGCTGGGGGGCTATTCGGAGGGGGAGTGGGTGCATGCTTGACATGTTGCACCCTAAATACGGTTGTAACCTGTTAAGAAATGTGAACTTGGCCTTTTTTCATGCAGAAAATCGCTATTTCATTTGGCAATGAAGGTACCAACAAATTTGGTATGTCTGTACTGTATCTGTGTTTTTTTTTTTTTTTTTTCCAGCTTTATGTAATTGCTTCCTTCAGCTTTGTTTTATTGTAAATGTCTTATGGATGATGGCCATAGGGTATCCTAAATGACATATATTGTTTCCTTGTAGAAGGAAAGATACATTGTTGTGAGTAAAGTTGATGAAGAGGAACGAAGGAAGAAAGAGCAGGAAAAGCAAGCAAAAGAGCAGGTATGTCTGTTGCCCTGTGATGTTTTCTGGGGGGATTTTGATAGTCACAGCCTAATTCGATCCTTTCTTTTAACCTAAAGTTCTTAATGTGTTTTTCTGTTGCAGGAAGAGCTTAATGATGCTGTAGGGTTTTCAAGAATTATTCATGCCATTTCAACCTCTGTAAGTAATTTAAATGTGTGAATTTGCTGACTGTTCTTTAGTCTTTATGCATTTCCCTACTCCTAGCCTTCAACTATTGGGGACAAATGGAATAAATTTGCATGCAAAAATACACTTGCGTATGCGCATGCTGCTGGAGATTTCCATTCAATCATTGGCTATCTGGCAGGGTTCTACTCAGCTTGACTTTGGCATCTACACCCCATAGCACTGGATGTTGCGAGGCTATCCTCAATGTAATATTTGGATTCTGAGTTCCATGTGGAGAGCCTTCCAGAGTGTGTTCTGGAAAAAGTTTGCTGTGGAGTGCTTTCCAGGTCCAGAGCTGCAGGCAATGCTTCTGTGCTTGACTGGTTTCTGAAGACCTACTTGGTAAATAGGACTTGACATCAGGATTGCTGCCGGATTTGCATGTTTCTTTGCTCCCTTATTACTCAGTTTCTGCCAGCTCTGCTGTGGCATGGATTAAAATTATAGGACTGATTGTGGGTGTAAAGCGCTGGATGGGATGTCCAGCATGTGCTCTGCACTTTCCTGCCATAAACCATTGACACAGCACCTCCGTGCTTTGCACATGCGGGGGGCTAAGCTGTTTTTTTTCTTTGTGGACAATTTATTGGGGCAATAGCTGGTGTTCTGCTGTTGGCGCTTCAATCATCACGGCACTAGGGATGAGTCAACCACACCCTGGTTTGGTTCACGGCAGAACATGCAAACTGTCAAAAAGTTTGTGCAAACACCGTTAAAATCTATGGGATTCGAACGTGAAAAAATCAAAAGTGCTAATTTTAAAGGCTAATATGCAAGTTATTATCATAAAAAGTGTTTGGGGACCCGGGTCCTGCCCCAGGTGACATGTATCGATGCAAAAAAAGTTTAAAAACGTCCGTTTTTTCGGGAACAGTGATTTTAATAATGCTTAAAGTGAAACAATAAAAGTGAAATATTCCTTTAAATATCGTGCCTTGGGGGGTGACTATAATATGCCTGTAAGGTGGCGCATTTTCCTGTTTAGTACAGTCCCTGCAGCAAAATGACATTTCTAAAGGAGCAAAATAATTTAAAACTGCTTGCGGCTGTAATGTA
Source organism: Rana muscosa (assembly GCA_029206835.1). Taxonomy (NCBI): domain Eukaryota; kingdom Metazoa; phylum Chordata; class Amphibia; order Anura; family Ranidae; genus Rana; species Rana muscosa. The sequence goes on from CM055127.1 coordinate 51,251,546, forward strand.
TTGTCTGGTCCCGGCAATGTAGATGAAAATCATTGAGGAAAAAAGGCGTAGGGGCCCCCAGGACCTATATACTCTGAAGAGCAGTATACAGGCGGTCCCCGGGTTACAAACAAGAATAGGGACTGTAGGTTTGTTAAGTTTGAATCTGTAATTTGGAACATTTTTTTAAATTGTAGCTCCAGCCAAAAAAAAATATTTTTAAGCTTTTTGGATAAATAACATAGGGCATCACCCCTGTAACATTTGCTTTGCTGTCTGTGAATCTTCAGAAGATTTCACCTTACTTTCTGTCACAATGACAATTTGATTTTGAAAATTTTGGGTTATTACGGAAACAATGATTGGTGATAAAGCATCAGTGGAGATGCCTTTTTCCCATATTAACTCTTACAGGAGAGAATTTCCCTTCCTAGGGGTGGATTTCCTCACTTCCTGTTGTCTCCCTCCATTTGTAAGTCGGATGTTTGAAAGTAGGGAACCGCCTGTATATACTATACGGCCTGCCCTATATACTCTGCAGAAAATTGTACCTTAGGTGTAGGTGGTACCAGAACACTGCAAGTCCTCAGTTTCTCTTGGTGGGTGCTGGAACGGGCCCTGCTATGAAATATTGTATCAAGAATTTGTAATTGCATGCCCCTGTTAAAGGAAGAAAAATGTGTTCATAGGCGGTGGTGGTGGTGCCACAACACTGTAAGCCCTCACAGTTACTCAGTTGTTAAGCGTAAGAATGAGCCCTGCTGTGAAATATTAGAGCAAAAATTGTAATTGCACGCCCCTGTTAAACAGGGGCAGAAAAATTGGGCCTTAGGCAGTGGTGCCCTGAGCCAAAAATATTCTTAGAAGCTATCGTCATGAAGATTAAGGAGGAATAGGATAGTCACTTGGCATAGGCAGCCTTCAAGGGATCCCACATCCATAGAAAAATCAATAGGTTACATCGGCATCAGGTGCTTGGTAGCTGGTGATCCAAGACTAATTCATTTTTATGAATGTGAGCCGTTCAACAGTCTGTGAACAGGCGCACTCTGTGATGGTTTACAAAGCCTCCAGCAGCACTGAAGGTGCGTTCAGAAAGAACGCTGGATGCAGGACAGGCCACTAGCTCAATTGCATATTGTGCATGCTCTGGCCAGTGGTCCATACTCAAGACCCAGTAACCCAGTGGATGTTCTGTTGGAAAGGTCTCCAAGTCTGTTCTTGCCCCTAGATATTCCTGCACCATGTAATTCAGACGCTGCCGTTGGTTGCTGGAACCGATCAGACCTTGGCGCTGAGGACTGAAGAATTGTCTGAGGGCATCGGTCAGCCGGCCACCTTCTGCACCGCTCTCTGTGACTGAAGCCTCAGCAACACGTTGTTCAGCACCAGGAAATTGTAACCTCCCAGGCTCTGGAAACACATTGCACAAACCTTTCTGCAAGGCCTCCCGAAGATGTTTCATCCTCTGCGAAGGCTGGATAAATTCTGCAACCCTCCCCTTGTAACGTGGATCAAGAAGGGTTGCCAGCCAGTAATGATCCCTTTCTTTGATGCCACGAATCCTAGGGTCCTTTCGCAGGCTTTGCAGGATCAGGGAGGCCATGCAGCGTAAGTTTGCAGAGGCATTCGATCCTGAGCCCTCTGGGTCACTAAGGATCACATGATCCGCAACCACCTCCTCCCAGCCACGTACAACTCTTGGGTTTCTGGGGACTGAAAACAATCCCTTGAAGACTGCTGATGCTGAGTGTTATGCTCCACCTTCATGCTGACACAATCCTCCTCCTGCTCCTCTTCTTCTTCCTATGTGATCGGCAGGCCTGCAGGAGTACTATCTGGATAAAGGGGGCCTTGAGAGGTAATGAAGTCCTCCTCTTCCAGTGCTTTGTCCATTATTCACACATGATTTTTCATTTGAATTTTATTGATTTATCCATGTTTATCTTGTTCTATGGCATATTGTATTATATCCATTGACCCATTACAAGGTGGATTATATTATGTTATATAGCACATTTATAGACATTCATACATGGACATTTCTTTACACTTTATACACACACATATATCTCCTTCATGATCACTTACTAATTATTTATTCACATTTATCATTCTTCACATTTCCCTATGTAATTGTCACACAGTCTGTTTGGCAGTAGCATGCATTGTGCACATTTTGTGCATTTAAATTTTATCATTTATTATTCATTAATCCATCATTATGTTTTTTTTTGGCGTACTTGTAAATCACTTATTATTTCAATTCACACGAATATCACATAATAATTATTTCACATGCACGAATATATTCACTTCTATGGCTTGCCATCTCCAAAAAACATTTTCACTTCATTTATTTTTCCATTTAAAAAGATTTTTTCGTTCATTTTTTTAACTTAATTGACATTCATACCCATCACTGTCATATTCATTCTCTTCAAATAATATATACACACACTTTGGGTCTATGTTTAAGCATTAAGTGTTCAGTTTTATAATTTATACACATTTTGTATTCTTGTGAATGGTCTTCAAAAGAGTGCTATTCCCTTCCCCCCTCTCCCTTTTTTGGGAGTGATGGAATCAAACATAAGGTTATCCCAGTCAGCTGTGTTCTTTCAGTACTGATTGGTGTAAAGTTACTTCATTTTTCATTTATACCTCTATTGATTCCCACACACCCTAGCTATGAGTAAGCGTCAATTCGTGACGTGAAATGCGTTAGCCACCCTTCTCTGCATGTATACTATCTGCATTTGTTTTGGATTTGTGGATTTATTTTGAATTTGGATTTTTTACTTGAAATTTTGGAATAAATAACTGTCTATACAGAGTGCGGCAGTCCAGGGTTTCTTTTTCTCCCTTTGTCCATTATTCGCAGAAGCGTGTGCTCCAACAGGAAGACAAGAGCGACAGTTTCACTGATGCATGCACTGTCACTGCTCACCATCCTTGTGGCCTCCTTAAATGGTGACATGACAGTGTATGCATCCTTGATCAGTAGCCACTGGTGTGGTGAAAAAAAGCCAAGCTCCCCTGACCCTGTACTGGTGCCATACTCGCACAGGTACTCATTGGTGGCCCTCTGCTGTGTGTGCAGCCGCTGCAGCTTTGCCAAAGTTGAGTTTCACCTGGTGGGCATGTCACAAACGAGGCGGTTCTTGGGCAGGTTGCATTCCCTTTTGAAGGTCAGCCAGCCGAGCACTGACATTATATGACCGGCGGAAATGACCACAGACTTTCCTGGCTTGCCTCCCAGGAGATCCTGTAAGCACGGCTACCTGTTCAAGAACCGCTGCACTACCAAATTCACTACCAAATTCAGGACGTGAGCCAAACGGGGAACATGGGTCAAGAGTCCCTGTCATAGGGTGGAGAGGAGGTTGATGCAATTGTCGCATACAACCATTCCTGGCTGAAGCTGGCATGGCGTCAACCACCTATTGAGTCTGCCCCTGCAGAGCTGACAGAATCTCTACCCCAGTGTGGCTCCTGTCCCTTAAGCAGACCAACTCGAGCACTGCATGGCATCTTTTTTGCCTGAGTGCTTGCGTAGCCCCTTGAACGCCTACGGAGCACCGCTGGTTCAGAGGACAAATCTGCAGAGGAAGAGGCCATAGAGGAAGAGGAGGGAGGGGGTGGAGGAGAGAGCTGTGGCAGAATCGCCACTAGCATTTTGGAGGCATGGTGGCGGAACGAGCTCCAACAATACTGCACCCTGTTCTGCATCCTTCCCAGCTGCCAGCAGAGTTACCCAGTGCGCCGTGAAAGAAAGGTAACGTCCCTGTCCATGCCTGCTGGACCATGAGTCCGTGGTAATATGCACCTTACTGCTGACCGCCCTGTCCAACGAGGCCATGACATTGCCTTCCACATGCTGGTAGAGAGCCAGAATGGCCTTCCGTGAAAAGAAATGGCGTTTGGGAGCTTGCCACTGAGGTACCGCACATTCCCCAAATTCATGAAAGGGGGCAATCTACCAGCTGAAAAGGCAGCAGTTGCAGTGCTAGCAATTTGGCCAAGCTAGCATTCAGACGCTGAGCATGTGGATGGCTGGGACTGAATTTCTTTTGACAGTTTAGCAACTGGGGTAGGGAAATTTGCCTGCTAAAATGGGATGTTGGTGTACTGCTAGCAGATTGGCTACAAGTACTTGGGACACCTATTTCTATACCTTCATTCCTCTCAGTGCAGGTTTCTGAGATGACTGGAGGTATAGTGGGGTTGGAGATTCCCGCTGATGAGGAGCAAGGAGATGTCCACCTTGTTCTTTGATGTGGGTCTTTTAAGTGGTGTTGCCAACGGACTGCTTTTGGAAGGCATCCTGTGTCTAGTCAAGCATGTGGTGCCTAAGCGGCTGCGGTTTTGGCTACGCTTGATATGCTTCAGACATAAATTGCAAACAGCAATGGTGCGATCTGCTGCACAGGTGTCAAAGGCCCACACCAAAGAACTTTTCAAAATATGCGTGGAGTCAGCAGCGCCCTGCGGTGTGATTCAATAGGGTGGCTGCCCTTAAGCTGCCCCCTGAAGGGCATCCTGCCTCGATGTGCCTCCTCGTCAAGGCACCCAAATGGTCAGTGACCTAATCATCCCCTCCCTCCTTGTCACTGGAGCAAACTTGGCAGTATGCTGCAGCTGGGGGAACATGACTGCCAGTTTCTTGTCCTTCTTGGGCACCTCCTCTCTAGGCTCACGTTTGCTTCCTTCCTCAACCTGGGTACCATCATCAGAGCCTTCAAATCGCTGCGCATCCTCCTGCAGCATGTACCCAACACTGTGGTCGAACAGTTTGGGGGACTCCTCCTGTGCATGATTGTGGGGCTAGGGAAGGAGTTACTGTTGACATGGACCCGATGGAATAGGCTGCTTTGGCAGCTGCATTGGCAGGCAGACTACTCTGAGCCTGGGTGACGGAGGATCAGAAGGTTGAGCACAGCTTTGTTATCCATTCCACCAACTCTTCTGCATGTTGTGGCTCAATAACACGGGCAGCTGCAGAAAAAAGACAAGCGTGCCTCACGTGCAGAGGATGCAGTGTGTCCACAACCAGCACTGTTGACTGTAGACAGAGCCTGCTTGCCCTCTTTTAGTGGCCTGTGAGCGTCTGCCTCTCCTTGGTGGCCTTTTGGACATGCTGTAAATTTTGTTTAGCAAAACCACACCACACTGTATTGTGTACTGTGTACACCACCAGAAAAGTAGTAGCAACTGCACTAGGGGTGCACTGTGCACACCGCCTGAAGTATATTAGAAAAATTACACCAGGAATGGCCTGCAGTTAGATATAGGCTACCCTGGATGCTGTATGTATACATACATACACTCTCTCTTAGCTGAGGGCGCTGGGATTGGCCAAAGCATGCAGATCATGGTGCATGCTTTGGCCAATCATCATACAGCAATGCACGGTGATCTCGCCAATATGCAGAATCGGTGGGAGCCTTGAGTGTCACTTGCCATGTCGCCTGCCAACAGATGCAGCTTGTAACTTTCCACGTCGCCTGCCACCAAAAGGTGGAATGCCACAACCCCTGCCAGTGCCACCAGATGAGCAATGCCAATGCATTGGTGGCCCTGGTTCAGTGGTCATTCTTCAGTGAGGGAAGGAGATGGCGGGCGGTGAGAGATGTCATCACTCTGCTCCCCGCCACACCTTTGACATTCTGCATGCTGTGAGGGCGTAAGAGCGGTGTGCTAGGTGGGGGTAGAGCGCTGCTCCCAGCCCGCTTCTCTCATCCGCCCGCCTGCCTCTGATCCACCGGGCTCTCACCCACCTGCCACTGCCTGGCTGCAGAGACGCTACAGCTCGGTAGTGGGCTGCAGCCTGGGGGTATGCAGCATCTGGCTTGCTTACATGAAGGATGTGACCAAGCATGTATTTAGTGCTAGACTCTCCACACCCCCTTTTTCTTTTAAGTACTTTGCAACAGGAGGAGAGCAAAAAAAAACTCTTACAATTTTTTTTTTTTTTTTAGCAAACAAAACACTCCCATGATTTACTTCTTAAATCGGTGGTGGCCAACCGGCTGCATGGGTGGTGGCTGTAAATGTGGCTCAACACAAATTCGTAAACTTTAAGGGGGTTGTAAAGGGTTTTTTTTTTTTTTTTTTTTTTTCTAAATAGGTTTCTTTAAGCTAGTGTATTGTTGGTTCACTTAACTTTTCCTTCGATTTTCCTTCTAAATGTTTTTTTTCTTTGTCTGAATTTCTCACTTTCTGTTCCACCTCGGTAAGCTTGCCCCCATCATCCAAGCCGTTCTGGCTGGGGGTTAGTCAGCGTGCTCGCCCCCACCCTTGGGACTACATCCCTGCGGGGAGACGCTGTGAACACATTTTAGAACGCCTTTTGTGAATCCGTGTTCTACATTTGTGCCAGTCCACTACCTCAGGAGATATGGCCAGGTCCCTCTCCCAGACCAACTGATAATTCAATCTGACCCCATAGGGATGGATAATGGTTTATATAGCATGGAGTTGCCCCCCCCCCCCCCCATCAAAGAGACCGTCTGCATTCATCTATTTTCAAGCCTGGTGCATACTGCTAGGTCTGTGCGATTTTAAGAAAATTATAGATTTGCTGTAGATGTATATTTTCCGAGTGGGTCATCTCCAGACTGTTTAACGAAGTGTGATAGCTGACATAACCCTCTATGGTCTGTATAGTCGCCAATGTGGTAAATACCCTTGTTTAACCACCAGTCAAAGCCTACAGCCTGCAATTCTGGTGGAAACAAGGGTTTGCCAAAGGAGCCGCTGGTGTGTGGCAAACAAACGCCATCTCCTACAACCCGTATCCCATAGACTAATAGAGTGGGAATGCGTAGGACATATTATAGCTTTACAATATCGCAAGGGAGTCCAAAGCACCAGGTCCATTGGAAGCGGGGGAACAAGCTTGGGCCTTTAAGGACACCCAGTCTGGCCTATGTTTTCTATGCAGTTGATACAGTTGAGTGAGTTGTGGCGCTATATCATAATTCCTAAAGTCTGGCATTCCCAAACCTCCTATTTTCTTAGAAGCGTACATTGTGGGTCGTGCTATTCTTCTGCCCTTGGTACCCCAGATATACCATAAGATTTTTGATTGAAATTGCAGCCTTGTTAATGGGGACCTGGATGGGCAAAGCTCTGAAATGGTGCCATATCCTGGGTAGGACTGTGTTCTTTACTGAGCATATTCTCCCCATCCAAGACTAGCTTGCATCAAACCATGCCTTCACATCCTCAAAGTTTAGTGAATAATGGTGGGTAGTTTGTTTTTATAGAGTGAAACATTAGGCGTTTGGGTGTTCTCCTGGATTTATTCCAGGCATCTTTGCTGCCAAAGGAAGGGTTATAGACTCTGCAGAATCCACTCTGGCAGGCTAACATTTGTGGCCTCCGATTTTATCTGGGTTTACGAACGAACATGAGATTTTCCCTAAGTGATCCAAAAGGGAGAGCAAATGCAGCAGAGTGGTATGTGGTGAGGTGATGAATAACATTCATCTGCGCACTTGTGGCTCCTACCACCACTCTCTGTACTCTGAATCCTGGGCATGCTGGCGGATGGCTATTTCTACTCTTTCAATTGCTACAACGAACAGGAGGCGGGATAGAGGGCATCCCTGATGAGTGCCAGAAAAGATGGGGAATGGGTCTGATTTGTGACTGCAATACTATATGGGCTGTAGGCGAGCTATATAGGGAGTGTAACAAAGCTATACATTTAGGATCAAACCCCCACCTCTCCAGGATCCAGAAAAGAAAGAGGTAATCCAAAGCTTTGCAAATGTCAATAGACAATAGCATCCCAGTCCTAGCTTGTTTAAGCCCTGTACATTGTAAGTTAAAAGGCTAATAAGTTTTTATGCAGATGGGTTAGCCATGGTGTGTGAGGTGTGGATCTTTTACTGCTTCAGCAAAGGCATTGCCCCCTAGCAGGATCTCCCAGGCATTGAATCTTCAGGACTCCAGAACAGACCATGTAGAGTAGAAAAAAGATAGAGGAAAAGGGGTAGACTAGTTGCCCACAAATGGGCGAACCTCTGAGAATAATACCATTAAAAGGAATATTTAAAGCAAACCATTGCATCGAACTGTGAAATGTACATTGTCCAAGACAAGCTACTTGTCTAATGAGCAAACCAGGTCCCTAAAAATGACCTATGGTATCCAAGGCCACCCCCTCAAATACACAGGGGAAAGTGGTGTTGGAGTTAGACGCAGGAATCGCCGGGACGACCTGGGCCTGCCATCAACTATAACATATAATCTTAAAATGAAGGTTCAGTGTTGACAACAAACCATATAAAAGCTATCGCATAAAAGGATAGCTTTAATCCAATGTAATTTATTAAAGTCTCACATTAAACAAACTAGAGAGCCCTCTAGTGGTGAGATCAAAAAATGGCTTTATCCTATAGCAGACTTTCAAGTTAGCCAAGTGATCCGTCTCCTTAATGAGGGCTCCCCTTTCAAAAATGGAGCTTTAGCACCCTCCTGTGTTGGTCCTGGCGAAGCATCTATGTGAAGCAACAGTTTTAAATAAATGCGTCCAAAAAAAGAAACGCTGAAACCTACCTAATCCAGGAAAAATTGCTTCTAGGGAAACTATTGTAATCGAGGGACCCTGAGCAGTGGTGGTGGTAAAGTCCAAAATTTAAAGGAGTAATTGGAACATCCCAGGGGAACCATCATGGTGGTTTTGATTTGCCTTTTTGGCAGCGACGTCCGGTTGGTTCATTCCACAATGGGGATACTGGACGTTCTTTTTCCACGACCCTGGCCTGATGTAGAGGTAGCTTGAGAGTTCGGTGATGCTGGAAGCTTTGTTGAGATGAAGCCCAAGCGTTTAATGAGTGGTTTTCCATCTGAGAATTTTGAAAACGAGTAAGACTTGCCTTTTGTAGTGGAATTTTAAGGTGAAAGTGAAATGACAGTATTTGACTCCCTTTTGCTGTTAAGGCTGGCGCCAGGGCTGGAAGGACCAAGTTTTTTTTGCACTGTAACTTGGAAGATATCTGCAAAATTTGTACCTCCTTTGCCCAGTAGCTGGATTGAAGATGACTCGCAGGCTTTTTACATAACGCTCTTTTACAGCATAACAAAAAAAGATTTGGGTTTTACAATGTCTAGGGCCCCAAGCTTGTATCCTATCCCAGGCCCTATCGGGCAATATACCCGCTGGGGAGAGTCAGCTTCCCATCTATTGAGAGGGGCCCAATTCCTCTGATCGCGCGGGCTTAGCCTCTAACTGCCCAAGTGAACAATGGTCTGCTGAGGGTGAACAATAGAGTTAACCGTAACTGTAAGGTACAATTAAAGACCCAATAGTGAGTAGTTAAAAAAGAAAAGTAAGGAGAAAAGAAATGGGGGGGGGGGGGGGGAGGAAACACAGCTCCACGCCCAGAAATCAATCAAGTTATAATGGATCTAGGTAGCTAGCGTCCCTGGGTCATTTGTGAGATATCCAACCCACGGGTCCCATACTTTGTTAAAGAGCTTCATCTTATCCTGCACCAATGCTGTCAACCTTTCATTTAGCATAAGCCACGACAATTTGCCTTTTTTAAGATGTTCAAACGGTAGAGCAGCGGACCTCCAATTCCTGGCTATGGTTATTTTTGCTGATATAAATATGAAGGCAAGAAGCCACCTTTGGGACTTGGAGGCTTCCACTATCCCTCCCCCCAGAAGTGCTTGTTTAGCTGATTTCTTCAAGTTTATCTGGGTAAGGGTATATATGAAATTATAGACCCTAATCCAATATCTCCTGACCCTAGGGCACGTCCACCATATGTGATAAGTGGATCCGATTTGACCACAACCTCTGAAACACAGAGGTAGCTTCTGGTACAAAGGTGGCCAATCTGGCCGGTACCATATACCACCTCAATAAAACCTTCTAGTTCGCCTCTATTATTGAGGTATTGATGAGCGATCGAGACGCCGTCTCTGATATCTTATGCCATTCCTCTGGTCAAGGGTCTCCTGTAAATCCTTTTCCCATTGGATCATGTAGTTCAGTTTCGTCGATACATTTATCGATATCGGATATATGGCAGTTATGAGGCCCTTAAGTTTTTTAAGTTTATCATAGTGACAACATAAATATTCTATGGGGGTGAAAGTAGCTAAATCACCCTTTCGGGCTAGAGTTTGTACAAAATGGGTTATCTGAGTTATAGGTATACATCCAGCTTATTTTTAATGGGGTTTTAGTCCCCAAATATTTGAACGCCTGCTTAAAATCAGTGTTTTTTTTTTATTTTTTTGCTAGCTTTCTCCAGACCCTACTCTAGCGTTGCAGAAAATCTTGCAAGAATTATAGGATCCCCAAAGTATGCTTGCTACTGGGCAATAGGCTGAGCACTTGCAATTCCAGGGAAAGCCTGCAGTCTATTCTGGCTGATGAATATATCTCCTATGGCCCTGTCTATTGATGATCCTAAGGAGAAGGGACTCTCCGCCTGACAGGACGCCATCCTAGGGAGTGGAGAGAGCAGTTGGGGTGGCCTGCGGAGTGATCAGAGTTCTGATTGGCCTCTGTAGTGCCAGCTTGAGAGGATGCCTTTGCTATATTCCCACCCAGCCCAGGGAAAATTGGTCTCAGGAGGTTGCAGCGGAGCTATTTTTGGCTTGCCTTTGGCCATGAACCAGTGGCCTCATGTCTGGGGGTGAGTCCTGGGTGTTTTGCCGTGTTCTGGGTCCCACGGCTCGGCCGGATTGAGTCGTCCCGTAGCGGAGCGCAATCGGGCTACATCTGCCATGATCAACCTTGTGCATGCACCTTAAAACCTAGAGAAAGTTCAAAAATAGCCATTTTTTTTTTAATGTATATAATTAAAATGTTAAATGTTTGTGCATACAGGCAACTATAGGGTTTTTGCACGACAGGTCGATGCAGAGAAGTGCGTTTTATAGTAGCTTGTGTATTTGTTCAAATGTAGAATTTTCATGACTAGCTGGCATTAACCGTTTAACCACTTAACGGCCGCTCACTGTATATATACGTGCCTGCCTTCGTATAGTGGGGGGGGGGTCCCCCATCGGACCCCCCTTCTATACAGTGAGGGGTCGGCATCGTTCCGGGAGCGATCCGTGATGAGGGGACGGCCATTCGTTTCCGGCCACCCCCTCGCGATCGCTGCCGGCGAGTGAAAAGCTTCCTCTGCCTGTGTAATGTTTACACAGGCAGGAGGAAGTGATGTCATCTCTCATGCGGCGCTCACATATACCGAGCACCGCATGAGAGAAGACAGGTTAGTGCACTAAACAGCACACTGACACCACACAAATAGGCACACGATCACCCCCCAGCCCCCAGTCAGTGTCACTGATTGCAGTGACCATTTTATTTACTGATCACTGCAATCAGTGAAATTTGTGACTGTAAAAGTGTCAGGGTAGAGTGTTTTAGGTCCAGTGTAGCCCCCTAACCCCCCCTCCCCTGATAAAGGTTTAACCCCTTGATCGCCCCCCAGGTAACCCTTTCACCCCCTTTTGCCAGTGTCACTAAGCGATCGTTTTTCTGATCGCTGTATTAGTTATGCTGGTGCCGATAGGTAGTCAGTTTTTTTTTTTTTTTTAGGTTCGCCGCAGGTTTTTATAGCGTCGGGTACCCCCATATATTATCTAATAAAGGTTTTAACCCCCTAATTGCCCCTAGTTAACCCTTTCCCCAATGATCACCATATAAGTGTTGCGGGTGACGCTGGTTAGTTCGTTTGCTTTTTATAGTGTCAGGGCACCCGCCGTATATAACCCAATAAAGGTTTAACCCCCTGATCGCCCGGCGGGTGTTATCAATTAGGTTTTAGCGTCAGAGAGGGTCTGCGTCGCCCCTGGCAGCGTCAGGTTAGTGCCAGTAATGCTAACACCCACGCGTGAAGCGTACACCTCCCTTAGTGGTATAGTATCTGAACAGATCAAGATCTGATCAGATCTATACTAGCGTCCCCAGCAGTTTAGGGTTCCCAGAAACGCAGTGTTAGCGGGATCAGCCCAGATACCTGCTGGCACCTGCGTTTTGCCCCTCCGTCCAGCCCAGGCCACCCAAGTGCAGTATCGATCGATCACTGTCACTTACAAAACACAACTGCAGCGTTCGCAGAGACAGGCCTGATCCCTGCGACTCCAGTGCTGTAGGAGGTGATTTCACCACCAGAGTTAAAAAAATAAAAAAGGGGCATATATGCCAAAGCATGGGGGCAGCAGGGGCGGAGGAGCGATTTTGCTCCTAATGCCGCGTACATACAGTCAAAATTCCGACGGAGGCATGCCCGTGGAAAAGTCCGACCATGTGTGTGCGGCATAACTTTTGCGGGAGGGTGCCCCCATGCTTCGGCATATATAAATGGTGCATGTATGCCCATCATTAGAAGTGGGTGAATGAAGGGAGGTATTGTAATGGTGGGCATACCCACCGATCAATCTTTAAGTTCAGCCAACAGGCTGCATGAAAAAAGATTACAATACATGTCCAGCAAGTACCAGCAAGTACCAGCAATGTACTGGTATGTTGCTGGACTTTGGTTATACCAGATTGATGCCTGCGGGTTTAGGTATCATCTTGGTATCATTCTTTTCAGCCAGCGGCCCACTTTTTTTTTTTTTTGAAAATTCTATTTATTGGTTTTTGCATATGCATATAACATACAGCAATTAGATGTGTCAATCGGACACCATCCATACACGGCCTATAAGGCCCAACACCCTATCTAACAAAGATCAACTAATTAACGTCCCCCCCCCTCCTCCCATGAGTCATGGCTCGACAAAATAAGAGGATCTATCAGTTTTTTCCTTCTGCTCCACTTAGTAACAGCCAGCGTATAAACACCGTCCGTCAATGGCTGTTGGGGAAAGGTCCCAAATCAGGTATTTTAGAGTTGATGATGACTCCTACAAAAATGGTAGAAATAAATTTCCACTGATAAAGGCTATCATGGAACAGTCATCATCCCACGGTATCACTAGAATTAAACCATGCCTGCCACACTTTATCCAACTTTTTCATACAGCCCCTGGCCTCATAAGTAGCTTTGTAATAGGGGAGCATGGATTTCACCAGGCCCTTCCAGGAGGCGATACTCGGTGCACCCGGCTTTTTCCAGGCCAGCAAAATAACCTTTCTTCCGTAGAAGAGAAGGACACTCAGCATAGTCCGCATAGCACGTGAAGGCACCACATAATCCACCAGGCCCAGCAGACAAACCTTGACAGTTGGTGGTATCGGAACTGAGAGCAGGTCAGGAAGACGGGATGTAATGTCCACCCAGAGTCTCTGTACCAGAGGGCAGTGCCAGAAAATGTGGTCCGCATCCGCTGGTGCATGAGAACATCTCCAACACTCAGCCGAGGCCGCAGGGAAAATCTTGGCCAGCCTGGCCGGGGTATAATAGCTTCTGTGCAGGAACTTGAATTGGATTAACCTGTCCCTCGCCGATACCAAGTGAGTAAATGGCTGTGTCCATAGATCCTCCCAGTCCTCCCCCTGCACCTCAGGAACCTCTTCCACCCACTTCTCTCTGCACCTGGTGAGTGCCTGTGGAGTCGTCTTAAACAATTCTTTATACGTTGCCGAGAGAGGCTTAGCCAAGTCCTCACCCGACAACATAGCCTCGAGCTGAAGGTAAGGATTCCACCCTCACCTCCCGAAACTGCACCTGAAAGGCATGTCTGATCTGCAAGAATCTGAATAAGTATGAATTGGGGAGATCATGTCTGGATTGCAATTGGGCGAAGGTCAACAACTCACCATAACACGTAATGTCCCTCAACATCTTGATACCCTTAACCGCCCAAATCATAGGATCCAGTAAGCTGTAGAACTGAGGTAAGGACGGGTTCATCCATATAGGAGTCGGTGATACCCCCTCATAGCTGGGGCACGCCAGTTTCACCACCATCCCCCATGCCTTAATCGTGACTTTCATTGTTAGTCAAGGGTAGGTCAGATCCGAGGCCCCTAAACAAGGCAAATCTAAGGCTGTCATACGACCCCAGATGGGCTGCCTCCAGTACCGTAGCTGCGTCCCGATCATCTGCCATCAACCACCTACGGGCAAAAACCATTTGTCCTGCTAGATAGTATTTTTGCCAGTCCGGCAGAGCCAAGCCCCTGCTTCCCCCCCCCCCCCCCCCCCCGCTCCTGTAACACCTTCAGACCAATTCTAGGAGACTTAGGCGACCATATAAAGTACGAGATGATAGTCTATTTTCCGAAAATAAGATTTCGGAACCCAGACAGGTGCATGTCTCAGGAAATACAGGATGACAGGGAGAAACTTCATTTTCAGCAGACTAATTCGGCCCATCAGGGACAGGGGGAGCTTTGCCCAGGCCAGTACCTTTTTGCTTCAGCAGCATTGTCAACGGTTGTAAATTGAGGGGAATGTAGTTCTGCACATTCGCAGTAACCTGAACTCCCAGGTATTTGAGGGAAGTAACCCACTGTAGTGGCAAGTCCGGGTCAGCCTGATCCCTGGCCCCCGCCGCTATAGGCAATATAGAGGATTTACCCCAGTTTACTTTTAATCCAGAGAAAGAGGCAAAGTGGTCAATGATCCCCAGAGCCGCTCTCAAGGAGTCCCCCGGATCATCAAGAAAGAGCAGCATATCGTCTGCATATAATGCCAGGGACTCATCTATGGAACCCACCCGGACGGATCGTATTTCAGTGGAGGACCTAAGTGCAACCGCCAGAGGCTCTAGGGCAAGGGCAAACAAAGGGGACAATGGACATCCCTGCCGAGTGCCCCTCCCCATCTCAAAGAAATCGGAGATGGTGGATCCCAACCTAACAGCTGCCTTCGGACGTCTGTAAAGCATGGACACCCACTTCCTAAACTGAGGGCCAAACCCCATAGTCTCCAAGACTTTGAACATATACATCCAATCCACAGAATCAAAAGCCTTTTCAAAGTCTATAGAGACTATCACTCTAGATCCAGGATCCCGGGAATGAATCTGTAAGTGGCTGAAAAGTCTCCTAAGATTAGTGTCGGTCGACTTGCCTGGCATGAAACCCGTTTGGTCTATGTTGATAATAGATGGGAGTATAGTCGCTAATCTGAGAGCCAGTATTTTGGTCCAAATTTTCAGGTCCATATTCATAAGAGCTCTATTGGCCTATACGATGCGCAGTCCGTTGGGTCTTTTCCAGGTTTCAATAACAGAACCATGTAAGCCTCTAGCATAGAGTCCGGCAGGGTATCATGTTCGTGGCAATATTCCAAAAGTAAATTAAATCTAGGGGCCAGTAGTTCAACATTAGCTTTATAGAAATCGGCAGGCAAGCCATCCGGGCCAGGGGCCTTATTCGGGGGAACGTAAAAATCGCCCGCTGGATTTCCTGGGTCGTAATTTTGTCATCTAGGGCAGTCATGTCATCCTCCGAAAGTCTCGGTATGGGCAAGTCACCCAAAAGGGAATCTAGCACTGAGAGATCATAAGATGGAATGGGGGAGTATAGGGAGGAGGGAGGAGTAAAACCTAACAAACTCCTGCATAATAAGTCTGGGTTCTCCAACTAAACTACCCCTTTGGTCTCTAATAACCGGAATGCTGGTGGGCGGGTGATAGTCAGCCACCAACATGGCCAAGAGCTTCCCGTTTTTGTCCCCCTCCGCAAATACTGTCTGTGTCCTCTTTGCCAACTCTGCACGAGATTGTCCTGTAAAATGTAAGGAGAGAGTACGCTGCGCCTCCAGCAAGGCCGCATACGAGGCTCCCGTGGGGGAGTCCGCATGTGCCCTCGCACGCTCCCCTTCCCGCAGCTGCAAACGCTCAGTCTCCTCACTATCCTGCACCCGAGCAGTTTTAACGGCCGAAATACACTCCCCCGTGTCACTGCCTTAAAGGCATCCCACACTACTTGAGGGTTCGCTGTATCAGCATTAGAGGACCAGTACGACTGTATGGCCACCTCAAGCTGAGCAGAGACCTGCTCATTTTGTAACCAACTGGGTGAGAGCCACCGCCCCCCCCCCCCAGCTCCCGACTCAAATGTCAGGTTAACAGCCAGGGGGTTGTGATCCGACAGACCCCCAGCCAGGTTGGCCACATCTTTAACATATGGCAGTAGGAGAGCATTCCCAAAGGCCAGGTCAATCCTAGCCACGGACCGGTGTGTGGTCGACACATGAGAAAAGCACCTATCAGTGGGGTGTTTCCACCGCCACAATTCCTGAAGCCCTGCCACTGACATCCAACTATTCAGGTCTGCGGGCCCCCCCCCCCCCCGCCCGGGTTGGAAGAATCCAACGCCACATCAAGAACAGCATTGCAAGCTCCCAACAAGACCAAAGGGAGGTGTGCATATGGTGCAGCTCTCGCCAATATATCATAAAGCAATTTCACCTGAAATGGGGGGGGGGCACATAGATATTCACCACCAGCATTTTCCTATGACAAACATCCATGACTACCGCCACATATCTTCCTCCTGGGTCAGAGCACCTGATGGATCGTGCAGGGTATAGTTCTACTAATTAAAATAGAGACCCCTCTAGCAAGTGTAGAGTAGGTGGAGTGCATAGCCCTCTGGATCCATGGTTTACGCAATGCGAGGAACCTGCTACCATAAAGTTGTGTCTCCTGCAGGAAAATGACATGTGTGCGGTTTCAAGTATTGAAATACTGAGGCCCTCTTAAGTTTGTGGTTAAGGCCTCGGACATTCCAAGACACTATCCGAATGTCATCCGCCATCACTGTTTGCCCTGACTATTATTGACCACAGGAATATTTGTATAAGAGACCTACCCCCAAGTATAGCATACATCTTGACTATTAGGAAAACGAAATCAACACAAAAACCCCACGATCAAGCTGTGACTCGAGAAAAACCCACTCCTGCTTTTATACCAGAAACAAACAAACCCAGTCCGGCATATAGCTTAATCCCTAAACCAAAAACCAAAAGGCGTTAGCATCCGCCGCAGCAATCGAAAGTTCGGCAGTTCCGTAGGTAGTTCTGTTCAGCCTCTGCACGCTCCATCAGAGGAAAAGTGAGGCCACTCTACACAAGGTAGTGCTCTGGAGACATGGTACAATAAGCAAAAGCAAGAAAAATAGCCGGAAGATAAAATTGAAAGAAATAAAGAAGTAAAATAAATAAAATAATAATGGGACAAAGAAGATGGGACAAAAAATTAAATTTTGCCATAGATGTTTTGGTGTGCGGGGGGGTGTGGTCCTCCCGCCGGTGCACAGAACCAGCCATGGGAAGGTCATTTCCGTTGTAGCTTGAGTAAAAAATAAAGTCAAACATAGCCTGTGAACCACAACACCCTTCTCCCCCCAAACCCCACAAAAATGCATCAGTGAGCGTGACCAATCAAAGGCGGAAATTTTAGAAAATGACAACCACAGTCTGTCCACTTTCAGGGGTGTAGGGAAATTCAGTCCCCCAATTCAAACATGGCGGAGAAAAAAAAACGAAAAAAATAAATAAACTGTCAAGTATAAGACCCCCTGAAAGCTTGCAGAGTCGGGGCAGAAGTAGAGATGAGGCAAGTGCAAACATACCAGTTCCAGATACACCATCGCCAGCAGAACACAGGAAGTTAGAATTCCTTATCCATCCATTCACAGGCTTCTTCTGGGTGCTCAAAGAATTTTACTGACCCCCTTGTATTGGATCCTGAGCTTGCTAGGGTATAGCATGCTATATTTGATTTTCCTTCTCCCTTAGGCGTCTCCTGACCTCATTAAAGGATCGTCGCTTCTGCTGCGTGGCCACTGAGAAATCCGGAAGAGCATGACCCGCGCGTTATGTCGCAGCTCTTGAATTTTTCTCGCTTGGGTCAGAATCAAATCCCTGTCGCGGAAGTTCAGAAAGCGAAAGGCCTTGGGAATGCACCCGGGGCCCTGTAGCCAGTAGGGACTCTGTGCGCTCTCTCCACAACGTAAGTAGGAGGCAGATCTTGTAAGGATAGCAGGTTTTTAAAGAAGCCTTCCGCGAACAGAGCAGGCCTGTCACCTTCGGCCCCCTCAGGAAGTCCCACCACCTGGATATTATTTCGCCTTTGGCGGTCTTCATCCCTGTGCTGCAGGGCCCTGGCCTGATCCCTGAGTTCAGCTATCTGGGCTCCATGATCATGGGACACATCCTCCACATCAGATACTCGCGTTTCCACCGTGGTCAGACGGCCCCGGATCTTGTCCAGATCATGCCTAATGAGGTTACATTCTGAGGAGACGTGGTCAATACGTCCCATCAACTCAGCTTTGCTAGCGCTGATAGCCTCCAGAATCAGCCTGGTTATGGCCTCCGTGTCCACCACTGAAGATGGTTCCAGCGCAGCTTCCATCTCCTCCGCAGCCTGTGCCATCTTAGCAGCTGCAGATTTGGCGCGCTGTCCCTTCTGCGAGGAAGACAAGGTGGCGTGGGCGGGGCCAGCGGTGGCAGTCTTAATGGTCTGTGCGTGCCTTATTGTTCTTCTTAGAGGCAGCTGAAGGCATCGCCAGGTGCAGGACACACTCCCCAGTCTAATAGCCAAGCCAGGGCAGAAACCGAATCCTCAAAGTAGCAGAGGTTTAACAGGAGTAGTGGAGCTGCAGAGTGCCGTGTGCTGCCTTGATCACATCCGGCCGGAAGTCCCAGCCAGCGGCCGACTTTCATGTAAAAGCAATCCTAGCGGCTAATTAGCCTCTGGACTGCTTTTACAAGCAGTGGGAGGGAATGTCCCCCCCCCCCGGATATAAAAAGCGCCATTGGGAAACCATTTTATCACACCGATCTTGGTGTGGTCAGATGCTTTGAGGGCAGAGGAAAGATCTAGGGTCCAATAGACCCCAGTTTTTTTTTTTTGTTTGTTTTTTTAAAGTACCGTCACTACCTATTGCTATCATAGGGGATATTTACATTCCCTGAGATAACAATAAAAATGATTAAAAATAAATATGGAAGGAACAGTTTAAAAATAAAATAAAGCAAAATGAATAATAAAAAAAAAAGCACCCCTGTCCTGCCCTGCTCTTGTGCAATGGCGAACGCAAGCGTTGGTCTGGCGTCATATGAAAACAGCAATTGCATCATGCATGTGAGGCATCAGCACGAAGGTCAGATCGAGGGCAGTCATTTTAGCAGTAGACTTCCTCTGTAAATCTAACGTGGTAACCTGTAAAGGCTTTTAAAAATGTATGTAGTTTGTCGCCACTGCGCGTTTGTGCGAAATTTTAAAGCATGTCGTGTTTGGTATCTATGTACTCAAACATTTGGGCAATATAGTGTGTTTTAATGCATTAAAATTAAAAAAAGTGTATTTTTTCCCCAAAAAATGGGTTTGAACACCCACTATTTTAATCTGTAGGGCCTTTGCTTTAAAAAAATATATAATGTTTGGGGGTTCAACATAATTTTCTTGCAAAAAAAAAGTGGATGTAAGCTTCTTAATGTTGTGTATAAAATGCCAGGACAGTTCAAACCCCCCCCCCCCAAATGACCCCTTTTTGAAAAGTAGACACCCCAAGCTATATACTGAGAGGCATGTTGAGTCCATGGAATATTTTATATGTTGACACAAGTTGTGGAAAAAATACAATTTTTTTTTTTTTTTTGCACAAAGTTGTCACTAAATGATATATTGCTCAAACATGCCATGGGCATATGTGGAATTACACCCCAAAATACATTCTGTTGCTTCTCCTGAGTACGGGGATACCACATGTGAGACTTTTTGGGAGCCTAGCCGCGTACAGGACCCCAAAAACAAAGCACCGCCTTCAGGCTTTCTAAGGGTATAAATTTTTGATTTCACTCCTCACTGCCTATCAGTTTGCTGAGCGGTATGGTGAGTATTTTGCAGATCTCGCTTTTTGTCAGTTTTGAAAATTTAAAATAAAAAAAATTATTTGCTTTCTTCATTTTCAAAAACAAATGAGAGCTGTAAAATACTCACTATGCCTCTCAGCAAATAGCTTGGGGTGTCTACTTTCCAAAATGGGGTCATTTGGGGGGGGATCTTGTGCTATATTGGCATTTTATGGCCTTCGAAACTGTGATAGGTAGTGAGGAGTGAAATTTGTGCCCTTAGAAATCCTTAAGGCGGTGCTTGGTTTTCGGGGTCCCGTACGCGGCTAGGCTCCTAAAGTCCCACACATGTGGTATCCCCGTACTCAGGAGAAGCAGCAAAATGTATTTTGGGGTGCAATTCCACATATAACCATGGCATGTGTGAGCAATATATCATTTAGTGACAACTTTTTGTAATTTTATTTATTTTTTGTTGTCCTTATTCAATCACTTGGGACAAAACAAAATATTCAATGGGTTCAACATGCCTCTCAGCAATTTCCTTGGGGTGTCTACTTTCCAAAATGGGGTCATTTGGGGGGGTTTTGTACTGCCCTGCCATTTTAGTACCTCAAGAAATGAGATAGGCAATCATAAATTAAAAGCTGTGTAAGTTCCAGAAAATGTACCCTAGTTTTTAGACTCTAACTTTTGCGCAAACCAATAAATATACGCTTATTGACCTTTTTTTTTACTAAAGACATGTGGCTGAATATATTTTGGCCTAAATGTATGACTAAAATTTAGTTTATTCGATTTGTCTTATAACAAAGTAGAAAATATAATTTTCAACATTTTCAGTCTTTCCGTTTATCGCAAAAAAAAAAAAATCGCAGAGGCAATCAAATACCATTAAAAGAAAGCTCTATTTGTTGGAAGAAAAGAACGCAAATTTCGTTTGGGTACAACATTGCATGTCCGCACAATTTCCAGTTAAAACAGCGCAGTGTCAAATTGTGAAATCACCTCTGGTCATTATGGTCTGTATTGGTCCGGGGCTTAAGTGGTTAAAGTGGTTGTGAAGTCACATAACACTATTAAACTTTTTTTCTGTTATTAGCAAAAAAGTATGTATGCATGATTCCTAAATACCTTTTCAGAGTGCTGCTCTGGTGAAGTAACCTCCCTCCACGCCTCCTTCCCTGATCTAAGGAGAGGGGCTGCAATTCCTCTGACGTCAGCCGGTGGGAGGTCATGTGACCACAGAGCGGTGCTGTGAGAGGAGGTATTAAGGATTGTATTTAAAAAAAAAAAAAAAAAATGACACTATTTTTGATCTTTCTAAAACGGATAATAAAAGGGATTGTGTTTATGTATTGCTGAGGGGTGGGGCAGGCAGGAGATGGGCTCTCACTATGCAGACTCAAAATGACGACAGGAGAGGAGGAAACTGTACACACATCGTGATGAAAGGGCATGTAAACTGACCATGGTATGGATCAGCAGCCAGGGTTACTGTGGTCAGTTCACATAGGGGGACACAGAAACAGGCAGGATCAACCAGGTATTTTAGATCAAAGAAAGGCAAATTGCACTGCAAACAGCACTATGCTATTGATCATGCTTTAAAGGAACCTCCTGCATTTATTTTTGTTGAGTACAACTGCTTTTAATAAAACATTGTTCTTGCTTGTCTTTGCAGGGTAAGCTTGTGGTTGGGCACAATATGCTGCTGGATGTTATGCACACAATACACCAGTTCTTTTGTCAGTTACCTGATGTAAGTAGGTACCTCTGGACCTCAATCTTTTTTTATTTTTTGTTTTAATTCAATAGATTCAATTTTGTGATTTACAAAGCATAGATTTCCATTGACCTTGACTTTTTTAATTACAAGAAAAAAAAAACTGCAGGTCCAGCTATATCTTGCATACAGTGTCTCCTGCTATGCATATACTGCTGCCATGGTGTCGATTGGAGACTTTGCCCTTACTTTCTCCTCATGATGCTGTTGGACTTTTCGAGCCCCACATAGATTTCCTGTCACTTTTTGTCCTGGTAACAACTCATGAATTTCTCCAGTGAGGACACAGACAACAATATAAACCTTTTTTAAAGGGTTTTTATTGGGCTGCCATTAATGTGTGGGATGCAGCAGGGACTGGCTGAATTTCGATCCATGTATGGGTAGACTGTACACACCAATCTGTTCGATTTTGTGTACAGACCAGCCTGGACTTTATTTTTATTTTCTATTTTTTTTTTCAAGCATTTAGCTCTGTAATATTGCATTTCCTTTCCATTTTTTTAGGAATTAAATGATTTTAAAGAAGTCACAGCCTCTGTATTTCCAAGGTGAGCACATTTTTTAAATATATTTTCCAGTAATGGTGTAGTTTAAACCATATGCTTGTCATAAAGACTATAAAGTATTTATAAATAGATTTTTAAAATCACTCAATTGTTTGCAGTGTGTTCAGCTTACAAATGTAGGCTTCGCTGAGGATTAATATAAATGTCAATCTTTGCGTTTGCGGTCACTGGTGGTGGGGTTGTGAAAAGCAATATGTTTTGTAAACGGCATGATATTTTTGTATTCATTCTAGAAGTGAGCATATGTGCCTGTTTTAAAAGGCTTGTTCTATAAAAATGATGTATTTTTTAAAGTGATACTAAACACACAATGCCTAATTGCCACTATCCTTTATATTACAGTGGCATTTTTTTTATACATACCGTATATACCCGCATATGAGCCAAATTTTTCAGTACTTTTTTTTTTTTTTGTGCTGAAAATGCCCCCCCCCCCCCGGCTTATACTCAAGTCACCTTTTTTGTGCCTGATCTCCCGGACTTTAGGGACAAGGTGCTGACCGTAGGTCCTCTGGACCTCAAACTTGGCACACATGTAGCTCCACTCTTCCTCTACAAGTATGCAAAGTTTATTGTCCAAGGGACCTACGGCCGGGGTGCACCGTTTTTTTTTTTTTTTTTTTTTTTTTTTATTTAAAAAAATAAATAAATTCTCCCCCCAAGCCGGGCACCCTTTCCATAGACTCCCATGTTAAACGTCAGTCTAGTCATGGGCAAAGTGAGGCATGCAGATGGACACCCTAGGCTTATACTCGAGTCAATAAGTATTCCCAGTTTTATGTGGTAAAATTAGGTGCCTCGGCTTATATTCGGATCGGCTTATACTCCGAGTATATACGGTAAATAGAAAGAAATGTATTCATTATTCAAAGATCGCATGACGTTTCCCAGGTCTTTCCTGGCCTCAAAAGATCTGAGGTAGGAGTTCCTAGTACTCTGCTGATGTATTAATCTTTTTGTCTGTACAGCTCTGATTGGTGCTGTGCCGGTCACATTATATAATAAAAAAAATGCTTTCAGAATAGAAAAATAAAATGGCAACAAAGGGTTTTAAAGCTTCATACGGGTGTGTGTGTGTGTGTGTGTGTGTGTGTGTGTGTGTGTTTCTTTAATTTTCTCTATGGAGCTTTCAGAGGTTAAAAAAAAAAACACTTTCTGAAAGCACAGGTTGGGTAGAATAAAAAGATGGTGCTACAGATTTTGTAAGCCCATGATATTTGTGAAAATGTTTATCAAAACCATGGTTTCAATAAAATTTACACTAGAATCATGAGCGCAGCCATCAGGAATTTTTTTGGGCCCCTTGCACAGCTTTGGGCCTGAGCCCCCACCCCCCTCGAGTCTGACCAACATCCTACCAAATCCACTCACCGGCCACCTCGCCTGTACGCACTCTGGTACCCTCCCCTCAATCCTGTATGTATGTCAGCCCCCCCCCCCCCCCCACACACACACACAAACCCGCACCCTCTTCCCGCACGCGGTCAACAGCGGTGCTCATCAACAGTGCTGCTCAATTTGCCAGTGAACTCAGCAGTGGCGCTGTGTTGGGGGAGAGGAGAGCTGCAGGCTGTGTATTTGCCCCGCTCGCCCCCCTTCCCTTTCTCCTATCATTCAAAGAGGGCGGCTCTAATCGGGGACACTGCCCACTCAGAAGAGTGCACGCTCTGACCTCCCTCCACTCCCCTGTTTCTGCGTGATCTGTGGACACAGCCAAGCCAACACCCTGTGCACAGACACCCAATATCATTGTCACCCTCCTCCTCAAACTGGGCTCTCCACCTCCCCTCACTTGAACAGTTAACTGTCATCTGTGCCTGCCCCGTGCAGAGTGTCACGTGTGTGTGTGTGTGTGTTGCTCCAACTCCACCTCCACTCACCTATGTGCTTTCTTCTCCAACCGGGACCCTGCACAGCCACCAGGGACACCGTGCGGCCACTCCGTACAGCCACCAGGGAACCCGCACAGGGGCCCCGCGCAGCTACTTGAGAAGGAAGGGGTGGGACAATTTTAGATAGGGGGAGCCCGATTTTAGTAAACCAATATACACCACTGCATACACAAACCTGCAAACACACAACGCTCTGGCCCCTCTGTACACAAGCAGCCCCCCTCCCTTTCCCTCACAGCCCCTACTTGTAAAGAAGGTCTTCCTTCCTGTCCCAGGTCGTTTTTACAAAATGACATGTTGCTGAGAAGCACAGTACAGATCACATGAAGGGTGCACATAGTAGCCAGAGGTGGCAGTAAAGAGCTCGATGTCTGAGCTCAGGGACACGAAAACAGCAGAAGCTGGGAGATCGTTTCTGTAATGCACGACTCCCCTCCACTAGTTCTGCCTTCTGGCCCGGGCGGGCCCCGGGGTTCCGTACACTTGTGACAGCTGTACCCCCCTGATGGCGGTCCTGACCAACTGTTCTTCGTCTTCTTCGTCTTCGTCTTCTTCTTCGTCTTCTTCGTCTTCTTCGTCTTCTTCGTCTTCGTCTTCGTCTTCTTCTTCGTCTTCGTCTTCTTCTTCGTCTTCGTCTTCTTCTTCGTCTTCGTCTTCTTCGTCTTCGTCTTCGTCTTCGTCTTCGTCTTCGTCTTCGTCTTCTTCTTCGTCTTCTTCTTCGTCTTCGTCTTCTTCGTCTTCGTCTTCGTCTTCGTCTTCGTCTTCTTCTTCTCGGCTAGCAGTCTCCTGAGTGGTTACAGCAGCAGGAAAGGGGAGATCTTCTGTTCAGTGAAGCAATACACAGGGCATAATATAGGACTGCTTTCACTGTGATGCTCTGCAGTTTATCCTCACTGCATCAGTGCCATCAATCGGTGCCAATTAGTGATACTAGTCACTGCTGCCTTTCAGTGCTGCTTATCTGTGTACCTGTAGCTTTCCTGTGGGTTTGCTGCACTTTACCATAGACTTTTTTTTATCTGGATTTGGTGTGCTTTCTGAATGCAGTAATTTTGGTGCGCTTTCAGAAAATGCAACACGCCTGCAGGATATAAATCTATGGCAAAGTGCAGCTAACCCAGCAAAGTAGCAGATTCACTGCGGTGCAGGTATACCGAAGCACTTCTGTGTTAAAGCAGCCTTCTAGGAGGCTCAGAACAGGGTTTGTTAACATTTGCTTTTTGCAGAGGTGGTAAAAACCTCAGTTGAGACCTTTTTTACTGCACCCCCTTTAGCTGCTGGGGTCAGGGGTGTACACATGGTGCAGCCCTTTCATGGTTGGTGGGTGTAGCGTGACCCATTCAAGTGAATGAGGTCACTCTGCAAGTGCCCTGCAACCTTGTGCAGTACAGCAAACAAGGAATCAAAGCAGAGGCAGCATTGTGTTGCTTTTTCACCACCTGCTTTAACCCCTTGGACCCAGCAGAAGCATGCAGTTGTGGGGTGCTTGCAAAGAGACCCCGTTTTTTACTTTAATGGGTCCCAACTGGCAGGCAGCAACAACGCCCACCCAAACGGGGGGGGGGGGGGGGGGTTAATTGCTGCTGCGGCATGTGTAATTTTTTTTTTTTCCCCCACGTTTCAACTAAATGAGGTAGGTATTGGGGGTGGTAAAACCATGACCAAACCACAGGGTTTTAACGAGGAGGTGAGGAGAGCCGATCACCGTCTCTCCCCACAGTGAACACCTGAACATGTAATCAGGGCATTGATCATCAGTCCCCTCTTTACAGTAAAGCCCCTCAGTGCCCATTACCAGTCAAAGGTGCCTTACAGCACCCATCAGTGCCGCCTCATCAGCATCCATTGGTGAAGGAGAAAGATTGCTTATTTACAAAATTTACTGACAAACTAAAACTCATTATTTTTTACTTTAAAAACAAAACAAAGCCCGGCAGTGAATAAATACCACCAAAAGAAAGCTCTATTTTTGTGAAGAAAATTCGATTTTTTTTTTTTAATTAATTTTTTTTATCGGTAGTGTTGCATGCATGACCGCGCAATTGTCATTCAAAGTGCAACAGTGCTGAAAGTTGAAAACCCTGAGCAGGAAGGGGGTTAAAGTGCTCAAATATGCAAGTGGTTAAGGTTGCCTACCACTGATCTAAAGGTACATAACTGTAAAGTAACTTAAGCTAAAAATGTTGACTCGTGACTACACACCTGTGTGGTAGTGCCCAATTTGCAGTGCTGTGTGCTCTGCATGTGTGAGTTTTACAACAAATATGCCGGCCTACATTTTAATGCAATGCACTACCTGACAAAGGACTAAGCGTTAAATACTTCATGAGTATTTGCATTTAATTAACTTCTTCCTGTATTTAACGTGTGGGGCCTTCTTTTTTTTTTTTTTTTAACTTTTTTTTAACTGAAGAGCAAGATTTTCCTACTATTGCTAAATGACCGTTTAGGGCTTCTGGTATTTCAGAGCTGGCACCTGCCCTTCCCTGAATCAAGAAACTCATTTGCCGATGGCCAGCTATTTGGTAAAGGGGCTTCCAGAATCATTCAAAGCACCCTAGGAACCACTGGGCCATGGTTGTGCTTTGCCAGGGCGCCCACCCATTTTGTTTCTTTCTATTTTGTTTCATCTGCTGTCAGCTGGGATTCTCCCACTGGCCACAGAATGTAGTCATTGGTTGCAAAGGATGTGGTGGGTGCCAGCTCCTTGGCAACCAGCAAGTTTTCATTAAAGAACATGTGGCTAGACCATGTCCTTATGGGTTTTTTTGTTTACTTTTTTGTGAATTGATTCCCTAGGTTTGTGCCATTTACCAAATCCTATTTTTGGGGTATATACGGCATAAACCTATTGTAAATTGAACTTTTCCATATCCCATGCGATATTTGGAGACTGACCCAAATATTGCATGCAATATCCGTTAATGAATTGTACCCATAGAGTTGAATTGGCCATTAATGCAAATTTGTTTAAAATTACACTATTTGATGAGTCGGGGCATTTCCACTGTAAATTAACGGTTGCTAAATTGACCGTTGCTATAAATTTGTAGCTGAAGGGGGAATGTTAAGGACATGAGCTTTGAAGGACAAGTTCACATTTTGTAACATGTGAAATGTTCCCCCTTATATAGGATTGAACCTATAACCTGTTCCAGGAACTGCGCCCATTCTCTTCCTCCCAATGACAGTGGGTGGGCATCTTCTCTGGGTGCCTGCTACTTTTTTCTTTCACCAATTCCGTTTTCAGACTTGGCATTTGCAGTAATCTTCCTTCCATTTTTAAGTAGGCTAATCTGTCTTTCAGAGTCCTGGATACCAAGCTTATGGCAACTACACAACCTTTTAAGGTAACATTCCAATATTTTAGTGCTTGTATCATTTTTGTTTTACTGGCTCAAATGTATATATAGTTGAGGAGCTAAAGCAAATTTGAACTATGAGTATCAATGGCAATTGTGCTTGAATCCACAACTTTGTTTTAGGGCCAGTTCACACCAGACGCAGTTCTGTACATTTTTTTTCTGCACTAAAAATGCATGCCCACTGTTTTCCATGTATTCCAATGGCTCTTGTTGGCTCTAGTTCACACCATGCAGTCAGTTTCCGGTGCAGAAACTGACCGGAAACGGACTGCATGGTGTGAACTAGAGCCATTTGCATGCATGGAAAACACTGTGCATGCATTTTGTGCAGAAAAAAAGCACACGGAACTGAATGGAACTGCGTCTGGTGTGATTTGGCCCTTAAAGTGTAATCCTTGCCAAAACGTATAGATTAAGTAAAGGATTTCAATGTCTCCTGTCCTAGTGATGGGGATCACTGAGATAAATCAGTCTTTATAGACCGCAACAGGGCAGGTTTCTACTTTTTTTTTTTTGCATTACACTCTCCTCACTTCTGCCCCAGTGACATAGGTTAGCAGGATTGAAACTTTTTTGCATTAGGGATACAGTTGGTAAAGAATGTACAAAATCACTCCATGAAAGTCATCCCCTTCGAGTTAATCAAAGTAGCCCAATTGGAGTGAAGCGCTTCAGAGGGGGCTTGTTGGGGGATTTTCATGGCGTGTGGTATTGTACTCATCTATGCTATATGTGCTGAGCTAGTTGAGCATTTTTTTTTCGGCACCCAGAGTGGTAGAAGACACAAGAAGCAAGCTTGGGACTTGAAGCAGTGCAGTTTTTCTCTTCTAACTCGCAGTGATGGTATCAACATGGTTTAACCTTGCCAGTTGTCATGGTTTAGAGCTACACTGGAAAGTTTTAATGTCATCTTGCTACTGAGATTTCATGGCTTGTTTGCAGATTCTTCTTTAGGCTAGAGCTACAAAGATGTTTCATAAGTGAATTAATGAATTGTTACTATTTACATTTTTTTAATCTGCAGTATTTAGTAAAAGAATACTTGATAACCCTGCCTTTAAGGGGTTACATAAAGTCTTTGTTCAGGCAGCGCTAACCCAAGTGTAGCAATGGAACAACAGACTTTATTTTTAAAAATAATGCAAAAACTAGAACGTGGAGAATATTGGCACATCAAATGGGTAACAGCCATGCTGTATGCAGAGATCCAGAGTTGCACCTGTGGAGCACGGTGTAATTGCACCCTGCAGTGCCAGTAGTTTCTGGAGTTCCGGACTGGATGTAAGAGGCGCAGGGGGAAGCCATCGCAATGTTCTCTGGATGCAACAGAGGCTGTATCTGTGCACACGTTCAGAGCATGTGTGCGCCTGATGAAGGGTGTGATGACACAGCGCTCCACTCCTTCACATCCGGATCTCTGCACACAGCATGACTGTTACCATTTGATGTACCTATTTAATCCACGTTCTAGTGAGCGTTACCTTTTTAATAAGGTTGGTTCTGTCATTGCTACACTTAGATTGGCGCTGCTTCTCTCTCCTTCTCTTCCTATATATGCAGAGTCTCTTCTGCTCTCACGGGCTGCCTAAGAAGTGTGACAAAGGGATTTTTTCCCCCTGTGGGTACAACCCAGGACTAATGGACCATTACTTTCAATAAGGACTTGTCCTTATCCTTTATTCTCTGGTTCATTTGCTTATTACATACCGGGGGTTATTTACTAAAGGCAAATCCACTTTGCACTGCAAGTGAAGTCGCTTTAGATCTGAGGGGGACATGCAAGGAAAATAGCATTTTTGCTTGCACATGATTGGATGATAAAATCAGCAGAGCTTCCCCTCAGATCTTAAGCGAGTGCACTTTCAAGTGCAAAGTGGATTTGGCTTTAGTAAATAACCTCCACTGTGTAACCCTATCCACAGCTCCAGCCAGTGGTGCTCTTGCTCCGGCTATAGAGTTCCTAGTGCTCCAACAATCCTCCTTCCTGTTTATGAAGTGATAACTGCCTCTAAATTGTGCTCCTATATAGTTGTTCTGTTACATGCACCCTTGTAAAAATACAGGCAATTTAGTTGACAATATGTGCAACATGTGCAGTCATGGTCTACCATTGCCACTATAAGGAAGCCTGTCCAGAGCAATGATATAAAAGGCACACTGGGGAGAGGGTATATACAGTGAGGAGGGGAAAAAAAAAAAATTTGATCCCCTGCTGATTTTGTACATTTGCCCACTGGCAAAAAAGGAGTCTATAATTTTAATAGGTTAATTTTAATAGTGAGAAATAAGAACAAATATATCCAGAAAATCACATTTCAAAGTTATAACTTTGATTTGCTTTTTAATGAGTGAAATACTTGACCCCTTCGGAAAACATGACTTGGTGGCAAAACCCTTGTTGGCAATCAGAGGTCAGACGTTTCTTGTAGTTGGCCACCAGGTTTGCACACATGTCGAGGGATTTTGTCCCACTGCTCTTTGGAGATCCTCCAGGTCTGGAGACTGGCTTGGCCATTCCAGGACCTTTTTAAAGTGGAGTTCCACCCACATTTTCAACTCATCAGCATCCCTCACTAAACTGTGCACTGTAAACAAATTGGATATTTTTCTCAGCACCTAAGTGTATATCTGCTGTATTTATTCCCCACTTCCTCCTCCCTGGGCGTGGACCATCGCATCATTTCCGGTTTGTAATGCCTCCTGGGAGATGTGTCCTCAATCCCAGGAGGCAATGGGCATTGCTGGGCTTTTGTTGCCATGGTTACCAAAGCTTCTTATACACAGTGATAGGCGGTGGGGGAGGCGGCTGGAGCGTCTTGGCTCTGATTACAGAGCCCAGGGAGAGCACAGCCACACCATTACTAATTTGTAATGGAGTACTATGAGGGGGCAGTTTTTGATCGGGGGCAGCTTCTGGAAAAGGTAATTACTTTTTTTTCCTGAAAAGATGGCCTAAACCTCAAGTAAAAAGTCTCTGGGTTTTTTTTTCCTCCAACCCTCTAATATATTCCCAAACCAAAAGGGGTAGCTGACCCACCTTGGATCTTAAAACCTTAAATGTCCTCATTTGGGTTAAAAAAAATTTGCATGGGATACGTACTTGCATGTCCCCATTTTTCCAGCACATAAATATGATCTATTTTGCTGTGGACTACATCCACATGATAGCAGACCCAGTACAGCAGCTGGCTATAATGTTGAGCAGTGTACATCTGAAATTTAATTGTTCTTCTCCCTTTTTATGTACACCTAGGAAATTATTTATAACACATCCCTTGCTGAACTGGAAAAGAGATTAAAAGAGGCTCCTTTCAAACCTCCTAAAGTTGGTAAGAATTCAAGAACCAGTTGGCTTCTTTCAACTGTACCTATTAAAATATGTAATTGGCTTGTGTTTAATAAACTGCATTTTGTATAACTGAGCTCAGCAAGATTTCAGAAAACTTAAGTTTATTTATGGTGTATAAGCACTGAGCTTAGTCTTTTTACTTGTATATAATGGCAGTGAAAGCGCGTCACTGTCTTTACAGCAGTTTTTTTCAATTTACTTATGGGTAGTATTTTTATATATTATGGTATAGTGCGTCTTATGACAGTCTGATATGTTGTAGAAATGTATATTGAGTAGAATGTTAAGATGTTGATGCAGCTTGGATTTCCAGCTTGTCACTGTACATGACTACACATTAAAGGGCAACTCCTCTGGGATCTTTTTGGTGAAGGCAAAATTTTCTACTTTTGGTGTCGGTTACTTTATTAAGAAGTTGGTCAAGTATGTTTCAGGGCCGCCTTTGCTCAATTTTTGTTTTTAAAAGTAATCTTTTCAGGCTACCCACACTGGGGTTTCATACATTATTCAAAGCAAAAACGGCCTGAGAATATAGCATTTCACATCGGGCTAGAGCCAGTTTCTCAACTCCAGTGCTCAAGGTGCCCCAACAGGTCATGTTTTCAGGGTTTCTTTCAGATGAGAAATGGCTGTGGTAATTAAAGCAGTGAAGCTGATCAAATCACCTGTGCAAAATAATGGAAAGCCTGAAAACATGACCTGTTGGGTTTGCTTGAGGGCTGGAGTTGAGAAACGCTGGGCTAGAAAGCTCCCAGCCTAGAATGCAGACTACCAATCCAAGACATATTGGGGTTGATTTACTAAAACTGCAAAATCTGGTGCAGCTCTGCATAAAAACCAATTGGCTTCCAGTTTTTTCTAGTCAAAGCCTAATTGAACAAGCTGAAGTTTGGCATCTGATTATCATGCACAGCTGCACCAGATTTCGCACTCCAGTTTTAGTAAATAGACCCCAATGTTTTTCAACGCTGCTCCTGCAGCAACAGTAAATCCAAAAGTGTTGGCGTTGGTGCAGACCCACATGTCCCTTGTGTCTGCTGTGTTCTGAGGAGGATGCAGCCCTGAAAGGATTCTTTTATGGATCACAGGAGTGCTGTTCGTTTTGCATTCCTGTGGCACTTTTTTTCAGCAGAGTGGGCTGTTCTGCTCTCTGCTGACGTCACTGCTGTCAGTCCAGACTCCGCGTCATCATGACCCACGGAGTTGGGATCCACCAGATCCCTCGACTGACACCCGACTCAGCCTTTTAAGTGAGCCGCTGAGAGCCTCAGCCGGCTGCCCCCTCCACAGCTCAGCGCTCAAATGAACAAGGAGGGGTCAGAGCTCTGTCTACAGCTCTCTGCTCACGAAGCTATGAAAACCGAGTGGTCGCCGTTGTTCGCTCAGCTCTGTGTAGAGGCGCCGGGGGACAGATGCAGCATTGGTCCACTTGGTTAGGTATGATTCCA
This sequence comes from Rana muscosa, assembly GCA_029206835.1. Taxonomy (NCBI): domain Eukaryota; kingdom Metazoa; phylum Chordata; class Amphibia; order Anura; family Ranidae; genus Rana; species Rana muscosa. The sequence goes on from CM055127.1 coordinate 51,283,679, forward strand.
AAAAAACAATCCCGGACTACCTTGAACCAGTTGGCTCCATACTAAAAGGACTATGTGCTGATTGTCCATAAAACAAGAACCCAGGGCTGAAGGCTTCATCCCACTCAATACTCTGAAAGGCTTCCTAACTCCACTACCCTGACCAGTATATACCCAAGCTGGAGACCACTGAAAAGCCAGTTCTGCCCTAGTGAGACACACATCCTATTTATTGAGCATTTACAATTATGTGCTATGGCTGTAATACCTTGTTGCAATGTTTAGGGAAGAAGGGGTCCTGTAAAGCCACACATTGCTGCAAGTCCGGTGTAAGGAAGTGTTAACAGCCTCAGCCTGGGCTTCAACCAGGCCATGCCCTTAAAGCATTTTTTTCCACCCCTGAAGCTTGGTGAAATGCATCTTTGAATTTAATTCTAAGCTTGCTGTTGCATACTTTTGCATTTATGTAAAATTCATACTATATAAATGAAAAATAAACTATGCAATTATAAATTCTTGCTGAAATATTCTGTACTGTACTTTCCATTAATACTTTCTTGACCCCAAGTAATAAATACAAAGACCAAATTTAACAGTGATTTTGTTAGCTTAATGTATGGTAAAATTTGGCAGGCAAGTTAACGTCTGCCACGAAGGTTACGGATTTGACACTACAAGTAGTACCTTCGCAGACAGTATATGCAGTAGAACAGTGTAGAGGTGTTTGTGACAGCATTCAGTATTTTCTAGAGAGGAATGTGGAGGTTAGGAGTGCAGAGTGTAAGACAGCAGGCAGTGTGTGCAGTTAAGTATGGTGGGTATGACAGTGGACAGTAAACAGAAGGAATTTTGACTCTGGCAATATGTGTATAAAGTGTGCAGTGCATGGCAGCAGGAAGTATATGCAGAAGTGTGGAATGTATTATAGGCTGGAAATGCGTGCATGAGAGGAGTATGGAAGGGTTATAAGTGGGGAGTGGAGTAAAGTGGGTATGACGATAACATGTGCTGTAGGAAAAGCCCAAAGGTATAAAAACGGGCTATAGCCATATGAGAATTGTGGAAGGTGTGACAGTAGACATTACAAACTTGGACTAAGTTGTTGGTACCCCTACATTTCATTGAAAGAGTTCATTCCTCCAGAAAAGTGGTGAAAAAACATTTTAATGATGGGGTGAACTCCCCGCCAATATAATATTAAAAGTAAAGCTAAATATAGAAAAAATTGGTTAAGCTGCTCCCCTGAGAAGTAGTAAGCTCCCAGTGATAAATGTGTGCAATATAGGGGGCGCTAGCATGCCTAAATATATGAAGCACAGTGATGCACATATAAGTGAACCATAATGATGTCAAATAATATAATGCAAATGATAAAAAACAAGTCCCAATATTCGTGTTCCAAACGTGACATTCAGAGTCCATAAACCACAAACAACTGCTTGCTGTCGCGTTAAACCTTGAAATTTTGTAGCATAAAAGATGTTGGCAATCCATACATCAAACGTGCCCATTCAATGCTGCTAAACAAAAACTTGAAGTGATGTACGAAGTGATCCTTCACCAATTCTACAAGAACACACCCAATGTGCCTGGATCTAGAATCTGCTTACCAGAGATATTTGACCACTTTAACCAAAAAGTAAGTCAATTAACGCTTATGAAGTATTATGTGTTACCGGCGCCAAGAATTTATTATAAAAAAATATAAATAGTCTGCTGCAATCAATTGTAACCATATAGGTTATCTAAATGAAAAATATATATAAGGTGGATTGCGCTAACTTAAACCCTAAAACCTGTGATCTTCTACTCAATATGTGGACTATGTGCTCTAAACATTATTAATTAGAACCACAAATAAACAATATGTGAACTCGGTGTTCTAAACCTTACCACAATTAGTATACCATTCTGTGTGTCATTAGTAGCAGAAATCCTGCTGTGATTTTTTAAAAGTGCATGTGCAATGAACTAACAATCCCTTGTTCAGTAAATATAAGAAATAAATTAAAAAAAGAAAATTAAACCCTAAAATATTTTTAGTTCATAAAATCCTCCCAGTGAACTGAATGGAGATATTATGTGGATGAATTTCCAAGAAAAATGTCCATGTAATCCAGAGCCGGTGATATGTTCTATTCCCAGTGACTTGCTAAATATTCTCTAGATTTTCACCTCCACCACGTTGTGCTATAAACCACCACCAGGTAAATTGGCCACTCACCAGATAGGCTGAATATGTGCGCCTTTGGTTCATATGGATAACCACTCCGTGTTGTAGATTTATCCAGCAGTTTCTCCCCATATGTCGGGGGTGAATGTCACTCTATGATTGCTCATAAGATATAAAGGGCCATCATGGTGCAGTATGTATAAAAATCATTTATTAAAGTTAAAAAATATATGTGTCATACACTCACATTTATCTGTGCCTCCAAGCCGGCACTGAGCTGATCCAGCAATGTATAGGTATTCCCTATGTCTGGTCCGCACAAGTGCCCCTCACAGTTCCTTTCTGGGCTGAGTGATGCTATGAATCCTGTTTACAATTACCAGAGATGTCCCTGCAGCCTCAATGCATTTCGAAATCAATTCGTCATCAGGAAGCTGCTTACTGTTTGTCTGTCCCCTAATATATACCCCCTTCCGCTTTTTTTACTACCAATCACTGCCTCTGTGTACAGTTCTTCCATTCCGTTTGACAGGAAGTGGTGTTTACTCCATCTTTGTTGTTGGTACTGCCCCATCTATCACCACGTCCGGTCGGAAGTGTTAGCTCCGCCCACCGGAAGTGTGCCGGCCGCCCTTTTGGATGCTGGCAGGTTGCCCATTTGCCAAATATAAACCCCCTGACGAATGGCAACACTTATCAATTTAAATTCAACCAAATATGGTCCCTATTCCCGGTTTGTTTACACCCACTGCTGTCCCCAAATGTTTGTGCTGGGTTGCCCCTATACACGGCTGGGTCGCTCTTACAATATAATAATTACTGGCAAATCATATACTTAGCCATTGCTGACACCTTAATCATTGCTGATAAATCATGTTTAAATATTAAAAATATATGTACTCTAATCCATTGATTCAATTATTCATATGTCACCCTTTTAATTAAAAATATTGATTTTTAAATATACATTTTTAAAATTGAAAAAATGAAAATAATTTATAAAAATATATTTAATCTTCTAAAAAAACAATTTACATCTAGCTCCACATTCATCCCCTGTGGTTTCATAGTGTTCAATCTGAATATCCAGAAGGTTTCATTCTGTGATACTGCCCTTCGCATATTCAGATTCCTCCAATCTGGTTCAATCCGGTCAATGGCATAAAATGTGAGATGCCGGGGGTCCTTGTTGTGTGCATCTCTAAAATGTCTTGAGACACTATATTTGTACCCCTTCTTTGTTTCTCACATGTTCGCCTATCCTAACAGCTAAGGCTCTGGTGGTTCTACCTACATACTGGAGGCCACAACTGCACTCCAGTATGTAGGTGACATATGTGCTCTTGCAGGTAATGAGTTTCTCGATCTTAAATTCCTGCTTTGTGGAATGAGATTGAAATTTTGTTAGTTTTCTGCTCACTTTGTTCGTGAGCCTACAAGGTTTACACTTCCCACATCTAAAAAATCCTTTGTGATCGAAAAAGGTGGTCATTTTTTTAGAAACTAAAAACAAAGACAAAGATAGTGTATCGTTTATCACAGGATTCAACAAAGGATATAAAAAATTGGAAGGGATCATTAAAAAGAACTGGCCAATTATCAGTAATGATCCACACCTTAGCCAGGTTCTACCAGCCAAACCAGTATTCATTTACAGAAGGGCTAGGAGGATAAGGGACATTGTTAATGTCCCTGACCCCCCTAAAAAAAATGACCACCTTTTTCGATCACAAAGGATTTTTTAGATGTGGGAAGTGTAAACCTTGTAGGCTCACGAACAAAGTGAGCAGAAAACTAACAAAATTTCAATCTCATTCCACAAAGCAGGAATTTAAGATCGAAAAACTCATTACCTGCAAGAGCACATATGTCACCTACATACTGGAGTGCAGTTGTGGCCTCCAGTATGTAGGTAGAACCACCAGAGCCTTAGCTGTTAGGATACGCGAACATGTGAGAAACATAAAGAAGGGGTACAAATATAGTGTCTCAAGACATTTTAGAGATGCACACAACAAGGACCCCTGGCATCTCACATTTTATGCCATTGACCGGATTGAACCAGATTGGAGGAATCTGAATATGCGAAGGGCAGTATCACAGAATGAAACCTTCTGGATATTCAGATTGAACACTATGAAACCACAGGGGATGAATGTGGAGCTAGATGTAAATAGTTTTTTTAGAAGATTATTAAATATATTTTTATAAATTCTTTTCATTTTTTCAATTTTAAAAATTAATATTTAAAAATCAATATTTTTAATTAAAAGGGTGACATATGAATAATTGAATCAATGGATTAGAGTACATATATTTTTAATATTTAAACATGATTTATCAGCAATGATTAATACATGTTTTTTAAAACATGAGGTGTCAGCAATGGCTAAGTATATGATTTGCCAGTAATTATTATATTGTAAGAGCGACCCAGCCGTGTATAGGGGCAACCCAGCACAAACATTTGGGGACAGCAGTGGGTGTAAACAAACCGGGAATAGGGACCATATTTGGTTGAATTTAAATTGATCAGTGTTGCCATTCATCAGGAGGTTTATATTTGGCAAATGGGCAACCTGCCAGCATCCAAAAGGGCGGCCGGCACACTTCCGGTGGGCGGAGCTAACACTTCCGACCGGAAGTGGTGATAGATGGGGCAGTACCAACAACAAAGATGGAGTAAACACCACTTCCTGTCAAATGGAATGGAAGAACTGTACACAGAGGCAGTGCTTGGTAGTAAAAAAAGCGGAAGGGGGTATATATTAGGGGACAGACAAGCAGTAAGCAGCTTCCTGATGATGAATTGATTTCGAAATGCATTGAGGCTGCAGGGACATCTCTGGTTATTGTAAACAGGATTCATAGCATCACTCAGCCCAGAAAGGAACTGTGAGGGGCACTTGTGCGGACCAGACATAGGGAATTACCTATACATTGCTGGATCAGCTCAGTGCCGGCTTGGAGGCACAGATAAATGTGAGTGTGACACATATATTTTTTAACTTTAATAAATGATTTTTATCCATACTGCACCATGATGGCCCTTTATATCTTATGAGCAATCATAGTGACATTCACCACCGACATATGGTGAGAAACTGCTGGATAAATCTACAACACGGAGTGGTTATCCATATGAACCAAAAGCGCGGTTATCCATATGAACCAAAAGCACACATATTCAGCCTATCTGGTGAGTGGCCAATTTACCTGGTGGTGGTTTATAGCACAACGTGGTGGAGATGAAAATCTAGAGAATATTTAGAAAGTCACTGGGCATAGAACATATCACCGGCACTGGATTACATGGACATTTTTTTGGGAAATTCATCCACATAATATCTCCATTCAGTTCACTGGGAGGATTTTATGAACTAAAAATATTTTATGGTTTAATTTTATTTTTTACATTTATTTCTTATATTTACTGAACAAGGGATTGTTAGTTCATTGCACATGCACTTTTAAAAAATCACAGCAGGATTTCTGCTACTGACACACAGAATGGTATACTAATTGTGGTAAGGTTTAGAACACTGAGTTCACATATTGTTTAATTGTGGTTCTAATTAATGTTTAGAGCACATAGTCCACATATTGAGTAGAAGATCACAGGTTTTAGGGTTTAAGTTAGCGCAATCCACCTTATATATATTTTTCAATTAACGCTTATGCAGGATTGTGCCTGCTCACATGTACGGAAACTGAAGATGTAAACCTTCCTCCTCATAAGTGACGGACGGATAATGAAAGAAAAAAAATTGAGGATATCTATAGCGTAAAACCATGTATTTTAAAACAAAAGCATAAAAATGAGCTAAAAGGCTACTCATTTAAAAGTGCCTGACCCGGCACTGGGGCTGCTGGCTTTTTAGAAGATAATGTTGCGTTTTTGTAGGTTTGGTGATTAAAAGGGATTGCCTATCCATTGCCGACACCTGTGTCAAAACCTGGGTAAGTGTCCCCAATGAATACCCTTTCTCCAAAAAACGTTCCATAAGTACCTCAGCTTGCTCATGGAAGTCAATATCGTTGGCACAATTTCACCTAAGTCTCATGAATTGTCCCTTAGGGACAGCCCCTATCCATTGTGGATGATGACAGCTGCGGGTTGGAATAAACCCGTTTGTCAGTCGCCTTAAAATACGTTTGTCTCAAAAATCCCCGTTTTTTTTTTACTTTAAATATCGTGACCTCCAGTGACCAGGTACGCTTCCTGAAGACGTAAATCACGAAACGTACGTTGAGGCGGTACCTGGTCACGTTCCATACGCCATATCCGGACTGGGTGGTTGCCGGAAGTAAGGAGGTTGAACGCACGACATCCACGGTGGTGGTAGGATTGTAGCGGTTCCTCTCAACATTATCTTCTGAAAAGCCAGCAGCCCCAGTGCCAGGTCCGGCACTTTTAAATGTGAGTAGCCTTTTGGCTCATTTTTATGCTTTTTGTTTTAAAATAAATGGTTTTACGCTATGGATATCCTCAATTATTTTCTTTCATTATCCGGCCGTCACTTATGAGGAGGAAGGTTTACATCTCCAGTTTCCATACATGTGAGCAGGCACAATCCTGCATAAGTGTTAATTGACCTACTTTTTGGTTAAAGTGGTAAAATATCTCTTGTAAGCAGATTCTATATCCAGGCACATTGGGTGTGTTCTTGTAGAATTGGTGAAGGATCACTTCGTACATCACTTCAAGTTTTTCTTTAGCAGCATTGAATGGTCACGTGTTTGATGTATGGATTGCTAACATCTTTTAAACTACGAAATTTCAAGATTTAACACGTCAGCAAGCAGTTGTTTGTAGTTTATGGACTCCAAAAAACATTTTAATCCATTTTATACCTGCATGCTGGTCTGTTAGACTAAGGCAAAGTGTAAAAAAGGTAAATTGCTTATTCAGGCCATTTTAGGGTTGAAAATATATTGGTATTTTAACTGAAAATACACGGCACAACGTATAAAGTTTGTCTGGTGACAATCGCAAATAAACATACGTGAAGAGTCAGCCCAATGGCTATTGCCCACAGCTTAAGTCCTAGTGTCATATGGTATAATAACATCGACAACCGTCACTCGGTGCAAGGAGTAATTCTGGCTAGGAGAGCCTTGTCGTTGGGAACAAGATTGTATGCAAAATATTTTTGAGAGATTAAAATTAAAAAGAAGGGGGGAGTGACTAGGCAGAAACTAGGAAGAGAAGAGAAATTAATAAAAGGAAAGAAGAAAAAACAGAGGCGAAATAAAAGAAAGGAAAGTCGTGGAGCGTGAGGGCTGCTGAGTTATTCAGGCCATTATGGAATATTTTTACACAACACATTTGTTGTTACTTTCAGAAATTTAAACCATTGGATAAGTGATTTTTCAAACCCAGCAATGTTCTTTAATTGCTATCACACTTGTCTGTCAGCCTATTAAAATTGAGAAAAGTAGTCACTCTGCTGTTTTGAATCATGTCTAAAAGGTTATCAGAAGATATTATAGACCAGCATGTGAAAGGTAGAGGCAATCTAACAATCTCCAAGCAGTTTGTTCCTGTGACTACAGTTGCAAATTTAAAGTCGATGAGCGTGTAGGCATCTATTTTGGGATGTGGCCTCAATAGAAAAATAAAATCCAGCCAAAACAGAAGGAAATGGACAACGGATGTCAAAGGAGACCCCAAAACTTGGCTTCTTAGAATGGAATGTGATGAAGTTTGGAGTCTTAATTCAGAGGAGGATATGGGGCAGGACTTTTTTGCTGGGGATAATGTAAACCAGAAATGAGCCAGTGGAGTGGCGGCTACTTTTGGAGACCAGACATTTTGAATTGTGCCCTGAAATAATGTGAGGGCTTATTGCAGGTGTGCTGAAGGCAAGGCTCTGAGGGATAAGGCACATGCACTGAGGAGTTATTACACATGTGCTTAAGGGACTGACTTCTAAAAAATAAATGCACATGTACTAGGACCTGAGCAAAAAACATAAGCAGAAAAGTAGGTGCTTAGAGGTCAAGTTAGAAACCTATGCGAATGGTGCACGTGATTGGACTGCACATGATTTACACTGTATTTATCTTCCCATGTACTCATCTAGATCAATTGTCTAGATCGTTGTTTTTGACGATTGTGATATAATCAGAGAACTTCCCAACCGCAATCTGCACATTCAGAGGTCTTTCCAATTTACTTTAATAGAAGGGGACTCTGATCACTCACGTTAGTTGTTTGCTTTTACTGAACCATATTTCAATAAACTTCAGAAGGTATTCCAGAGTGGCCTGCTATCCATGTGTTTGCCTGAGCTATTCTACATGGATGTGTGGGAGGACATCCGAGCCTGAGCACCTGGGATGGAACAGCCAACCTTTACTGAATATAATTTTGCGTCCTTGATCAGAGCGGTTCTTTTTTTCGTGTTGTAGCTCTGTGTAGGTGGTGCCTCAAGTATTCTAAGAGTTCAACGGAGTAGTATAAAGTCCACCTGAAAACTATTTGTCCTTGTGGGGAACTGTGATGGTGCTGGGCTGCTCCTATATATGGGTCAGAGGGGGTCCATCTCAACGGGTACAAGTCATGCTACAGTGTAAACCACTTTCCTTCTGATCTGATAATGGATCAAGGAAAAATTAAGCTTGTGTAAAGGCCAAAAACAGAAGGGCGCAGAAGTAGTTAAATGTATAATTTTATTAGATTACATTGAGGTTTAGGAAAAAAAAAATGACCTTCATAATGGCCTCTATGCTGGAGCATTGGTGTGATGCTGCATCTGTCTTGCATCAGTTCTAAGACTGAGACCTGAGCAATTGCATGACTCCTGATCACTCCATTCTCCTTCTGCTCAGGGCACTTGCATGTTGGTCGTCTCATAACTTGCATGTTTTCTCCAGTATGCATCAGGAGATTTAACAGCAAGGGCACAGGACCAAGATGACAGAACCTGCGCGCTGTCTGCCAGAGGTAGGCAGAAGTGCACTAAGCCATTCAGGTATCAAACAAGTGGTGTCTAGGTCTGAGAGCACACTTGGATGAGATGGGGAGAGAGTAGTGTGGCTGGCAGGCAACATGTTTCTGGGACACACCCCTTTTTTCAAGCCTGAGAAAGGGGTGTGTCCTTGAAACATGTTATCTGCCTGCTATCCCTTTCTCCCCCATATCATTCATGCACTACTTTTTTTTTTTTTCTTGACAACTGAAAGACCAAATATATTCAGAGCCAATAGGAAGTCTCCATGTCACATGGGACATACCAGGAGAGGGACCTGCCAACTCTCCTGTATACCAGTCTTTTTTTTTTTTTTTTTTTTTTTAAACGGCTTTTTCTTGGCAGAATATCTGTTGGATGATTTGCTCCATTTATAAATCCTATTATCACTTCTGTTCCCACAAAACTTGGATTTACAATGATAAAAAAAAAAATCATAAGTATGGACATTTTACATCCTCAAGCTTAAATATGGCTGCAGAATAGTTGCCATCCATTGGTGTTTTCTAGGTCTGATAATACCGGTGATTTCCTTCTACTGCCAACCAAGCACTGTGGCACGAGCAACCAATCTGCCACGTTGTTGGAACTACCTGTATAGTTACATGTGTAATTGACCTGGACTGGCTTTATATAACAAGTGTCTTATAAAACTGCAAACTTCTTTTTATCAAAAGTCCTATGTTTCTATTAGACAGTGCTGAAGGCTTTCCAAGCTACAACACAAGCTCAGAGCAACTACATGAAGCTGGTTACGATGCCTACATCACAGGACTGTGCTTTGTATCAATGGCAAACTACCTAGGTAAGTGGCCAGATTATAAGGTTTTCTTGTGTTGTCATTCTATACAGTTTCAACTCTTGAACTAATGCATGCTCTCTCATCAGGTTCTTTTTTGAGTCCACCAAAAGGGCACATATCGGCCAAATCAAATCTCATCAGTCCATTTTTTAACAAGTAAGTGCTTGAAAACATGCAACTTTAATACCTACATCAAGTAAATTAACCTAGACTTACGAACAGTTACGTGTAATAGGCATTAGTTCTTGACAGTCTAGTGTTTCAAAACTTTACTCTGTACTGCTGGTGATTTGCCCTTGATGGAGGTAGTACACACCAGAAGCTTAAGTCTAAGGCTTGCGTCTTATGAGATACTGAGGTCCTAGTTACAGCTGAGTCAATGTAATACTCGAGATGACATACTGGGGACAGCATCAGCTGATGGTAAGCATTAGCTGTCTAAAGCCCCATACACACCATTGGATTTTCTGCTGATTTTTGTCTTCAGATTTACCAAAACTATGTAGTGCAAGAACCTGCCTGATTGCATACAAATTGAAACTCTTAAGGTTTAACCTCATATATGGTTTTAATAAATCTGATGACAAGTCTGCCGAAAATCGAATCGTGTATGGGGCTTAAGCCTAAAGGTAGCATTTTCAGAATGGTAGCATTCAAATGTGATTTTCTTTGGGGTGTGTAGGGGGGGGAAGGAGTGTTTTCAACTGACAGTTGAATGTAAGACTGGGTAAACAAGCATACTGTCATGTTCAAAATAAGAACACCCCTTGGAAATTCTTGACTTTAGATCTTCATTCAAACCGTGTCTTTAGATAAAGGTGATATAATTATAAATGTGGGAGCACTATCGGTGCTGATACCAAGTAAGTATCGGTACTCGTGCAAATGCTCCGGGGCTTAATCTGATATCTGCTTCTCCCTCCCCCTGCTGTCAGCTGCTTTATTGAAAGGCTATACAGGGGGATCGGTGCTTGTAACTGCCCCCATCGCCGCACTGATCACCACTGACTGTCCCCTGGGTGTTCTGGCTTTCAGTGTCCTCCTCTGTGCTCCCTGGTTCCTTTTTTGGATCCCCCCCTCCCCCTTTTACTTTTTCTATTCAGAATGCAGAGTCAGTGATCATTAACTGTGGGATTAAGGACTCTGTGTCCTCCCTTTCCCTGTCTCAAAAGGGCAATATCAGGGGTCGGTTTAAATTGTGAGAAAAAAAAAAACCTTGACACTGTCAAACACCCCCCCCCCCCCTTCAAAAAAAGAAAGTATTGTAAAAAATGTGTGTGTGTGTCAGTCCCCCCCCCCCCCCCCCAGCTTCTCCTCTCTCTTCACAGCTGGCTTTACTTGTCTAGGGGTATCTGGGAGAAGGGGGGAAAGATGCACACCACCAGCTCGGCTCTCTGATGTAGGATGCAGAGATATGAGCTAAACCATTTACCCTCGGGTCTGCGTTTTAGGCCAGAGCCTCAGCTTCTCCTGTGGAGGATGATTGCCACCGTCACTGACGGCGACACTTGGCTTCCAGTAACACGAGTTCCACACCAAGAAAAGTCCAACTCTGTTTTATAGACTTGAAACTGGTTGACTTTTAAAAGAACAGACAAGGTGTAGGGAAGAGTAGGTCCAGGCACAACAAATGAATTAAATTTCTCCTGTTCAGTTTAGTGCAAACAGGCTTGGCGCTCAGTCGCTGCCACCGACCGTGGATTTGGTCACTGCCACTGACCTGGGTGAATGTTGAGGCCCCTGCCACAGGCCTTGGATGAGGCCTGCCACTGACCTGAGAAAGATGGGTCTCTGCCTCAGACCATGAGAACATGAAGTACCTTCTTTTGAACAAGCGGCCCCTGTCAGAGGAAGACATCCATCCAGACGGTCACCAGAGGCCTCCACCGGCACCAGCAAATGCTGCGCTGGCTCTACGGGGAGGTCACGTCTCCGGTCCCTTACGCCCAGGATTCAGGCACCCAATACCCGGGGGTACCTTAGGCATGCTTCGCCCTCGCGGGACCCAGTCAAAGGTACTGCGCCCCAGGCCTCCGGGGATAGTACTTCACCCCATGCTGAACGTGCCTGGGATGTAACTCGACTCCGCGCCCAGGCTAAGGGCACCTGGGCACACACGAACCACAGCAGCCCCCAGGCCGAAGGTGCCTGGGGAATGGACCTCGTGCGCAATATGTCTGCCCACTTTATATCCTCTCCCAGCAGGCACAGCGGGTTCCTCGCCCCGCCGTACCACCGCGAGAGGACAAAAAGGCACGGCTCTAGAATGGTAGTTCAACCCTGGTCCCAGGCGACAGCGCCACCCAGGGACCGCAGGGAACATGACACCATTCATACCTCCCACACTCCAAAATGTCCATTAATTCCTAAAATCAATGTATCTGGGCCATCTATGACCCAGATACGCCCCTCTTAATTTGACACCATAGATAGATAGATAGAAATAATAAATAAAAAAACCTGACAGTCCACGTCTCATCAGTGCTGCATATTGGTGCCACTGTCGCATGACGTTAACCTCTTACTGACCAGCCGCCGTCATACTGCATTGGGTAGGCTTGTTCCCGCGGACCGTCGTTGCTGTACGTCGGTTCCTTTTAAGCAGGATAAATGACGTCAATTTTGTTTGGGTACAACGTCGCACGACTGCGCAATTGTCAGTTAAAGCGACGCAGTGCCGAATCGCAAAAAATGCTCTGGTCATTGAGTAGCCAATTCTTCCCGGGCTGAAGTGGTTCAAAAGTATCTGTACTTGGTCTTAAAGTGGTATCGGTGCAACGGTAATTATAATGTGTTAGAGGAAGTAAACCCTGATGGGGTTTAGTTCCTCTGTCTCCCTGCAAAGGTAAAGCATAATGGGCTACTATGTATCGCATAGTAGTCCATTAGGAGAAGCCTGCGATGTCACCGTCCTTCCTCCATGGCAGCGAGCATCCATTCTTCACCCCTCTTCTTCCGGGAGCTGCGAACTCCGGCTCTGTGACTGTCCAGAGTCGCGTGACGTCAGTCCTGCGCATGCGTGTGGGAGCCGCCTGTAATGGCATGACCCCGGCTTGAAACGGCCCAGCGTGCCCTTTCAAGGCGGCGCATGCACGGTTGAAGGCGTCGCTCGGGAAAATTGCAAATACTTCTGGGTATCGCGGGCTCCGGCGCTGTGATTGGCCAGAGCCGAGATGACGTCACTCCCGCGCGGGAGCCGCCGGTAACGGCACAGTCTAACTAAAGCAACGGCACGTCGTGCGGTTGCTTTAGGGTGCATGTGCCGATGACTTCGGCACATGTAGATACAGTGGATATCTCCTAAACCGTTCATGTTTAGATGTCCAGGGTAGCTACAGGTAAGCCTCATAAGCTTTACCTGTAGAAAAAAACCACAGTATCGGGCAAACCTCTTACTATATTAAGCAAGATTACTTACAAAAAATGAAAAGACATTACCATAATGGACAAGCACCATCAGATTGTCCTGCCGGGCTGTGTGATGATGGCACATGTTTGTCCCCACCTAACTAATTTCTCTAACAAGCGTCTTTAGAGAATGGAGTCTTAAAGCAGAACATCTGGGATTGTTTAATTACTGTTTCAGAGAGATGTCTGATTAATTTTTCAGGAAGACAGCTCTGATTAAAAAAATGCGTCTTTTCTGGCAGGGAGGATCTCTTAGAACCGTGATTGCATCATATCCTCTCCGCTCTCGCTCTCTCTCTAACTGTAATCGCCTACATTTCCCATGAATCCTTGGATGGTAGTGAGTGTGGGAGGTACACTAGGCTTGTACATGTAAATGTGAACTTGCCCACTTACACATAAATCACACCACCTCATTCTACAGCCAGCAAGCCATACATAACACAGGGTATTATAGGTTATAGCCTTATAAATACAAAGCATTTTAATATAAACGCAAACCAGTGCAACGTGTCAGCCAGTGCAGATTATCAGAGTGGTGTCACCAGTGCCCATCATTGCAGAGCAGGGAGAGTTACAATTCGAGATGACAGTGCGCATCTCGGGCCGCTCGTAGTACAGACCCGCCTCCCTGCACTGGAATTGTGATAGACCGTGCAACGCGCACTGTTCCAATGTACAGGGAGGTGGGGCGTTACGACTAGCAGTGTTCTCACATACCGACTTATCAGCCCGGGATGTGCTTTGTCATTCCAATCTGTAACTCTCCCCGCACTGGAGACAGATGGCGGGCAGTGGCGGCAGGGAGGACGGGCGGTGCTGACTGGGAGGAGGAGAGGAGGACACCACCTCCTATGGGCGTCACAGACCAGGGGCTGTGAGACCCTCTGCCCACTACAGTGAGCCAGGTGGAAATGGAACTCCCTGCTCGCTTTCAAAGAACTACAAGGGGGCGTGTCGGATCGCTGGCTGAGGTTACTGGAGGGATAGCAGCCAGTGGTCTTACCAACAGGAAATCACCAGGCAACAACTGTTTTTTTTAGCAAGTTCAGCAGCCTATTGCATAGTACAGAGCTCAGAAGAACATGGCTGACCTAGTTGGTGAAGGTAGATCAGCAACAAGAACATGGGGGGGGGGGGGGCGCGGAGGAAATTGTGGCTCCAATAGTCACGAGAGTGGCAAGGAAAGAACAGAAAAATTATTGCAAAAAAAGTTTTGTTTATTATAATAATGGATCACAAATGGACTCGATACCAAAAATATTACTGCCGGTTTCAAGTAATCCTCCCTCTGGGAACAATTCCTGCAAATTCTTTGGAACTGTCCCTTTGTGTATGACCTTGAGCCAGGATGGATGGCGACAACTGCTGACCGAAATAAATCCTTTCCCGTCGGTCTGCTTAAAATGGGTCCTTGTGCATAAAGATTCCTCAGGTTTGTAAATTTCCAGGTCTAGTGAATATTGGTCAGGCTCCACTCATGGGTAAAGCGATTCCCCCAGTCATTAGAATTTAATCGATCCATAAAACAATGCAAAGAATATTTAGCCTCCTGCTTCAGGAAAAAGGAATCCTCTATACAACACTGGCAAAACCTTTATTTAATTTTTTTCAGATATATCATAAATGGTTTGCTTCTCCCACCTCTCCCATAAATTTGGGGTGCTAGGGGCAAATATGGCCTCCCGTTTGCCACAAATCTTTCCCAGAATTCCCAAAATAATTGAGTACTAGCAAAATCTAGTAAGTTCAGATTGAACTGTATCTGGTTGTAGTACAGGGACTGGTCCTGTCCCAATAAATATTTTAACAGCTTCCAATTCCTTATGGGTATATGACATGCCCACAGTTTCAAGCGGAGTATCATAAACGCATACAAGGCCACCCAACTTATTAATGACTTTAGTGGTGTCCTTAAGGTAGGACAGAGTACGTACCAACAAAGGCTGAGGAAACTGGCCAATATATTTACCAATCGAAGACGGTCAATCCCACTCAATCAGTTGCCTGGGTGGGTTTTCCAGACTCTTGTGCACTTTTGGTAAACTGTATAATGGACTCTGGGAGCCATAGGAACCTTTATCAGTTCTTCCTTTTTTGTCATTAAAAGCAAGATTATTTTTGTCATGGTAAGTTTTACAGCAAAATTTGCTAAGTTGAAAGTGGGATCCTTCCTCACAACTTCATGTGTGGCCATCTGACAGGATGCGGTCTTTACCTCAAATCATCCTTAGGCTAGCCATACATTATGCAATGTTTTTCAATTGCCTTTAGATTTACCTTCAACTATGTAGTGTAAGGGCCTGCCTGATTGCATAAAAATTTAAAGTGTTTAGGTTTGACATCGTATTATATGGTTCTGGTAAATCTAAATTAAATTGTACAAGGAAATTGTATGTTTGACCAGCTTTATACAATAGGAAAAAAGTCTCCCTCCCTGTCTGAAGGGCAGATGACAAGATTGTTCCTGTCAAAGTGATTTAATCCTTGTCCTGCTTATTTTTTAAGGGTTGTAAACCCTCGTGTTTTTTCACCTTAATGCATCCTATGCATTAAGGTGAGAAAACTTCTGGCAGTGACTGGCCCCCACACTTTGCTTAACCTGAGCCCTGCAATTTCCCTTGGCAGAGAAGCACTGTCCCTCTCTGCACGGGGTCCCGGCTCTTGATTGGATGGATTGATTGACAGCAGTGGGAACCAATGGCTTCGCTGCTATCAAATCCAATGAAGCGGGGGGTGGGGCCGAGTCTGGCATTCGTGTCTATGGATACTGGACTCGGGAGCACGCCTGCAAGGTAACCCCCCGGGAGAGAGCTTCTCCTAGAGCAGTGGCTCTCAACCTCTCTAGTGCTGTGACCCCTTGATAAAATGTCCCAAGTTGTGGGAACCCCTATTTCATAGCGTGGGTTGTCAGCACCCAAGGCAAGACAAGTAATTTGCGCCCCTAACCCACAGACATTTAGCGCTCCCTGAGTCCCATCCACTTGTACAGTATTATAACCCCTTGTGGTACATTTTAGGATGTACCACTCTTTCTCTTTTGTTCTCCTCCTTTTTATCTCTCTCTCTCTAGCCTAATTTCTTTTCTTTTTTTTTTCCCCCTACCCTCTTTCTAGCCTTCTTTCTTGTTCTTGCTCTTATTCTTTCTCTCCCTTTTTTTCTTTGTTCCTCCCCCTCTTTCCCTTCCATGTATTCTCTATTTTTATTCCTTCTACAACTCCTTGGTGGGGGGAGGGGGGGAATGGGATGAGTGGCAGAGCTGGCAGAAGGATGGGAGAGTAGCGTGGGCTTCAGGAACAGCCCATGATTCAGTGACCCTCTGGAAAATCGTCTTTCGAACCCCGAGGGGGTCTGGACCCCAGGTTGAGAACCACTGTCCTAGAGGGTTATCTGATGGGTGGAGCCGCCGAGGGACCCCAGAAGTCGAGGATCGGGGCCACACTGTGCAAAACTAGCTGCACAGTGTAGAAGTATGACATGTTGTTTAAAAAAAAAAGAGGGTTTACAATCTAATATATACTTTATCTAAATCCCTAAGGACCATATCTTTAAATACAGAAAGATTAGTAGAGCGATTCCCCCCCCCCCCTACAGGGTTAAAAAGAAGCATTGCTGAGACTTGGGTGCACCCCACCATTGGGACCCATTCTGGAATCACTCCTAGCTATAGGGTTGGAAAATGTCCTCACAAATTTATGAACATCGATAAAGGTTTCAAACTTAAGGATACGGGCAGGAGCAAATTTTAAACCTTTTATTAAGAATCCCCTGACTATATTGCTAGTTCTAAATCACTAAGGTTTAAGAGGAGCTCCAAGCTTCTTCAATCAAAATTAAGTAATCAACTACAAATACTGTAGCTGCTGACTTAATGTTGGGACTCTTACCTGTCCAGGAATCCAGTAGTGTCCTCAGCCGAGCCAATTTTTTTCAGCCGGCTATCTGGTGCTGCCACCGCCATCTCCACTAAGGGAAACTGACAGTGAAGCCTCGTGGCTTCACAGCTGGCTTCCTACTGCGCATGTGCGAATCATGCTGCGCTCTATGAATGGGCTACCCAGGGAGGAAGGACGGGGGCCGAACTTCCGGATGTGTTTGTCACGGCAAGCTCAGACAGAAGTAGAGGCGTGTACCTGTCAAAACCAGTTACCTGCTTTCCCCCTCCCAAAAGGTGCCAAATGTGGCAGCAGAGTGGGGAGGAGGCAGACAAACGGAGCTTCTCCTTTTTGGGTAGAGTTCCACTTTAAAAACATCCTTGCAACCCATTTTCTTTGCGCTGTTCTGTATTTTATATCTTTCAGATAACCTGCAAAACTTACATGGTTCATTCATATCTGTTATCCAAATTGGTGAAAGTGCAGACTTGTAGCAAATGTATACCCCTACATTCACCACTTTAAATCCATAAAATTAGACTCTAGTCTTCCAGATTAGGTAATTTATAAATATAGAAATGTGCTATGTCGTCAAAATTAAAACTGCATGTGCAGATACAAATGTCTATTAAACAAGCCCACAGATGTTTGATAGTAGATCTTAAATTCTTGGTGTTAATCTCCACCATCCACCACCTTGTGCAACATTGCCTCCACCAAAAGCTGAAAAACCTGATTACCAGCTTCTGTAGACCCCTCATTACTAGGGGGCACTTTGCAATTATGGCTTATAACCCAACCTGGACAATGTCTTTTGCACCCGAAGTTGTGATACTGTAAGGGGGAGAGAACCCCGAAGAGTATCCAATGGGAGCCGTACTGACTTATTCCAGGTAATCCTATAACCAGAAAAGACGCCAAATATTTCTATAGCTTACCTTGCAGCAACCAATGATTCCTGAGTATCGGCTAGATGCATCAAGATAGCGTCTGTATGCAGAGCTATTTTGACCTCCTATTTACCTCTGTGGAAACCTCTCACCCCCTCCATTCGCCTCAACATAACTGCAAGGGGTTCTATCACTATTAAAAAAAATGGGTGATGGTGGACACCCTTGAGAGATTAAAGGGGTTTGACATGCTCCCGTTGACTCCTATAGCGGCCTTAGGTGTTTTATATAGGAGTTTGACCCAGTTACAAAAAATTCCACCAAAGCCTAAACATTTTAAGCAGGTTTTTCAGCATTTGGTGGAGGCATTGTTGCACAAGATGGTGGAGATTAACACCAAGAATTTAAGATCAACTATCACAAACATCTGTGGACATGTTAATAAACATTACTTTCGTTCATGGACCGACACAGCTTCTCTATTGACAAAGTGGGTATTATCCGTTTATTTAGTAGTGACTAGGCAGAAAAAACTTGTAAAAAGTGTTGCATCACACCTTCTACAGTACCGCCCAGGGGGCGGACCCCCCCCGGGTATATCCCCTCACTCTGCATCTCGCAGATCAGATTTTTTCTGTCTAGCAAGGAGTAGGACATGGCTCCCTTCAGGCCCATTGGTCCAGTGAAACATTTTTATTTTTTGCTAGCATTTTTTTCGTCCGCCTAGGGCAACAGAAAAAGACCCCAGGCCGACAAAGCGCCTGCGCAGAAGGACCTGCTGTCGCAAGGTCCCATACTCCATCCTGCTTTACAGTCTCTGGCTTTAATGGCAGGGCTATTGAAAACCAGGTACTGAGAGACAGGGGCCTGTCAGATTCAGTAATCTCTACTATGAGAAGTGCTCAGAAGCCATCCTCTAGGAAGGTTTATCATCGCACTTGGAAGGCCTACATTTCCATGTCTGAGGAAATGAATTGGCATCCACGTATTTATTTGGTTTCCAGAATCCTACCGTTTTTACAGCATGGGGTGGACCAAAGGCTTGCCCTAAGTACTATTAAGGGGCAGATATCTGCCCTGGCTGTCTTTTTTTTAATATAGTTTTTATTTTTTTTCAGCGACCCCTGGCGACTCACTCCCGTGAGTACTTTCGTGCAGGGGGTTCGACATGTGGCCCCTCCGGTCCGTCCCCTGCTACCTCTGTGGGACTTGAACCTGGTCCTATCGGTGGTTCAGAAACCACCGTTTGAGAATATTAGGGATATGCCCTTATTGACACTTTCTCAGAAAGTGGTCTTTTTGGTGGCTGTTACATCAGTTAGACGAGTTTCTGAGCTGGCAGCCTTGTCCTGCAAGGCTCCCTATCTGATCTTCCACAAGGATAAGGTGGTGCTGCGGCCGCAGCCTTCCTTTCTTCCAAAAGTCGTTTCAGCATTTTATTATCTCTACGAGGACATTGTACGTTGCATTCCTTGGACGTTGTCCGAGCTTAGAGTTTGCCTATCTGCTACTTCCCTGCTCCGGAAGCCAGACTCACTGTTTGTTTCGGTGGCTGGTCCCAAGAAGGGCCTAGCAGTCTCATCGGCCACCATCTCTAGATGGATCCGACAGATAGTAATCCAGGCCTACGCCTTAAAGGGTCAAGCGCCCCCCTTTCCTGTCACGAAGAATTCAACCAAAGCAATAGGTGCCTCTTGGACATCAAGCGTCTGTTTCCCAATTATGTAAAGCGGTGACTTGGTCATCCACTCACACTTTCACAAAATTCTAGAAGGTTGATGTAGGTGCATCTTCGGATGCCTCTTTCGGCCGCAACGTTTTGCAGGCGGCTATTTAGAGTTGCAACTCCTCCGTTGGAAGAGTGCTGTTTTTTGTGTTTGTGCTGAAGTTTACTTTATGCTGTTACCACTCCTCGTTTTGACACTGCTTTGGGACATTCCACTTTGTCAATAGAGAAGCTGTGTCGGTACATGAACGAAAGAGTAAATTGGATTTTTTACTCACCATAAAATCCTTTTCTCTGAGTTCATGGACCGACACAGCACCCACCAAGTCTGCTTGTTGCGTAGCAGAAATAGAGCTAAAAGCCGGTCCTGTTTTGGTGCAAGGGGCTCATAATGTATGTGATCAATAGTAGCACACTAGAACAATGAATGACCCACAAATCACATTTTTGTTGTAGGTGATGCCTGAAATCTGACTTGTATCTTAGAGTAGACTCCTTCTGGGAAAATTAGTAAGCCAATCACTCAAACAGAATGTCATTTCTTTGGGGGGCGTTCTGTACACCATTTGTATACATAACGCCTACAGGTAGCCATATTGCATTTTGCAGAAAATTAGAGATGCAGATTGAAAGGGAAAGGTGATTTTTCAGAACATTCAATTACAATATAACAGGATTGTATACAATACTTTTTGTGTTTGTTTTTTTTTTTGGAAGGGCTTCATTTTTAGGCAAGCCTTTCATAAATTGCTAGTTTGTGATGCAGACCTTGGGCCTGATTGCCTAATTTAGGCCAAAAGTTGGGCATGCACTAGTATATTTTGAATAAATATTTGTACAAGCTTTCATACGAAAATTCTGTTTGTTTCTTTTGACTAATGTTGATTCGAAAGTACTTCAGAATTTCATTGGCTTTAACAATCAACTTTGGAATGAATGTAGTTTTCCTGAAGAACGAGTCACTGTTAAAAATTCATTGCTTCAAAAAATTTTCTCCGCACACTTCTTTGAATCTTCTCATCGTTGTGGTTGTAAAGAACATTTGTTCAATTTTATAATCGTTACGGTGGTCAAAATTTACCTTGTTTTCAATTTGGACCAAAATGCTACTAGTGTAAGGCCAACTTAATCACTTGAGCTCCAGAAGATTTTACCCTCTTCATGACAGCCCATTTTTTTTAGTTTAGCACTGCACCACTTTAACTGGTGCTTGACCAGTCAAGCCATACTGTGTGCAACTAAATTTATAGTTTTTTTTTTATTTATTTTTCACACAAATGGCTTTTTTTTGGTGGTATTTGATAGCCACTAGGTTTTTTTATTTTTTGCTATATAAACAAAAGACCCAAGTTTTGAAAACTCCCACTATGTTCTACTTTCTGCTATAAAGCACATCCAATAAGAAAAATCGAATTTCTTAAATTTTGCCCATAATGTATTCTACTTGTCTTTGGTAACAAGTGTATATTGATTATTTGCGTGAAAGTTATTGCATCTATAAATTATGGTATTGATACTGGAATTTTTTATTTATTTTCATAAACTAGTACGGTGATCAGCCACTTATAGTGGGACTGCCAAAGTGTCGCAGGCAATCTGATGCTGGTGGGGAACTGACTTCCACTGACATCTCTAGTGACAATAGTGATCAGTGCTAAAAAATATAGGATGTTGCTTTACTAATGAACCTGGCTGGGAAGGGTTTAACATCTAAGGCAATCAAGGGGTTAAATGTGTGCTGAACAATATTTAGTGTGTTTACTGTGTGGTGTTAGGCAATGTGCCAGTTTTTACTTGCTGCTTTGCAGGCAGAAAAAAAAAAAATGGCACTTCACTGCTGTATGAAGAGCCCTGCCGATCAGTGTGTCTCGGCCCTAAATCATTGGCCAGGTCCTGCTGATCGGCTTGTGCTGCAGTGAATGATGGCACAGTCTTCAAAGATGTGACCTTCCCCAGTAAATGTTTTGTGACGAGTCAGCAAGCGGGTATAGTAGAGCTATAGACCAAACTTTTTTTTTTTTTTTGCCGTCTCTCATTGCAAAGATTTTTGCTTCACTTCCTGTCCCATAGACAAAGTGAGGAAAATATTTTCAAGCATCAGCAGGAGTAAACGGTGCTCCATCTTTGGTATTGAGGGTGATGCCAGAAATGGAGCACAATTCTGGCCAGAGGGCAGAATTGTGTCTGTCAGTGGGATGAATAGTGGCCCAAGGGCCGGATAAAGGCAAGCAAAGGGCCACACCTGGCCCCCGGGCCATAGTTTGGAGACCCCTGGTTTTAGAAGGTGGTGTAAGTAATAAGGCAGTTTTATTTTATTTCAATTTTTGGGCTGCATTTAAATGACAATAGTAGTGGTCTGAACAATGGTTGCTTTTCTACAGGTAATTGTACATGTTTAATTTTTTGTAATGTATGTAAAACTGGGTGTTTACCATAAATTTCAAATTAAATCATTAGGGTGTTTTATAACTTGGTTTAATGTTGCCTGTAGCTTGCGTTTGTTAACAAATTTGGCTTTTTGTTTTTGGCCAAATTGGATTTGCAACATTAATGTACTGTAACTAAAAGGCAGGTACAAGTAGCTATTCTAATAGCATGTTTGTCTCAATCTTAACAGAATGTCAGAAAAACACTGGGATTTATGACAAATGTTTTGCCATGCAGTAGTTTTTGACATTTTACTACTTAAGTGCAAAAACCAGAGTGTGTGCAATAATCCTCTGCAGTCCATTAGAAGTAATATAAATAGCACTAATCTTTAGATGATTACTAATCCATACTGTCCCTTACATCCCTGTATATGTTAAGTATTGTATTAAAATGTATTATTATATTTGATTACTTCATGCACTTAATATGAACACGGTCCTATTTGAGAAGAATCCAAAATAAATTCTAGGCCTCCCAGGATACTTGTGGAATGTTTCCTGTAGAGCTGGCACTACCTTTTTTAGTGGCCTCATGTTCTCCAAGCTCTACAAAGCAGTAGCAAATGCTCTCCAGACAGCATTGCATATACAGCCTAGCTATAAATCTGCAGTTATGTAGTGATCACAATATATGCGCTTTCATAAGTCTGATTAGCAAGTTTTTAGGTTCCAGCATTCATCTTTTTGAGAAAGAGAGGAATTTCAGTTGTTACAAGGCTCTCATACCAAACTAGGTTGAAACACTGACAAGCAAACACTTGTAAATAAACCTTTTTAAGATTCCTATGTGAAGATTCTTCACAGCTCCCAAGATCTCCCCTTCTGCAGTCCTTGGTACCACATGGCCTTTGCAAGCAAACCATCCCAGCTTGGTCCTCTTCCTAGTATGCTTGTGAACATTACCCCTCTAATTCTTATGAATGGTCTGTACTCTTCTGTTGGATGTCTGCAGGCCACCACGAGTACTGTTAAAGCCAGTGCTTTTGTGGAGCATTGGAGTGGTTTCTTTCTGGTGGGCCAGAGTTGTGGCTTAAATTAAATCGGTCTATAAAAAACATGCCTGCTAACCGATTTATTAAACAGCAGGAAAGTTGAAGCATTTCAGTCCCCTTTACTTTTGTTCCCCCAAAATAACCATTTTTGTTCTACACATGAGCTGCACGTCCTCTACTGGGACCCAAAGGCCAGATAGAATGCTTTGGGGATTTACGGCAGGTTTCTAGCACATAAGACTACCCACTGAGCTTTGGAACTTCATACCAGTCCGTCTTCATGCATGTGTGGGGAAACCTGCATGTGTGCAGACGTGCCGGGGGTTTCTGAAGCCTTCGAATCGGGGGTGGGAAGGAGGGGGTCATTGTCGCCTAGGGGAGAAGGAATGGAGTGCTGCGTCACAACCCAAAAACTTCTATTCGGTTAAAGAAAATCCAAATTTGAGAGAGGGAAGGGGGTGAAGGCAGGGTAAAAAGGTATTTTAGGGGGAAGGTCCACTTTCCTCTGTTGGCCTAGTGCCCCATATAAGCATTAATATTGGATCTGTGATGCAGAGGGGTGTACCTAATATCTTAATTTTGGGTCAACAGTTTGGTAGGTGCTACAAAATTTGGTGAGAAGGGGTTCTAGGCTTCCCCAATTGGCTCCCTTAATACACAAAAGCCCTTCATTTTGTGTATTGGGGAATTCGCCAGAGGTTTGTTTAAACTGCTGTGCTTTTCAACACTGGTATGTTTTACTTGAAGACATAGGAATCCTATGAGATCTTTTGGCTAGAAAAAAAAAATGAAGGCAGTATTTGCATAGCCTGTGAAGCTTCCTGTATTAATAAAGCTTTCCACAATATTTACTAACATGCTTATGTGTTGGAATTCTGGCTGAGGCAACTGCAGGGCAGGTGCCCCTAGAACATGGGTGCTCAACCTGTGTGGCCCTTCAGCTGTTGCAGAACTTTAAGTCCCAATGAGGCATTGCAAGCCACTGATGGTTACTAACATGACTCCCAAAGGCTGAGGCATGATGGGACTTAAAGTTCCACAACAGTCGGAGAGCCACAGGTTGACCACCTATGCCCCAGAAAAACTTTCTAGGATCTCTGCTTGAGGTTTGAAGACCTTGTAGCCTGCTCGGTGACTGGTATTGAGTGACAAGTGGCTCTTTAACTCTTTATTTCAATAAGACCTAGATGTGAGAAACTTCCTCAAAACCCAATTTTTACTTCGGGCACCTTGTATTTAGCCCTACCAAACTTCTAAAATGGTTGGGTTCTATAAAAAAAGATGAAGTAGATAAAGTACAGTTTGACATTTGGGGATTTCTAGCCTTTTGTAGGGATCAAGGACAAAGCCCTAAACAGAGCTTGGAAGGAAATGTTGATGTTCAAAGGAGACTGGCAGGATAAGCATTATTTTTAATAAAAAAGCCAAAAAAAACGTATGTACTTCAATACTGCAGTGTTCATTGGAGAACGCAGCACTTATAATTACTGCCACCTACAAGAGGTTTTGGACACCATGTAAAACAAAAGGGACCAAATACCTCTAGTGACTATACCCTCTACTTTAGGTAGAGTGCTAGGTCCAAGTTTTGGGAGTTGCTTACATTTCTGTGAGGCCTACCTTTTTCTCCCGTGTAATGTGTATTTGGTCGTTTGACCCTGCATGTTTCATTCAGGAGAAACCCTTGTTACCATTGTCTCAGAAGCTGCTTTACCTAGTGGTCAATACTTTGGCAAGGAGGGACTCGGTTTTAAACCTTGGTTTTTGTAAGGTACACTTCCTCATTCTTCACAGGGATAAGGTAGTCTTGAGACCTTAACGTTCGTCTTGCCACGTGTCTTTTAGTCTATTATGAAGACCATGTACACAATGTAATACATGGTGCAAGTGAACACATCATGCTGAACAGTTGGTTTGGATAAATTAAAAAAATTAAATTCTTCCATTAACCACTTAACGACCGCTCACTGTATATATACGTCGGCACAATGGCACCGACAGGCACAATCACGTAGAGCATACGTGATTGCCTTTGTACAGTTGGGGGGTCCGATCGGACCCCCCTTCTGTACAGTGAGCGGTTGGAATTCGTCTGGGAGCGTTCCGAGATGGGGGGGAGCCGTTCGATTCCGACCACCCCCCCGCGATCGCTCCCGGCGAATAGAAATGCCCCCTCTGTCTGTGTAATGTTTACACAGACCGAGAAAGCAGGAGGAAGTGATGTCATCTCCTGTGCGGCGCTCACATATACCGAGCGTCGTACAAGAGAAGACACACAGGTCAGTGCACTAACACTACACTAACACCAGCACACATAGGCACATAAATCGCCCCCCCAGGCCCCCCCAGATCACCCCCCAGATCACCCCCCCAGTCAGTGTCACTGATTGCAGTGACCATTTATTTACTGATCACTGCCATCAGTGACATTTGTGACTGTAAAAGTGTCACTACATTTAGTTTTAGGTCCAGTGTAGCCCCCTAACCCCCCCCCCCCTAATAAAGGTTTAACCCCCTTGATCGCCCCCCAGGTAACCCTTTCACCCCCTATCACCACTGTCGCTAAGCGATCATTTTTCTGATCGCTGTCTTAGCGTCGGTGATGCAGATCGGTAGCCAGTAATTTTTTTTAGGTTCGCCGCAGGTTTTTATAGCGTCAGGTACCCCCATATATTATCTAATAAAGGTTTTAACCCCCTAATTGCCCCTAGTTAACCCTTTCACCAGTAATCATCATATAAGTGTTTCCGGTGACGCTGGTTAGTTAGTTTGCTTTTTATAGTGTCAGGGCACCCGCCGTATATAACCCAATAAAGGTTTAACCCCCTGATCGCCCGGCGGGTGATATCAATTAGGTTTTAGCGTCAGAGAGGGTCTGCGTCACACCCCAGGCAGCGTCAGGTTAGTGCCAGTAACGCTAACACCCACGCGTGAAGCATACACCTCCCTTAGTGGTATAGTATCTGAACAGATCAATATCTGATCTGATCAGATCTATACTAGCGTCCCCAGCAGTTTAGGGTTCCCAAAAACGCAGTGTTAGCGGGATCAGCCCAGATACCTGCTAGCACCTGCGTTTTGCCCCTCCGTCCAGCCCAGGCCACCCAAGTGCAGTATCGATCGATCACTGTCACTTACAAAACACAACACACATAACTGCAGCGTTCGCAGAGACAGGCCTGATCCCTGCGACTCCAGTGCTGTAGGAGGTGATTTCACCACCACAGTTAAAAAAAAGAAGCAAATATGCCGAAGCATTGGGGCAGCAGGGGCGGAGGAGCGATTTTGCTCCTAATGCCGCGTACATACGGTCGAAATTCCGACGGAGGCTTGCCCGTGGAAAAGTCCGACCGTGTGTGCGGCATAACTTTTTTGCGGGAGGATGCCCCCATGCTTCGGCATATATAAATGGTGCATGTATGCCCATCATTAGAAGTGGGTGGATGAAGGGCGGTATTCTAATGGTGGGCATACCCACCGATCAATCTCTTTTTTCGTTCAGCCACCTGGCTGCATGAAAAAAGATTACAATACATGTCCAACAAGGACCAGCAACGTACTGGTATGTTGCTGGACTTTGAATGGTTATACCAGATTGATGCCTGCGGGTTTAGGTATCATCTTGGTATCATTCTTTTCAGCCAGCGGCCGGCTTTAATGTAAAAGCAACCCTAGTGGCTAATTAGCCTCTGGACTGCTTTTACAAGCAGTGGGAGGGAATGTCCCCCCCCCCCGGATATAAAAAGCGCCATTGGGAAAGCATTTTATCACACCGATCTTGGTGTGGTCAGATGCTTTGAGGGCAGAGGAAAGATCTAGGGTCTAGACCCCAGTTTTTTCAAAAAAAGAGTACCTGTCACTACCTATTACTATCATAGGGGATATTTACATTCCCTGAGATAACAATAAAAATGATAAAAAAAAAAAATATGGAAGGAACAATTAAAAAATAAAATAAAAAAGCAAAATTAATAATAAAAAAAAAAAAAAAAAAAAAGCACCCCTGTCCTGCCCTGCTCTTGCCCAATGGCGAACGCAAGCGTCGGTCTGGTGTCATATGTAAACAGCAATTGCACCATGCATGTGAGGTATCACCGCGAAGGTCAGATGGAGGGCAGTAATTTTAGCAGTAGACCTCCTCTGTAAATCTAACGGGGTAACCTGTAAAGGCTTTTAAAGGCTTTTAAAAATGTATGTAGTTTGTCGCCAATGCGCGTTTGTGCGAAATTTTAAAGCATGTCGTGTTTGGTATCTATGTACTTGGCCTAAGATCATCTTTTTTATTTCATCAAACATTTGGGCAATATAGTGTGTTTTAGTGCATTAAAATAAAAAGTGTATCTTTTCCCCAAAAAATGCGTTTGAAAAATCGCTGCGCAAATACTGTGTAGAAAAAAAAAATGCAACACCCACCATTTTATTCTGTAGGGCCTTTGCTTTAAAAATATATATAATGTTTGGGGGTTCAACATAATTTTCCTGCAAAAAAAAAATGTTTTCATGTAAACAAAAAGTGTCAGAAAGGGCTTTGTCTTCAAGTGGCGTCATATGTAAACAGCAATTGCATCATGCATGTGAGGCATCAGCGCGAAGGTCAGATCGAGGGCAGTCATTTTAGCAGTAGACTTCCTCTGTAAATCTAACGTGGTAACCTGTAAAGGCTTTTAAAAATGTATGTAGTTTGTCGCCACTGCGCGTTTGTGCGAAATTTTAAAGCATGTCGTGTTTGGTATCTATGTACTCAAACATTTGGGCAATATAGTGTGTTTTAATGCATTAAAATTAAAAAAGTGTATTTTTTCCCCAAAAAATGGGTTTGAACACCCACTATTTTAATCTGTAGGGCCTTTGCTTTAAAAAAATATATAATGTTTGGGGGTTCAACATAATTTTCTTGCAAAAAAAAAAGTGGATGTAAGCTTCCTAATGTTGTGTATAAAATGCCAGGACAGTTCAAACCCCCCCCCCCCCCCCAAATGACCCCATTTTGGAAAGTAGACACCCCAAGCTATATACTGAGAGGCATGTCGAGTCCATGGAATATTTTATATGTTGACACAAGTTGCGGAAAAAAGACAATTTTTTTATTTATTTTTTTGCACAAAGTTGTCACTAAATGATATATTGCTCAAACATGCCATGGGCATATGTGGAATTACACCCCAAAATACATTCTGTTTCTTCTCCTGAGTACGGGGATACCACATGTGTGAGACTTTTTGGGAGCCTAGCCGCGTACGGGACCCCAAAAACCAATCACCGCCTTCAGGCTTTCTAAGGGTGTAAATTTTTGATTTCACTTCTCACTGCCTATCACAGTTTCGGAGGCCATGGAATGCCCAGATGGCACAAACCCCCCCAAATGACCCCATTTTGGAAAGTAGACACCCCAAGCTATTTGCTGAGAGGTATTGTGAGTATTTTGCAGATCTCGCTTTTTGTCAAAGTTTTGAAAATTGAAAAAAAAAAGAAAAAAAAAATGTTTTCTTCATTTTCAAAAACAAATGAGAGCTGTAAAATACTCACCATGCCTCTCAGCAAACAGCTTGGGGTGTCTACTTTCCAAAATGGGGTCATTTGGGGGGGTTTTGTGCTATTTTGGCATTTTATGGCCTTCAAAACTGTGATAGGTAGTGAGGAGTGAAATCAAAAATTTGCGCCCTTAGAAATCCTGAAGGCGGTGCTTGGTTTCCGGGGTCCCGTACGTGGCTAGGCTCCTAAAAAGTCCCACACATGTGGTATCCCCGTACTCAGGAGAAGCAGCAGAATGTATTTTGGGGTGCAATTCCACATATAACCATGGCATGTGTGAGCAATATATCATTTAGTGACAACTTTTTGTATTTTTTTTTTTTTTGTCATTATTCAATCACTTGGGACAAAAAAAAAATATTCAATGGGCTCAACATGCCTCTCAGCAATTTCCTTGGGGTGTCTTTCCAAAATGGGGTCATTTGGGGGGGTTTTGTACTGCCCTGCCATTTTAGCACCTCAAGAAATGAGATAGGCAGTCATAAATTTAAAGCTGTGTAAATTTCAGAAAATGTACCCTAGTTTGTAAACGCTATAACTTTTGCGCAAACCGATAAATATACACTTATTGACGTTTTTTTTTACTAAAGACATGTGGCTGAATACATTTTGGCCTAAATGTATGACTAAAATTGAGTTTATTCGATTTTTCTTATAACAAAAATTAGAAAATATCATTTTTTTTTTCAAAATTTTCAGTCTTTTTCCGTTTATATCGCAAAAAATAAAAATCGCAGAGGCAATCAAATACCATTAAAAGAAAGCTCTATTTGTGGGAAGAAAAGGACGCAAATTTTGTTTGGGTACAACATTGCATGTCCGCACAATTTACAGTTAAAGCAGCGCAGTGCAAAATTCTGAATTCACCTCTGGTCCTTTTAGCTACCAAATGGTCCGGGGCTTAAGTGGTTAAACTTTACAAAGAATATGGGCATAGCTGACACTTTGCATGAACCTACTCCAAAAGTTAATTTAATTGTGAATGATTTGTGGTTTAGATGTGCGTTGTTCTTGTAACCGTGCAATGTTCTGCTGCAAATGAAAGACCGCTGCAAGAAAATGATCAGTAACAAGTGATGGGAGCCAAATACCAACACTAAAGAGATGGCAAGCAAAATGATTATTCAGTTCCCCAAGTGACCCTAATTTACAGTGCCTTGAAAAAGTATTCATGGCTGCCCCTTGAAATTTTCCTCATTTTGTTATGTTACAACTCAAACCGTAAATGTATTTTATGTGATAGGCCAAAACAAAGTGGCACAGAATTGTGTAGTGGAAGATAAATGGTTTTCAAAATTCTTTACAAATGTCTGATAAGTGTGGCGTGCATTTGTATTTAGCCCCCCTGAGTCAATACTTTGTAGAACCACCTTTCGCTGCAATTACAGCTGCAAGTCTTTTTGGGGATGTCGCTACCAGTTTTGCACATCTAGAGTAAAGTTTTAGCCTTTCTTCTTTACAAAATAGCTCAAGCAGATTGGATGGATATCGTTTGTGAACAGGAATTTTCAAGTCTTGCACAGATTCTCAATTGGATTTAGTGTTGGACTTTGACTAGGCCATTCTAACACATTTATTATGCGTTGCTCTAAACCAGGGATATGCAATTAGCGGACCTCCAGCTGTTGCCAAACTACAAGTCCCATCATGCCTCTGCCTCTGGGTGTCATGCTTGATACTGTCAGTCTCGCTATGCCTCATGGGACTTGTAGTTTGGCAACAGCTGGAGGTCCGCTAATTGCATATCCATGATCTAAACCATTCCATTGTATCTCTGGCTGTATATTTAGGGTCGTTGACCTGCTGGAAGGCAAACCTCTGCCCCAGTCTCGTCTTTTGCAGACTCGAACAGTTTTTTTTTCTAAGAGTGCCCTCCATCCATCTTCCAATCAACTCTGACCAGCTTCCCTGTCCCTGCTGAAGAAAAGCATCCCCACATCATGATGCTACCACCACCATGTTTCATGGTGGGGATGGTGTGTTCAGGATGATGGTACAGTGTTTTTTCCGCCATGCATAGCTTTTTGCTTTTAGGCCACAACTCATTTTTGGTCTCTTCTGACCAGAGCAACTTCTTCCACATGTTTGCTGTGTCCCCCACATGGCTTCTCGCAAACTTCAAAAGGAACAGCTTATGGCTTTCTTTCAACAATGTGTTGCCTAGTTTGAGTTTATATGCATACACTTGAATCATTGTAGTATGGATATATACACATTTAGATCTAAGAGTTCTTGCACAAGAGGTAGTTCCATACGCAATACACATTTATTGACAGGGTTACATAATCTATACAAATTACACTGTACATTTGTGTTGTAAATACTGTCTAGATTGTAAGTCCCCTGACTTGCATGATATTTACAAATTACCCACAAATACCATATTTACAATCTAAGATTTAAGTATAGTGTTAGATTACCTGTTAACTTCCGGTCGGCCCATGGTGACTGCTGTGTGTCTTCACACAAAAAACTTGCCGTATAAGCCGAGTTTTTCAGCACATTTGTTTGTGCTGAAAATGCCCCCCTCGGCTTATACTCGAGTCCTGTGTCCATCTTCAACTTTGTGCGCCTGATCCTGGGCCAGCCGTAGGTCCCTTGGACCCCAAACTTGGCACACATGTAGCACCACTCTTCATCTACAAGTGTGCACTTCTTTATTTTTTTTTATTTTTTTGTCCAGGGGACCTACGGCCGGGGAGCACCGTTTCTTTAAAAAAATAAAATAATATAACCATGCCAATGGTGCAGCAGAAAACATCTAGCACAGTGAGGAAGGTTTGTGGTCCAGGGTGGTCACAAGGCATTATATCCCCCCCCCCCCTTTCTGTACTGTGGCTAATATATTTCTCCCCAATTGGTCACCGTACCTAGTAAATGTATATTGGCCACAGCCTGATTGGTTGAGTGAGTCGAAGAATGCTGTTTACTACCCATGTGATCAGGGAAAACAAAAGGCCAACCTTTGAAGTTGAACTAATTACAGTAACACCAATACCACACTCAATACTTAAAATATGTTTACTTCTAACTGAAATGTATTTCTAATTGCAATATTATTTACAGCTGTTAATGGAGAGTTCTCATAAACCCATTATGTAACAAATGGCTTTCTTCTTGCCACTCTTCCATAAAGGCTAGATTTAGGGAGTGCTCGACTAATAGTTGCCCTGCGGACAGATTCTCCCACCTCCGCTGTGGATCTCTGCAGCTCCTCCAAAGTTTCATTGGGCTTCTTGGCTGCTTCTCTGAATGCTCTCCTTGCCTAGGCCTGTCAGTTTAGGTGGACAGCCATGTCTTGGTAGTTTTCAGTTGTGCCATTTTATTTTTTCCTTCCTTTTTCGGATGATGGATTGAACAGTGCTCCGTGAGATGTTCAAAGCTTCTGATATTTTTTATAAGCTAACCCTGCTTCAAACTTCAACTTTTATCCCTGACCTGTCTGGTGTGTTCCTTGGCCTTCCTGGTACTGATTGTTCACAAAGCTTCTTTAACAAACCTGAGGACTTCACAGAACAGCTGTGTTTTATACTAAGATTCATTTACACACAGGTGGACTCTATTTACAAATGAGGTAACTCAGGGCTTGACAAATTTTGCTTGGAATCTAGGAGCCAGCTAAAAAAGTTAGGAGCCATTTTTTTTTTTTAACGACCAATGTGTGCAGAAGCGAACGCATACGTGAGTAGTGCCTGCATATGAAAGCAGTGTTTAAGCCACACATGTGAGGTATCGCCGCGATCAGTAGAGCAAGAGCAATAATTCTAGCCCTAGACAGCCTCTGTAACTCAAAACATGCATCCTGTAGAATTTTTTTAAATGTCGCCTATGAAGATTTTAAAGGGTAAAAGTTTGTCGCCATTCCACGAGCGGACGCAATTTTTAAGCGTGACATGTTGGGTATCAAATTTACTCAGCGTAACATTATCTTTCACAATATAAAAAAAAATTTGGCTAACTTTACTGTTGTCTTATTTTTTTAATTTAAAAGGTGTTTTTTTCCTCAAGTGTGCTTGTAAGACCGCTGCGCAAATACGGTGTGACAAAGTATTGCAGCGACCGCCATTTTATTCTCTAGGGTGTTAAGAGAATAAAAAAGGTAATTTTTTTTTGAGTAGCGATATTTAGAGGGGGCAGCTGCAACTATTCGCAAGTGATCTGACACCAATGAAGAATTATATTATAGATTGTGCGCTAAACCCAAGAATTGTGTAAAATACAATAAATGATGCAAAATATATGCAATATAAAAATATAAATTGTTGTGCAATAGTCCATGTGCAAATTGATATAAATCAGTGATGAAAAAAACTTTATTTCATATGTCTCCATATTCCTTGACACTCTGGAGAATACAGGTGATAAAGAGAATGGCCACCACCACCTCTGTGTGGAATGCCTGCTCACCTGAAAGACCCTCTTGGGTCTAATCAAGATTTTTTTGGTGGTAATCCACAAAATCTGCCAAAGAGCGACAGACATCAGCTGCTTGATTCAGGATCCAGCAAACGTCTCCCCATAAATTGGAATCAAAATCTCCTAGTATAAATTCTCGTGCAAGATTGTATATAATACTTGATTTATTGAGACTAGTCTCTAAAGTTGCACTCACATTTAATTATTTGTAAAACAGCCTTAGAAGATAAATTTAAAACAGGACAGCTCTCCTCACGGGAACCCTTGAGAAAGTCGTGTGACGCAACACGTCGGAAGGAGCTGGTGGCAATACTTCCGATGGCTCGTATCCTAGAAAGTGCAGTGAGGAGAGCTATCCTGTTTTAAATTGATTTTACAAGGCTGTTTTACAAACAATTAAATGTGAGTGCATCTTTATAGAATATTCTCAATAAAATAAGTATTCTATACATGTGACAGATCTAGCCGGGACAGAGGCTTTTGGAGAGGACTGAATGCTAGCCTCCTGCCTTCCGATTATGGGCCAGGGCCTCAAGACAGGAATGCGGATGGGTTATCCCGGCAGACAGACCTGAAACCTTAAGACTACTTTAACAATGTCCTTGAGTTGACCTGTTCGGGGTCCCACTGTGGCTGTTGGACTATTTCCCAGGAGGGAGTATTGTCATGAACCTTTGAATACTGAAGTATTTCTCCTTTGAATCTATTACACAGTGGGGGGTCTTCTGCCCTGTCTTAAGGCTAACCCCCCCCCCCCTCCAGGCGGCTCCATGGTCTGGAAGAAAAGCATTGTTCTGTGTTTGACTGTTTATGTACTTTAATTACCCCCTGGGGCTTCTGTGTCAATACACATCTCAGTTCTCCTATTCATGCTATCGGACCAATCCCTGCTGACCCTGTTTCAAGTCCTCATTTGCATGGCCAAGAGAATTTAATTGAAAACTACGATGTACTTTACAATTGACCAATAGGAAAGTGGTTGTTGGGGGCAGGGTGTTCAAAACTGCTGTATAAGTGTGTGTGTGTGTGTGTGTGTGTGTATATCCAATAAAATGAGATTCCTGTTTGAACTTACATACAGCCTGCCTGGTGTTTTGTTCTGAGCTATCACAAATGGATTAGAATGGCACATAGCTGTAGTTTGAATCCTGGAGCATCGGATGACCGAACCATCAGACGTTGCGATCTGCAATATGATCCAATAGTAGCAGAGGAGTGTCGGGAGAGTGGAACCGAGCGAGCAAGGGGCTCGTTAAAATACAATCTTGCGCGATGATGATCTTTTCGTTTGCTTTGAGAATTTTATACTTGGAGATTTTGATTCCAATTTATGTGGAGAAGTTTGCTGGATCCTGAATCAAGTAGCTGATGTCTATTATTATTATTCCAGGGTGCTACTACCAATGCATTCTCGGAATATAAAGCTTGGTCAATATGGTGTATTTTTTCTCATTTGTTTACTACCATGCATTTAGAGCCCATTCACACAGGGGCAACTTTGGATCCGACTTCAAGTGGCCTCAAGTCGTGCTGCATGAGAAAATCAATGTAAGTGAATGGAGCTGTCTTAATGCACACTACTGCAGTCGCTCCGACTTCAAAAAAGGTTCATGTACTACTTCAATCCGACTTCTAGGCAACTGCTAGGTGACCTGTACCCATTGATTTCAATGGAAGTCGCTCAGAAGTCGTATCCCCTGTCTTAACAGAAGCAACTTTCCAGGAAGAGAACATATATTTCTCAGGCAAACCCCTCCCTCCCACAGAGCTGATTCTTGTTTGATTGGCCACTGGAATGTCTCCTGTCCTGGAGGCAACTTGAAGTTGCCTTGTAAGTAGCTCCAGGTCATGCTGTGATTCATACTCAAGTCGTGTCCAAGTTGCCTACCAAAGTTGCGCTGGAAGTCGTGTTGCCCCTGTGTGAATGGAGTCTAACATTGACGTGTAAAGAAGAATAAACGCAAAAGCACAAACAGACCTAATCTGGCCTGTGTACCGTATTTGTAGGAAATCAAACAGCAGTGCTTAACCAATCCTGAATTTTTAAAAGGCGTTTTTCTAGTGTTTTGACAGGTCAGGTTCTTCAAATGAACACTGGAAACTCCCTGTCTGCACATGGTGATCTTATTGAAAATGTAAGGCCAGTTTGTATCGTTCACATCAAGACTGGATCTCTTCCTCTACTTGTTTATGGGATTGCAAAAGCATCTTGAAGCAGATCAAATTAGAGCTGCCATGACGCGTCGACGTAATCGATTTACGTAGACTGCGAAAATACGTCGGCGTGCGTGAAAGGCGTTGATGCGTCACACGTTGCGGGTCAATACACCCCCACCGCGGCTTTCAGCGCGGTGCTTCTCTCCCAAACACGATCACCGCTGACTGTCCCCTATCCTCCAGTCCCCATACGCCTTCTCCATGCTGCTGTCTCCCTCCATGCTGCTCCGTGTCTCCCTCTCTCCTCCATTCATCTTTCCCCCTCTCTTCTCCGTGTTCCCCTCCATGCTGCTGTCCCCTTCTCTTCTCCCCCCTCCGTGCTGCCGTCCCCCTCTGTATCTCAGGATGGAGAGCAGAGGTAGGAGCCGGTAAACCTGGCTCCTTCGTTTTCTGAATGGACAGAGTCAGTCATCACTGACTCTGTCCATTCACATAACTGAAACATTGTAACCTCTTGTGATTACGATTTCTCAGTTAATGAATGAAGAGAAGCCGTTGTCTTCTCTCCATTCATTATCAGTGCAACTGAGGCTGCTGAGAAAGGGACTGGGGAATCTGTGTCCCTAGTCCCTTTCCCTGTCTCAAATGGGAGATGTCAGAGGTCTGTTAAGACCCCTGATATCTCACCATAGCCCCCCAACAGGGCTGATAAGAAATAAATAAAATTGCAATTAATAAAAAGAAAACACGGACACTGTCCCCACATCCCCCCCCCCCCCCCCTAAAAAAAGAAAAAGCATTGTAAAAAATAAAAATAAATTATAAACATTCATGAAAGAAAAACGGAACATAAAGGTAAGATAAAAGAATATAACTACATACACATATATATATATATATATATATATATATATATGTATGTGTGTGTGTGTGTGTGTGTGTGTGTGTGTGTGTGTGTATGTATATGTGTGTATATATATATATATATATATATATATATATATATATATATATATATATATATATATATAGTCTTACCGTATATACTCGAGTATAAGCCGAGATTTTCAGCCCTTTTTTGGGGCTGAAAGTCCCCCCCTCGGCTTATACTCGAGTCATATAAATTTTACATT
Organism: Rana muscosa; assembly: GCA_029206835.1. NCBI lineage: Eukaryota > Metazoa > Chordata > Amphibia > Anura > Ranidae > Rana > Rana muscosa. The sequence continues at coordinate 51,320,165 of CM055127.1, forward strand.
GTAAATATTACCTGTAAAGAAGTTGCGGCTGCGGCGTCCATCGTTCAAATTCCGCGGCGTCCATCGTTCGAATTCCGCGGTCTCTTCCTGTTCCTTCCTTGATAGGCGAGTCTCAGCAGACACTCTCCGCCTATCACGAACGTTCTCTCATCCTCAGTTTTCCAGCAGACGTCTGTGATTGGCGGAATACCCAACACAGTGTCTGCTGGGAAAACTAAGGATGAGAGAATGATCGTGATAGGCGGAGAGTGTCTGCTGAGACTCGCCTATCAAGGAAGGAACAGGAAGAGACCGCGGAATTTGAACGATGGACGCCGCAACTTCTTTACAGGTAATAATTACAATGTAAAAATTTCTTTTTACAGGGAACAGTGGGGCATCGGCTTATACTCGGGTCAGTGAGGTTTCCCAGTTTTTTGGGCAACATTAGGTACCTCGGCTTATACTCGAGTCGGCTTATACTCGAGTCGGCTTATACTCGAGTATATACGGTATCTTTTTTTTATGTACTTATTTTTTGTAAAGTTATCCAAAGGATTAATTAGCTAATCAAACAAACACTAGATTAAGTAAAAAAAAATAATCAAAATAATCGTTATAGTCGATGACTAATCGAACAAATAATCGCTAGATTAGTCGACAGACAAAATGATCGTTAGTTGCAGCTCTAGATCAAATTTTGATCCTTAGATCAACTGCAGGTCAAATGCATCTGTCAATGAATTATAAATGCTCTTAGAAGGGACTCAAACCGATGTCTAAGCAAACTGTTTGCTTTGACACAAGCTTGAAGACACTCCACACTGGCCTATAGTTCTCTTAAAACTACAAATACAAATCTGAAAATGCTGTATGTAGGAAGTTGTGCTGAAGCTCATGCATTTTTGCAATTTTTAATACTTTTCCATTGCTAGGTGTAAAACATTTGCTGTTTGAAACAAGTAATGTATATATATTTTGGGTATCAAGTCAATTTTTTCCTAAGATTCTGTTGTGCGTTTGCAGTTCAGCCAGTTATTCTCTTGTAAATTATTTTTAACTTCAGGTGTTCATTTATTACTCAATGTCTTTTCTATTTCAAATCTTCTTTTTTCTAAAAGAGAACATCAAATTTAACAAACAAATTCGGTATTGTAAAACTATCTAATCTCCTAATTTCAGGTTATTTTTGATGAGGGTTATGGACATTCCTTATCTAAATCTGGAGGGACCAGACTGTAAGTGAATTCTTGGAATATTATTTGTTATGGTCTAATTTAATGTTTGATATGTTTTCCTGCTATTTTGCTTTAGCTGATGGAATATATATACACATACGTGTGGGGGGGGGGGGGGGGGGGAGATAGAGATACCTCCCTGAAGACACTTTAACCACTTAAGCCCTGGACAATTAGAGCGACAGTTTTGAAAAAATGCAATATTTACTTTTTTGCTATAATAAATATCCCCAAAAAAATATACTATTTTTTTTTTTTTTTTTTGCCTCAGTTTAGGTCGATGCATATTCTTCTGCATATTTTTGGTACAAAAAATCGCAATAAGCGTTGATCGGTTTGTGCAAAAGTTATAGCGTCTACAAAATAGGGGGTAGTTTTATGGCGCTTTTTTTTTTTTTTTATCGTGACTGCGACATTATGGCGGACACTTTTGACACATTTTTGGGACCATTGTCATTTTTACAGCGATCAGTGGTATAAAAACAGATTACTGTGAAAATGACACTGGCAGTGAAGGGGTTAACCACTAGGTGGCGCTGTAGGGGTTAAGTGTGCCCTAGGGAGTGATTCTTACTGTAGGGGGGTGGTGGGCTGTGTGTGACAAGACAGTGATCACCGCTTCCGATTACAGGAAGTGGTGATTAGTGTCATGGTCACTATGCAGAGCGGGGAGATGGTTGTTTACATCACTGTGAGACGATCGTGGGTATCCCTGCGTTTGGGCTCACGGAGCTTGCAGCGGGTGCGTGTGCCTCCACAATGCCACTTCAAGGGGACTTGTATATATACGTCCTTCTGCCCAGGAGTGCCATTCTGTCGACTTATAAGTGCATGCGGCGGTCGGTAAGTGGTTAAAACTGTATCGAATATGGCCAGAATTGCTAGGGGGTGTTTTTCAAAGTGATTTTACTCTTTCGTCCATGGACCGACACAGCTTCTCTATTGACAAAGTGGGTATTATCCGTTAATTAGGAGTGACTAGGCAGAAAAACTTGTAAAAAGTGTTGCATCACACCTTCTACAGTACCACCCAGGCGGCGGACCCCCGGGTATATCCTCTCAGTCTGCATCTCGCAGATCAGTTTTTTTCTGTCTAGCAAGGAGTAGGACATGGCTCCCTTCGGGCCCATTGGTCCGGGGGAAAAAAGATATATATATATATATATATGTATGTGTATGTATAAAAAATTTTTTGCTACATTTGTTGTTTCCTGCGATCTTCGATCAACTGCTGACTGGGTGACAGGCTGGATCCTCGATCCTCGTAGTCTCCCCAGTTTCGGCCATCGAGCGTGTGCCGACCCTAGCTACGCGCTGGGTTTTCCACGACATGCCCGTAGCTCCATGGGTGGCCAGTGAGCCTACGCTCCAGGGCCTGTATCGGACCGCTCAGCTTCGGCTGACCTTACGGCCAAGTCACAGCAGCCTGTCCGGTGAGCGTCACGCTCCAGGGCATACATATGATCGTCCCTTTTTTGGGTCCAATCACAGCATGCCTGGCCAACAGTCACCTTCCGTGCGCGGACGATCTGTTTGGAATGTCTTCCAGCATAATACATGCAGGATAGGTAAGTAAAACTCCCCTGCCTCGGCTGGGTGATTTAGCTGGACATTCCTGGAGAGATCAAGTAAGTGGTTGTGGCCCCTTTCTTCCCTCTCTCCCTGCCTTTCCCTCCTCCCTGGGCTTCTAGCTAAAGGTTGCTGGGTGCTGGGGGTCACCTAAAGGGGTTCGACTGGAGCGGGGCTGGCTGTAACTAACATTTAAAAGAAATGTCATTTCTGCTTACGTGTGTGTGTGTGTGTGTGTGTGTGTGTGTGTGTGTGTGTTTCCTCCTCCCATGCTGTCGGCGGCCATTTTGAGGTGGTCCATGCCGAGTTCGGCCTCTTGTGACTGCCCGGCGGCCATCTTCCTGTGGTTCGGCCACACCCACTGACCCCTATCAGCTGATCAGCGGCCATGTTTGTCCACCCTGTATGTATATATTGCCATTCGGCGGCCATCTTTTTGTGGGCTACGGCTGCTTGACCTCTATCTTCGGCTCCACGGCCATTTTCTTAGAGCCCACATTATCTTCCATACAGACGTTTTTGGCAGCCATTTTGCGAGAGCCTCCGGCCTCTAGGGTGCATTACACTGGTGCGAAAATTCACACCGGAAGTGATGATAAAAGAAGCAGACTGTCCCAGCAGCAGTGGGACAGCATCACAGGCGCAGCGCACGGCAGCATAGCAGTACCGGTCCAGGCTGGTGAGTCCTCTGGGTAACCCAGCATCTCGGTAGCGCAGGAGGGTTGCCTATTGATATCTTGCCTGGAGCCCTGTGAGTGTCAGCGTGTGGTCAGCATGGCATCTGAGTCAGATGTCTTCTCCCCTGAAACACCAGATTTACCAGCTGGTGCCCCTGAGGTGTCTATGAACGCTATGACGGCAATCCTAGAGGCGTTTGCTGCCAGGGTGGAAGCAGCACACGGGAATAAACGTAAACGCCCTGTCCCCTGCAAGCTTCTGGGGATAATTCTGATGCAGAACCAGGTCCAGCTACGGCTCCGGGCCCAGAATCTGACGCATCAGACTGCAGACCGTGAACGGACAGCGAGGATGACTCCAAGTCCAGGTCAGTACGCGAGACGGCTTGGTATCTGACCTTATTACTGCAGTGCGGGATACGCTAAAGTTGGAAAATACTGCAGAAGCAGCAGAGACTCCGGTCCACTTGGGTTTCATGGGCCTGCCCGCACTGCTAAGGTGTTCCCTTGTGTGTCTTTTGATAAACTCTTATACAAGGAATGAGAGAACCCACTGAGGGTCTTTACAGCCCCAAAGAGGTTTGCGGTACGGTACCCCTTTGAGGAGAGTTTTCTGAAGAGATGGACCTCTCCCCCTATAGTGGACCCTCCGGTGTCCAGACTTAATAGAGCCACCACTATTCCAGTAGAAGGGGCTCCTGTTTTCAAGGACCCTGTGGATAAGAAGGCTGAAGCACTCGCTTGCTACCTATACTCAGTGGTAGTCTCGGCATTACGCCCGGCATTGGCGGGGGCCTTAGTGTCTCGCACACTTTCTGAATGGGCAAGATTGCTACTCCAGGGGTTAAGGAGCGAGATGCTCCTCCTGATGAGATAACATTGGCTGACCTGTTGGTCCAGGGCCTTGGGTTGTCTGTGAGTCAGACATGGATACTATTCCCTTGCTGTCTAAAGCTTCGGTTTATGCAGTAGCAATACGCCGCCTGATCTGGCTAAAAGGCTGGTCTGCGGACCAGACTTCCAAGAAAGCCCTGTTGGATCTGCCTTTTAAGGGCGACAGACTTTTTGGGGCTCTCTGGATGACATCATCAAGGATGCCACAGGAGGTAAAGGCACTTTGCTTCCCCAAATTAGCAAGGGTAAGTGGCCACGCCAAGGGCAAGGGCCTTCCTTTACTGCACGCAAGCGTTTTTTTTCGTCCCCCTAGGGCGACAGGGAAAAGACCCCAGGCCGATAAAGCGCCTGCCCAAGGACAGAAGCGTCCTTGGTCCCGCATACCCAATAAGCCTGCGGACAAATTTGCGTCCGCATGAAGGTCCACCCCCACCCAGCTCTCGGGTGGGGGGACGTCTTCGCAAATTTGCGACTCAGTGGACAGCTCTAATCTCCGACAGGTGGGTTTGCAAAGTAATCTCCTCAGGCTACAAGATAGTTTCTCTCTTGTCCACCGGACAGATTCAACACCTCCAATCTCCAGCTACTACCGACCCATCGGGAGGCCCTGTATGGGGCGGTCCAGGGTCTACTGGAACGCGGGGTAGTTATTCCAGTTCCAGAACTGGAATGGGGTTTTTACTCAAATCTGTTCATTGTGCCGAAGAAGGAGGGGGTTCGTCCAATCTTGGATCTCAGAGCCCTCAATTGCTTTGTGGAAGTACAAAGATTTCGGATGGAGTCGGTTCGATCTGTAGTCACGGCTCTCCATCCGGGGGACTTTCTGGCCTCCTTGGACATCAAGGACGCATACCTGCATGTCCCCATATACTCCAGACACCAGAGGTTTCTGCGATTTGCTATCGGGAAGAACCACTACCAGTTTGTGGCCCTCCCGTTTGGCCTTGCCTCAGCACCCAGGACGTTCACCAAGGTGCTCGCTCCGATTCTGGCACTTCTAAGACAGCGGGGTATCGCTATCATGGGCTACTTGGACGACCTTCTACTGAAGACCCCTTTAAGCTCAGAATTAGAGGTACGCGTGTCAATTACCTGTCAGACTCTTCGAGACTGTGGTTGGATACTAAACACGCAAAAGTCAGTATTGGTGCCTAGTGTACCTGGGGCTGATTCTAGATTCCTCAGAGGCAAAGGTATTCCTCCCTGTGGAGAAGTTGCAGACCCTCCGGGCTGCAGTACGTCAGCTGACTTCCAGGAATTGGTCGTCACTCAGTTTTTGCATGCGAGTGTTGGGCCTCATGGTAGCCTCCTTCGAGGCGGTCCCATATGCTCAATACCACACGAGTGTTACAGCAGGAAGTTCTATCCAGATGGAACAGATGCCCTTCATCTCTGGATTATCAAATCCGAGTGAGCCACCTAGTCAGGAAATCCCTGGTATGGTGGCTGACAGCACCGGCTCTAATGGCCGGGAAGTAATTTCTTCCGGTTTACTGGATAGTGATCACGACGGTCGCCAGCCTTACAGGTTGGGGGGGGGTGTCTGGGGTTTTCAGTCGGTGCAAGGTTGCTGGACCCCAGAGGAAGCCCTCCTGCCGATCAATGCCCTGGAGATCCGGGCGATCAAGCTGTGCCTCTTCAAATGGTCTCAGAGGCTGCAAGGGCGTCCAGTCAGGATCCAGTCAGACAACACCACAGCCGTGGCATATGTCAATCATCAAGGAGGAACAAGAAGCTCAGCTGCAGCATCGGCGGTTGCTCGCATCCTGAAGTGGGCAGAGAAGAGCGTACCGGCACTGTCGGCCGTGTACATTCCGGGTGTGGAAAACTGGCAGGCGGACTACCTGAGCCGCCAGATGCTGGACCAGGGAGAATGGTCCTTACACCCGGAGGTGTTCCAACTCCTCTGCCAAAGATGGGGCACACCAGACGTAGATCTTCTGGCTTCCCGACTCAATCGGAAGGTATTGAGGTTTGTGGCCCGGTCAAGAGACCATGGGCAGACGTAACGGACGCGTTGGTGGCATCGTGGGTACAGTATCGGCTAATCTATGCCTTCCCTCCCTTAAGGCTTCTTCCTCTTCTGCTCCGCAGAGTGGAGGCAGAGGGAATTCCAATGATCCAAATCGCTCCAGATTGGCCTCAGCGTCCTTGGTACGCCGATCTAGTACGTCTGGTAGCAGACGTCCCCTGGCGCCTACCGCTACGGAAGGACCTACTATCGCAAGGTCCCATACTCCATCCTGCTTTACGGTCACTGGCTTTAACGGCATGGCTGTTGAGAGCCAGGTACTGAGACCGGGGCCTGTCAGATTCAGTAATCTCTACTATGAGAAGTGCTCGGAAACCGTCCTCTAGGAAGGTTTATCACCGCACTTGGAAGGCCTACATCTCCATGTGTGAGGAAATGAAATGGCAGCCACGTACTTATTTGGTTTCCAGAATCCTGCTGTTTTTACAGCATGGGGTGGACCAAAGGCTTGCATTAAGTACGATTAGGGGACAGATATCTGCCCTGGCTGTCTTTTTTTTTTCAGCGACCCCTGGCGGCTCACTCTCTCGTGAGTACATTTGTGCAGGGGGTTCAACATATGGCCCCTCCGCTCCGTCCCCCGCTACCTTAGTGGGACTTGAACCTGGTCCTCTCGGTGCTTCAGAAGGCACCGTTTGAGAATATTAGAGATATTCCCCTGTTGACACTTTCTCAGAAGGTGGTCTTTTTGGTGGCTGTTACGTCAGACGAGTCTCTGAGCTGGCTGCCTTGTCCTGCAAGGCTCCCTATTTGGTTTTCCACAAGGAGAAGGTGGTGCTGCGGCCACAGCCTTCCTTCCAAAGGTCGTTTTTGGCTTTTCATCTCAATGAAGACATTGTACTTCCATCCTTGTTTCCTCAGCCGTCGAATCCTAAGGAGTCGGCGTTGCATTCCTTGGACGTTGTCCGAGCTTTGAGAGTATACCTATCTGCTACTTCCCTGTTCCGGAAGTCTCACTGTTTGTTTTGGTGGCTGGTCCCAAGAAGGGCCAAGCAGTCTCGTCGGCCACCATCTCCAGGTGGATCCGACAGAGTAATCCAGGCTTACACCTTAAAGGGTCAAGCGCCCCCCTTTCCGGTCATGGCGCATTCGACCAGGGCAAGAGGTGCCTCTTGGGCTTTCCGACATCAAGCGTCTGTTTTCCCAAGTATGTAAAGCGGCGACTTGGTCGTCCGCTCACACTTTCACAAAATTCTACAAAGTTGATGTAGGTGCATCTTCGGATGCCTCTTTCGGCCGCAAGGTTTTACAAGCGGCTGTTTAGAGTTGCAGCTCTTCCGTTGGAGTGCTGTTTTGTGTTTTGGGTGAAGTTTATTTTTATGCTGTTACCACCCCTCGTTTTTTCTCTGACACTGCTTTGGGACGTCCCACTTTGTCAATAGAGAGGCGGTGTCGGTCCATGGACGAAAGAGTAAATAGGATTTTTGTACTCGCCGTAAAATCCTTTTCTCTGAGTCCATGGACCGACACAGCACCCACCCCTCCTAAGTTTGTACTGCTTTTTGACGAACTGATCTGCGAGATGCAGACTGAGAGGATATACCCGGGGGTCCGCCCCCTGGGCAGGACTGTAGAAGGTGTGATGCAACACTTTTTACAAGTTTTTCTGCCTAGTCACTCCTAATTAACGGATAATACCCACTTTGTCAATAGAGAGGCTGTGTCGGTCCATGGACTCAGAGAAAAGGATTGTACAAAAATCCTATTTTTTCAGCAAAATAAAGCATGGAGACGATGGGTGGGTTTCTTTTTTAATATTAAAATATTAAAAAGGAATTTAACTGGCATTTGTGGTGCTCAGATGTAATGTAGTTTCACTAGAAGTTTGTCATGCATACGGTGAGGGGCTGTTGTGGAGAAAATGCAAATCAATTTTTTATTTTATTTTTCTCAATCTTAAATATTATGGGTTCTCAAGCCCAGAGTCTTTGTTGAACTTTCCTTGGTCCACATCTTACCTGGTAGCCAGACCTTACACTCACTAGGTTTGCTGCTTTTTTTTCTGGGGGCTGAAGCTGTCTGCGGATGTCAGAGCCGGTTCAGGCTCGAGAGAGATTGCGACCATACGGTTGGGATCTGCCCACATGCCTGGCCTGCCACCTGACTCGGCCTCAGCTACCTGCTGAGAGCCTGAGCTGCCCACTCCCTCCCCCTTCGTAGCCCAGTGTTTCAGTTAGCACAGAAGAGTGGAGACCCAGTGACTGACAGTCGTCCGCTCTCTGCTCAGCAAACTCTGAGAACCAAGTGATCGGCAGTCTTTGATCGCTTGGTTCTCAGTCTTGGAACAAACGGGGGACCGATGCTGCATCCACCTAGGTATGGGGGGGGGAGGGGGCAAACAAATCTCATACTATTTTGAAACTCTCCTAAACTCCTGTACAAAAATGCTTGGCCCATTCAATAGAAACCGGCTGACAATCGGCATGTGTTTTGCAGTCAGTCCGACAGAAGCTGGCCGAATGGGCATGTCGAATGAGCATGATTGAAAAATGTCTGCCGATCAGCGTTCTCGGCTAATAGCGGTGACCAGACCGTTCTTGCGGGGGGGGGGGGGGGGTGGGGCCGTCCCCGTGTCAGAACACAATGCAACAGCAGGGGTGATTGGTGTAAGAATGCTGAATACTTGGTGCAGTGGCTCCGACTTGAGCTGTCAGTTTTTTCTTTCATTCACCCCTGCTGGGTTAAATAAAAAAAATTAAACTACTAGTGTGTTCTAGGCATTTAGCAAAAAGAGGATGGAGCTAACTGGTCTTATAAAGAAAAACAAAATTCTTTACGCTAATACTTTTTGCGTGACTTGTCATTGGAACGCAAAGATTGCAGTAGATTCCCTGAATATAAGAATGAATTTGAATATTGAATATATATTTGAATATAAGAATAAATTGTGTTTTTTTTTTTTTTTTCTTGCCAAGCCTGTCGGTCAGATTCTGCTTTTGAAATATTTTTCTTTTTTTTGTTTTAGTGTTGCCTAAACGAGACAATGTCCTTTATGTAACTTTTCCAAAAGAATGGAAGACCAGTGACCTTTATCAACTATTCAGTGCTTTTGGTAAGACTTCTTTTAATACCTTGAATTCACTGAAGCACAACTTCTCCAACTCCAAATGGGAAAAAAAAAGCTGTGCTTGTATATCAAAGGACAACAAAAAAAGTGACGGCTGCTGCGAGGGGGAGCTGGCTGTTTCTGGTCATGTATGCTCCATCTCGGCACCTTGGGTCTTTTAAAATAACAAAAAATACACAAGGAATCCTTAAGATCTTGCAGCCGCAGTGGGTGTATTTTGGTTAAGGCACTCTATACAAACATCAGTTTGAAGCCTTACTAATTAGGTCTGAATGCATTTCAACACAACATTTACTAAATTGAATATCCATATCATGTCCAAACATCATTGGCGTCCAACGGCCCATGGAATATGAAAAATAAAAATTAAATTGTCTCATAGGTGGCATTAATGTCCATATTGGTTTGACTTTGGCTATTTTCTGAAGTGTCATATGTATATATCTCTAGCTTCTGCCAAGAATTCCATCCCTGTATCACTCTGGATGCGTCTCCTTGAAATTCTACACATTTTGCTACTAGTGCTCTTCCCAAGGATTCCATTTTGTTTGAGCATAGGTATTGCTTGATCCTATACTTTTTTGTGTTCTATAAATATAACTTTAGCTCTGATTCAGGGTGATTTTATACAAGGGGTTTATACACTGCTCAAAAAAAATAAAGGAACGCTTTTTAATCCGAACTCCTGGGATATTGATCTGGTCGGTTAAGTAGCAGAGGGGGAGGGGTGTATACAGAAGGGGGTTGTTAATCAGTTTCAGCTGCTTTTCTGTTAATTGAAATTAAGTGTTTCTCCACTCCAGTCCTCAAGGCGCACCAACAGGTCATGTTTTTGGAATTTCCTGCAGATAAAACAGCTGTGATAATTACTAAGGCAGTGAAACTGCTCAAATCACCTGTGAAAATCCCAAAAACATGACCTGTTGGTGTGCCTTGAGGACTGGAGTTCAGAAACGCTGCACTAGATGGGCAACAATGAGACTACCTTTAAAACAGGAATGTTTTTTCAGGTGGAGGTGTCTGACATTTTTTTTTTTTTTTCCCCTAGTCCTCTTTTCTGACTGTTTTTCACTAGTTTTGCATTTGGCTAGGGTCAGTGTCACTACTGGTAGCACGAGGCAATACTTGGACCCTATAAAGGTTGCACAGGCAGTCCAACTCCTCCAGGATGGCACATCAATACAAGTCATTGCCAGAAGGTTTGCTGCGTCTCCCAGCACAGTCTTAAGAGCATGGAGGAGATTCCAAGAGTCAGGCAGTTACTCTAGGACAGCTGGACAGAGCCGTAGAAGGTCCTTAACCCAGCAGCAGGACCGATATCTGCTCCTTTGTGCAAGGAGGGCCAGGATGAGCACTGCCAGAGCCCTACAAAATGACCTCCAGCAGGCCACTGGTGTGAATGGCTCTGACCAAACAATCAGAAACCGACTTCATGGGGGTGGCCTGAGGGCCCGACGTCCTCTAGTGTGCTCTGTGCTCACTGCCGGACACTGTGGAGCTCGATTGGCATTTTTCATTGAACACCAGAATTAGCAGGTCTGCCACTGGTGCCCCATGCTTTTCACAGATGAGAGCAGGTTCACCCTGAGCATATGTGACAGATGTGAAAGGGTCTGGAGAAGCCGGAGAACTTTATGCTGCTTGTAACATCGTTTAACATGACTGGTTGGTGGTGGGTCAGTGATGGTCTTGGGAGGCATCTCCATGGAGGGACGCACAGACCTCTACAGGCTACACAATGGCACCCTGACTGCCATTGGGTATTGGGATGAAATCCTTGGTCCTATTGTCAGAGCCTGCGCTAGTGCAGTGGGTCCTGGGTTCCTCCTGGTGCACGGCAATTCCCGGCCTCATGTGGCGAGAGCATGCAGACCGTTCCTGGAGGATGAAAAAATTGATACCATTGAATGGCCCCCACGCTCACCTGACCTAAATCCAAAAGAACACCTCTGGGACATTATGTTTCGGTCCATCCGGTGGCGCCAGGTTGCACCTCAGTCTGTTTAGGAGCTCAGTGATGCTCTGGTCCAGATCTGGGAGGAAATACCCCAGGACACCATCTGTCGTCTCATTAGGAGCATGCTCTGATGTTGTCAGGCATGCATACAAGCACTTGGGGGCCGTACAAACTACTGAGGACCATTTTGAGTTGTTGCAATGAAATTTCAGCAAAATGGACTAGCTTGCTGCATAATTTTTTTCACTTTGATTTTCGGAGTGTCTTTGAATTCAGCCCTCTGTAGGTGGATAATTTTCATTTCCATCAAATGATGTGCCATCCTTTCATTCCTAACACATTACCCAGTCCATATCGGTATACATATCCAGCATGAGATTTTTGCCCATTGAGATCTGATGTTTTCAAAGTGTTCGTTTCATTTTTTTATTTTATTTTTTAAGCAGTGTATATACCTGTCCATAGTTTTTTTAGATTTGTATATAACTGCTGCCTTGCCTTCTTTTGTGCCCACATACTTGATTGGTCGATGCCTGCAAACTTTTTAGTGTGTGTATCCACTTACTTTCTCTTTAGCAAGTTCACCACCTCCCTCATTTGCCGATCTTTACACTCCGTATACAGCCCAGTAAGCCATGTATCAGAATAATGCCAATGGCATGCAGTGATTGGGATAGCATGGTCACTTTCCCACACCAACCAATTAGAATCCCATTTTCTACTCCAGAAGAAAAGTGCAATTTACTGGTCAGTACTATCAAATGAACATGCTGACTTGTCAACACATGCCTTTGTTTATGTTACTGATTTACACCCTCCTGGGATGTGTTCATGGTTAAGTCTACGGACTGGTAAATGGACAGAGGAGTGATCATTGACTTGCTAAAAAGCAAGCAATGTCATCAGGGGACTGGGCAGGGTGTTGGTGTATATCATTTTGGTTTTTGGATACAGTAGAATTGCCATTTAGGAATTTTATCTTTTTTGACATACCACATTCCTTTAAAACCTTCTTCTTCTTTTTTTTTTTTTTTTTTTTTTTAAACCCAACCTAACCTCCTGTTTATGAGAAAGTGGGAATATGTTCCAAAAATGTTTTTTTGTATTTGTGGTTGGATTAGCAGGAAAACTATAATTTTTTTTTTTTTGTGCTCTATAAATATAACTTTAGCATCTTCCTATCTGTTTTCAGTTGCATCTTTTATTTTCCCACACAGGCTGGTTTTACACTGCTTAGTTGTAAATGCATATGCATTTTTGTGTTTTGCACCTGTGGAGAAAAGGACACATGACTCTAAAAATGCATCAAAACTGTGTGTGTGTGTGTGTGTCCTTTCTGACTTCTATTGGCCGCACCAAAAATGCATCATGCAGGACTTAAAAAAAAAAACTGGTGTGAAGCGTTCCTTACAGTGCCTTGAAAAAGTATTCATACCCCTTGAAATTGTCCACGTTTTTGTCATGTTGCAACCAAAAACATAAATTATTTTATGTGATAGACTACCGTATATACTCCTATAAGCCGAGGCACCTAATTTTACCACGAAAAACTGGGAAAACGTATTGACTCTAGTATAAGCCTAGGGTGTCCATTTGCGTGCCTCATTGTGCCCATGCCTCACTGTGCCCATGACTAGACTGACGTTTACCGGGGACCAAAATCTCCGGAGAAATTACCGTTTAACATTAAAGTCTATGAAAGGGATACCCGGGTTTGAAAAATCGGTGCTCCCCGCGGCCGTAGGTCCCCCGGACAACAAACTTTGCACAGTTGTAGAGAAAGGGTGGTGCTACATTTGTGCCAAGTTTTGGGGTCCAGGGGACCTATTACCGGCCGGTACCGGGTCCCCAAATCCAGGCGATCAGGCGCAAAAAGGTGACTTGAGTATAAGCCAAGGGGGGCATTTTCAGCACAAAAAGTGCTGAAAAACTCGGCTTATACTCGAGTATATACGGTAACACAAAATGACACAATTGTGAAGTGTAAAGAAAATGATAAATGAATTTCAATATTTACAAATCTGAAAAGAGTGGCTGGCATGCATTTTGTATTCAAGGTCCTTGGTGAGTATAGGAAAGATTCCCCTCCACCTGCATGCAGAAACACCATGCACTCGCCAGACTTAATTGACCCCTATTACAGGGAGTTATATTACGCATATGGGAAAATCCAAGATGTCATACATGAGGTCACAAATCCAAACTGCTGCTGTAGTCCATTCCAAAAAAAAAATGTATGTATGTAGCTCATAAGTTTACATACCCTGGCAGAGTTTTATTTCTTGCCCATTTTTTCAGAGAATATGAATAACACAAACTTTTCTTTCACTCATGGTTAGTGTTTGGCTAAAGCTGTTTATTATCCATCAACTGTTTTTACTCTTTTTAAATCATAATAAACAAACTACCCAAATCACCCTGATCAAAAGTTTATATACCCCAGTTCTTAATACTGTGTATTGCCCCTTTAATATCAATGACAGTTTGAAATTGTTTGTGGTATTTGTGGATGAGGCTCTTCATCTTCTCAGATGGTAAAGCTGCCCATTCCTCTTGGCAAAAAGCCAAGTTCCTGTAAATTCTTGGGCTGTCTTGCATGAACTGCACGTTTGAGATCTACCCACAGTGGCTCAATGATATTGAGGTCAGGAGACTGAGATGGCCACTCCAGAACCTTCACTGTATTCTGCTGTAGCAAATGATAGGTCGACTTGGCCTTGTGTTTTGGATCATTGTCATGTTGGCATGTCAAAGTACGTCCCCTGCGCAGCTTCCTGGCTGATGACTGCAGATGTTCCCCCAGTATTTTTTATTAACCGGCTGCATTCACCTTGCCATCAATTTTGACTAAATTTCTTTTGCCTTTTGTAGCTCAAAGATCCCCCAAAACATCAGAGATCCACCCCTGTGTTTCACAGTAGGAATGGTATACCTATCCTCATAAGCCCAATTAAATCATTTATGGATGTGGCCAAAAAGCAACATTTTGGTCTCATCACTCTAAATGACTGTGCCAGAAGGTTTGAGGCTTGTCTCTGTGCTGTTTGGCATATTGTAAGCGGGATACTTTGTGGCATTTGCGTAGTAATGGCTTTCTTCTGGCGATTCGATAATGCAGCCCATCTTTCTTCAAGTGCCTCCTTATTGTGCATCTTGAAACATGCACACCACATGTTTTCAGAGTCCTGTATTTCACCTGAAGTTATTTGTGGGTTTTTCTTTTGCATTCTGAACAATTTTCCTGGCAGTTGTGGCTGAAATTTTAGTTGGTCTACCTGACCGTGGTTTGGTTTCAACAGAACCCCTCATTTTCCACTTCTTGATTAGAGTTTGAACACTGCTGATTGGCATTCTCAATTCCTTGGATATCTTTTTATATCCCTTTTGTTGTTTTCTACTACCCTTTCCTGCAGATTTTGACAATTCCTTTGCTTTCCCCATGTTGCAGAATACAGAAACATCAGTGCAGCACTGGATGAAAGATGCAAGGGTCTATCAGGAGTCCAGAAACTCCTTGACCTTTTTATATACACACACTCATTACAAGCAAACAGATCACAGGTGAGGATGGTTACCTTTTTTAATAGCCATTCAAACCCCTTTGTGTCAACTTGTGTGCATGTCATCAGGCCAAAATCATCACGGTATGTAAACTTTTGATCAGGGTCTTTTGGGTAGTTTATGTTGTGATTTATGGTTTAAAAAAAAAAAAAAGTTAACAGTTGATTGGCTTCAGCCAAACACTAACCATGAGTGAAAAATGTTTGTTCATTTTCTTTGAAAAATGGCCAAGAAATCAAAAATTCTGCCAGGGTATGTTAACTTATGCAACTGTATAATAATAATTTTTTGACATAGAGGAAAGAACGCTCTCATGGTGCAGTAATTTAAATCATTTATTAAAAGAGAAGGTTGTATTGCACTTGCATCAAAGACGAGGTTCATATATTGTCTAGCAATGGCCGGTTAGCGCTTCACCTGCATACCAGCTGACCTGAAATAATGGATCTCAAACACCACCCAACGCTGCGGCGTCGGCCTAAGCCTTTTGCACACTCAACAGGTTTTCTTCTAAGATTGCCCTGTTTTTGGCTCCATCCATCTTCCCATCAATGCTGACCAGCTTTCCTGTCCCTGCTGAAGAAAAGCATCCCCACAACATGATGCTGCTACCACCATGTATCACAGTGGGGAGTGTGTTTGTTTAGGGTTATGTGCAGTGTTGGTTTTCCACCACATAGTGTCTTGCTTTTAGGCAAAAAGGTTACATTTTGGTCTCCTCTGACCAGAGCACCTTGTTTGCTGTGTCATCTTCCCACAAATTGCAAAGGGGAGTGCAAGACTAATTGTCCTGTGAACAGATTCTCCCACCTGAGCTGTAAAATCTCTGAAGCTCCTTCAGAGTTACCATGGAACTCCTGGCTGCTTCTCTGATAAATGCTCTCCTTGCCCGGCCATATCTTGGTAGGTTTGCAGTTGTGCCATACTCATTCCAGTTTCAGATGATGGATTGAACAGTGCTCCATGAGATGTTCAAAGCTTGGGATATTTTTTTTAATAATCTAACCCTGCTTTAAACAATTTCAACTTTATCCCTGACCTGTCTGGTGTGCTTTGGCTTTCAATGATGCGGTTTCTTCACGAAGGTTCTCTAAAAAAACCTGAGGGCTACACAGAACAGCTGTATTAATACTGAGATTAAATTACACACAGGAGGACTCTATTTACTAATTGGGCAACTTCTGAAGGCAATTGGTACCAGTAGATTTTAATTAGGAGTATTGGAGTACAGGGGGCTGAATACGAATGTACGCCACACTTCAGCTATTTGTAAAAAATGTGGAAAACCATTTTATCATTTTCCTTCCACTTCACAATAATGTCTAACTTTAAGTTGGTCTATCACATAAAATCCCAATGAAATACAATTGTTTTTGGGTTGTAACATGACAAAATGTGGGGTATCAATACATTTTCAAGGCACTGCAAGTCATGTTTTGCTTGGGGACAAATGCTTATTTGCTCAATGAATTGCAACTCCATTTATAACATTTGTATCATCTGTTTTTCTGGATTTTTGGTTGATGTTCTGTCGCTATCATTTAAAATACACCCATGATAACCTATAGACTCTCTTAATTTAAGTGGGTAAACTTACAAAATCTGCAGGGGATCAAATTTTCCCCACTGTATAACAGTAATTACTACTTGGGGTTAATATTGATAAGGGCATTGTATTTTTCTTCAAAATGCTCAGCTTGGTCTGAGGTTCCTCTTACAGGTTGCTACATCGCTACTATGCCCTATAGTGATTTAGCCCCATGGGGAACATTCTATTAAACTTACTTGAAATTGTAAGTTAGTAGCAGCACTTGAATATTTTCCTTACTGAAAAGAAGTAGTAAACTTCTTTCTTGTACTGCTGAAGCAAATGCTCATCTTGTAGGGTCAGGTTTCATTATTAGGGATACTTCCCCACTTTCGCTAAAGGGTAAAAAAAATCACCATGGCAGTTTAAAAATTTGTGCCAAAGTTAGTTACTGCAAGCGATTATCAAATGTTTCTACATACCTTTTTTTAGTTTGTAAATCTGAAGTGGAAATGCCTTTTTAATAATCTCTGGCTCAGCAGCACGCAACCTGAAAGAAGGTAGGATTCAGTTTCAAAATCCAGGATGTTCAAATAAACCTTTTCCATACTAAAAAGTCTCTTCTAAAATGCCCATAATATTTCTAGTTTGTACAGCACTTCACATGTTTTGAACATTTTATGCTGTCTTAGAATGTTAAGCAGATCCCAGTTGGAGTGCATGCCATATAGCTTGACATCTTATTGCACATTTCATCTCCGCTTCTGGAATATAGGATTTTTTTTTAAAAACGGACTATGAACCGGTGCAACTTAATCTTTAAGTATTTGAGACATATATATTTTTTCTGATTACATTAGCTGTCTGACTTTAAATTTTCATTTATACTCTGTAGCGGTGCAGGGAAAGCTTTTGGGTTTTGGGATCTGAGAGTTTTAACTTTTTCATCTGACTATATGAGGAAGGTGGAATAAGTTTAGGTGTAAACTAAGACGTTTAGTCTGACCAGTCTTCTTCTTTTTTTTTTTTTTTTTTTTTTTTTGATTCTCTAGCTTTTAAATCAACCCAACTTCATATTTTTGTAGCTGGAATACTGTACAGTATACACTGTTAAAGGAGTTATATTTCCAGTCAGACAAGCACGTTTTGTGTACTTGCTAGTTCAGGGTTTTTCAGAGCAGAACCCTGTGCAAAATATTATTGCTTTGGATAATGGCACAAATGAGTTTTAGTACCTTCCATTTTTTTGCCAATGTTTCTGTGCTGTGATACACAGGGTGATGCACCTCAACACAGGTGGGGCAAGACTTGCAAGGTATATGTGTGAAATCTTTTTTAAATAGTGTTACTGCGCTAACCATAAATAAGGCAGGAGAAAAAAGCTGCTACATAAGAATGTGACAAAAATTCAGAGTGAAGGATGATGTGAAATGTAGTGTTAAGAATGGTGTACAATGATATATGAATAGTAATTGGTAAATCCAATCTCAAATATGATCATATATAGGGGAGTAAAAACACAAGTGAGTCTAGTCCAAAACAACGAATAAATCCTAGGGTGAGCGTGTAAAAGTCCACCACAGAATGGTTGTTGGTCGCAGAGCTATAACAGTGGCTTTGGCACGTGGCACATCCAGTATAATATGTCATCCAACACATGGGAGGAGTATATACTCTTACCGAAAGTGGTGGACTGGAATGTCGGCGACAACGAGTCAATCTACTGTAGCAGGGGTGCCCGAATCGTCAGATCTCCAGAACGATCCAAGAAACTCCAAGAGGGACTCCAGAGGATACTGCAGGTATTGCCAAGCAGGAATTCATATGACCAAACTGGACAGCCAAAAAACTCATCTGGGAGAGTATGAAAATAAATAATGCCTCCATATAGTGTAGGTCAAAAAGTGTTTTCTCTTATCCATGGACTGACACAGCTCTCATACTGAACATCAAGGACGCCTACTTGCATGTTCCGATCTGCGCAAGTCACCAGTAGTTTCTGCGCTTTGCGATCGGCGAAGTCCACTATCAATTTGTGGCTCTTCCCTTCGGCCTAGCCTCGGCACCACAGGTTTTTTACCGAGGTGCTTGCTCCGGTTCTAGCTTTGCTGAGACAGCGAGGCATTGCTATCGTGGGCTGTCTGGGCGATCTTCTTCTAAGAGCAGGCAATGGCTCAAAATTAGAAGTGTGACTATTGTCAGTCAGACCCTTGGACTTCGGGTGGCTCCCGAACATTCAAAAGTTGGTCCTGGTCCCGGCTCAGCATTTGGAGCATCTTGGTCTGATCCTGGACTCCATGGAGGCGTAGGTATTCCTAACCCTGGAGAATTTACTGACTTTTCAGCCTGTAGTGCAGGTCCTGGCGTCTCGGAAATGGTCGTCAACCCGTTTTTTGCATGAGAGTCCTGGGACTCAGGAGGGCCTTGTTCGAGGCTGTTCCGTAGGCCCAATCACGCACACAGGCTTTACAGTAAGAAATCGTGTCCATTTGGGACAAATCCCCGTTGTCCTAGGATCTTCAGATCCAGATGAGTCGCCCACTCAGGGTGTCCCTGGCGTGGGGTTGGGGTCCCCGGCTCTTCGGTCCGGGAAGTCGTTCCTCCCCATCTAGTGGGAGGTGTTCATGACGGACTCCAGCCTGACGGGCTGGGGTGGAGTCTGGGGAGTCCTGTCAGCCCCAGGGCTTTGGACTCCGGACGAAGCCTGTTTTACCGATCAATGTTCTGGAAATACGGGCAATCAGACTATGCCTCCTCACGTGGTCTCTATCGGCCATCTACATTCAAGCATAGACAATTGGCAGGTGGACTATCGGAGGCGCAAGACGCTGGACCAGGAAGCGTGTTCCTTACACCTGGAGGTTTTTCAAAATCTGTGCCGGCGGTGGGGCATGCCGGATGTGGACCTGAGGGCCTCGCGACTCAATCGTGAGGTGTCGAGGCTTGTGGCCAGGTCCAGGGATCCTTGGGCAGATGCCTCGGATCCGTTGGTGGCCCCATGGGGGGTTATTATCACCTGATATCCGTTATCATCGGCTGCAGCTGCTTTCTCTCCTGCTGCGCAGGGTTGTGGCCGAGGGGATTCCGGTGATCCTCTTTGCGCCGGGTGGGTCTCGGCGTCATTGGTACGCTGATCTGGTACGTCTAATCGCGGACGTTCCTTGGCGGTTGCCAATAAGGAAGGACCTTCTGTTTCAGGGTCCTATTTTTCATCCTGTCTTAGTCTCTGGCTTAACGGCATAGCTATTGGAAGCCAGGTGCTGAGAGTCCGAGGTCTCTCGGATTCGGTCATTTCGACCATGTTCAGGGCACGGAAGTCTTCCGCTTGAAAGATATATCACCGTACCTGGGAAGCTTACATCGCTATGTGCAATGAGCTGGACTAGCATCTACGGAGTATTCCGTCCCCAGTATCCTGCGGTCCTTGCAGCGTGGTGTGACCCAAATGCTTGCTTTGAGTGCCATTAGGGGTCAGTTTTCGGCCTTGGCCATCTTCCTTCAGCAACCGCTAGCGGGTCATTCCTTGGTAGCACCCTTGTGCAGGGGGTTTGCCATGTGCTCCCTCCTGTTAAACCTCCTCTCCTTCCTCGGGATTTGAATTTGGTGCTCTCGGTTCTCCAGGAACCTAATTTTGAAAATATCAGATATTCCCCTCTTGACCTTGTCTCCAGGAAGTGGCCTTCTTAGTGGCCATTGCTTCTTCAGACGGATGAGTTGGTGGCATTGTTTTGCTAACCGCCTTACTTGGTCATCCATAAGGATAAGGCGGTGTTGCGTCCGCGACCTTACTTTTGCTAAGGGTGGTCTTGGCTTTTCACCTACGTGTGGACGTTGTCCTCCCGTCCTCACCCATTGTATTCCAGAGGGTTTGCGCGTCACACATTTTATGTGGTACGTGATATGACTCACTAGTTGGGTCTGTCTCTGGTCCGAAACAGGGCCGAGCGGTGTCATCGGCCACCTTTTCTAGATGGATCAGACTGACTGTTATACAGGCCTATGCCATTGAGGTGGCCCCTCCTTTTCCGGTTACGGCGCATGCCACCAGGGCAATTGGTGCTTCCTGGGCTTTCCGACATCAAGCGTCGGTGGCACAAGTGTGCAAGGCGGCTACCTGGTCGTCCGTTCATGCCTTTTTCAAAATCCTGTAAAGTTTATGTGGTTGCATCTTCAGATGCTTCCTTCGGCCGCAAAGTGTTGCAGGCCGCTGCTTAAGGTTGCATCTCCTCCGTTGAGGAGCTCTGCTGGTTTGGAGTGAAGTTTTGGTTGTTCCTTTACTATTTGCTCCCACCCTTTTCTTATACTGCTTTGGGACGTCCCACACGTAAACGGTATGAGAGCTGTGTCCGTCCATGGACGATAAGAGAAACTTGGATTTTTGTACTCACCGTAAAATCCGTTTCTCTGACGTCCATGGACTGACACAGCACCCACCCTTACTTTTAAGGTTTGTACTGCTTTGTTACGAACGGAGGCTGCTAGCTGCAAGTGGGAGGGTAATGTCCAGAGGGACCGCCCCCTTGGGCGGGGCTGTTCAGCTCTGGTTTTGTTCTAGAATGTTTCTAACATCTAACATTCTGCCTAGGTCTTCTCCTGCAAGCAGGGACATATACCCACATGTAAACAGTATGAGCTGTCAGTCCATGGACGTCAGAGAAACGGATTTTACGGTGAATACAAAAATCCTATTTTTTTTTTTATTTAACCACTTTCCGACCGGGCCATAGCCGAAAGACGGCAACAGCGCGGTCAAGTTATTCTGGGAGGACGTCCTCGCAGAATCTTGCTCCCGCGCGCCCCCTGGGGCACGCTCCCGTTAATATTGTGACCGCCGGGTCCAGAAGACCGGCGCATCATGGATCACAGTAAATGGCCGCTGATCGCGGCCGTCTAACACGTGATCGCTCCGTCATTTTACATTTAAACAAACCGACGTCGTGTCGTGACGCCGGTTCCTCTGTCTGTCTGTCCCGATCGGTACAGTGTGAGAGGAGAGGAAGAGAGAGCGGATGACAGCGCTGCTCTGTCAATTGCAGTCACAGAGCCATGCTCGGCGGCTGTATGTGGCCAGGCTGTGGAAGTCTCACACATGTGGTATCGCCGTACTCAAGAGGAGTAGGACAATCTATTTTGGGGTGTCATTTTTGGTATGTACATGCTATGTGTTAGAAATTTTGTGTAAATGGACAACTTTGTGTTAAAAAAAAAATGTGTTTTAACCACTTCACCCCCTCTGCCCGTCATGACATACTTGTCTTTGTGCGGAGATATCTGAATGATGCCCGCAGCTACAGGCATCATTCAGATATCGGCTTTTTCAGCCGGCGATTCCCTACACCAGAAGAATGATCATAGCTGCTGTTCCGCCGCTTGATCGTTCTTATGGGAGGCGAGAGGGGATGTCTCCCGCCGCCCTCCGGTGCTTCTATCGACTCACCGTTACGATCAAAGCTAGGATCTTCTTTTTTTATTTCAGGCTTCCCAGCCTAGAGGTGAGATGTGGGGTTTTATGGACCCCATAGCTCACTGTAAAGAGGACCTGTTATGCCATATTCCTATTACAAGGGATGTTTACAGTTCTTGTAATAGGAATAAAAGTGATCAAATATGTATTTTTGGGGGGAAAGTGTAGAGCTAAAATAAAGCAAAATTAACAATAAAAAATACATTTTTTTTAAAGCGCCCCTGTCCCCGTGTGTTTGCATGCAGATGCGAACGCATACGTAAGTCCCGCCCACATATGAAAACAGTGTTCAAACCACACATGTGAGGGATCGCTGCGACCGTTAGAGCGAGAGCAATAATTCTAGCCCTAGACCTCTGTAACTCAAAACATGTAACAAGTAAAAAAATTAAAGTGTCGCCTATGGGGCGTGTCCTGATGTGATCAGCGGTGGACGTGTCAAAGGGGAGCTCCGGGTTTTCTACATCCCATCCGATGCCATCCTTGCAGCCTATAGTGGAATCAGCATCTACCTGCCTGCCAGCGGGTCCCCCTCGATCCTCTGGAGCATTCTGAGTCAAATTGTACAGCAGCTCTGCCAGGGGACGTCTGCCCAGCACTGCTCCTCTCGTCCGCGGCCGCCGCCATCTTGCCGTCCCGGCGTCTTCCCGGACGGACGTCTCCGGGCCTGACTGAAGGTAAGGAGGGTCATCCACTCTCCCCTGCCTGTCCATCCGCCCATCTAGTGGGGCCCGGAGGCCTGTCTGGCCGTTGGGGACGTCCGTGGAGGCCGTGGTCCCGCCCGGCCGAGTGCGGCCTAGTGCGGCCTGCAAAGCACCGCTGTCTCCTGAGCCGCGGCCCCGCGAGTGCTTCCGGAGCTCGGATCCTTGGCTTCCATCCCTCCGCCCTGTCCTCTCTGCCCACCGCTGCCTTGGCCTAGAGTGCTGCCCTGCAAGAACTGTGACTGCTGCTGAGGTGGCCTGGATGATAGATCCTGGAGTCCTCTGCTGCCTGCCTATACTACACTGCTGAGCCACCCTCACCCCTGTACCTCCAGCCTCACATCCTCCCTAACTGTCAGCCGGGTGTTGGCTGCTGAGTGACGGGTGCCTGGAGACCCCCTGTGTTCTGATCACTGCGGCCAGTCTGGCTGGGCTCTCATTGCTTCCTAAAGCCTCCTCTGAGCACGGCTGCAAATCCTACCCCTGTGTGACCTGCCAGATGCCCTCCTCCTCTAAGAAAGGCAAGGGGAGCTCTAAAGCCACAAGGGCCCACACCCCCCTCCGGGTACCACCGCCATCTTCCCCGCACACGGATCCCGTCCTGGTCGGGCGAATCCGGGCCTTGCTAGCCGAACTAGACATGGATCCCAGCGAGGCCCCGGAGGTGGAGGGGGTGGCCCCGTCATCTCATGACAACACGGCCATAATCCTTGCTGCGATCGAGCAGAGTAGGACTTCGCTACTGGTACGTATCGACCACCTTGCTGAGGAGTGCAATTTCATATGGAATGATCTAGACAAGATAAGGGGGAGGATGTCTGAGACAGAATCAAGAGTGTCGGCCACGGAGGATCTAACGGCCAATCACTCCACCTCCATTGCTGAGCTACAACGCACAGTACAGTCCCTTGCCGCAAAGTCGGATGACGCAGAAAATAGGCTGCGACGCAACAATGTCAGAGTCCTCGGTCTGCCTGAGGGAGAAGAGGGGGACCACCCTGCTGTATTTGCGGAGGAGTTTTTCAAAAATTTACTCGACCTGACGGATGTTCCCCTACCTATGTTGTTGAAAGGGCCCACCGAGTGCCTACGGGCAGAGCCATTCCGGGGAATATCCCCAGACCTTTCCTGGTCCGCTTCCTCAATTACCGGGACAGGGACAGGATCCTCTCTGAGGCCCGCAGACACGCCGCACTCAAATACGGCAACGCCTCAGTTCTCCTTTTCCCCGACTTCTCGGCAGAGTTGCAGAGGAGGAGAAAGACCTTCAATGACGTCCGCAGACGGCTCAGAGACAAGAACATTAACTATGGAATGCTATACCCAAGCCGCCTGCGTGTCCAACATGGTGGAGAGGTCCGCTTCTTCGACAACCCTGCGGATGCCGATAGCTGGTTGACCACCCTGCAATGAAAGATTCCTCCCACCGATCTATTAGATGCCTGATTCTTTCACATCCTGGTTTGCTCTATCCTACTCAACTTCCTGCAAGCCCCGGAGTTACCCCAAAGTACCTCTACAAGTGAAACACAGCCGACCGCCCCCCTGTTTTGTTTTGTTGTTTGCTTCCAAGTGAAGGACCAGGAGACCTACCTCTACCTGGGGCAGCTCGCTTCTTGAGGGGACTGCTCCGCTGTTCCAGAGGGCCGGTCTCCTCCCACTGTAATGGGATGCAAGTTCCCTCACTCTCGCCTAATGTTCTAGGTTGAACTCACACTGAGGTTATCTCAGAGACTTTGAGCCTCCAGAAGGCGACATCTACAATCAAGTTTAGGGTAAGAAACTGCCTCGGCGAAAGTTGGGGATATGCCAGGCGGTAGGGCGTTATTTGTACTGTTTGTAAGTTTCCACACCTGCTCGGGTTCTACACTATTTTCCTTGCTGGACTATGCTGTCATCATTTTGATACTTCTCTGGGTCACATACTATTCTCTATTTTTTCACTTTATGTTCTCTCCAGTTCCACTAGATTGCTACACCCTGTGGACTACCTCTGCAGCGGGCCTATGGCCAGGATATTACCGGGTATGGGTCTTTTATGATCCTAATGTCATCAAAATTCTCTACTTCAAATGGGTATAGATTTAAGGCTGATATCTTGGAATGTTAGGGGCTTGAATGACAAGATAAAAAGATCATTAGTATTTAAATTTCTGAAATCCCACAAACCTCACATTTTGTTTCTCCAGGAAACCCACCTGACGGGCAACAAAATCCTAGCACTCAGGCGGGCATGGGTCAAACAAGGGTTTCATGCCACATATTCCTCCTACGCGAGGGGCGTGACTGTCCTGTTGAACAAGTCACTCCCCTGCACAGTGGAACAGGTCTTCACGGACCCTGGGGGAAGATACATCATCCTTATCCTCGAAATGTATGCCCAACGCTGGGCAATAATTAATGTATATGTCCCCCCTCCATTTAATTCCTCCATCCTGTACACGGTCCTTACAAAAATAGCCCCCCTACGGGTCCATAATATTCTAGTCGGAGGGGATTTCAACGCCATCCTTGACCACAACAAAGATACTACTAACCCCCTTAGAACTGCCCCTCCCGATTTGGAGCTCTGGGCAGACACCTTTGGTCTCCAAGAGCTCTGGCGGTGGAAGCATCCGGAGGAGAGGACCTATTCATATATCTCAGCATCACATAGGTCGGGATCCCGCATAGACTTCATGTTCGGGTCGGCTTCTGCACTGTCCCAAGTCAGAACAGTCTCCTATCTCCCGGCAGGTCTTTCGGATCGCTCACCGCTAGAGCTTGGCTTGAGTCTGGGCACCCCCCGCGAGCCGGGATGCTGGAAACTGGCGTCCCATTGGATAGCCAACCCACAAGTCCAGGAGCTGGTGGAGCCCAGGCTCAGGGAATACTGGCAGACAAATGAGGGATCGGCTTCCCTTGACGTGGTCTGGGAGGCGGGCAAGGCTCATGCCAGAGGAGAATACATCTCTTCCATCAAGGCAGTGAGATCTGTCTTTGAGTTACAGACCACTCAACTGGAACAGAGCGAAGGGGCGGCACTGGATCTTTTCACGAAGCATCCAACGCCTGAAAATTATTCTACCCTAGCACAAACGAGAAGAGATCTGAAGCTCCACTACACCTCGCTGGTACACTCAGATGCGCGAAAGCTTGTAGCCAAGCTTTTCGAGTCAGGGGACAAGAACGGGAAACTACTGGCCAACCTTGTAGCAGAACCTACGCTCCAAACAGTAATCCCTAGACTTCAGACTTCCACTGGTTGCCAGGTTACGGACCCCGAAGGTATACTGCGGGAATTCCATTGTTTCTATAGCAACCTGTATGACGACCCATTCTCTGGCTCGGCTGCTGCTGGGCTAGAGGAACTGGGGGGAAATACTTTGCCTCTCCTCTCCGAGGAGGACAGGATAGCGTTAGACAAGCCGTTAACACGTCTGGAAATAGAGGCAGCAATATACTCCTTGCCCAACAATAAATCCCCGGGCCCGGATGGTCTACCTGGGGACTGGTACAAAACTAACGCTACTTTACTGGTCCCTAAATTAAACCAGCTATACACAGACTGCCTGGAATCCGATGGGCTACCAGACTGCATGCACCAGGCGCATATAGTGCTGCTGCCCAAGCCAGGGAAGGACCCCACCTGTTGCTCATCCTATAGACCCATCTCGTTGCTGAACTACGATCTTAAGATACTCGCAAAAGTGCTAGCCAATAGACTCATGAAGGTTCTACTATCCCTAGTCAACATAGATCAGACAGGCTTTATGCCGGGCAAGTCCATGGACATTAACCTTAGACGAGTCTTTACCCATCTCCAGCTCCCACCCGAAGAGAATGCCTCCCGGGTACTGGTATCCCTCGACATCGAAAAGGCTTTCGATACAGTCAGATGGTCCTATATGATGCAGGTTCTGGAGGGTTTTGGCTTCGGCCCAACTTTCCGGAAATGGATCGGCCTACTATATAGGGCACCCACCGCCCGTATCAAACTGAATGGTGGCCTCTCGCCCTCTTTCCCGATTAGGAGGGGAACAAGGCAGGGGTGTCCTCTATCACCTGCATTGTTCGCCCTGGTAATGGAGCCTCTGGCTGAGGCCCTGCGGAGGTCGGGGGAGGTGTCTGGAATACGGGTCGGCTCGGTGACCGAGAAGCTGGCATTGTATGCCGATGATTTGATTCTCTTCCTCAGGGACCCCGGTCCCTCGCTCGCCGGGGCGCTTCGGCTTCTGGACCGTTTCGCGACTCTCTCTGGCCTCAGAACCAACTGGAGCAAATCACTAATTCTACCCATAGACCCCGGGGCAAGGAGGCTGAGTGATCCTACTTCGCCTCTACAATGGGCGGATACCATCAGATACCTAGGGATAAATATCTCGTCCAACACTAAAGATTTTTTCAAACTTAACTTGTCCCCGGTGCTGCAGTGGTGTAAACTAAAACTGAAGGCTTGGTCAAACCTCCCACTATCTCTGATAGGGAGAATTAATTTAATAAAAATGAAACTACTCCCGGTCTTGCTGTACATCTTACGGCTCTCTCCGGTATGGATCCCCAAGTCTCTTCTCCAGCAACTAGACTCCTCAGTAGCTTCCTTCTTGTGGCAATCACACCCGGCCAGATTTAGTAAAAAGATTTTGTGTAGACCATGGACACAGGGGGGACTTGCCTGCCCAGACTTTCACACCTACTATCTAGCAGCAATGCTCACCCATGCACATAACTGGCTGGTTTCGGATGACACCAATGCGTCAGTTGTCCTGGAGGCGGCACACCTAGGATCTTTTGAGGCCCTCCGCAACGCACTCTATAGGGGGTCGGAGGGCTCTGCGGTACCCTCGACCCTAGCTATGAAAGCGATCATTAAGGCATGGCACACGGTAGTGATTAAACCTAACATGGCAAAGGCCAGATGGTCCCCCAACACACCACTTTGGTGCAATCCGAGGCTCAGGGAGTTCCACTCTTTGCAGGATCCGGGTCTGTGGGCCGGCAAGGGCATCAAGTATTTGAGGGATATCTGCGATGAGCTGGGGCTATTTACATTCGATAGGTTGAAGAATAAATTCCAGCTTCCGAACTCTTTCTTTTTCAGGTTCCTGCAGCTCCGCCACGCCTTCAATTCGCAATTCAAGTCGGTTCAGCTTCGGCTGGAGCTTGACACCCTGGAGATTCTCCTGGATGATGCCGAGCTCTCAAAACCCCTATCCCGGATCTATCGAGCACTCCTGCCGTCTATTCAGGAGGGTCTGGATGGTCTGCGTGGTTTGTGGCGGGCAGAGGTGCAGGGGCTGGACAGCGAAGACTGGAAAGATATGTGGGACTACCCATTTCAGCCGCTGGTGGCTACCAGGGACAAACTGATCCAATTCAAAATCCTCCACAGGATCTATTACACACCCCAACGCCTCCACCGCATATACCCGGCCCTGCCAGCTAACTGCTGGAGATGCTCTGATACTCCTGCAGATTTCACACACATATTCTGGGACTGCCTACAGATTCGGGACTATTGGCGGGAGGTAACGCAATTTATCCACAGCCTAACTACCATTTCTATTCCCCTGACAATTAGTGTATGCCTCCTTGGCCTGGTGGGGCAACTGGCACTTGCCAAAGCCCCACGTACCCTAATAGGTATCCTCCTGTTTTATGCAAGGAAAGCCATAGTACTGAAGTGGAAGTCAACCACCCCCCCCACCCTGACCTCATGGAAACATCTAGTCAACACAGTGGTGCCCCTCTATAAAGCGACGTATCTGTCTCGTGGATGCCCCAAAAAATATGAAAAAGTCTGGCATCTGTGGACTGATTCAGAGTCCACAACAGATGACCGACCTCAAGAGGAGTAACTCGTAAGATCTCCTCTGTACTCATCAGTCCTGATAGGAGCTAAGGTCCGTAATCTGAATAAATAAATGGAGGTGCAAGCATCGCTCAAATTAATAGCACCTACCCCTGCATGCTCCTGATAAGCCCAACCCAGACATCTAGGAACAAGTAGAGGTCCTGCAAGGAATAATAACTCCTGCTGTAATCCTACCATGTGTACCCCGAGAGGTGTTCCTGTTAAGTTAGCTAGATATATTTAATGCTATGATGTGATGATAAGTTGTCCTCTGTTTTTTTTTTTTGTTCTTTTATGTGCACGTGGTTATGTGCAAGGATTGGCCGGGGTATGCCCCAAAGGCCCTGTTTTGTATCTCAAAAACGCAAAAACTTCAATAAAGAGAATTTAAAAAAAAAAAAAGTGTCGCCTATGGGGATTTTTTATTTTTTTTTGTAGTGAAGTTTGGTGCCATTCCACGAGTGTTGCATTTTGAAGGGTGACATGTTGGGTATCCATTACTCGGCGTAACTTCATTTCATTATGCAAAAACATTGGGCTAACTTTACCGTTGTTTTTTTCCCCCCCAAAAAAACGCATTCGAAAAATTGCTGCGTAAATACCGTGCAAGATAAAGTTGCAATGACCCCCATTGTATTCTCTAGGGTCTTTGCTAAAATAACATATGTT
This sequence comes from Rana muscosa, assembly GCA_029206835.1. NCBI lineage: Eukaryota > Metazoa > Chordata > Amphibia > Anura > Ranidae > Rana > Rana muscosa. The sequence goes on from CM055127.1 coordinate 51,349,334, forward strand.
TTGGGGTTCTATGTAATTTTCTAGCAAATAAATGATGATTTTTACATGTAGGAGAGAAATGTCAGAATTGGCCTGGGTGCTCCAGAACGCCCGATGGGGCTCCCTGCATGTTGGGCCTCTGTGGCCACGTTGTGTAAGTCTCACACATGTGGTATCGCCGTACTCAGGAATAATAGCAGAATGTGTTTTGGGGTGTAATTTGTGGTATGCATATGTTGTGTGTGAGAAATAACCTGCTAATATGACCATTTTTAGTGAAGATTTTTTTTTTGCTAAGAATTGTGGGGAAAAAATGACAACTTCAAAAAACCTTAACATGCCTCTTTCTAAATACCTTGGCATGTCTTCTTTCCAAAAAGGGTTCTTTTGGGGGTATTTGTACTTTTCTGGCATGTTAGAGTCTCAAAAAATGAGATGGGCCGTCAGTAATTCAGGTGTGATCAATTTTCAGATATTGACACCATAGCTTGTGGACTCTCTAACTTTCACAAAGACCAAATAATATACACCAATTTGTGTTTTATTTTTACCAAAGATATGTAGCAGTATAAATTTTAGCCAAAATTTATTTAGAAAAATTACTAATTTGCTAAATTTTATAACCGAAATGAAGAAAAACAATTTTTTTCTTATCCATAGACCGACACGGCGGCTCTTAATTACTGAACGTGTGGGGTATATGTCCCTGCTTGCAGGAGAAGACCTAGGCAGAATTCTAAATGTTAAAACATTTTAGAACAAACCAGAGCTGAACAGCCCCGCCCAGGGGGGCGGTCCCTCCGGACATTACCCTCCCACCTGCAGCTAGCAGACCCCAGTTTTTTTCCTGCCTAACAGAAGAAGACGTGGCTCTCTCAGGAGCCAGTCTCCTGGAAGATTTTACTTTTAAATTGTATTCCTTTGGTAATTTTTATTTTTGAGACCTTCAATCAACTGTCGACTGGGCAATGGGTTGGGTACACTAGTATCCTCGTAGTCTTCCCTGTCCAACCATCGAGTGTGCTGATTCTCGCCTTGTGTGCGTGAGACTCAGTTCACAACATACCCCATGGCTCCAGGGGGGGCCCGGGTTGCTTTCATGCTCCCGCTGTCCTCTCAAGATTGAACAGTACCTACTGTATCTTTCGCGGTGGACTGGGCCGACAGCTACGCAGTACGACTCTGTGATAGGTCTGTCTGAAACAAGCCAGTGGGTCCCTCTATTGGCACCGGGGGTGTTCTCCAAGGTGCTTGCGGGACGGGTAAGTAGTCTCTCCTGCTGCAAGGTGAGTACATGCTGGCTGTGTTTCTGTGTGTGGGGGGTTCTCCCTGTCTCCCCCCTGTTATGCTGCTCTCTGCACCCTGTTGTGCTGTGTGGGGATGCTTGGGGGGGGTCACTCTGCCCTGGGGGGGCCGCTCCATGACTGTTATTTTGCTTGGGGAGTGATCTGGGGGACTGGCTGTTTTTTACTGTGCGCCATTGGCGTGGTGTTTTATTTTTAAAAAGTGCGCCATTGGCGGCCATTTTGCCGAGCCTCAAAACGGTTATACTGGCGTCCGGCGGCCATTTTCTTCTAGCTGCGACGCTTTGTTTCGTTTTTGGCCTCTAGCAGCGCTGCTGAACGGCGCAAAATACATCTCAAATTCTTCACTCTCCTCAGGCTACACCCGCACTACAGCGCGGCTCATACAGCGGTCCGAGCGGGGTCCCTAAGGGTGGTGAGTACTCCAGGCATCTCCTCCTCAGCCCCAGCACAGCCATTGGGTGGACTGTATTATTCACTGTAATGGTGAATAAGGTCTCAGAGGGTGGCAATATTGGAGTCTGGTTCACCTGTTTCTTCACATTGTTAGAGACAACTGGCAGTGCTCCTGCACCTGCGGTCCTTATGGACCAGCTGTTGGCAGTCCTGGAATCATTAATCTGACCAGGAGAAAGCAGTGTGTGAGCGCATGGGAGCAAAATGGCCCCTTTCCCCACTTTTTTTTTTCCCCAAAAAAAAGGGGGGGGTGTGCGCTGATTCAGATATGGGCCTAGCCACTACCGCTCAGGACCCTAGCTCTGAATATATTGGATGGTTTTGAACAGGACATTCCTTGCGAGGAAGACTCCAGTTCTGTGTCAGTAAATGACAGGGCGCTTGTTTTGTGAACTCATTGATGCAGTGAGGGACACTCGCAAGCTGAATGCTGTGGATGTAGAACCTCAGGCGGACAGTCTCCTCTGGTTCCTTAGGGCCGGGCCTTCTAAAAAGTGTTTTTTCCATATGTACCTTTCTTTGACCAGCTCATTGATAAGGTCTGGGGAAAAAGCCGCAGAAGACTTTTATGGTCCCGCGGCGTTTGCCTATAGATACCCCTTTGAGGATGCCCTACTTAAAACGTAGGCTTCTCCCCCAGTGGTCGACCCTCCAGTCGCCCGGTTGAACAAGGCCACCACTCTCCCGGTGGAGGGGACTCCTGCATTTAAGGACTCCACTCACAGGAGGTCAGAAGTGGTGAGTAGAGCCATGTTTGCCTTGTTGGGGTGCGCCCTACGGCCTTTGGTAGCGGCGACCCTTGTGTCTCCAACACTTACGGGATGGGCAAAATTTATTTTTTGCACCAAACTGTACAGGAGCATAATCTTCCTCCAGACACTATTGCTCTGGCCCACAAAATGGTGCAGGGCCTGGTTTATGTTGCGACGCCACGTTAGTCTTGGCGGTGGTATTGCGTTGTCTGATCTGGTTGAAATGCTGGTCTGCTGACCTAGCTTCTAAAAAGCGTCTGACGGATTTACCATTTAAAGGTGGTAGGCTTTTCGGTGCTGCGCTGGATGACATCATCAAGGATGTCACAGGTGGTAAAAGCACTGTTCTTCCTCAGGCTAGCAAGGGTAAGGAGGCTGCCGTAAGCGGGGTCCTTCCTTTCCGGCAAAAAAATTTTTTTTCGTCGGTCATCGGGGAGGCCCTCCCAGACTGACAGCGGTATGGCTGGTGGACACGAGCGCCCCTGGGTGCGTAAGCCCAACAAGCCGGCTCCCAAGCCCGCCTCCGCATGAAGTCTTGCCCCTACCCGACTCTGGGGTAGGGGGGACGACTTTGCAGGTCCACGGATCGATGGACCTCCCGGATCTCCTACCAGTGGGTGTGCGAGGTGATCACCTCAGGTTACAGGATGGGTTCCGTTCCTGATACCAGACAGATTCTTCCCTCGAATCTTCCTCTCCTTCCTGCCCGTCGGGCGGCCCTATGGGGCCTATTCAGGTTTGCTCAGGTCCGGAGTGATTGTGACAGTTCCGTCACAGGAGAGTTTTCAGGTTTTCCACTCAAATTCGTTTGTCGTCCCAACAAAGGGACGGGTTTCGGCCTATCTTGGACCTCAGGTCCTGAATGCCTTCGTGAAGATGCAAATGTTCCGCATGGAATTCAATTGGCACGGTGATCGATACACTCCGTCAAGGGGATTTTCTGACAACCTTGGACATCAAGGTTACATGTTCCGATCTGCGCAAGTCACCCAGAAGTTTCTACGCTTGATCATTGAAGTCCACTATCAAATTGTGGCTCTTCCTTCGGCCTAGCCTTGGCACCAAGGGTGTTCTCCAAGGTGCTTGCGTCGGTTCTAGACTTGCTGAGATGGCGGGGCATCGCTGTCGTGGGCTATCTGGACAATCTTCTTCTTAGAGCAGGAAATGGCTCAGAATTAGAAGACAGCATGACCATCGTCAGTCAGACCCTCAGACTTCGGGTGGTTCCTGAACATTCAGGTGTCAGTCCTGGTCCCGACTCAACGTCTGGAGTACCTAGGTCTGTTTCTAGACTCCTTGGAGGCAAAGGTATCCTACCTCCGGGGAAGTTACTGACACTTCAGTCTGCAGTGTGGGTGCTGACATCCCGAAAATGGTTGTCAATCTGTTTTGCATGAGAGTCCTGGGACTCATGGTGGCCTCCTTCGAGGCTGTTTTGTATGCCCAATCTCACTCCAGGGCATTGCGGAAGGAGATCTTGTTCACTTGGGACAAATCCCTGTTGTCTTTGGATCCTCCAAAGGAGGACTTTCTGTCTCAGTCATATATTTCATCCTGCTTTACAGTCTCTGGCCTTAACGGCATGGCTGTTAAAAGCCAGATGGTTAGCGACCGAGGTCTCTCGGTCTCGGTCATTTTGTCCATATTAAGGGCACGGAAGTCTTCCTCCGGGATGATCTATCACTGTACCTGGAAAGCTTAAATCGCCATGTGCAAAGAGCTGGACTGACGTCCTTGGACGTATTCCGTCCCTTGAATCCTGCGTTTCCTGCAGCATGGAGTGGCCCAAAAGCTCGCTTTGAGTATCATTAAGGGTCAGATTTTAGCCTTGGCCGTCTTTTTTCAGCAACCACTAGTGGGTCATACCTTGGTTGGCACCCTTGTGCAGGGGGTTTGTCATATGCTCCCTCCCTACAAGTCTCCTTTCCCCCCCGTGGGATCGGAATTGGTACTCTCGGTTCTCCAGGAACCTCCTTTTGGGAATATCGGGGTTATTCCCCTCTTGACTTTGTCTCAGAAGGTGGCCCTTTTAGTGGCAATCGCTTCTGTTAGACGAGTGTCTGAGTTGGCGACCTTGTCCTGCAAGTCGCCATATTTAGTCATCCATAAAGATGAGGCGGGGTTGCATCCGCGACTTTCTCTTTTGTCAAAGGTGATCTCGACCTTTCACCTAAACGAGGACATTGTCCTCTCTCCCAGAGAGTTTGCGCGGCACACTTTGGATGTGGTACGAGCCTTGCGGGTGTACCTGTCTGCTACTGCTTCCCTCGGAAGTCTGACTCTGACTGTCTCTGGTCAAAAAACAGGGCCAAGCGGCTTCGTCTGCCACCATTTTCTAGGTGGATCGGACAAACCGTCATTCAAGCCTATGCTCTCATGGGGCGGGCGCTTCCCCTTCCGGTTACGGCGCTTCCCACCAGGGCAATTGGTGCTTCCTGGGCTTTCCGACATCAAGCGTCAGTTGCACAAGTGTGCAGGGCGGCGACCTGGTCGTCTGTTCATACCCTTTCTAAGTTTTATAGGATTGATGTGGCTGTATCTCCGGATGCTTCCTTCGGTCGCAAGGTGTTGCAAGCCGCTGTTTAAAGTGGTAACTCCTCCGTTGAGGAGCTCTGCCTTGTTTGGAGTGAAGTTTTTTGGTTTTTCCATTTATACTGCTCCCATCCCTCTTGACACTGCTTTGGGACATCCCAAACGTACAGTGATTAAGAGCCGCCGTGTCGGTCCATGGATGATGAGAGAAAATAGGATTTTTGTACTCACAGTAAAATCCATTTCTCTGACGTCCATGGACCGACACGGCACCCACCCTTCCTTTCAAAGTTTGTACTGCTTTTGTTACGAACTGAGGTCTGCTAGCTGCAGGTGGGAGGGTAATGCCCAGAGGGACCGCCCCCCTGGGCGGGGCTGTTCAGCTCTGGTTTGTTCTAGAATGTTTTAACATTTAACATTCTGCCTAGGTCTTCTCCTGCAAGCAGGGACATATACCCCACACGTTCAGTCATTAAGAGCCGCCGTGTCTGTCCATGGATGTCAGAGAAATGGATTTTACGGCGAGTAGAAAAATCCTATTTTTACAGAATTTTCAGTGTTTTTTTTTTTTTTTTTTTTTTCTTTTATGTCGCAAAAAAAAAAAAAATCCAACGGTGATTAAATACCACCAAAAGAAAGCTGTGTGTGAAAAAGGGACAACAATTTCATATGGGTACAATGTTGTATGACTAATTGTCATTCAAAATGTGAGCACCGAAAGCTGAAAATGTGTCTGGTTAGGAAGGGGGTTTAAGTGCCCAGTGGTCAAGTGGTTAAAAAAACCAACATGCATGGATAAAATGTGATCACAGAATAAAAGCAATGTGGAGAGCAATGAGCCAAGCCCCAGTAGAAGTCCTATTTGGACGAAACGTGCCAGGCTTGGCTCATGCTCATAGCAAGTGGCATCTTGCGATAAGCGATATCTGACCCTTCTTTTTTAGTTAAAAGGGTCAACATCTTGGGGTAAGCGGCCATCCATCCATAGCACTTTGGGTGTTGTATCTGTATTGGTGAAGGTTCACTTCAAACAACATACTGGAACACTTTTTATGGACTTTATTATGGATTAGTCACGATTCACTCACTGGATGTTTTTTATATTATATTGGTTTCATTTGCTGAGATCACATCTGATTTGTTTCACTTATTCACGTTACATCATTAGTTGATGTTTTTATCATTGTTAATTTATGTATTTTTATTTAATATTTGATTTAGCATTCTATATGTGATTGTTTATATATCAGTTATAATTTATACATTCACTAGCGCCCCCTTGTTATACAATTCCTCATGTAAACATGGCCTACTTTGACCGCCGGCCGCGGGGAAATGCAAAATGCGTCCTTTTTATTATTTATTTATTTTTTTTTTGGCCTGCCGTCAAAACCGTATCCTGAACGTTATTCTTCTGAGTTCAGGAGAGGGAGATTGAAGCTCCCCTAATCGCAGCAGCTCCTAAACTCTGGTAAAAGCCTGTGTGTACATGGATACAGGAGTTTAGAAGCTTTGGCAAAAAATACTAAAGGCTCCTAAACTCCCAAGTTTAGGAGCTGCTAGTGAATATGAAGCCTTAAAGGAAACTGGTTGCCAACAAAATACAGAGGCTAGCACATTACTGACCATTTCAAATTCAGCTTTAAAGCGAGTCTGGTGAAAATGTAAAATCGCATATTACCTTCCACATTGTGTTTTTTAGTGCTCCCTGTTTTGAAGGATCTTGAAATGTGTAAACTTGCTTTGTGAAGATCCCCACACATTTACTTGAAATCTGTGAAACATATTCACTATGTCCCATGATCGGGCTGCTGTGTCACAGAATTCAGAGTCTACCTTCTAGAGGTGATGAGAGGAGGCGTTTCTGGAGGAGTGAAGGCAGCAAGGTCCCATGGGATATGTAGTCCTTAGAAATTGAAAGTAAAAAGCAGAAGAGGAGCTGCAAAGTATGCAGAGAATCCAAAATATTGTGCTAAGATGGACAGACAGGCAAAACTCACAACATGAAGGGAGATTTTTTTGTTTTAACTAAGCTTATATTTGGGTTGTCAAATTTTATTGTTTGTATTACTATTATGATCATTCTGTTCTAGAATGAAAGCGTATGCTGTGACAAAATATTTCCTTTTAAGTCACTGATGCAGAACAATTTTGAATTGAGTAAATTAGAAGTCCGAATTGATGTGCAGTCTTATGCCTGGTTAGTGACAAAGTATTTAGGCCAGGGGTAAGAACGTAAAACTCATGGAGATCCGATTAGCTCAATTTTCCTCCAGCAGAGGTTCGACTTGCACGTTTGAGGCCCCCCCCCCCTTGCATCAGTTTCCTACCTACTGCATCAAAATCCCCCACTTCACAGCTGTGTCCTAGGCCCCCCTTCACAATAGTGTTGTCCCTCCACCTCGCAGTAAATGTACTCTGCCTCCCCGCTCAGTGTCCTCTAACCCCCCCCCCCCCCAGTAGTCTTCTGCCCCACCTATACACACACACATTAACCGCCCTCGAAACTGTTACTGTCAGCCAGCAGACAGGTAAAAGAAGAAAACAGCCTGCTGAGAGAGACCTAATAGGATGTTTGTAATTGATTGCAGTAGGGGTTCAATCGACTGAAGAGTCAGCTCAGGAGGGACAGAGGGGATGGGAGAAGGCACTTTACATTCAAACTGTTTGAGCCGTTCCTCGAGCCCCCAGAAAGAATCACGTGGGCTGGCACCCAGAAAAGGAGACAAAGTGAATGACCTTTACAGGGGAGCTGGCAGGCTGGGCATGCATAGTGAGTGTGGCAATGTAGCAGCAAGAAGACCCGCTGCTATGTTTGCCACAGAGTAAGGGTGCCCATGGAAATGCCGGTGGGATGAACCGGGTATTTACGAATAGACAAAAAAAATTTATGGTTGAAAGTAGGCAGTCTTGGACAGACACATACTTGCATCGTGCACATTACGCAGTCTGGATTAATAAGGGTACTAGTGTATTTGTTTTCTTTTTTTCCCCAATTGAGATTGAATTTTAAAGATTCGCTACCGCACTGATATTCAGAACATGTTCTCAGGATTGTTACTGGGTTATCTTTAAAACTTTTTAGCACTAGTTATTGATTGGGATGATTAAATATGTATTTATTGTCCTTTCCGACATTTCAGTAAGACCCATTTCGCAGTGGGGCGGAGCTCTGGAAATGGCCTCTGCTAAGCGCCTGAAAACCGACTCCCGTTAATCTAAGTGACTTTTCAAACCTAGGGAGGTACATTTCTGGGACATTCCAAAAAGTCCTACAAGCAGCATTTTTTGGGGAGGTTTGGGAGCGCTTTAGTTGGTACTCCCAAAATGCTCTGCCCATTACAATGAATGGGGCAGCGCTTCGGAAGCGCCAAAACACGGTAGGTTTTTAACTCCTCTTTGGGTTTAAAAGCGCTCTGCTAATGGCCGAAAAGCGGTTCTTAAAGTGATTGTAAAGGCTTGTTTTTTTTCCATATAAACATGTTATACTTGCCCTGTTGCAGTGGATTTGCACAGAGCAGCCCGGATCCCCCTCTTCTCGGGTCCCTTTTCACTGTCCTGGCCCCTCCCGGTTCAGTGCCCCCAAAGCAAGCATCTTGCTATGGGGGCACACTAGCTGAGTTACAGCTCCGTGAATCCATTCAGATGCAGAGCCACAACTTGGCCCTGCCCACTCTCTCCCCTGCTTGGCTAGCTGACTTTGTTTGCAGCGGGAACCAACAAAATCTCGGGCGGCTGAGACGTTCGTGGACTTCGCTGGACAGAGGGACCTCAGGTAAGTATTAAATGGACTGAGGGGGGCTGCTGCGCACAGAAGGCTTTTTATCTTAATGCATAGAATGCATTAAGATCAAAACCTTCTGCCTTTACAACCCCTTTAAACAGCGCTAAAGTGCTGTAAAAACGAACAGCGTTTTGTAAGTTAATAAAAATGTAAAATGCGTTTTTTTACTTTACAGCATTCACCACCTGCCTAAATGGTTTACACAGTATTGTGTGTGTGTGTGTGTGTGTGTGTATTGTGTTATGTAGATTTTAAACTGGGAAAATGTACCAGGCAATTTTGAAGTTGATGGCAGAAACGCATCTCAAAGTTGGGACAGGGCAATGTTTACAACGGTGTAGCATCTCCTCCTCTTTTAACACTCTGTAAACATCTGGGAACTGAGGAGACCAGTTGCTTGAGTTTTGGGAGAGAAATGTCTAATTTTTGCCTGATAGAATCTGCTCAACAGTCCTGGGTTGCCTTGGCTTTGTCATATTTTTTTCTTTTTGTTTCAAGATGTGCCAAATGTTTTCAGTTAGTGAAAGGTCTGTAATGCACGCAGGTTAGCTAAGAACCCAGACTCTTCTATGAAGTCATGCTGTTGTCATAGATGCAGTATGTGGTTTAGCATTGGCCTGCTGAAATATGCAAAACCTTCCCTGAAAGATCTGTTGGAGTGTATGCTGCTCTAAAACCTGGATATATCTTTCAGCATTGATGCCTTTCCAGATGTACAAGCTGCCAATGCCATACATATCTGTGCACCCCCATACCATCAGATGCAGACTTTTGAACTGAGCGCTAACAAGCTGGAAGGTTCCTCTTTATTTCAGGATGCAGCGCCCGTGGTTGGCAATGAATATCAAATTTTAATTGGTCTGACCACTTTGCGAAAGGACATTTAAATGTGCTGCATCATTTCTGAATCATGTCTAGATATGGATGCTTCTTTGCATGATAAAGCTTTACCTTGCATGTTTGTATGGCACAGCTGTGTTCAAAAAAATCACTGTCTGAAGTATTCCAGAGCCCATGCAGTGATATCCTTTAGACTTGTGTCTGTTTTTAATGCAGTGCCGTCTGAGGGCAAGTTGATAACTGGCTTCCAATATTGAGATCGGCCTTGTCTCTTACGCACAGTTATCCAGATTCTTGGAAACTTTTGATATGTACTGTAGATAATCTTTTGCAATTTTACATTGAGGAACATTCTGAAAATTGTTTAACTATTTTGCGGCTTTTCAGATTGGTGAACCTTGGCCCAGCTTTACTAATGAGTCACTCTGACCCTCTAAGGTGCTTTTTTTTATACCCAATCATGTTACTGACATGTTGCCAATTAACCTAATTAGTTGCAAAATGTTCTTCAATCTCTTGAAGAAAAAAAAGTCAGCAGCTACAAATACTGTAGTTGCTGACTTTTACTATAAGAACAATTACCTGTCCAGGGATCCCAGAATGTTGGCACCCGTAGCCGATTCGTTATTCAGCTTCAGATGCAGACGCCAGCATCTGTAGTAAGGGAAAAGAAATGAAGACTTGCGTCATCACAGCCTGTTTTTTCTACTGCGCATGCTTGTAATCTTGCTGCGCTTTCTAAATGGTCCTGCCATCCTCTGGGACCTGTGTGTCAAAGGCAGCGGGGGGAGCGAGAAGAGGAGGGGCAGGAAATGTTGTGGATCGCCTAGGAAATACCTGCCCCCCCCAATAAAGTGCCAAATGTGGCAGTGGTTGGGGGGGGGGGGGTGTGATCAAGCGGAGCTTTTTGATGGAGCTCCACTTTAAGACCAGTGGGTGAAAATGCTATAGAGAATACAGTGACTTTTGTTTCACTGCAGCCCTGGGTTGAACCAGGCATCTTATCTTCCCTGGAAAATGTGTATTTTTTTTTTTTTTTTTTTATATGCTTTCTCATGACTAATTTACAGGAACCCTGCCTATTGTGTATAGTTCTGTATCTTTCCTTTTTTTAAAATGTGCTTCAGTTCTATTTATCTCCTCAATGTTGCACTACTCAGATAAGAGGTTATTTCTCGAGAGGGCTTTGTAGACTTCAAGGCAGAAGGGATTCTTTTTTTTTTTGTTTCAAATATCTTAATCAGAAATGTTTCTCCAGCCTTTGACTGAGCACATCACGACAGATGTAATTGTTTTAAAGTGTATATGTAGCCAAAACTTAAAGTAGGGAGTGAGTAAAAAAAAACCTTATTGGGATATTTTTTGTGGCCTGTTTCCCATGGAGGAAGGTTACCTGCACTTTTATTCCCCTCACTCTGTGTTGGTGACCGTTGTCCCCAGGGAAATTAGAGGGGTGACTCTACCCAGAACGGAAACACAAGTAAAGGGCATCTAACCCAGTGTATGCAAAACTAAAAAAAATAGTCTTAACACAAGACGCACTTTGTCATTGGTTCTAATGCATTGGTTGATATCTTTAAATGGGATTTGCTAAAGAATGCTGCACCCCTTTTTTCGTCTTCATGGCTCTTTAAACATAAATGTTTGTGTAATAGGTGCACAAACAAGCTCTTGTTTGAACATTATGAATTGAACAAAATATGGTTGGCACTCCTCGTCCTTTGATTTAAAATCAACTTTACCTACCACATCAGAATGATAGTTTTTAACAAAATTACAAGGTGAGCAGATCAAAAGAGGATGCTGGAAAATCTGTAATGGGAGTGTACAAATTAAAGTGGAAGTAAACCATCATCAGTATCATTTTCAGGCAAGGAAGCTGCCATATTGGCCTCTGTTTAATCTTCAACTGCCATGATGCTGCACATGTGGTCAGTTATGACACCAGCCATTGGATGGTTTGATAGTTTGAGGACACAACCAATGTGACAGTTAGCATTTCCGGCATGCCGGGAATGTAACTGCTTTTTTAAACTGTTAAATAGATGGGTTTACTTCCGCTTTAAAGCGGAAGTAAACCCATCGATTTAAAAGTTTCAAAAAGCCGTTGGCATTCCCGGCATGCCGGAAATGCTAACTGTCACATTGGTTGTGTCCTCAAACTATCAAACCATCCAATGGCTGGTGTCATAACTGATCACATGTGCAGCATCATGGCAGTTGAAGATTAAACAGAGGCCAATATGGCAGCTTCCTTGCCTGAAAATGATAGGAGGGTTTACTTCTGCTTTAAGTTTGGCATGCACGTGTCATTCAATGTGTCCTTTGCACAAAGTCCCACAAACCTGAAAGGACCTTGACTTTTCTTGTGGTGTGAAGTACTGCCAGATATCCGATTTAATAAAAACAAAAATATGTGCAGCACTTAAAAATTATGATGCAATTTTTTTTTCTAAAAAACCAACAGCATGTAATTTTGGTGCTAGTATGTGCCCAAGGATTTGCTCATGGTGATCAGAACAAACCTGTATCTTATGCAATCAAAGTTACCGTGCATAAATGCAAGAATTCATAGGTGAAAATGTACTGCTATGGATGTGAATAATGCGTGTATTTATACTTTCGGTAATCACTAAGGTGCCAAATGAAATTCATGTGTATACATGTAAATCAAACTAAGAGCATAGATAGATGGGTATATCCAGCTTATATAAAATGACATAAGGTGCTCAGTGCATAAAAAAAAAGGCAAGTTCTTGAAACGAGTGCAAAGGGAGATGTCTCCAGGCACAAAGTAACAGTTTGTTAGATGGACAGAGGTGTCTCCAAGAAAAGTAGAGGATATCCAAATTCCCAAAATGGAAGAGGAGAGGTCACCCCACCTTAGTGTGGTAAAGAAGGAAGTCTTGCCTGAAATATTTGACCACAATAGAGCAGTCAATGCCAATACATATGTGGAGCTTCGTATTGGCGTGTTTTTATACACAATCTGTGTGCAATATATATTCTGTTAGTGCTAGTTCACACCAGATGCAGTTTCGTGTGTGTTTTTTTTTTTCTGCGCTAAAAATGCATGCACAGTGTTTTCCATGTATTCCAATGGCTCTAGTTCCCACCAGTGCAGTCAGTTCCAGGTGCAGAAACTGACTCCATTGGTGTAAACTACAGCCTTTGGAATACATGGAACTGCATGTGGTATAAACTGGCCCTAATAAAGGGGAACTTCACTATGGTCGGCTTCTTTCTTCTATCAGCTTATTTATGAATGATGATGAAGTGGGACTTTGAAGGTGCTTTCAAACACATGATTGGTAAAAAATATAATTTTTATTTAATAGAAAAATTCCATTCACATATATAAAAAATATGATTTCAGTTACAGTAAAACAATGAAGTATTATACAGACAATTAATCTCGATGTTTCGCCAATAAACTGGCTTCTTCAGGAGTATTAATTATTGTCATGTATTACTAGAATGAAAAATACATACAGTAAGTATACAAAAATAGATAAACCGAAAAACACTAATATATTGCTCTACAAAATAATATTTAAATATTCCACAAGAAGCGATACAAAGATAAATTCTAAACCACCACATGAGCCTTCATTACCTGTACATTGTTAAAGAAATCAAAAATCTAGCTGGTATTGAATCAGAGGAGTGTTCTCATAATGGAGTCTTGTAGTGAACCTTAGAGAAGGTGATGGCTCATACAGAGCACATAAATGAATGATGTGCTGCATAATTGCAGTAAATACGTAATGATAGCATGCAATGCAGTAGAAAAGAATTGTCAGATCACCTCTTAGGGAAAATAGCCAAACAAACAAAAAAACACAAGTAATAATAAATAAACAGACTAGCTGTTTGGGCCTGAGGTCATTCAGAAAATTTTAAACAGGGTCAATTTCAGAGAAAGGGCTTATAGCTGATAGACTCATTGAGTCCTGGATAAGAGGTGGCATTGAGTGAAAAAAATCCACTTTGCCTCTCTTTGCAAAAGACCTTTATCGCAATCCCCACCTCTTTCATTAGTTGGAAGATGCTCTAAGGCAAAAAATTTCATTTTGGATAAATCAAAGGCATGATATAGACCACTATGTCGACTGATCGGCGTTTCCATTTTTTTCTTTCGGATAAGGGAAACATGGTCCCTTACTCTGTGTGAAAAAAAGGTCTCTTGGTTTTGCCAATATAAAAGGCTCCTTTTTGGAATCTCAAAATGATCTTTAGATTAAGGTATTGTTACCGTATTTATTGGCGTATAACACGCACTTTTTTCCCCTTAAAATCAGGGGAAAATCGTGGGTGCGTGTTATACGCCGATACTCGCCTATCCCCGGCCATCTCCGCTGACTGTGAGCGGAGCGGAGCGATCGCCGCCGAGATGCACATAGCCGAGTGTATTCGGCTATACTCGGCTTTTCTCGGCTCCGCTCAGTCACGCCCAGTCCCGCCATTGGACCTGTGATATGTCCATCATAGGGCGGGACTCGACGTGACTGTGAGCGAAGCCGAGAAAAGCCAAGTATAGCCGAATACACTCGGCTATGTGTATCTCGGCTCCGCCCATCCCTGCATTCTCAGCGGCGTTCGCCGCGCTCCGCCCTGTATCAGCGGCGATCTCGTCGGCGCCAAATTTAAATTCAGGGCTGCACTGGACACTGGGCAGGGCTGCACTGGACACTGGGCAAGGCTGCACTGGACACTGGTAAGGCTGCACTGTGACAAGGCTGCAAATGACACTGGTAAGGCTGCATTTAAATGTAAATTTTTTTTTTCTTAAACTTCCCTCCTAAAAGTTTTTTTCCCTAAAATTCCCTGCTAAACTTGGGGTGCGTGTTATACGCCGGCGCGTGTTATACGGTATATAAAATTGGATTTCCATATTTTAAGTTCCATCATAGTATGGGTCCAACTCAATTTAATCATTCTTTTTCCTTCCTTCAGGTGACTATTCACCTTCCATTGCTTTCAGTAGCACATTATTCATTTATGTGCTCTGTATGAGCTATCACCTTCTCTAAGGTTCACTACAAGACTCCATTATGAGAACACTCTTCTGATTCAATACCAGCTAGATTTTTGATTTCTTCAACAATGTACAGGTAATGAAGGCTCATGTGGTGGTTTAGAAAATGTCTCTATCGCTTCTTGTGGAATATTTAAATATTATTTTGTAGAGCAATATATTAGTGTTTTTCTGTTTATCTATTTTTGTATACTTTATATTTTTCATTCTAGTAATACATGACAATAATTAATACTCCTGAAGAAGACAGTTTATTGGCGAAACGTCGAGATTAATTGTCTGTATAATACTTCATTGTTACTGTAACTGAAATCATATTTTTTATAATATATGTGAATGGAAATTTTCTATTAAATAAAAATTATATTTTTTATCAATCGTGTGTTTGAATGCACCTTCAAAGTCCCACTTCTTCCTTATCTGTATTTTCTAAATATCAGGGATGTGGTGCCTATTGACCTATAGATGTCAGATGATTTTTCTATTTCTCCTTATTTATGAATGGTTGAGCTATATGGATTCATCTGGAAACTGAGAGACGAGGATTGGAGCTGTATATTGTATTTAAAGCGGTTGTATACCCTGCTTGGTGATTTTTACCTACAGGTAAGCCTTGTAGGCTTACCTGTAGGTAAAATGAATATCTCCTAAACTTGCACGGTTTAGGAGATCTTCACCCTGCATGCAGCCAGTGACATCACTTGCGCATGCGCTCTGAAGGTCTGGCATACCTCCTGGAACTTCAGAACTGCGTGCCGGAACCGAGGGCTCCCACACGCATGAGTGACTTCATTGCGGCTCCGGCCAATCGCAAAGCTGGAGTGCACGAACACAGAAGAAAGACAGGGGGAACCCTCTCGGTGGTAACATTACAGCGCTGGAGGGCTTTGTTGTTAGGGGAGTATTTCATAATGTGCTTGTATGCAATACATACTATACCAGCACATTATGCCATTGCCTTGCAGGTTTTTTTTTAGTTTTTTGGGGGGTATTCCTACTTTTCTTGGAGACGCACCTCTGTCCATCTGAACTGTTACTTTAGGTCTGGAGACCTCTGCATTTACACGTGTTTCAAGAACTTGGGTTTTTATGCACTAAGCACTTTATATAAGATGTATGTATATATCTATCTGAGGGGGGGGGGGGGGTAGAGAAATGTTGAACTACCATTTGGATTGCCGTGTCAAAATTGGGTATCGGTCTCCCCTCCCAACAAAAGACGTGTGTGTGTGTGTAAGTGTAACTTCCCTTCTTGGGTGAAGTTCTGATATAACCTTGGCTTAAAATTTCAGCATTTTGTAGTCTGATCTGTATTGGAATATGCTAAATTAATAAATTTCAATTTCTGATTGGTCCTTATATTGACTAAATTGTGAAGCATCCTTGCTGTTTTTGTATCCTGTGGTTCTTGAGCACTCTGCTTTTGTTGGCTATCCAGAACTAAGTCAGCTTTTTCAGGTAAGGTTTTTATAATTTTTGGTCTTTGGACATTAATGCATAAGGTCCACTGTTTTAGCGTGAAGTTACAATGCTTTGTTTTTTTATTTTTGTTTTTTTTTCTTATTCCAGGTAATATCCAAGTGTCGTGGATAGATGATACATCAGCATTTGTGTCTCTCAGTAAATCAGATCAAGTACAAATAGGTAAGAGATGTTGTGTTTTTTATTGTGAGATGTAATATAGAACAATATTTTCAAGGTTTCTACTTTGTGCATTTATGACACAATATTTAGATGCAGTCTGATTCTGCCTCAATTTTTGTGTATGTAAATCTAAATATTTTACACATTCTGAACGAAGCTGATCCATACTGGCGTGGACGTTTTGCATCCCTAAGCTTGCTGATCATAGCTTTAGCAAAAAGGTAGGAATGGGGCAACTTTTGAGGTGCCATAAAATAACAAAAAACTATCGTATAGTAAAAGTAACAAATTTCATTTAATACACCTAGTTGAAAGCTATAACAATCTCAAATTAAAATTGCATATTTGTGGAAATATAACTACTGTACATAAATATCGTTCTTGAAATGTTTCACTAGCGTGTACAGCTTCTTTAGGAGATTTATAGTTGTCTGTACAGCGTCTTCACTGAAATGTATAGAACAAATAGTAAGCCAAAAATACAATAGTAACAGACATACAAAAGGAAAATGCTCAGAATCAGCTGAAAATACTCATACCCCAAAGACTGCTCTTGGGTCAATATGCAAACATATCCGGGTCAATGGGCTGCCATTTAAGAGGATATCAGTAGGTCATAGAAGGACCAAAGTGCCCATACAAAGAGCTCTGGTATGTATGTATCCCCCCTGGTCAACCACAATACTAGTTACTGCTCAATAGCAATGGTCATTACCTATTGCATATTAAAAGCTTAATTCAAAAATTGGAAAGCTGCAATTTCTTTAACCACCAGAGGGAGCACAAAGGGAAGGCTGAAAATACAACAGGAAAAAATCTGTAATAAAACTTCAGTGCATCCTGATCAGGGACTGGGCTGAGTGATGGCTGTATACAGCCACAGGGAACTCCTACCTTGCTAATAAACACAGCAAGAGGAGATAGAAGCAGTCCAAAGTCAGGGTGTGCAGCAACATAGGCTTCTACAAGGTTTTTTCCTGCCTCAAACCAACCAGATCTGCAAGACAAATGTTTGTCATAGCAGCAAGGGCCCAGTAAACCAGACAAAGTGGTGTGATGAGCCATAAAAAGTGTTTGAAGCATTTACCTTAAGGTTGCAGATAAAAGCATGTGGTTCCCAGGTGGGTGCAGGGTGGATGGTCTCAACACACCACTGTCATGCAGGGCTATTTATGGTCCTCCCACTTGCTGGCAGGGATTCCTGCCAATCGGGTGCGGATGCCAAGAAGTGCGCAAACGTAAATACCTGACTGCCATTTTGGAAAGTCTAAAACAGTGAGCCTGACACAGCAATGCCCACAGCCAACATTTCACGGATACAGTGAATAAAATAAAACCGAGGATAATCAGAGCTTGCAAATAAAGCCCCCAGCGGAACAGAAACCTGACTTCAGCCGCAATTGGTTATCACCAATATTATCAGCACAAATGACAAAATTGTACATCTTTGATCAGAAAGACCGTGTGTCAAGGGACCAGATGCTGAACAATTTTCCTTCCTAATTAAGACTATCCCAAAAAGAGGGAGATGGATGTTTGAAATTCTTTGCTCTAGAGCATATCCCCACTTTTTGTGCATTGTCATTGGGATGGAGACCAGAGTGGCAACTAATAGGAATTTCCATATTTTTCTTGTGCATCAATGAGATGTGATCAGAAAGACCGTGGAAAAACTGACCTTTGGTCTTACCAACATAAAACATGCCGCATTCACAGCTCATGTAGTACACAATTCCTATAGATTGGCAATTAGCGGAAAATTTTGGTCTGTAAATTTGACTATTTGGCAAGGTGATTTTGAACGGCAACCAATATTTACTGACAAAACATACACCTGCCACATCTGGTAGTGCCAGAAGTTCGCGAGCCAAACTGTTTCCTCCCAGCAGAATGATGACTGAACCAGTTGATCACATAGGGATTGAGATCTTCTGTATGTGATTTCGGGATATTCTTTTACATACTTGGAAACCATGTCATCCGCTGCCAACAGGTGCCAGAATTTCTCCATTATGCCCTGAACTTGTTTGTGCTGCCCTGAATATCGAGCGATCAGTCCTACATTGGAGCCTTGTGATTTTTCTTATGTATTAACACCTCTTTTGGGCATTAGCTCTCTGATGGGGTACAGTACTGGCCAACACTACGGAGGAAAAATATTTGGGGGGTACTTATTTCAGATTGTTAAATGAGCAGTGTAACCAGGCAGTGGGAAAAGCGAATAGAATTCTAGGATGCATAACTAGAGGGATCACCAATGAAACAAAAAAGCGAGTCTCTGGTTAATCCCCTCACACTAGTCAGGTGCTAGTCCAGCTCACATGCTGTGTATCAAAAGGAAATTATTCCGGACAGCTGCACTTCCAAAAAATGTATTTAGTTTTATTGAAGCTGACAAGTGGGAAGAAAGGAGACATGATTGAATTCTTTAACCACTTCAGCCCCAGACCATTTGGCTGCCCAAAGACCAGAGCACTTTTTGCTATTCGGAACTGCGTCGTTTTAACTGACAATTGCGCGGTCGTGCGATGTGGGTCCCAAACAAAAATTATTTTGGTGCCATTTGATCACATCTGTGGTTTTTCTCCCTCTCCCTCTCCCTCTCCTATCCAGCAAAGATACAAAATAAACTCAACGTTGGTGTTTAAGTGGTTTGGACATTGTACTTTTCCCTTCTTTAATAAAGTCAGACTCGTCTCTAAATTCTGGAAATGGGAACCAGTGGAAGGAGGTAACTCAGGTACATATACACCGCCTGACCTCTAAACTAGAGGACACGGGCTTGTGGCATGGGTGCCTCTCTTCTTCCCTGAGGAGAGGGTAGTGTTTTATATAGATTGTGTGGGGGTTACCTCGGCAGCGGGTGTGTGAGACCCCCTGGAAGGGTTCTCCACACAAAATTAGGCACGGCAGACAGTGGTAGGAGAAAACAAAAGGGTGTGGTTTTATTTCAACTATATACAGACAAAAAAATATAGCAGAAAACAAAAGAAACATGAAAAGAAATCCTGGTCAACTTGACCGCTCACTACACACGTTGGTGTCCCTAACTAACAACTGGGTACAGCCTTGTGCTGTCCCAGTCCCTAGCTCCCTGCTTTTAGAAGTTCTTAGCAATAACCACACAGGCTTTGGCTCACCGCTCAGAGATCACACTCCCCAGACTATCCAAACAGATCTGGTTCCAGGTTGGAGCCTCTCCCTTAGCATGCTGAGAGTTCTTGTAGAGGCCCTAATGAGCCCACTTACTTCAGCTGGGCTCATTACCTCTTCCCCCTGCAAGACTCCCAGCACTCCCCCTAGTGGTATGAATTGGCATAAAGCCTGAATCTAGGGCATACTGTATTTATTGGAGTATAACACTCACTTTTTTTTACCCTGAAAATAGAGGGTAAACCATGACTGCGTGTTATATGCAGGAAGCTGTGGGAAGTTTTTTCCTGAAACTTCCCTTTTTAAAGTTAGGACGCGTGTTATACGCCGATAAATACGGTATATATCTTCCATCCTGGATGCAACCTGGTGATTTTACCTGCCGGCTGACACACACACACACACACACACACACACACACACACACACACACACACACACACACATATATATATATATCGTGGGGAGACCAAGTATTTAATACACTGACAATTTTGCAGGTTTTCTTGCAAAGCACGTAGAGGTCTTTAATTTTTATCATAGGTACTCTTCAACTGTGAGAGACGAAATCTAAAACAAAAATCCAGAAAACCTCATTGTATGATTTTTAAATAATTAGCATTTTTTTGCATGAAATAAGTATTTGATCACCTACCAACCAGTAAGAATTCCGGCTTTCAGACCTGTTATTTTTTCTTTTAAGAAGCCCTCCTGTTCTCCACTCGTTACCTGTATTAACTGCACCCATTTGAACTCATTACCTGTATAAAAGACACCTGTCCACACTCCATCAAACAGACTCAAACCTCTCCCACAATAGCCAAGACCAGAGAGCTGTGTAAGGACACCAGGGATAAAATTGTAGACCTGCACAAGGCTGGGATGGGCTACAGGACAATAGGCAAGCAGCTTGGTGAGAAGGCGCAACAACTGTTGGTGCAATTGTTAGAAAATGGAAGAAGTTCAAGATGACGGTTAATCTCCCTCGGTCTGGGGCTCCATGCAAGATCTCACCTCGTGGGGCATCAATGATCATGAGGAAGGTGAAGGATCAGCCCAGAACTACACGGCAGGACCTGGTCAATGACCTGAAGAGAGCTGGGATCACAGAAAACCATTAGTAACACTACGCCGTCATAGATTAAAATCCTGCAGCACATGCAAGGTCCCCCTGCTGAAGCCAGAGCATGTCCAGGCCCGTCTGAAGTTTTCCAATAACCATCTGGATGATCCAGAGGAGGAATGGGAGAAGGTCGTGGTCTGATGAGATAAAAATTTAGCTTTTTGGTCTAAACTCCACTCGCCATGTTTGGAGGAAGAAGGATGAGTACAACCCCAAGAACACCATCCCAACGGTGAAGCATGGAGGTGGAAACATCACTCTTTGGGGATGCTTTTCTGCAAAGAGGACAGGACGACTGCACCGTATTGAGGGGAGGATGGATGGGACCATGCATCGTGAGATTTTGGCCAACAACCTCCTTCCCTTAGTAAGAGCATTGAAGATGGGTCTAAGACGCATCTCAAGGTCCTGGAGTGGCCTAGCCAGTCTCCAGACCTGAACCCAATAAAAAAAAATCTTTGGAGGGAGCTGAAAGTCCATATTGCCCAGCGACGGCCCCGAAACCTGAAGGATCTGGAGAAGCTCTGTATGGAGGAATGGGCCAAAATCCCTCCTGCAGTGTGTGCAAACCTGGTCAAGAACTACAGGAAATGTATGATCTCTGTAATTGCAAACAAAGGTTTCTGTACCAAATATCAAGTTCTGCTTTTCTGGTGTATCAAATACTTATGTCATGCAATAAAATGCAAATTAATTACTTAAAAATAATACAATGTGATTTTCTGGATTTTTAGATTCCCTCTGTTGAAGAGTACCTATGATTAAAAATTACAGACCTCCTACGTGCTTTGTAAGTAGGAACCTGCAAAATCGGCAGTGTATCAAATATTTGTTGTCCCCACTGTGTGTGTGTGTGTGTGTCTGTCATCAGAACTCCTGGGATATTGATCTGGTCAGTTAAGTAGCAGAGGGGGTTGTTAATCAGTTTCGGCTGCTTTGCTGTTAATTGAAATTATCAGGTACACTAGAGGGCAACAATGAGACGACCTCAAAAACACTAATGGTTTTTCAGGTGGAGGTGTCTGACATTTTTTTTTTCCCTACTCATCTTTTCTGACTGTTTTTGGCTAGGGTCTGTGTCACTACTGGTAGCACGAGGCGATACTTGGACCCTATAAAGGTTGCAACGTCCTCCAGGATGGCACATCAATACGTGTCATTGCCAGAAGGTTTGCCGTGTCTCCCAGTACAGTGTCAAGAGCATGGAGGAGAGAGATTCCAGGAGACGGGCAGTTACTCTAGGAGAGCTAGACAGAGCTGTAGAAGGTCCTTAACCCATCAGCAGGACCGGTATCTGCTCCTTTGTGCAAGGAGCAACAGGATAAGCACTGCCAGAGCCCTACAAAATGACCTCCAGCAGGCCACTTGTGTTAATGTCTCTGACCAAACAATCAGAAACTGACTTCATGGGGGTGGCCTGAGGGCCCGACGTCCTCGTGTGCTCACTGCCAGACACTGTGGAGCTTGATTGGCATTTTCCATTGAACACCAGAATTGGCAGGTCCATTCCTAGCAACCAATCATCAGCTTGTTAACACAAAAAGTCAACTAAAGCAGCTCCCGATCCCTCCATCCATCACCACGCAGCCTCTCAACTCCTCAGTCATGTACAAGCACTGTAAGGTAGAAGAGCTACCTACAGCTGTGTTGGGAGTGACAAGGGAAACGGCTATAGAGGGGGAGAGGACACTACTGGGGGAGAAAAACAGGATAGTGCTATACGAAGGGGGGGGGTGCCCGGAGCAGAGGACACTACTGTGGGGGGGGGGGGGTTGGTGAAAAGGACATTGCTACGGGGTGGCAGAGGGCACTACGGGGGGGGGGGGCAAAGGAAACTAGTTTTTAATTTAAAGTGCGACACCAATGCCCCAACTTCCCTCCCGCTGGGGATCTTTGATTTACTACATGTTGCCCAGGTAGATCTTAACTTCTGAAAGGTTGCCTACCCCTGCTATAGATGGACCAAAATACGGCTGGTTTAGCAGCTTATTCTAAATTGATCACTCAAATGATTTTTGTGAAACAGGCTTGTTGGAAAACTTTTCTTGATTAGCAGCTGTATTCGGACAGCATAGTCCCCTCTGTCAGTGGGGAGGTTTCCTCCATTCACCTCGACTGTGTTGGAGGAATTGGTTAATTTTCGTTGACACTGGCAATGGGTGCTGCTTTCCCTGAAAGAAATAGACTTGTCTAAAATGGTATGGAATGCGCTGGCTTAGACTAGTAAAGATCTATATTATGCTTCTTGGAAAATGTTCCTTTATCTTTCAGAGATTTTATTGAGCTAAGCATGGCATTTAAACATTAAGCCTGTTACAGGATAAGCATTCCATAAATGTATAAAATGTTTTTGCAGCCTGTGCTTAATGCACAAGGCAAGCTTTGTTTTGGCTGGATAGTGACGGTTTTAAAAGACTCAGAAGCTCATGATTTATTAGAGATTTTTCATGGGATATAGGGTCATCTAAGCAGATATTCAGATCTCTGTGGAGCTGGTAAGTGAGTGCTAAGTTTAATTGGTATGTTGATGCATAAAGCTTTATGCCAAGAGGGGACTGTGTGGATTCAGGAACTTGCATGGCTGTGTAGCAAGAACATGCTTAAAATGTATGTCCATTGTTAATCTCCCCAACAATTTTTTTTTAAATGGCTAATAGTCCTGTTTTCCTGTGCTTTAATTCTGGTATGTGTGTCTCTGTATTTTGTCCCATGATTCATAATGTAAAGGCCAACTCCACCTTTTGCAACATATTACACCCATATTTAGGGTGTAACATGTTAAGCAACTCCACCCTTCAAAGACCCACTCTCTGACCGTGTGTGGGGGTTCTTCTCCCCTGCAGCCGCTGTCACTTTTGAAATAGGCGGGGTGGGGTCCACACAGCTAATTAACGCTCCAGCTGAAAGCTCACACCTAGGTATGTGCAGGGAGCTAGAGGAAGAGCCTTTCGAAGCCTGGCACTGCACCCATGATCCCTTGATTGTGGGTGCAATGCTTTGAAGGCTTCTATGAAAAAAGCATTTTCTCTTTTCGTCCATGGACAGACACAGCTCCTTAAATCTTGACATGTGGGTCATGGTCCTGTTCATATTAGAGGACTAGGCAGAACATGTTAGTTATTTTAAAATGTGTAACTTTAACAGTTGAACAGCCCCGCCCAGGGGGCGGTCCCTCCGGTCAAAACCCCTCACCTTGCAGCTCAGTTTTTCCTGCCTGGCTCCCTTTTGGGCCCAGAGTCCTGAAGAAATTTTAAATTTTTATGTATTTTAGATTTGGATTCTATCAACTGCCGGCTGAGTGACAGGCTGGATATTATAGATCCTTGTAATCTCCCCAGTCCGGCCATTGAGCGTGCCAGTCCTTGGCTACGCGCTGGTTCTGCCACGACGTACCCCATGGCTCCAGGGGTGGCCGGTGAGCTTATGCTCTGGGGTCCACATATGACTGGGCTGCTGGCTGTCTCACTCAGTGGACCGGGCCGACAGCTACTCCGTACCATCGGTTGTGGGTCTGTCAGGGACGCGCCAGCATGTCCTCGCAAGGACGGGTAAGTAAGATTAAGGGGTTCTCCTGTCTCTCTCTCCCTTTCCCTGCTCTGTCGCCCTTTCCCCGCTCTGTCGCCCTTTCCCTGCTCTGTCGCCCTTTCCCCTCCTGCCCTAAGGCCCTCTGTGACCGGGGTGTACCTGTGGGGGGGGGGGGCTCCGGGTCCCTGTGAGGCGCCAGGGTCCGCTTTCTGTGAGGGGGGGGTCTGTCTCCTGGGAAGTCTGCACGGATTTCTCGTCCACATCCCAGGATTTTTTTTGCTGCACCGACGCCATTTTTAGTGTGCCTGTTTTCTCTATTGAAATTTCCATTGGCGACCATTTTGTCGTGGCCGCGCTGTGCCGCAGGTCGGTATTGTGGGCGGCCATTTTCTTGTGGTCCTCGCCCTTTTTATGTGAGTAGTCTGGCGGCTATTTTGGAGTGGGTTTTGGCCTCTAGCACTGGCTTTCTGAACGGCGCACAGCTCATTCTGTTTTGTTTTTTTTCCCCCTCACACGCTGTGTATACAAGGAAGGCGGGCAGCGGTGCTAAACGGTCTCCCTCTGGGTGGGGAGTCCTCTGGGTTACTCCCCCCGGTTGATGCAGCAAGGAGGGTGGACTTATGGTTCTTTCACTTGGTCCCTGAGGGCTGTCAGTGGGTGTTAATGGAGTCAGTGTCTGGCCTTTCTTCCCCTAAATTGCCAGAGGCAGCTAACGGTGCCCCTGCACCTGCGGTTCCCATGGACACGCTGTCGGCAGTACTGGAATCATTTGTTGCCAGGGTAGAAGCAGCGTGCTGGCGTAAGGGGGGTAAAAAGCGCCGCTCCCCCGCCATCTTCTGGGGAGTACAAGACAGGGCACTTGTGAGTGCACTTCTTGATGCTGTGAGGGACACTCTCAAGCTGGTAGATACAGCTGGGACTTCCGCAGAGGCGTCTGTCTCCTTTAGGTCACACAAATCTAACCGCTTTGTGAAATTTGTTCCTTATGTTACTTTCTTTGATAAGTTCATAGATAAGGAATGGGAACGGCCGCAGAGGTCCTTTGTGGTCCCTCAACGCATGGCGGTCCATTATCCTTTTGGGGAGAGCCTTTAAAAAAAAAAGAAAAAAAGCCTCTCCTCCGGTCGTGGACACCCCAGTCTCTCGGCTAAATAAGGTAACCACTCTTCCGGTTGAGGGAACCCCTGCCTTTAAGGACCCTACTGATGGGAGGTCCAAAGCGGTGACCCGCTCCAGGTTCACCATGCTGGGGGCCAGCGTTGCGATCTATATTGGCTGTGACTTTGGTGTCTCAGACATTCACTGAATGGGCAAGGATTTTGCAACAGACAGGAGAGGAGCATCAGCTTCCTCTAGAGTGCGTAAGGCTGGCTGACCAATTGGTACAGGGCTTTGTGTATGCCTGTGATGCCACTCTGGATGGGTCCCCTTGATTTCCAGAGCCTTTGTATCTGCGGTGGTACTGCGCCGCCTGATTTGGCTTAAATGCTGGTCCGCATACCAAGCATCCAAAAGAGCTCTGGCAGATTGCCTTTCAGAGGCTTTTTGGTACCTCGCTGGACGACCTTATTATGGATGTCACTGGAGGTAAGAGCACACGTCTCCCGCAGTCCTCTAAGGGGAAGGAGCCGCGCCGTTGGCCGGGGCCCTCCTATTCTACGCAGAAGTGGTATTTTCTGCAGTCGGGCAGCCGGCAGATCCTCCCGGACTGACAAGGCTCCAGCTGGGGGACAGAAGCGTCCCTGGGTGCGTAAGCCGAACAACCCGGTTAACAAGCCTGCTACCGCATTAAGTTTTGCCCCCGCTCGACTCAAGGGTGGGGCGACGGCTTAGCGAGTTTGCAGCTTGGTGGACCTCCCTGCTCTCCAACCAGTTGGTCTGCGAGGTGGTCACTTCGGGGTGCAAGATAGTTTTTCTTGTCCACCAAACAGATCTTTCCCTAAAATCTTCCTCTCCTTCCGGCTTGTCCGTCTGTTTTGATGGGAGCAGTACAAGACTTGCTCAGGTGCGGAGTAATTATACCTGTGCCCCTGGAGGAAAGGTTTCAGGGATTTTATTTGAATCTGTTTGTAGTCCCAAAGGAGGACGGTGTCCGTCCAGTCTTGGACCTCAGGGCCCTCAATACCTTTGTGAGGGTGCGAAAGTTCAGGATGGAATCCATTGGTTCGGTGGTTGCGCTCCATCCGGGGGATTTTCTGGCGTCCCTGGACATCAAGGACGCATACTTGCATGTCCCCATCTGCAACAGCCAGAAGAGGTTTCTGCGCTTTGCGATTTGGCAAAGCGTCAGCACCAAGAGTTTTTAACAAGGTGCCTGTCCCGATCTGGCTTTGCTGAGACGGCGAGGCATTGCCATCGTGGGCTACTTGGACGATCTTCTTCTGATAGCAGCTTCTGGCTCAGAATTGGAGGACATGTCTATAGCCAGTCAGACCCTCCGGGAAATTGGTTGGGTACTGAACATACAGAAGTCGGTGTTGGTACCGACTCAGTGTCTGGAGTACCTAGGCTTGATCCTGGACTCCTCGGAGGCGAAGGTCTTCCTTCCTTTGGAGCAGTTGCAGACGCTCCAGTCGGCGGTGAAATTGTTAGCATCCCGCAAATGGTCGTCTCTCCGTTTTTTTTTTTTTGCGTGAATTCTGGGCCTCATGGTGGCCTCCTTCGAGGCAGTACCGTATGCCCAATTCCACACGAGTATTGCAGAAGGAGATCCTGTCCAAATGGCACAGATCTCCATTGTCTCTGGATTCAGGCAAGTCACCTGGTCAAGGCTTCCCTGAGTTGGTGGCTGAGATCCCTGGCTCTTCAGTCCGGGAGGTCGTTCCTTCCTTTCCATTGGACTTTGATCACGACGGACGCCAGCCTCACAGGTTGGGGGGGAAGTCTGGGGGGATCCAGTCGGCCCAGGGTTGCTGGACTCCGGACAAATCTCGCCTGCCGATCAATGTCCTCGAACTTCGAGCGATGAGACTGTGCCTCTCCAAGTGGTCGCAGAGTCTTCAAGGGCGTCCGGTCAGGATCCAGTTGGACAATGCCATGGCGGTGGATTCTGTCAACCATCAGGGAGGAACAAGGAGCTAGGCCGCAGCGTCGGTGGTCGCTCACATCCTAAGAGAGCCACCACACTCCTTTTTGGCCCATATCGGCTGTTTACATTCCGGGCGCAGAAAACTGGCAGGCGGACTGAGTCGCCAGATGCTGGACCAAGGGGAAACGTTGTTGCACCCGTAGGGGTTTCAACTCCTTTTTTAGAAATAGGGCACACCAGTTGTGGATCTCCTCAATTGCAAGGTGTCAGGTTGTGGCAAGGTCCAGGGATCCCCGGGCAGATGTGTCAGACGCGTTGGTGCCATGGGGTCAGTATCGGCTAATTTATGCCTTTCCCCTCAATGATATTTCTTCCTCGTCTGCTCGGCAGAGTGGAGGCCGAGGGGAGTCTGGTGATTCTAATCGCCCCAGACTGGCCCCGGCTTCCCTTGTACGCCGACCTCGTGAGACTGGTAGCAGACGCTCCCTGGCGGCTGTCAATGCGGGAGGACCTTCTGCTTCAAGGTCCCATACTTCATCCTGCTTTACAGTCGATGGCTTTAACGGCATGGCTATTGAACCCCAGGTACTAAGGGACCGTGGTCTGTCAGATTCGGTAATCTCGACCATGTTGAGGGTCAGGAAATCTAACTGGAAGATCTACCATCGCACTTGGAAGCCCTACATCTGTGTGAAGAGATGGCTTGGCGCCCACGGGCATATTCGGTTTCTCGGATCCTGTTCTTACAGCGCAGAGTGGATCTGAAACTTGCCTTAAGCACTATTAAGGGGCAGATTTCAGCTTTGGCTGTCTTCTTCTAACGATCCCTGGTGGCTCACTCACTGGTAAGTACGTTTTTGTACAGGGGGGCCCAAAACGTGGTTCCCCGATTTTAGACCACCGCTTTCTCCATGGGACTTGAATCTGGCGTTCTCTGTACTTCTGGTACCTCCCTTTTGAGAACATCAGGGAGATTCCTCTTAACGCTGTCTCAGAAAGTTGTCTTTCTAGTTGCCATTACATCGGTCAGAAGGGTTTCTGAAATTGGCGGCCTTGTCTTGCAAGTCACCTTACTTGGTCCTCCATAAGGATAAAGCGGTACTATGCCCGCAGCCTTCATTCCTTCCTAAGGTAGTTTCAGCCTTTCACCTAAACGAGGACATTGTACTTCCATCCTTGTGTCCTCGGCCGTCGCATCCCAAGGAGGTTGCGCTACATACTTTAGACGTGTTACGTGCCCTACGGGTGTACCTGTCTGCTACGGCTCCTTTCCGGAGATCTGACTCACTGTTCGTGTCAGTGTCTGGTCCACAGAAGGGCCTGGAGGTCTCGTCGGCCACCATTTCTAGGTGGATCAGGCAGACGTAATCCAGGCCTATGCCCTTAAGGGGTGGGCGCCTCCCTTTCCTATCACGACTCATTCAAAATTTCCGACATCAAGCCTCTGTCTCACAGGTGTGTAAGGCGGCGACCTGGTCGTCTGTTCACACTTTCTCAAAGTCTTACAAGGTTGATGTGAGTGCATCTTCGGATGCGTCCTTTGGCCGCAAGGTTTTTCAGGCGGCTGTTTGAGGTTGCAACGCCTCCGTTGAGGAGCTCTGTTTGTTTGGGGTGAAGTTAAGTCTTCCTTTGCTGTTCCCATCCCTCGTTTTTTCTAACACTGCTTGGGGACGTCCCACATGTCAAGATTTAAGGAGCTGCATCCATTCATGGATGAAAAGAGAAAATAGGATTTTTTGTACTCGCCGTAAAATCCTTTTCTCTGTCGTCCATGGACGGACACAGCACCGACCACCTCCTTTTTAAGTTTGTGCTGCTTTTTGAGGAACTGAGCTGCAGGTTGAGGGGTTATGACTGGAGGGACCGCCCCCTGGGCGGGGCTTTTCAACTCTGTTAAAGTTACATGTTTTAAGCTAACTATCATGTTCTGCCTAGTCCTCTCCTATGAACAGGAACATAACCCACATGTAAAGATTTAAGGAGCTGTGTCCATCCATGGACGACAGCGAAAAGGATTTTACGGTGAGTACAAAAAAAATCCTATTTTCCCTGCATTTTAAGTGATTATAAACTTTTAGTTTATATAAATAAAAAAAAAGCATGTTATACTCAACCTGCTGTGTGCAATGGGCCCCCCCCCTCTTCGGCGGGTGACCCCAGGGAAAGCCACTTTTGCCCCTGAGCCGCACAGTCTCCGTCTGTTGACAGACCAGGCAACTAGGTCCTGTCCCCAGCTCCCTTGTCATAGCATGTCATTGACTGCAGCAGGAGCCAATGGCTGCCACTGCTATCTATCTGCCCCAGGGAGGAGGGAGATTGTGGTGAGAGCACATTGCTGGATCAGGCTCAAGTAAGTATAAGGGGGGCTCCTGCAGCACAAGTTTTTTTTACTTCATTTATAGAATGCATTAATGTAAAAAACCTTGAGGCTTTAGAACCACTTTAGGTTGGATACAGCCGCTGTCAAAATACTATAGCCACAGTGGGAGTCCATCTGCACTGTACTTGCACAAATATTACATCTGCTGTTATATCCTTTTCGCTGCTCTTCTGCACATATTGCCCACTAAAATAGTACTTCTGCATTGTTTGTAATATCCTCATTTTGCACTCAGCAAATTACTGTGTAAACCATTCCACTTTTTATATTTGCACAATCACGTTTATTCCTTTGACTTGTGTGCCACAAAAATGATGATCTGCACTTCATTGTTTGGCAAACTTTCAATCCTGAACCCTATTGAAATTAGGGATGCACAAAATTGGACTTTTGGTGCCAAAACGGATACCGAAAATTAAAAATACACTAGGCCGAAACTGATACCGAAACAGCACAGATACCGAAAGTGACTGATTTCAAAAAATATTTTTATACAGGAGATGGTCTGGGGACTGGGTAGATGGTACAGATTTGGTACAGGAGACCAATGCAGCCTCACCAGGTTCCTTTAAATGCAGCCTACCAGTGCCTATCATTTGCAGCCTGCCTTACTTAGTATGTCCGTAAGGGGGACAGGGCAGTGTTGGCAAGAGCACTGTTCTTGGGTTTGCCTATCTATGGAGGAAAGCTGTCGGCACACACACCGCGTTAAGGAGCAGCTTGTCGGTATGATCAGCGGGAGGAGCATTATCAGTGTGCAGTGCCACGAGGGTTAAGAGTGCAGGACTTGTTTGACGTGTGTGTGTCACTTTTTTTTTTTTTGTCCTTCGCTATTGCAGAAATACTTTTAAATAAGTAGAAATTCTATCGGATAGCATAAGTATCCTTTTTATTTTATTTTTTAAAGCCTAAGTATTTTTTTCGTCTGTTTTTTTCTTTTAAGATGTTGTAAACCTCTGTGGCAGTTTTACCTATAGGTAGTCCTAGAATAAGGCCTACCTACCTAATAGGTACTGTAAATCTCCTAAACATGCACAGTATAGGAGATATTTACTGTGTTTTGCACCAATGTCATGGGCGCATGCGCTGTCAAAACAGCCCCCTGTGCCGTTTCTTCACGAGCGAGTGTCGTGACTGACGGCTCCTGCGTGGAGTGACGTGCTGCGGCCAGTCAGTCCGTGGCCCCGCAAGGAAGAGAGGTATAATGCATGCGGCGGGGACAGCGCTGGCTTCGTTTGCAGGTAAGTGTCACGTAATGTGCTAGTATGTGATGCATACTAGCACATTATGCCTTTACTTTGCAGGGGCAAAAGAAGGAAGTAAAACCCATCAGGATTTACTTCCTCTTTAAGGGAGAATGATTACCTTCAGTGTGTTCTGTGCTGCTGTCTGCCGTTTTGGTTAAATCTCTTCTCCCCTGTATTTCCACAGCTGTGATATTTCAGTGCTGCAGGGTTGACAGACCTGTCAGACTGTTAAGAGTGCCCACCTCTTCTGCCCTTCCCTCCTCCATTCATAGAAGCTGCACTATAGCTTCCATTAAAAAAAAAATATAAAAAAAAAACTATGAATGGAGAATGGCTTTAAGCAATGTGACAAGCATGATGCCTTTTTTCACAGGTGCCTCTGGGATGAGGAGGGACTGTGAAAAGCTCTTCAGTCAGCAGGACTTGCACATTTTTCTCTGAAAACACATCTCTAGCACGATTTTAAGTGGTAACGTGGTGGGTTTTCCAAGTCTAAACGAGCAGCTCTACATTTGTGACAGATACCTAGACCTGACAAAAAGAAAATAAACTTGGTGATAGGAAAATATTTGCATAAGGCATTTTTAAGCCAAAGAAAGCACCATTATTAGATGTTCATATACTGTGATTGCTTACATGAAGTACAGAAGAAAAAAATCTCTTGGTTACTGAGAATAATTTTAAACCAGCTGGATCAGCTCTCTGTATGCAAAGGCCCTACTTGGCAATTACAGAAGTGGTAAAATGTAGTGATTTTGAGAATCTGTACCAAGAGTTTGCCTCCTAACATTTCTAGGTCTGTAGCATATTCATACTTTTATAGTTGGAACTTGCATAGCATATCATAGCAGGGGCCTCTTTAAAGGATGCATTCACAAAAATGAATAGGCCCAAGGAACAAAAAATAGAGGTGGAGGATGTAAAGAATTATGTAGTGCCCTCTTTTCCTAGAGATTGATAGATTGTAGCCCTCTCCCAAGGGTATATATAGCAATCGCTCCATAAATACAGGCTTATTGCAGTAATTTACATTTTTTGGCATTGAAGGAATTACAGTGAGCTCCGTTTTTAGGGTTGATTTTTTATTTTTTTTGGGTGATAACTTTTATGCTATTTTTGTTATGTAATGCCAGATTCCACTATTCATCTCTTTGTAAACTGTGTTGCATAATGCCATGGAGAAGGTAGGCACAGAGCCAATGGCACAGATTTGATTCCACCGTCTTAAAAGGGACTTTGCTAAACAAATTATTTCTGAATAAGAAGTGTGGTGTGTATACAAACTGGGGAGAATAAATTTTTTAGATTGGTTTTGGAATCCTTGTGAGAAACAAATCTTTCCTTACCTGTTGACTAATTTATATTCCTATTCATTATTAAAGCGGAGTTCGACAAAAGTCAGCAGCTACAAATACTCTGGCTGCTGACTTTTAATAATCGGACACTTTACCTGTCCCATGGTCCAGCAATGCGGGGGAACGAAGCCCTGCTCGTCTCCCCCTCCTCTCCGTTGTGCCGGCATTGTCACTGTGGGTGCCCGGCTGTGACTTCACAGCCGGGCACGCACTGCGCATGCGCGAGACGGGCTGCACACTGGGACTGGCCAAGCAATCATCTGGGACCTGTCACAGATTGCCAAGATGGGGAGAGGAACTTCCTTTCTGGTGCCCCGGGAGGAAGTGGGAGCTGGAACCCTCGAAAGAGGGTTTCCGCCCCCGCGCCCCCCCAGAAAAATTTACATGCCAACCTTTCCTCAACCCAGCCTTGTCCCCAAGTGTCACAAAAAGGCTTGTCTTGTTTTCCGCACATTCTGTTCAAATGTTTGAAACCATGGGCACCAAACCTGGTCAGTTTTAGCTGATCAAACCTGGTTTATACAGTGGGAACATTTTTTGATCCCCTGCAGATTTTGTTACTTTGCCCACTTACAAATGATAGACCCTTCATTTCTTTGTATCATAGGTGTATTTTAAATTGTAGAGACAATATCAACCACATATCCAGAAAACACATGATGCAAGTGTTTTATAAATTGAGTTGCAGTTCACTGAGTAAAATTAGTATTTGATCCCCAAGCAAAACATTACTTGGTGCTTGGAGAAACCTTTGTTGGGACTTGGCAAGCTAGGATGTTTCTTGTAGTTGTTTGCCAGATTTGCACACATCTCAGGAGGGCTTTTAGTCCACTCCCTCTTCTTTAAAAAAAAAAAAAAAAAATAGTTTCTAAATCCTTAAAGTGGTAGTAAGGGTTTGATTTATTATTTTTATTTATTTTTATATATAAACATGTCATACTTGCCTCCACTGTGCAGTTTGTTTTGCATAGAGTGGCCCTGATCATCCTCTTCTGGGGTCCCTCACCAGCTCTCTCGGCTCCTCCCCACATCAGATAACCCCCAAGAGAAGCGCTCTCCCTGGGGGTTAACTTGCGGGCGCCCTCCCGAGTCCAGCATTTGGCGTTCATAGCCGCCGAATGCAGGACTCGTCCCCAGCGCCCACGTCATTGGATTTGATTGACAGCAGCGGGAGCCAATGGCTGCGCTGCTATCTATCCATTCAAGAGCCGAGAACCCTGGGCAGAGACAGCGCGTCCTTGCCGTGGGATGCTCAGGTAAGTAAAATGGGGGGGGGAGGGGCTGGGGGCCTGTGACTGCCGGTAGTTTTTTCACCTTAATGCATAGGATGCATTAAGGTGAAAAAACAGGAGGGTTTACAAACCCCCTTTAAGGTTTCTTGGCAGTCGCTTGGCAACACTAAGTTTCAGCTCCCTCCATAAATTTTTCTATGGGATTAAGGTCTGGAGACTGGCTAGGCCACTCCATGACCTTTATGTGCTTCTTCTTGAGCCACTCTTTTGTTTCTTTGGCGGTATGTTTTTGGTCATTGTCAGGCTGAATGACCCATCTTCAGTGTTCCAGCTAAAGAAAGAAGGTTCTCATCCAAAATTTTACAATACGTGGCCCCGTCCATTGGCTCCTCAGTGCGGCAAAGTCGTTCTGTACCTTTAGCAGAGAAACCGCCCAAAAGCATAATGTTTCCACCTCGATGGTGTTCTTGGGGGTCACAGTCAGCATTTTTATTTCTCCAAACACGGCAAGCCCCCCTTCTCAAGAATGCACATCTACAGTCATGCCAATGAACATGTAACTGATTCAGAGAAGGATTGGGAGAAAATGCTGTGGTCAGATGAGACCAAAATTGAGCCCTTTGGCATTTAACTCTACTCGACATGTTTGGCGGAAGAAAAATGCTGACTGACCCTAAGAACACAATCCCTACAGTCAAACATGGACTACATACCGCCAAGGCAATAAAGGAGTGGCTCGAAGCACATTAGGGCCATGGAGTAGCCTAGCCAGTCTCTAGTCCTTAACCGCTTCACGCCTAAGCCTCTTTCTGACACTTGTTGCTTACAAGTTAAAATCCGTATCTTTCACTTGAAAATGACTTGGAACCCCCCCAAAAAAGGTGTGTGTGTGTATCTAATTATATGTATCATTTTTAGTAGAGATCCTAGAGAATAAAATGTTGGTCGTTGCAATATTTTGTCGAAATGTATTTGCGTAGCTGTCTAAATGCACTTTTTGGGAAAATACACTTTATGAATTAAAACAAAACCGTAATGTTAGCCCGATTTTTTTTATTTATTTTTTATTTTTTGTATAATGAAAGATGTTACGCCGAGTGAATAGATACCCAACATGTCATGCTTTAAAATTGCGCACACTCGTGGAATGGTCACAAACTACAGTATTTTTTTACTTTTACCAGTTTAGAGTTGGGTCTAGTGCTAAAATTATTGCTTTCGCTCTAATATCGTGACAGTATCTCATGTGTGGTTTGAACAGGGTTTACATTAGCAGGCGCAACTTGCCTATGCGTTTGCTTGTGCGCATGAGCATTGAGGGATGGGGCGCATTCAATTTTTTTTTTTTTTTTACCGTCACTTTAAATTTTCTTTTCTTATCACATTTATTGTAAACATCCCTTGTGATAGTAATGGGCAATGACAGGTACTCTTTATGAAGGTGTCTGGGGTCTATAAGACACCAAATCCCTCCTTTGCACTTAAAAGCGTTCAAAACGGCAAGTTTTTTTTTAAATCTGGCGCCTTCAAGGTTCCAGTTAACTAGAAGTGATGTCATGATAACACTCCTGGGTTACTAGACCTGAACTGATCAAAGCCAATTCCCGGCTTTGTTCGGGTCTCCAGCCAGGCTGGTCGCTCGGGCCTCCCTGTGGAAGCTCATCCCCTCCTACTGCTTGTAATATCACCTAACGGCTGATTAGCTGCCTAGGTTATTACACTAAAGCCAACCATCGGCTCTA
This sequence comes from Rana muscosa, assembly GCA_029206835.1. Classification (NCBI taxonomy): domain Eukaryota; kingdom Metazoa; phylum Chordata; class Amphibia; order Anura; family Ranidae; genus Rana; species Rana muscosa. Next base: position 51,384,448 of record CM055127.1, read on the forward strand.
AAAATAAATAGGGGTGCCGGTGTGATTCCTGCAGCTGCCGGTACAACCCCTTGAAGCCGAAGGCCGCATATTTGTGTTGGGTCGGCTGAAACCGAGTTGCCAAAAAACCTTAAGTATTTAGAGAACATCTGTAAAAAGGAGACCAAAATCCCTCCTGAGGGGGACCTGGTCCCTTTAGGTCTTATGACCAAGCTGGCCATGATGGGTATAGATTGGACTCCTGTTATGTTCAGAGTCCTGCTGTAGGAATGGTAAATCTGCTTTTTTGAATTTTTATTTTTATTTTTTTTTACAAAAAAAAGATCTGACTGTTCTCCCAGTGGCCACTGGGGGCAGTGTGCTGATTAATCATGCTGTGTATGTCGTGTGGGCTGCTGTTTCTCCTCTAGCCACTAGAGGGAGCAGGCTCACTTGGTATGGCCTATTTTTATATAGGCAGGAAATGGAAGGGTGGCCATGTTGCCGAGAGGTTGACATCTTCAGCTGGGCCTCTTGAGACATGGCACCAGCCCATGGATACTAGTGAAGTGTGAGTACTTACTATGGGAGTGTGGTCAGACAAGTCATAATTTTATAAATTGCTTACTGCTTAATCTGGGGGGCCTGTACAACTGAACATTGATACACCCCTAGCAGTGCACTTTAACCACTTAACGACCGCTCACTGTATATATACGTCGGCACAATGGCACCGACAGGCACAATCACGTAGAGCATACGTGATTGCCTTTGTACAGTTGGGGGGTCCGATCGGACCCCCCTTCTGTACAGTGAGCGGTCGGAATTCGTCTGGGAGCGTTCCGAGATGGGGGGGCGGCCGTTCGATTCCGACCACCCCCCCCCGCGATCGCTCCCGGCGAATAGAAATGCCCCCTCTGTCTGTGTACTGTTTACACAGATGGAGAAAGCAGGAGGAAGTGATGTCATCTCCTGTGCGGCGCTCACATATACCGAGCGTCGTACAAGAGAAGACACACAGGTCAGTGCACTAACACTACACTAACACCAGCACACATAGGCACATAAATCGCCCCCCCCCAGATCACCCCCCAGCCCCCCCAGATCACCCCCCAGTCACAGTGTCACTGATTGCAGTGACCATTTATTTACTGATCACTGCAATCAGTGACATTTGTGACTGTAAAAGTGTCACTACATTTAGTTTTAGGTCCAGTGTAGCCCCCTAACCCCCCCCTAATAAAGGTTTAACCCCTTGATCACCCCCCAGATAACCCTTTCACCCCCTAGCACCGCCGTCGCTTGGCGATCATTTTTCTGATCGCTGTCTTGGCATCGGTGATGCAGATCGGTACCCAGTAATTTTTTTTAGGTTCGCTGCAGGTTTTTATAGCGTCGGGTACCCCCATAAATTATCTAATAAAGGTTTAACCCCCTTGATCGCCCCCCAGGTAACCCTTTCACCCCCTATCACCACTGTCACTAAGCAATTGTTTTTCTGATCGCTGTCTTGGCGTTGGTGATGCAGATCGGTACCCAGTAATTTTTTTTAGGTTCGCTGCAGGTTTTTATAGCGTCGGGTACCCCCATAAATTATCTAATAAAGGTTTAACCCCCTTGATCGCCCCCCAGGTAACCCTTTCACCCCCTATCACCACTGTCACTAAGCGATCGTTTTTCTGATCGATGTCTTAGCGTCGGTGATGCTGATCGAAAGCCAGTATTTTTTTTTTAGGTTCGCCGCAGGTTTTTATAGCGTCAGGTACCCCCATATATTATCTAATAAAGGTTTTAACCCCCTAATTGCCCCTAGTTAACCCTTTCACCAGTAATCATCATATAAGTGTTACGGGTGACACTGGTTAGTTAGTTTGCTTTTTATAGTGTCAGGGCACCCGCCGTATATAACCCAATAAAGGTTTAACCCCCTGATCGCCCGGCGGGTGATATCAATTAGGTTTTAGCGTCAGAGAGGGTCTGCGTCACACCCCAGGCAGCGTCAGGTTAGTGCCAGTAACGCTAACACCCACGCGTGAAGCATACACCCCCCTTAGTGGTATAGTATCTGATCAGATCAATATCTGATCTGATCAGATCTATACTAGCGTCCCCAGCAGTTTAGGGTTCCCAAAAACGCAGTGTTAGCGGGATCAGCCCAGATACCTGCTAGCACCTGCGTTTTGCCCCTCCGTCCAGCCCAGGCCACCCAAGTGCAGTATCGATCGATCACTGTCACTTACAAAACACAACACACATAACTGCAGCGTTCGCAGAGACAGGCCTGATCTCCAGTGCTGTAGGAGGTGATTTCACCACCACAGTTAAAAAAAAAAAAAAAAGAAGCAAATATGCCGAAGCATTGGGGCAGCAGGGGCGGAGGAGCGATTTTGCTCCTAATGCCGCGTACATACGGTCGAAATTCCGACCGAGGCTTGCCCGTGGAAAAGTCCGACCATGTGTGTGCGGCATAACTTTTTTGCGGGAGGATGCCCCCATGCTTCGGCATATATAAATGGTGCATGTATGCCCATCATTAGAAGTGGGTGGATGAAGGGCGGTATTCTAATGGTGGGCATACCCACCGATCAATCTCTTTTTTCGTTCAGCCACCTGGCTGCATGAAAAAAAAAGATTACAATACATGTCCAACAAGGACCAGCAACGTACTGGTATGTTGCTGGACTTTGAATGGTTATACCAGATTGATGCCTGCGGGTTTAGGTATCATCTTGGTATCATTCTTTTCAGCCAGCGGCCGGCTTTAATGTAAAAGAAACCCTAGTGGCAAATTAGCCTCTGGACTGCTTTTACAAGCAGTGGGAGGGAATGTCCCCCCCCCCCCCCCCGGATATAAAAAGCGCCATTGGGAAAGCATTTTATCACACCGATCTTGGTGTGGTCAGATGCTTTGAGGGCAGAGGAAAGATCTAGGGTCTAGACCCCAGTTTTTTCAAAAAAGAGTACCTGTCACTACCTATTACTATCATAGGGGATATTTACATTCCCTGAGATAACAATAAAAATGATAAAAAAAAAAAAACATGGAAGGAACAATTTAAAAATAAAATAAAAAAGCAAAATTAATAATAAAAAATAAAAAAAAGCACCCCTGTCCTGCCCTGCTCTTGCCCAATGGCGAACGCAAGCGTCGGTCTGGCGTCATATGTAAACAGCAATTGCACCATGCATGTGAGGTATCACCGCGAAGGTCAGATCGAGGGCAGTAATTTTAGCAGTAGACCTCCTCTGTAAATCTAACGGGGTAACCTGTAAAGGCTTTTAAAGGCTTTTAAAAATGTATGTAGTTTGTCGCCAATGCGCGTTTGTGCGAAATTTTAAAGCATGTCGTGTTTGGTATCTATGTACTCGGCCTAAGATCATCTTTTTTATTTCATCAAACATTTGGGCAATATAGTGTGTTTTAGTGCATTAAAATAAAAAAAAGTATTTTTTCCCCAAAAAATGCGTTTGAAAAATCGCTGCGCAAATACTGTGTAGAAAAAAAAAAGCAACACCCACCATTTTATTCTGTAGGGCCTTTGCTTTAAAAATATATATAATGTTTGGGGGTTCAACATAATTTTCCTGCAAAAAAAATGAATATGTTTTCATGTAAACAAAAAGTGTCAGAAAGGGCTTTGTCTTCAAGTGGTTAGAGTGGATGTAAGCTTCCTAATGTTGTGTATAAAATGCCAGAACAGTTCAAAACCCCCCCAAATGACCCCATTTTGGAAAGTAGACACCCCAAGCTATATACTGAGGCATGTCGAGTCCATGGAATATTTTATATGTTGACACAAGTTGCGGAAAAAAGACAATTTTTTATTTATTTTTTGCACAAAGTTGTCACTAAATGATATATTGCTCAAACATGCCATGGGCATATGTGGAATTACACCCCAAAATACATTCTGTTGCTTCTCCTGAGTACGGGGATACCACATGTGTGAGACTTTTTGGGAGCCTAGCCGCGTACGGGACCCCAAAACCAATCACCGCCTTCAGGCTTTCTAAGGGTGTAAATTTTTGATTTCACTTCTCACTGCCTATCACAGTTTCGGAGGCCATGGAATGCCCAGCTGGCACAAACCCCCCCCCCAAATGACCCCATTTTGGAAAGTAGACACCCCAAGCTATTTGCTGAGAGGTATAGTGAGTATTTTGCAGATCTCGCTTTTTGTCACAAAGTTTTGAAAATTGAAAAAAAAAAAAAAGAAAAAAAAAATCTTTCTTCATTTTCAAAAACAAATGAGAGCTGTAAAATACTCACCATGCCTCTCAGCAAACAGCTTGGGGTGTCTACTTTCCAAAATGGGGTCATTTGGGGGGGTTTTGTGCTATTTTTGGCATTTTATGGCCTTCGAAACTGTGATAGGTAGTGAGGAGTGAAATCAAAAATTTGCGCCCTTAGAAATCCTGAAGGCGGTGCTTGGTTTCCGGGGTCCCGTACGTGGCTAGGCTCCTAAAAAGTCCCACACATGTGGTATTCCCGTACTCAGGAGAAGCAGCAGAATGTATTTTGGGGTGCAATTCCACATATAACCATGGCATGTGTGAGCAATATATCATTTAGTGACAACTTTTTGTAATTTTTTTTTTTTTTTTTGTCATTATTCAATCACTTGGGACAAAAAAAAAATATTCAATGGGCTCAACATGCCTCTCAGCAATTTCCTTGGGGTGTCTACTTTCCAAAATGGGGTCATTTGGGGGGGTTTTGTACTGCCCTGCCATTTTAGCACCTCAAGAAATGAGATAGGCAGTCATAAATTTAAAGCTGTGTAAATTCCAGAAAATGTACCCTAGTTTGTAAACGCTATAACTTTTGCGCAAACCGATAAATATACACTTATTGACGTTTTTTTTACTAAAGACATGTGGCTGAATACATTTTGGCCTAAATGTATGACTAAAATTGAGTTTATTCGATTTTTCTTATAACAAAAAGTAGAAAATATCATTTTTTTTCAAAATTTTCGGTCTTTTTCCGTTTATATCGCAAAAAATAAAAATCGCAGAGGCAATCAAATACCATTAAAAGAAAGCTCTATTTGTGGGAAGAAAAGGACGCAAATTTTGTTTGGGTACAACATTGCATGTCCGCACAATTTACAGTTAAAGCAGCGCAGTGCAAAATTCTGAATTCACCTCTGGTCCTCTAGCTACCAAATGGTCCGGGGCTTAAGTGGTTAAAGTGTTTCTCCAGAATACCGTACATTTGGCACAAAAATATTATGGGGTCTAGTGCAGTTGAACAGGTGCATACTTGCAAACTTCAGAATAATGTTAATTTGGTCTGCAGGAGCTTACTTTTAGGCTGAAGCAGGAAAAGACTGCATGGCATGCATATGTGCTAAACTAGCATGGGGCCAGGGGCAGCAATAGTATACATGCTTGCAAGCTTGTTGCCTAAATGCATGCTTGAATAAACACGTGTTGCATGCTTACATACATACATACATTCATTCATTCATTCATTCATTCATTCATACATACATACATACATGCATACATGTGGCATAAGCACATGTTTAGAAGAACATGGGCATCGGTGCACTTGAAGGAGTTGTCTCCAGAATAGAATGCATTGGGTCTGCAGGAGCTTAGTTTTGGGCTCCCTTTTCACACTTGTGCGACTTTGATGCCATTTTGCAGCAAAGTGAAGCAGTGCCTGTGTAATCTTGAGGTCTATGGACCTCCAAGGTCGGACCAGACTAGTGCAGGTGCTGCTTTGTGGTTGCTTCGACTTGCAGATGCACATATGTGAAGGGTACTCATTGGAAATCATGAGGTGCGACTTGTCAGGCGACCCTGCAGTCCTAGATTGCAGGACAGGTCGCACAGGTGTGGCAGAGGCCTTAGGCTGTTGAAGCAGCATAGGCATCCAATGCAGACTCTATGTACTAATCCTAACTACACCTAGTATGAGCCCAGGTGCAGCATAGTATGAATGCTTGCTTGCATAGAACACAAGCCTGCATAGGCACATATTTGCAGAGGGCCCCGCCCCGTGGCCCTTGTGCCCAAAAAGCGGATGTGCCAATCCGCCCAGCATGCAGCCCTCCCAATGCTGGCCATGACAGCGTGGATGCATGTTGCATAGACACAGGTTTTTATAAGCAGGTTTGCATAGACACATGGTGCGTAAACACGTTTGATAAACACATGCTTGCCTATTCTGTAATTGCATGTCTCCATGGGCACGTATTGCGTAAATGCGTGTTTGCATCGACACACCTTCGTGTTTGGCCTAAACGCCTATTTGTGTAAAAGTACATACCTACATATTTCCATAAATGCATATTGCTTAACCACTTAAGGACCGCCGCACGACTATGTACGTCGACAGAATGACCCCGGGCCGAAGCTCCATGACCGGACCCGATCGCCGCCGGTGTCCGGCGATCGGGTCACAGAGCTGAAGAACGGGGAGAGGAAAGTGTAAACAAACCTTTCCCTGTTCTTCCTAGTGGCATGTCAGTGATCGTCTGTTCCCTGTCATAGGGAACGACTATCAGTGACGTCACATGCCAAGCCACGCCCCCTTCAGTTAGAATCACTCATTAGGTCACACTTAACCCCTACAGTGCCACCTAGAGGTTAAACCCTTCACTGCCAGTGTAATTTTCACAGTAATCAATTGTAAAAATGACTGGTCCCAAAAATGTGTTAAGTGTCCGATGTGTCCGCCATAATGTCGCAGTCACGATTAAAATCGCTGATCGCCGCCTTTATTAGTAAAAAAAAAAAGATTTATAAAAATGCCATAAAACTACCCTCTTTAGTAGACACTAACTTTTGCGCAACCCAATCAAACGCTTATTGCGATTTATTTTTATTTTTTTTACCAAAAATATGTAGAAGAATACGTATTGGCCTAAACTAAGGGGAAAAAAATGATACATTTTATTATTACATTATTATAGCAAAAAGTAAATTTTTTTTTTTTTTTTTTTTTGAAAATTGTTGCTCTATTTTTGTTTATAGTGCAAAAAAAAAAACCGCCGAGGTTATCAAATACCACCAAAAGAAAGCTCTATTTGTGGAAAAAAGGACGTCAATTTTGTTTGGGAGCCACGTCGCACGACCGCGCAATTGTCCGTTAAAGCGACGCAGTGCCGAATCGCAAAAAGGGGCCTGGTCTTTAACCAGCCAAAATGGTCTGGGGCTGAAGTGGTTAAACGCATGTGACATGTTTTCATTTGTACTGCATACATGTATGCTTAGTTTGAACTGTATACATATGTGCTTATTTGCCTAGGACTACATACCAATGTGCTTATAGCCTTGAGTTGTATACATAGATGCATGAATGGCAAGAATACTTGTATACCTGCATGTTTGCATACCTGGGTACCTGCATACTTACGGGGTTGTATAGCAGTAGACCAACATTGTCTAGGGCTGCATCCTTGGGGAACTGCGTATGTTCTACTATAGTCACTTATGTATCTGTTAGACTTAGAAGGGTGAGGCAGGCACACCGCCCTCAGGTTCAGTGGTCTGGTAATGTTAACTTCTCCTGTTGGACCAATGGCCTCAGGGTGATCTGAGCCTCTGTGGCAACTGATCTCGGATCAAGCCTGGTTAGTACTTGGATGGGAGACTGCCCATGTTTCCCTCCTAAATGGGGGAGGCATCTGAGGTTGCTTTGAGAGTATCTCAGACAATAAGATTTTAGAGCAAGTCTCTGAGGTGGTTGCTCCTTCCTTACCTGGGTCAGTCTTTGCCTTGCGTTTGGGTCTTGGAGCAAAAGTTATGGGCTCATTATTGTAGAACAATTAAATGGTAGCAGCTTCAAAACTGAATAGATGCAAGGGGGGGGAGGGGTGTCAATCTTGGTATACCTCAATAACCTTTGCTCTTCGACTGGAACGTGAAGATCCAGGCATTGGATTGCTGGAGGGCTCTGTTCTTGGGGTGTTGCACAGCTAAAGATTGGGTGGTTGATGGTTCGGAATCTAGAAAGGTTTTCTTCCTTCCTGGTATTGGAAGATGACCACTGATGCCCGTTTCTCCATTTGGTTTGAGGGTGGCTACAGTTCAGTGGACTTGGTCTCCACAGGAGGGGTATACTGCCCATAAATATCTTTGAGCTTTCGGCCAGTACGCCTTGCTCTGGATTATGGTACAAACCAGTTGTAAGTTCTATCCGGGAAAGCCTCTGCAGGGGCATATATACCAACCACCAGGGTAGCTCCAGGAGTCATGCGGCTTAGGAAGGTTAACCACATTCTGTCTTGGACAGCACAAGGACTGTATTGTCCATGCATATTCCAGGTATAGAATAGTGGCAAAAGGAACTCTGCAGGTGAATCTACTGGATTCCAAGTTCTACAACAAGTTGGGACGGGTTGTGTCCTGGACGAGGGTCCTACTGGCAATAGGGGTAGATGCACTGGTATCACCTTGGGGACCAGTTCTCCCTTATTTGACGCTTCCCTCGGTTTCAACTTCTCCCACATCTTTTGCTAAGAATATTATCAGCGTTACCACCTCCAGGAGTGTTAGCCAAATTAGCCCAGGAGGGCTTGGTACACTGACATAGTGAGTCTTGCGGGGTTGCTTCTTGAACACTCCCAGTTCAGCGGGACCTAATGGTCTTGAGTCCTGTATGTCAGCACTGTTGAGCCCCTGGAAGCCAGCTTTGGGGAACTTCAATTACAGGACTTGGAAATATTTTTTTGCCTGGGGTGAACCCAGGAAGTGGCACCCACAGAAATGTGAGTGGGAGATTTTCTTTTTCTTTCTCCTCCAATCTGTTTGGCCTTAAGGTTAAGAGTTCGTCCCTATACATTTTGTTTCCCAGAGGCTGTTTCCCACTCCTTGATTCTTACTTCATACAGCGTGTAACGTAGACAGTCCCGCCTGTCGGGCCATTCTTGTGTCCTTGGGACTTGAATTTGATCTCAACTGTGCTTGCAGAGGCCACATTTTGAACCAATCAGGGGATTTTGTTGGTACTTTTATCTCGGAAAGTGACTTCTTTGGCTATCGCTTCACTAAGTGGAGTGTCAGAGTTGGCGGCTCTTTAATGCAAGGAGCCGTTCTTGGTCTCGCATCATAAGGTGATGTTGCGTCCTCATCCATTTTTTTATTTATTTTTTGCCTAGAGTGGTGTCTTGTTTTCACTTGATTTAAAACAATGTCTTGTCTTTTCTGATCCTCAGTTGACAGGAGTTGGCTCACTGCATACTCTGGAGGTAGTTCTGGCGGTCAGAATTACTTGATTTGTCAGGGAAAGGTCAGGAATCCTGGTTTGTGCTGCCAGTAGACCACAGGATGCGCAGGAGGCATCCAAGTTAACCATTTTCATTTTGAATTTGCTTGTGTAAATATTTGAGCCTATAGCTTGAAAAGGGCAAGGTCGCCCCCCACCCCTTCTTTTTTTTTTTTTTTTTTTTTTTTTTGGTAAAAGCGTTCGCTACCAGGTGTGTGAGGGCATCTTGTGCCATCTGCCATCAGGTGTCAGTGGCTCAGGATTTAAGTATTACAAGGTATTTTGTTCATACATTCACAGAATTTTACCAGATATCAAAACCAACGGAGGATGCGACTTCAGCCACGGTATGTTCTGGGCGGCAGAAGGAGTCCTCAGGTGGCAGTTTCTGTGATTGTCTCCATCCCCTCAAGTGCATTTTTTTTTTCTTTCAAACTTGCCTGTAAAATCCTTTTCTTGAAGTACATCACGTAACACAGAGGTCCCTCCCATCTTTTTTGGGATATTCATTGCTTTGCTACAAAACAAAGGTCCTTCCTGTGTAGGAGGGGGTTATATAGGGGTGGACTTCCTGTTTGACTATCTGCCAGTCTCCATCCACCTATAGGTGGCGTATAACCCATATAGTCATTATTATGCTTGCTCTGTGTCCCGTGATGTACTCCAAGAAAATGATTTTGGAGGCAAGCATGACGAAAAAATTCTTAGTTTTTTCTGATAAATTTTTCTTTTGTCTTTATCGGAATGTTTTAGTAATCTTTTCACTGGTTATTGTATTTTTACTGATCAGAAGTTACCCAGGGACTCCCTGCTTGTGATTAAACATGTGAACTAAGCTAGAAGTACTTGGGGGTTATTTGCTCTACGTGACTCCTTGTGATATTTTTTCACAGATGTATGCCCAAGCAATCATAATCATCTTGGATGGAAAGCTGAATTTGCAGCTCTTTGACTTCCTGCTATGCTTATGATTTAGATATGCCAGATGGACAGCAACTGTCCTTTATTGGCAGGGGATATTGTTGAACTGTTCCATGTGTTGGCACTCGGATATATAAAACTAGCTTACCACACATCAGATGCTTTACACAGGAACTTAAGTAGGCCAGTACATATACCCTTAGATTGTTTTATGTTTAAGTACATGACAGCTGACTCTCTTCAGTTGTTTCCTAGAAGCCTATCACTCTAGGCTTGCAGTAATGATATAATTGAGACCTTTTTGTTTCTGAAGTATTTTTTTTTTTACCTAGTGCCTCTGGATGGCTGCAGGATTTGCACTCTGTTGATTTTAAGAATTCTAGATTTATTATTTTCCCTTGCCAAAATTGAGGGCTGCCTTTCTTGCGATACATGAAGCGCTTCCAGTCTTAAGATCACTGTGCTGTTCCAAGGTAAGCATCCCTTTAAGTGGTCATAGGTGATGACGATTTACTGTTCAAGGCTGTAGGCAATGACCTAGAAAAGTAAATTGCTTAAAATGGAACTATACGCCTTTTTTTTTTTTTTTTTAGCATAACTCCTGCCAGATTTTTTTCACCATTCTCTGTTTCATTGTGGCAATTAACCTTCACTTCCTATCCTATAGCCAAACAGTAAGTGAATTGAAATCCCTGCAAAATGAGGGAATCCATTGGGGCCCCCCAGGTCACCAGAACTAAGGGCCCCAACAAAAGGTTTCTTCTCTTACTTTTCTGGGGACATCCCAGAATTTGTACAATTAGAAAGGGGTAAATCTCCTCTTTAACAGGGTCTCAGACAGCAATAATAACCTAATGGTAGAGCTGCATGATTGTTACATTTTCACCCCCCCCCCTCCCCCTCGCAGTCTTAATCCGGCATTTCCACGATTCATGTAACAAGTGCAAAGCCATTCTCTGCTCAGAGTTGTCAAAAGGCAGCTGGCAAAGTTTCACAACAGTGCTCAGTGCTGAGATAAGACGTTGTAGTATTTGGTTCTTTTAGATCAAAGGGATAAACTTTGGGCTGCAAATGTGGTCAGTTTAGTCAGTGGGCGGTTGTTGCAATATTTTATGTCACACTCTATTTGCACAGGGGTTTTGCAAAAGCAATTTTCTCCTATCACCTTCCAGGACGGCACACCTGAGAGATGAGGGCTCCTCCCTACAGGAAACGTAATCAATTGACAGCTTGTTATAAGGCCCCACCCTTCCCCTTGATCACGAGTATTGATTGTGTTTCTCCCGAACACAGCGACATGTTTGTTTTGTTTTAAAGAAACCTATAGACCGGGGAGGGTCTGATGGTACCCCTGTTGAGACATGTTTTAGGGAGGCCGGGGAGGGCTCAACTAACCTGTAGGCTTCGGTCTTTCTCACAGGTCGCCCCCAAGATGAACCAGCGCTCTGGCCGCGGGGAGTGCGTGCCACTGCTGTAGTTCAAAATTACCGCCATCAGGTCGCTCTCCTCGCTTCCGGATTCTCAGGGCAGGAAGCACTGTACTCCAAGCCTCGCTCTGAGCGGCCGCATCACAGGAAGTGGGCGGCACCGCTGACTCAGACAACCATGAAGTTATAGACGCCGGGAGACAGCATGGAGAGCGGCGCGGACACGGCGTGAAGCGGTCGGCTAAACAGTACCAGCCTTTCTTGCGGTACTCGCAGCCCAGGACCCAGCCAACCTCCTCATGGAGCAAGAGGAAGGGAAGGCCACTGCGACTGCAGGCAGATCCAGGTTGGGGACTGGTGAGTCAGGGCCCCCTTGGAAAGGGAGTGAGAGTTCCTGGCCCTCAGGGATATGAATTCCTGGGACCAGCCAGTACAGGAACTGGAAATTACTATTCGCTTCCCTTTCCCCTCCCCGGTACAAACCTGCAGTCCTAAGGAAAGACAAAGCAATGTTTATGCATGTACAGGTCCTTCTCAAAAAATTAGCATATTGTGATAAAGTTCATTATTTTCTGTAATGTACTGATAAACATTAGACTTTCATATATTTTAGATTCGTTAAACACAACTTGAAGTAGTTCAAGCCTTTTCTTGTTTTAATATTGATGATTTTGGCATACAGCTCATGACAACCCAAAATTCCTATCTCAAAAAATTAGCATATCATGAAAAGGTTCTCTAAACGAGCTATTAACCTAATCATCTGAATCAACTAATTAACTCTAAACACCTGCAAAAGATTCCTGAGGCTTTTAAAAACTCCCAGCCTGGTTCATTACTCAAAACCGCAATCATGGGTAAGACTGCCGACCTGACTGCTGTCCAGAAGGCCATCATTGACACCCTCAAGCAAGAGGGTAAGACACAGAAAGAAATTTCTGAACGAATAGGCTGTTCCCAGAGTGCTGTATCAAGGCACCTCAGTGGGAAGTCTGTGGGAAGGAAAAAGTGTGACAGAAAACGCTGCACAATGAGAAGAGGTGACCGGACCCTGAAGAAGATTGTGGAGAAGGACCGATTCCAGACCTTGGAGGACCTGCGGAAGCAGTGGACTGAGTCTGGAGTAGAAACATCCAGAGCCACTGTGAACAGGCGTGTGCAGGAAATGGGCTACAGGTGCTGCATTCCCCAGGTCAAGCCACTTTTGAACCAGAAACAGCGGCAGAAGCGCCTGACCTGGGCTACAGAGAAGCAGCACTGGACTGTTGCTCAGTGGTCCAAAGTACATTCAGAAATCAAGGTGCCAGAGTCTGGAGGAAGACTGGGGAGAGGGAAATGCCAAAATGCCTGAAGTCCAGTGTCAAGTACCCACAGTCAGTGATGGTCTGGGGTGCCATGTCAGCTGCTGGTGTTGGTCCACTGTGTTTTATCAAGGGCAGGGTCAATGCAGCTAGCTATCGGAAGCATGAAGTGCTCCAAAATCTCCTATCTGCTGAAAAGCTTTATGGAGATGAAGATTTCATTTTTCAGCACGACCTGGCACCTGCTCACAGTGCCAAAACCACTGGTAAATGGTTTACTGACCATGGTATTACTGTGCTCAATTGGCCTGCCAACTCTCCTGACCTGAACCCCATAGAGAATCTGTGGGATATTGGGAAGAGGAAGTTGAGAGACGCAAGACCCAACACTCTGGATGAGCTTAAGGCCGCTATCGAAGCATCCTGGGCCTCCATAACACCTCAGCAGTGCCACAGGCTGGTTGCCTCCATGCCACGCCGCATTGAAGCAGTCATTTCTGCAAAAGGATTCCCGACCAAGTATTGAGTGCATAGCTGAACATAATTATTTGAAGGTTGACTTTTTTTGTATTAAAAACGCTTTTCTTTTATTGGTCGGATGAAATATGCTAATTTTTTGAGATAGGATTTTTGGGTTTTCATGAGCTGTATGCCAAAATCATCAATATTAAAACAAGAAAAGGCTTGAACTACTTCAGTTGTGTGTAATGAATCTAAAATATATGAAAGTCTAATGTTTATCAGTACATTACAGAAAATAATGAACTTTATCACAATATGCTAATTTTTTGAGAAGGACCTGTATACTATATCTCTTGTCTTTCAGAAACCCCCAGCGGTACCCAGGAGGCCTCAGTACAACCTCCTGCCGCAACAGGGAGTAGTTCCTCTAAAAACTGTGGAAACTGTGGGGATAAACTCCCTAAGTCCCACCAGAAGGCCTTATGCTACAAATGCATAAATAATTTAGCAGGGAAAGAGGCTTCTGCAATGATGAAAAAGTTCCTTGCATGTATGGAGACAGAAATGCTGGCTACAGTTAGAGCTTTTTGTGAAGCCGCTGGACAATCAGCATACCAAGGTCCTGACACAGAGGAGCTTACCCCTAGAGAAGGCACATCTTCCCAAAAAAGCCTCTTTACAGGGGGACCCAGTGCCCTACTCCCACCCTCACAACCACCTCCTCTAGAGCAGATAGAGGGAGCAGAGGAAGAAAAGGGGGAGATGAAGCCTAGCAAGATCCGGTCACAGCTCAGAGGGGGAGTTGGAATATAGAATCCTTAAGCCAGTCTCAGGAAGAGATCAGACTAAGGAGATACCTCTTCGCTGTAGAAGATCTGGATGGACTCTTACAGGCAATTTACGCCACAGAGGAGATTCCAGAAACCCCTAAGATCACCTCAGCACAGGACAGGGTCTATAGGGGGCTGGGAAAATCTGAATCTAGAGTGTTTCCACTTCACCAATCCCTTAAAGATTTAGTCTTACAGGAGTGGAAGGAGCCTGAGAGGATTGTCAGACAAAAGACCTGGAACAAGAGATTTCCCCTTTGACCAGTCTGACGAAGAGACATTTTTTAAGCTCCATAAATTGGATGCTTCTTTGTCTCAAGTCACTAAATTGTCTGTCTGACCTCTCCTTTGAGGACGCAGGCAGTATTAAAGGTCTAATGGACCGCAGAGCAGAATCCCTTCTTAGGAAGGCCTGGGAGGCTAACACATCAGCCATGGGTCCAGCCTTAGCAGCAGCCTGCGTAGCCAGGAATAAAAATTCCTGGGTGGAAAAGCTTACTAGGCACATATCCCAGGAAACCAATTCAGAAGATGTTATTGATTCCCTGACAGTCATAGGAAAAGCTGTTGCTTATCTCGCAGATGCTGCTTTTGAGTCCGCAAGAGCTTCAGCTAAAACGGTTTTAATCAATTCAGCTAGGAGAGCTGTCTGGATTAAAGCTTGGGAAGGAGATATAACATCCAAAGGTTAAACCTATGTGGCCTTCACTTTCAAGGTTCCCTGTTAGGACAGGGCCTAGACGATGTACTGTCAAGGTCATCCGAAAAGGGTAAAAAGTTTCCAGCAAAACCCAAAAAATTTAAATTTAAGAAATATTTTTTTGAGGCCCCCCGGGGCAACAACAGTATAGAACCAAAAAGGAACCCAACAGACGCTGGGGTTTTGGCAGGGAAAGCAAAAGAATAATCTTCTGTTTACCTCCCCCAAAGTTGGTACTAAAGAGTCGAAGTGACGCCAAGATCAGGGTGGGGGGTCGACTGCCCCATTTTGTTCCTCATTGGGAAAAGATTTTGGATAGCGCCTACATTTGCCAGATTCTGCGAGAAGGTTATCGGTTGGAACAAAACCCCCCTCTATGATCACTCTGACACATCCTCCCAGGGATGCCTTAAAGAGATCTGCCCTCCTGGAAGTTATCCAGGAATTGGTACAACAGCACGTGGTGGTACCAGTACCAAAAGAACAATACCAAGGATTCTATTCCCACTTAATTTTTGTTTGCAAACCAATAAGGGAAGTACCGACTAATAGTGAACTTAGTAAACTTTTTGTATTCCAGATACCTGTTCAGGTTTCTTATGGACAGTATCTACTCGGTACGCAAAAAGAAGCTTTCATGGCGACCTTGGACCTCCAAGGATGCCTTTCAGTCCTGGAAAGCCTGGGTTGGATAATCAATACAGAAAAATCCTCCCTTGTACCAGAACAGGTCAAGACCTTTCTGGGCTACATTGTGTACACCAGGCTGCAGAAGCTCTTCTTACCAGAAGACAGTGACAAAACTAGCTTTGTCAGTAGGGGATCTGATAAAGACCCCGTTGCTTTCCAGAAGGGAAGTATTAAGAACCCTAGGCCTGATGTCAGCAAGTATACCAGCAATAGTCTGGGCACCACTCCACTCAAGGACGCTCCATTTCTTCTTCCTGTTCTCATGGGCCAAAAAGGAGTCCTTGGATCAGGAGATTCTGCTAACCCCTCAGGTCCTGTCCTCGGAGTGGTGGACAATTCCCAAGAACCTGAAAGGAGGCAGACCTTGGGCCCAGTGGAGTCCGGCAAAGGTCACCACCGATGCCAGTTCCTGGGTGTGGGGAGCCCACCTAGGAAAGGAAGTAGCCCAGGGGCAATGGAACAACTCGTTAAGTCGGATGTCATCCAACTACAGGGAGCTCAAAGCAGTAGGGGAAGCCCTAAAAGCCTTTCAGGAGAACATCACGGGCAAGGAGGTTTAAGTAAGCTCCGACAACGTCACGGTGGTAGCCTACCTGAGTCACCAGGGAGGCACCAGGTCCAGACCCCTGTTGGAACTATCCAAAGAGATTCTGGATTGGGCAGAGGAAAAGATCCTCTCCATTTCCGCCATCCACATAAAGGGGATAAGCAATACCGAGGCAGAGTTCCTCAGCCGTCAGACGATAAGGCAAGGAGATTGGGAATTAAATCCAGAGGTATTTCTAAACCTGCTACAGTGCTTTGGAAATCCGGAAATAGACCTATTTGCCAACTGGCAAAACAGGAAAGTAAAAAGATATTTCTCAATTTCCCAAGAGAAGGAATCGGAAGGTCTAGATGCACTGACTCAGACCTGGAATTACAGGCTGGCATACGCCTTCCCGCCCTTGGCCTTGATTCCACGGGTCCTTCAGAAGCTCAGCAGATCTCCAGGTCAGATCCTCTTGATAGCACCCTGGTGGCCAAGGAGAGCTTGGTTTGCAAGCCTGAGATCCATGGCAGTAGCGGAACCAGTTAAAGTGGAGCTCCACCCTAAATAGCAACTTTTGCTATTTGGAACCCTCCCCCCCCCCCCTCCGGTGTCACAATTGACACCTTTCAGGGGGGAGGGGGGTGAAGATACCTGTCTAAGACAGGTATTTTCACCCACATCCGGGAGTCCTGTCTCCGGGAATCTGCGGGAGTTACGTCACTTCCCGCAGACTTCCCTTGGTGTTCTGGGAGACACTCGGCTCCCAGAACACAGGAGCACCAATCAGAACGGCGCAGCGCGACTCGCGCATGCGCCGTAGGGAACCGGGCATGAAGCCGCAGGGCTTCACTTCCTGGTTCCCTCAGCGAGGATGGCGGAGGGAGCAGCAGAGCGACGAGCGGTCGCTCGTCCTCTGCTGCGGACGTCGCTGGACTCCAGGACAGGTAAGTGTCCAAATATTAAAAGCCAGCAGCTGCTGTAGCTGTAGCTGCTGGCTTTTAATTTTTTTTTTTTCCGGTGGAGCAACCCCTTTAAGCTCCCGTACAGGACAGATCGACAGATCTTCTCAGACAGGGGCCAGTACTACACCCAAAACCGGAATTTTTCCAGTTGACGGCCTGGTTACTGAGCGCCAGATCTTGAAACGCAAAGGTTGCTCAGAGAAAGTAATAAGTACCCTTCTGAGTAGAAAACTAGTAACTAAAAAAATGTATTTAAAAGTTTGGAAGACTTTTTGTTCCTGGGGGGAAAAGACAGATGACCTCCACTTCTGTGCCGGTTATCCTGGAGTTCCTCCAAGACTGAGTAGACAAAGGCCTAACTGTCGGTACCCTTAGGGTTCAAATAGCGGCCCTCTCAGTCTATCTTGAGATAAGATTGGCAAAAGAGGACCCCATTAAGCGTTTTCTGTTAGCAAGGGAAAGAGTTTCCCCGGTCCTTAACCACTTAACGACCGCCCACTGTAAATATACGTCGGCAGAATGGCACCGACAGGCACAATCACGTATATATACGTGATTGCCTTTGTATAGTTGGGGGGTCCGATCGGACCCCCCTTCTTTACAGTGAGCGGTCGTTTTACCTTCGGGAGCGATCCGGCATGAGGGGACGGCCGTTCGATTCCGGCCACCCCCTCTCGATCGCTCCCGGCGAATGAGAGAGCTTCCCCTGCCTGCCAGGAAGGAGGAAGTGATGTCATCTCTCCTGGGGCGCTCACATATACCGAGCGCCGTACAGGAGAAGATGCCAGGTTAGTACACACAACACTACACTGACACCAGGACACATAGGCACATAAATCGCCTCCCCAGGCCCCCCCAGACACCCCCAGATCACCCCCCAGCCCCCAGTCACAGTGTCACTGATTGCAGTGACCATTTATTTAGTGATCACTGCAATCAGTGACATTTGTGACTGTAAAAGTGTCACCAAAGTTTAGTCTTAGGTCCAGTGTAGCCCCCTAACCCCCCCCCTAATAAAGGTTTAACCCCCTGATCACCCCCCAGATAACCCTTTCACCCCCTATCACCACTGTCACTAAGCAATCATTTTTCTGATCGATGTCTTAGCGTCGGTGATGCTGATCGGTAGCCAGTAATTTTTTTTAGGTTCGCCGCAGGTTTTTATAGCGTCAGGTACCCCCATATATTATCTAATAAAGGTTTAACCCCGTGATCGCCCCCCAGGTAACCCTTTCACCCCCTATCACCACTGTCGCTAAGCAATCGTTTTTATGATCGTTGTCTTAGTGTCGGTGATGCCGATAGGTAGCCAGTAATTTTTTTTTAGGTTCGCCGTCAGGTTTTTATATAGCGTCAGGTACCCCCATATATTACCCTAATAAAGGTTTTAACCCCCTAATTGCCCCTAGTTAACCCTTTCACCAGTGATCATCATATAAGTGTTACGGGTGACGCTGGTTAGTTAGTTTGCTTTTTATAGTGTCAGGGCACCCGCCGTATATAACCCAATAAAGGTTTAACCCCCTGATCGCCCGGCGGGTGATATCAATTAGGTTTTAGCGTCAGAGAGGGTCTGCGTCACACCCCAGGCAGCGTCAGGTTAGTGCCAGTAACGCTAACACCCACGCGTAAAGCATACACCCCCCTTAGTGGTATAGTATCTGATCAGATCAATATCTGATCTGATCAGATCTATACTAGCGTCCCCAGCAGTTTAGGGTTCCCAAAAACGCAGTGTTAGCGGGATCAGCCCAGATACCTGCTAGCACCTGCATTTTGCCCCTCCGTCCAGCCCAGGCCACCCAAGTGCAGTATCGATCGATCACGGTCACTTACAAAACACAACAAACATAACTGCAGCGTTCGCAGAGACAGGCCTGATCCCTGCGACTCCAGTGCTGTAGGAGGTAATTTCACCACCACAGTTAAAAAAAAAAAAAAAGCATACATGCCGAAGCATTGGGGCAGCAGGAGCGGAGGAGCGATTTTGCTCCTAATGCCGCGTACATACGGTCGAAATTCCGACGGAGGCTTGCCCGTGGAAAAGTCTGACCATGTGTACGCGGCATAACTTTTGCGAGAAGATGCCCCCATGCTTCGGCATATATAAATGGTGCATGTATGCCCATCATTAGAAGTGGGTGGATGAAGGGCGGTATTCTAATGGTGGGCATACCCACCGATCAATCTTTTTTTTTCGTTCAGCCAACAGGCTGCATGAAAAAAAAGATTACAATACATGTCCAACAAGGACCAGCAACGTACTGGTATGTTGCTGGACTTTGAATGTTTATACCAGAATGATGCCTGCGGGTTTAGGTATCATCTTGGTATCATTCTTTTCAGCCAGCGGCCGGCTTTCATGTAAAAGCAATCCTAGTGGCTAATTAGCCTCTGGACTGCTTTTACAAGCAGTGGGAGGGAATGTCCCCCCCCCCCCCCCGGATATAAAAAGCGCCATTGGGAAAGCATTTTATCACACCGATCTTGGTGTGGTCAGATGCTTTGAGGGCAGAGTACCTGTCATTACCTATTGCTATCATAGGGGATATTTACATTCCCTGAGATAACAATAAAAGTGATAAAAATAAATAAATATGGAAGCAACAGTTTAAAAATAAAATAAAAAAGCAAAATTAATAATAAAAAAAAAGCACCCCTGTCCTGCCCTGCTCTTGCCCAATGGCGAACGCAAGCGTCGGTCTGGCGTCATATGTAAACAGCAATTGCACCATGCATGTGAGGTATCACCGCGAAGGTCAGATCGAGGGCAGTAATTTTAGCAGTAGACCTCCTCTGTAAATCTAACGGGGTAACCTGTAAATGCTTTTAAAGGCTTTTAAAAATGTATGTAGTTTGTCGCCAATGCGCGTTTGTGCGAAATTTTAAAGCATGTCGTGTTTGGTATCTATGTACTCGGCCTAAGATCATCTTTTTTATTTCATCAAACATTTGGGCAATATAGTGCGTTTTAGTGCATTAAAATTAAAAAAAGTGTTTTTTCCCCAAAAAATGCGTTTGAAAAATCGCTGCGCAAATACTGTGTAGAAAAAAAAATGCAACACCCACCATTTTATTCTGTAGGGCCTTTGCTTTAAAAATATAAATGTTTGGGGGTTCAACATAATTTTCTTGCAAAAAAAAATGTTTTCATGTAAACAAAAAGTGTCAAAAAGGGCTTTGTCTTCAAGTGGTTAGAAGAGTGGATGTAAGCTTCCTAATGTTGTGTATAAAATGCCAGAACAGTTCAAAAACCCCCCAAATGACCCCATTTTGGAAAGTAGACACCCCAAGCTATATACTGAGAGGCATGTCGAGTCCATGGAATATTTTATATGTTGACACAAGTTGCGGAAAAAATAAAAATTTTTTTTTTTTTTTTTGCACAAAGTTGTCACTAAATGATATATTGCTCAAACATGCCATGGGCATATGTGGAATTACACCCCAAAATACATTCTGTTGCTTCTCCTGAGTACGGGGATACCACATGTGTGAGACTTTTTGGGAGCCTAGCCGCGTACGGGACCCCAAAAACCAAGCACCGCCTTCAGGCTTTCTAAGGGTGTCAATTTTTGATTTCACTTCTCACACCCTATCACAGTTTCGGAGGCCATGGAATGCCCAGATGGCACAAAACCCCCCCCCCAAATGACCCCATTTTGGAAAGTAGACACCCCAAGCTATTTGCTGAGAGGTATTGTGAGTATTTTGCAGATCTCGCTTTTTGTCACAAAGTTTTGAAAATTGAAAAAAAAAAAAAAAAAAAAGTTTTCTTCATTTTCAAAAACAAATGAGAGCTGTAAAATACTCACCATGCCTCTCAGCAAACAGCTTGGGGTGTCTACTTTCCAAAATGGGGTCATTTGGGGGGGGTTTTGTGCTATTTTGGCATTTTATGGCCTTCAAAACTGTGATAGGTAGTGAGGAGTGAAATCAAAAATTTGCGCCCTTAGAAATCCTGGAGGCGGTGCTTGGTTTCCGGGGTCCCGTACGTGGCTAGGCTCCTAAAAAGTCCCACACATGTGGTATCCGCGTACTCAGGAGAAGCAGCAGAATGTATTTTGGGGTGCAATTCCACATATAACCATGGCATGTGTGAGCAATATATCATTTAGTGACAACTTTTTGTAATTTTTTTTTTTTGTCATTATTCAATCACTTGGGACAAAAAAAAAATATTCAATGGGCTCAACAGGCCTCTCAGCAATTTCCTTGGGGTGTTTACTTTCTAAAATGGGGTCATTTGGGGGGTTTTGTACTGCCCTGTCATTTTAGCACCTCAAGAAATGAGATAGGCAGTCATAAATTAAAAGCTGTGTAAATTCCAGAAAATGTACCCTAGTTTGTAAACGCTATAACTTTTGCGCAAACCGATAAATATACGCTTATTGACATTTTTTTTACTAAAGACATGTGGCTGAATACATTTTGGCCTAAATGTATGACTAAAATTGAGTTTATTCGATTTTTCTTATAACAAAAAGTAGAAAATATCATTTTTTTTTCAAAATTTTCGGTCTTTTTCCGTTTGCCTCTGCGATTTTTTTTTTTTGCGATATAATCAAATACCATTAAAAGAAAGCTCTATTTGTGGGAAGAAAAGGACGCAAATTTCGTTTGGGTACAACATTGCATGTCCGCACAATTTACAGTTAAAGCAGCGCAGTGCAAAATTCTGAATTCACCTCTGGTCCTCTAGCTACCAAATGGTCCGGGGCTAAAGTGGTTAAAGGTAGTTTTCCACCTTGGAACTTGACTACGGTGATAGAGGCATTATCTAAACACCCGTTTGAACCTATAGAAGAGGTTCCCTTTAAGTTTCTAACTTTAAAAATAGCATTTTTGTTAGCTATTACTACAGCCAGGAGGGTAGGGGATTTGCAGGGACTATCCATGAAGGAACCATTCCTACTGGTACAGCCAGTCACCCTCAGAGCAGATCCCTTGTATCTACCAAAAGTTGCTGTCCTTTTGTGATAAACCAAAAAATGAGAGAAAAGAGATTTCATTGTCTTGATATAAGAAGGTGTCTCCTTACCTATCTAGAAAGAACAAAGTTTTAGGAGATCCAATCACCTACTCATTTTGTATACTGGGCCTAGGAAGGGACTTCAGGCCTCTAAGGCCTCAGTTTCCAGATGGATCAGAGATCCATCACTAGAGCTTATGAATGCCCTGGGAAGCAAGCACCAGCTAAAGTCAAGGCTCATTCAACCAGATCACTAGCAGCTTCCTGGGCTGAAAGCAGGGGCCTCCTGGGAACAAATCCGCAGCGCGGCCACCTGGTCCAGTCAACATACGTTCCTGAAGCACTATCGTGTGGAAGTGTTGTCACAGCAAGACTTGGCCTTTGGCCGGAAGGTCCTACAACTTGGCATGAGATGATGTGTACACATGGCTAGAAGGTGAGTCGATAATCAAAAACATGTTTTTTTTGGTGAAACAAGGAGCATGTCTAAATGACACGATACTAGCAGCAATGAATAAAATTGTAAATCCCA
This sequence comes from Rana muscosa, assembly GCA_029206835.1. Classification (NCBI taxonomy): domain Eukaryota; kingdom Metazoa; phylum Chordata; class Amphibia; order Anura; family Ranidae; genus Rana; species Rana muscosa. Next base: position 51,406,955 of record CM055127.1, read on the forward strand.
TATTACAGACCATATATAGAAACAAACATTAGTAGCAACCAGCCAACCACTGTGTGGCATGAAACAAATCATGGCTGTAATAACTTAAATACATGGTAGGTGGTGAACTTAAGATAATGTAGGGAGTAGAGGCGTCTGCATGCGAATAAGTGCATCCAAATTAGCCCGACGCGTTTCGTGGATATTACCACTCTTCAGGGGTGGGTGCACACAATTCTATAAAACAAAACCTGAGTAGGCCAGTATGATCCAATGTTTTAGCCCTCAACGTGGAGGGTATGTACAAAAAGTTACGCATCCCTATAAGTACTTGCATCATAATAGGTCTGGAAAATAGGGGACAAGGAGTCGGAGGATGCCCAAATTGTCTTTACCAGGAGCTGTGGAATGGACTCGCAAGGAGAAAAAAAATCAGTTAGGGCACTTTCACACTGGGGCGGGCATCTGCCGTAAAGCGCCACTATTTTTTGCGGCGCTTTAGTCATTTTTGTAGTGCTTTTCGGCCACTAGCGGGACGCTTTTAACCCCGCTAATGGGCGAAAAAGGGTTGAAAGCTTCGGCACTGCCCATTGATTTCAATGGGCAGGGGCGCTTTATGTAGTGGCGTATACACCACTTTTAGAGCGCCTCAAAGATGATGCTTGCAGGACTTTTTTTTTAGCGTCCTGCCAGCGCACTGACTATCTGCAAAAATAACCCAGGTAGGATAACCAAGTTGTCCTGCTGTGGTTACAACTGAAATAACGGAGTAGGGAATACAAAGTAGGGGCAGGATGGCTTGGAAAACAGCAACTCTTAGAATAGTATGTAATTGCTTATCTAAAAAAAAAAAAATCTTCCAGACTGTATTCCATTAAAAAGGTAGTTAGAAATCTATAAGTGGTAACAATATTTCTAGATATCCAAATATTCCAAAATCAGGTCCGGCGCTATCAGTGTTCAGACTAACCTATACAAATTCCTCAATCCAATAATTATAAATACAAAAAATACTGGAATGTACCGTAAGTAATAGGTGTGACATTCATGCCCAAATTAAACTCTTTAAAAATCCCATTCCACAATGTGCAAAAAGGGAAAAATCTGTGCTCTTAATCTTCCTCTCCTTGTTGCCCAGTGTTTCACCACACATGACAAACCAATGCACTCACAACAATTCAATGATCTATTACAAAAGAAGGTCATAAGCGCTTAATACCGGGGCTTACAGCCACATTCCAGCTGGTGGATAGCATGATCTTTCTTCATACGTCTCTTACCCAGAGATACTACTACTTCCTCTCATGGAATGGCCATAATCCGCAAAAGGTAATCTCGAAGTACAGTATTTAAGTTATTCAGACAAGGCTAAAATCTGTACACGCAACCTTTCCGCTTATGAGAAACTAAAATGACGACGCCACGCAGGTTTATACCATGCTTGCCGGATATGGCACACGCGTCACTGCCTCTACATGTTTTGCTAAATGCGTCTTCAGGAAGACGGGCCTTATTTTGGCGTATTTGGCTGTTCTAAGTGGTGGTGCAGGTAAAGGGGGCAGCTGTCGTTTATATTGACTAAATTAATGATTTGGTTGTAAGAGTAGTTGCCTATTTGATCATTATTTCTTGATAATGGATCACCTCTGTTTCTTTGTAGCAATATTACATCCCCTTTGAATACACCACTTTGGGTAACCTCCCTGCCAAAGGCCCCTTTCATACTGGACAGAATCTGTTTTTGCTCAGCATGCGATCTGTCATCTGATCCCCTGCTGTGCAGAGTGGGTAGATGACAGGTCTGTGTCAGCTCAAGTTTATGCAGAGCGGACATGGAAACAACCCACTTTGCTCTATGGGCAGTCTGGTGTAAAACTTGTGTCCGTTTACACCTGACTGCCCTCCGATCTAATCCACTGTATAGGAGCTGAGATAGGCGAGTGTTAATGGGCACAAATACGTTTTTACACATGCCGATTCACAAGGATACATGGACCATTTGATCAGGTCCACCTGAAAAACTGACAGGTGAACAGGATTGGATCGCCTGTGTGAAAGGGGCTTAACTTTGCCCTCTATTATTTTGCCTGAGAAATTTTTAGTTTTATTTTTATTTTTTTCAGTCGTCCTTGCCCTGATTTACCTACAGGAAAAGATTTTATAGCGTAGGACAGATATCAACTGCTAGCCAATAAAGTGGCATTTCCCACACCACCCTTCCTATCCAGTGCTTTGAAAAAGTATTCAAGCCCCTTCAAATTTTCCGCTTTTTTCATGTTACAGCCAAAAACATATGTGATGGGCTAACACAAAGTGGCACATAATTGTGAAGTGGAAGTCAAATGATGTTTTTTAGATATTTATTTGGAAATAAATAGTCCACCTGTGTAATTTCAATCTCCCTATAAATACAGCTGTTCTGTGAAGCCTTCAGAGGTTTGTTAGAACCTTGATGAACAAATGGCATCATGAAGGCCAAGGAACACACCAAACATTTCAGATAAAGATGTGGAGAAGTTTAAAGCGGGGTTAGGTTAAAAAAAAAAAACCCAAGCTTTGAACATCTCACGGAGCACTGTTCAATCCATCATCCGAAAATGCAAAGAGTATGGCACAACTGCAAACTTGCCAAGGCATGGCCATCTACCTAATCTGACAGGCCAGGCAAGGAGAGCATTAATCAGAAGCAAGAAAAGGGAAGCAAATATGCAAAGGTGGGACTTTGAGTTGAAGCATGCTTCCCAGGAGGTAACACGGATCAATTGAATGGGGCATGTATCCAGTTAATAAAACCAAAGACATTACATGAGAGCATTGCATGGCAATTGACAGTCAGTATTTTAATCGTATACAAAGTAACAAGGACAATAATAACATAGCACACCTAATGTACCAGTCCACAATTGAATGGTATACAAATTACAGCAATCAATGGTAGTAAAATATAGTAACACATTGGTTCATAAAAATCCCGGTGACAACATAGAGAGAAAAGGGGGGCCCAATTCAATGAAGCGTGTCTCCATGATAAGAATTACGTAGATTAAGTGCGCTGGCACAGTCCACTGAGTATAGAGACTGGTAGATAATGATATTAACGTACATACAAGAAAGAGCATCTAATTAGCTCGCAGTGGGCATATTGATACATTGTATGAAAAATATACATAACCAGTATCATTGAAATTTATCTCCATGATAGTTATAACCGTAGTTGATTGGTGAATACCAATTGTTGTATGAGGTGATGAATGGTGCAGTAGCAATATGTATAGATAAGGGCATCTTATTGGCTCTACGCGTTTCGTGGCTACTGCCACTCTTCAGGAGCAGGTATGGGGTAGAGGTCTATAAATGACAAGCAATAAAATTTGAGATAAAGATTGTATAATATATAGAAAGTATATAAAATCAAGGGGCAGGAAATGAAGGTGGAGCAATAACAATACTCTGGGTTACTTGCATGTATGTCAATGGTGGTGGGTAAAGGCGTAAGGGGGCCTCCGCTGCCCTATAGCCCGACGCCGCCTCCCTGTCCCATTGGCCACCGAGCGTGACTAGGGTTGGATCCTCCCCACCTAATTGCAGGGAGTATATTTACTCCCTCCGGCATTGTTTGCTCCCTCATGGCGGATGCGTCCATGGACATGGGAGCAACACGGTTTTGCACTGTCCACACCCCTTTAGGTAATTTTTGTTTCCCCTTTTTTGTCATTTTAATTTGCTACTCTTTCTTTACTTGGTTACAACTCCTATTTTTATTTATGATACACTACCTTAGCATTGGGGCTGATACACTGCCCATCTGCTACTTATTGTTACCACAATGGGTCACTTTGTATTATACCTTACACTTTATATATACCACTACACTTTTTTATCCATAGATCCCTCTTACAATCTCACCACTTCCCTTCATTCATTTTTACTTTTCTCTACATTTTTGAACTATTTATGGTTTACATCCTTCATCATTACACCCCTTGTTCCCTCTAGATGGGCACACCTACGAGAGACACACCTGCAACCCATGCCCATGGAGGTCCTCCGCTCCTGGGTATTCCTACTTTTGCTACGGTTTTCCAGCCTGCATGGAGGGGTTCTTCCACCCCAGCTCCCGGGAGCTGTTGTTTTTCTGGCCGGGCCCACCCCCTTACGCCTTTACCCACCACCATTGACATACATGTAAGTAACCCAGGGTATTGTTATTGCTCCACCTTCATTTCCTGCCCCTTGATTTTATATACTTTCTATATATTATACAATCTTTATCTCAAATTTTATTGCCTTGTCATTTATAGACCTCTACCCCATACCTGCTCCTGAAGAGTGGCAGTAGCCACGAAACGCGTAGAGCCAATAAGATGCCCTTATCTATACATATTGCTACTGCACCATTCATCACCTCATACAACAATTGGTATTCACCAATCAACTACGGTTATAACTATCATGGAGATAAATTTCAATGATACTGGTTATGTATATTTTTCATACAATGTATCAATATGCCCACTGCGAGCTAATTAGATGCTCTTTCTTGTATGTACGTTAATATCATTATTATCTACCAGTCTCTATACTCAGTGGACTGTGCCAGCGCACTTAATCTACGTAATTCTTATCATGGAGACACGCTTCATTGAATTGGGGCCCCCCTTTCTTTCTCGTACATCACGGGACACAGAGCGACATAGTCATTACTAATGGGTTATATAGATACCGTCAGGTGCTGGCACTGGCAACTTCCAAAACCGGAAGTACCCTCCCCTATATAAGCCCCTCCCATCCGGGAGCACCTCAGTTTTTTGCCAGTGTCTAAGGTGTTGGCCAAGAAGAAACATGTGTTTTTCACTGAGCTTGCGTACAGGTTCTTTTGGGCCTCAGTAAGCTATTCCGGATCCGACCAAAAAAGCTTCATAGCTAAACGGTCGGTACCCGGGCCTTGCAGAGAAGAGCAAGGTTTTGCCTGTAATGCTTCTCTTAGGAGAGCTGGACCCTGGGATCCAGAGCTCTGGTCATACCCACGACCAAGATGTTTTCTGTGCAGGGTGCTATACAGGTCCAGGGGAGTGGAATCCTTGGGAACCCGGTCCCTGAAGGTTTGATTACAATGCCTGCCGTGATAGGTGAAGTTTGGGCTTTTGTGGACCAAACAAAGTCCTGCGGCGGGGAACAGGTAAGTGGGGGGCCCCCAGGAACTTGGTTCTATTGGGGGACCCCCAAGCCTAATTTGTCTTTCTGTCTGTTACCTAATGGTATTCCCGCAAAATTCTGTGCATGCCTGTAACTACTAAAAAAATGTAATAATTTTTAATGGTGGTGAAGAAAAAAAAAAAAAAAATTTTTTTTATTTTTTATATATATTTAATATATTAGACTGCGGTACCTGTGTTTGTCCACTAGAGGCCGCTGTGGAATGTTTTCTTGTCATGTGGACTAGTTTCTTCTCAGCAGAGCAAGTCCAGGCAGATGGTGAGTTCTCTTATGGGAAACTGCTTCCTCTGCCATGTTGCAATGCTCGTCCATCCCCCGGCCTGCGGCAAAGAGGGGCCCTGGCTCTTGTCCCTAGTTTCCATTGTTCAAAATTAGCGCCGAAGGCGCACGTGGCCGTGCGCGTGCACGCGCCTCTATATATAGAGGTGAGCCGGGAAAGGGGGCGGAGCCTGGGGGATGACGCTCTGTGCGCGCCGCAGCCCTTCTGCGCATGTGCGGGCGTCCCAGCATGTTAAAAACCACATTTTTGTGTGGTGAGCTGGCTATGAAGTACAGAGACAGAGCTGGCAACATTTAAAAAAGGGCATACAGCAAGCGGTTGATACAGGCATCCCCTAGAAAGGCACATTAGTAGACACCAACTGTTTCTTATAGCAGCATTTATGCTAGACTATTATCAGTAACTGGTGTATTTCGGCTGGAATACCTCAGCTTTGTGGCTTAGGAATATGCCGTCTAAAAACTCCGGGACTAGAAATTCCAGGAGGAATAGGGGGTCTCCATCGGGCTCTGAGGATCTTGGGCATGCTTTGGCTGCACCAGTCTCCCCTGAAGAATCAGAGGTTAGTGACCGTAGAGCACCCTCAGGAGTACCTGGTACTGTGGCTGTCCTCAGTTCACCTGCTCCTGTGTATGTAACAGAGGAGGTTTTTTCCTCAGCTCTGGGAGGGCTGGAAGAGAGATTGTCAGCATTGATCGCGGCTTCCCTGTCACAGGAGAAAAGCGCCCGATCTCCGTCTCCTCCCTCAGAGTGCCTGTTAACAGAGCATCAGTCCCATACAGGGAATCGACCTACCTGAAGGGGATCAGGATGAGGTCGATTCGGTTGTAGAGGAATCAACAGTGGAAGAGCCGTTCTCAGCATCACATGCTGAAAGGTTATGGGTTCAGTCCCTGACTAATATGGTCCGATCAGCATTTAAAATGCCACTTGCGGAGCCATCATCCACTTCTGTCTCCTCGTTGGGGTCGCTAAAAGCTCCCCAGACTGTTTGTTCCTTTCCGATCCATCCTTTACTGGAAGGGCTCATTTACCAGGATTGGGAGCATCCTGACAAAATATTTACTCCCCCTAAGAGATTTCCGGTGGTCTATCCCATGGAGGATAAGTTCATCAGGAAATGGAAGGTCCCTACAGTGGACGCAGCCATCTCTTGTGTGAATAAATCACTGACATGTCCGGTGGATAATGTCCAAATGTTCAAGGACCCAATAGATAAAAAATTGGAGTCCTTATTAAAATCTGCTTTTTCTACAGCAGGATTGGTGACCCAACCAGCAGTGGCAGCTATTAGGGTCTGCCAAGCAGTGAAGGATCAGTTGAAACAGGTCTTAAGGGACTTGCCAGATCAGCAGGCTCTTGCCCTAGCTGATCTACCTAGAGCCTTATGCTTTGCGGTGGACGCCATAAAGGATTCAATCCATCAGGCCTCCCGCCTTACGCTGTCTGTAGTACATATGCGCAGGCTTCTATGGCTCAAAAACTGGTCTGCTGAAGCTCCCTGTAAAAAATTGCTGGTCAGCTTCCCATTTCATGGTGAGCGCTTATTCGGGGAAGACCTGGACAAGTATATCCAGAGAATTTCCAGCGGTAAAAGTACACTTTTGCCGGTTAAAAATAGAGTTAGAGGTCCCTCTTTTAAGAGGCCGGCTTCTCCAGTCCCTAGGACATCGGCTGTGAAACAGTTCCGACGGCCTCCTCGGTCAAATCCCGGAGGTAAAAATCAGGGACAGTTACAGGGTAACAAGAAGCCCTGGAGCAGGAGAGGTACAAAACCTCCCCCAAAGTCAAATGCATGAAGGGTTGCCCCCACTCAATCAGGTGGGGGGAAGACTTCAGTTGTTCAGAGACCTGGCGGGACACGATCCGAGACAGATGGGTGCTCTCCGCAGTAAATCTGGGATACAAATTGGAGTTAAAAAACTCCCTTCCTTCCCGCTTTATAAGGTCAAACGTGCCAAGGGATCCCCAGAAGAGAGGATCCCTCCTGTTGGCACTGGAACAATTATTGCTCCAAGCAGTAATTATAGAGGTTCCCCTGGAAGAATGGGGGTTCGGGTTTTACTCAAACCTCTTTACAGTTCCGAAGCCAAACGGGGACGTGAGGCCCATATTAAATCTAAAAGGGCTAAACAAATTCCTACATATCAGGACTTTCCGGATGGAGTCGATCCGATCGGTAGCCACTGCCCTACAAGGGGAGGAATGGTTAGCCTCGATCGACATCAAAGATGCTTATTTGCACATTCCCATCTTTCCAGCCCACCAAAAATGTCTACGCTTTGCGGTAGAAGGACGCCATTTTCAGTTCAGAGCCTTACCCTTCGGTCTGGCCACAGCACCAAGAGTGTTCACAAAAATTCTGGCCCCATTATTGGCCAATCTAAGGACACGAGGTGTAACGATAATGGCATATCTAGACGACTTGTTGCTGATAGACCACTCAGTGGAAAAACTAGAAGTGGTTGTTCACGAGACAATCAAGTTTCTGGAATATCACGGTTGGATTATCAACCGAGACAAGTCAGCCCTAAAACCAGTCAAAAGTCTGGAATACTTGGGGCTAAGGCTGGATTCAGACCAGAGAAAAATTGTCTTGCCTCAAGAAAAGGGGTCGTCTTTGAGAGATTTGATCCACTTAGTGGGTTCAAAAAGACAGCCATCCATACGCCTGTGCATGAGGCTGCTGGGAAAAATGGTGGCATCATTCGAAGCAGTACCCTACGGTCAATTCCATTCAAGGAAGTTGCAAAGGGCCATACTGTCAGCCTGGAACAAAAAAGTTCAGGCTCTGGACTTACCAATGTCCTTGTCCCCTTCCGTTCGCAAGAGCCTCCGCTGGTGGTTGGTTCCCCAGAATCTGGAAAGAGGGAAATCCTTCAGTCCGATTTCCTGGAAGGTGGTCACTACAGATGCCAGCCTTATAGGCTGGGGAGCAGTACTGGAGCAATGGTCTCTCCAGGGCAAGTGGTCAGAAGCAGAAAAGGCCCTGCCCATCAATCTCTTAGAGATACGAGCAGCCCGGTATGCCCTAGTAGCATGGACATCCAAACGCCAAGGGTCCCCTGTCAGATTTCAATCAGACAATGCCACAGCAGTGGCATATATCAATCGTCAGGGGGGCACCAGGAGTCGTGCAGCCCAAAGGGAAGTAAATTACATCCTGAGATGGGCAGAAAGATATGTCCCAGCCATATCTGCGGTATTCATTCCAGGAGTGGAGAATTGGAAGGCGGACTTTCTAAGTCGCTAACAATTATGCCCAGGGGAATGGTCCCTTCATCCCGAGGTTTTCCGGACAATATGTCAGCGGTGGGGAACACCGGATGTAGATCTGCTAGCATCCAGATTCAACACAAAAGTGGACAGGTTTGTCTCTTGGACAAGGGATCCCCTAGCGTGCGGCTCGGATGCCCTAGTGTTCCCTTGGGATCAGTTCAAGCTGATATATGCATTCCCACCGCCACAATTGTTACCTCGATTACTCCGCAGAATCAGGGTAGAAAAGAAACCAGTGATTCTGGTGGCTCCAGCGTGGCCCCGAAGAGCATGGTACGCGGAGATTGTAAAAATGTCTGTGGGGAGTCCTTGGACCCTCCCACATCGTCCGGACTTGCTTTAGCAAGGACCGATATACCACCCTTCCTTACCAGCCCTAGGTTTGACGGCCTGGCTATTGAAGCCCACATTCTAAAAAAGAGAGGGCTCTCTAATTCTGTGGTATCTACCATGATCAATGCCAGGAAGCCGGTATCCAGGCAGATCTACTATAGAATCTGGAAGGCGTACATCGCCTGGTGTGAGGCCAAGAAATGGCATCCACGTAAATACGTAATAGGTAGGATTCTGGACTTCCTACAATGGGCTGTAGATAGGAAGCTTGCCTTGAGTACTATCAAGGGTCAGATTTCGGCCTTGTCAATATTTTTTCAAAGGCCCTTGGCTTCGCATTCACTAGTCAAAGCCTTTATACAAGGAGTGATGCGTATTAGTCCTCCGGTTAATATTCCCATATGTCCATGGGATCTAAACTTGGTTCTGTCGGTTCTACAGAAACAACCATTTGAACCATTACAGCATATTTCCTTGGTGCTTCTCACCAGGAAATTGATTTTTCTAGTAGCCATTTGTTTGGCTAAAAGAGTATCGGAATTAGCAGCTATGTCCTGTAAGGAGCCATATCTGGTTATCCATAAGGACAGAGTAGTGTTACGTCCTCATCCAGCCTTTCTTCCTAAGGTGGTATCGAGTTTTCATTTGAACCAAGATGTGGTTCTTCCTTCTTTTTTCCCCAAACCTACTTCGGTAGAGGAAAAGTTATTGCATTCTTTGGATGTAGTAAGAGCAGTTAAAGCTTATCTAAAAGCCACTGCTCAGATTCGCAGAACGGATACTTTGTTTATTCTGCCGGAAGGCCCCAGAAAGGGTCAGGCAGCGTCAAAATCTACTTTAGCCAAGTGGATTCGACAGGTCATAATACAAGCCTATGGCTTGAGAAGGAGACCGCCTCCGTTCAAAGTTAGAGCGCACTCCACGAGAGCAGTTGGAACTTCATGGGCAGTGCATCACCAGGCCTCCCTGGCTCAAATCTGTAAGGCCGCAACATGGTCTTCAGTACACACGTTTACTAGGTTCTACCAGGTGGACGTTAGAAGTCAGGAGGATGTCGCCTTTGGGCGCAGTGTGTTGCAGGCCGCAAAAGATCCTCATGTCTGATAGCGCTCAGCTTATATATGGTGTATCCCCCCCCTCATTTGGCATTGCTTTAGGACATCCCATTAGTAATGACTATGTCGCTCTGTGTCCCGTGATGTACGAGAAAGAAAATAGGATTTTTATAACCGCTTACCTGTAAAATCCTTTTCTTGGAGTACATCACGGGACACAGAGCTCCCGCCCCTCTTTGGGGACACTTATTGCTTTGCTACAAAACTGAGGTGCTCCCGGATGGGAGGGGCTTATATAGGGGAGGGTACTTCCGGTTTTGGAAGTTGCCAGTGCCAGCACCTGACGGTATCTATATAACCCATTAGTAATGACTATGTCGCTCTGTGTCCCGTGATGTACTCCAAGAAAAGGATTTTACAGGTAAGCTGTTATAAAAATCCTATTTTTCTCTCTATGTTGTCACCGGGATTTTTATGAACCAATGTGTTACTATATTTTACTACCATTGATTGCTGTAATTTGTATACCATTCAATTGTGGACTGGTACATTAGGTGTGCTATGTTATTATTGTCCTTGTTACTTTGTATACGAATAAAATACTGACTGTCAATTGCCATGCAATGCTCTCATGTAATGTCTTTGGTTTTATTAACTGGATACATGCCCCATTCAATTGATCCGTGTTACCTCCTGGGAAGCATGCTTCAACTCAAAGTCCCACCTTTGCATATTTGCTTCCCTTTTCCAGATACCAGGATGGAGGTGTTCCTTTAGGCCCCACACCTCAACTAAAAGTCCCAACCTTTAGTTTTTCATGTTCATTAATCAGAAGCAGCCACAAGGCCCATGGCAACTCAGGAGGAGCTGCAGAGATCACAGCTCAGGTGGGGGAATCTGTCCACAGGGCGACTATTAGTCATGCACTCCACAAATCCTGGCACTTATGGAAGAGTGGCAAGAAGAAAGCCATTATTGAACGAAAGCCATAAGAAGTCCTGTTTGCAGTTTGTGCAAAGCCATGTATGGGACATGGCAAACATGTGAAAGAAGGTGCTCTGGTCAGTCGAGACCAAAATTTGCTTTTAGGACAAAAAGTTGACTGTGTGGCAGAAAACACTGCACATCACCCTAAACACACCATCCTTACTGTGAGACATGGTGGCAGGATCATGTTGTGGTGATGCTTTTATTCAGCTGGGACAGGGAATCTGGTCAGAGTTGATAGGAAGATGGGTGAAGCCAAATGCAATCTTAGAAGAAAACCTGTTGGAGTCTGCAAAAGACTTGAGACTGGGACAGAGAGGTTCACCAGCAAGACAACTACCCTAAAAAAACAGCCAGAGTTGCAATGGAATGGTTTAGATCAAAGCAGAGTCATCTGTTTGTTAGAATGGCCCAGTCAAAGTCCAGACCCAAATTCAATTATCTATCTGTGGCAAGACTTGAAAATTGCTGTTCCTCACTCTCTATCCAATCTGACATGGCTTGAGCTATTTTGCAAAGAAGAATGGGCAAAAATGTCAATCTAGATGTGCAAAGCCGGTAGAGACATACCCAAGACGACTTGCAGCTGTAATTGCAGTGAAAGGCGGTCCTACAAAGTATTCTCAGGGGGGCTCAATACAAATGCATGCCACGCTTTTCACATATTTGTAAAAAAATTGGATAACCATTTATCATTTTCCTTCCACTTTACAATTATGTGCCACTTTGTGTTGGTCAATCACTTAAAATTCCAATAATATAAATTTGTTTTTGGTTGTAACATGACAAAATGTGGAAAATTTCAAGGGGTATGAATACTTTTATAAGGCACTGTAGGTCCTTTGTTAATACTCGCTGTTTCAACAGCTCTTTCCAAAGTGATGTCTAAAAAGTTAATCTTCCCATTGGATTTACAGGTGAATGTCAAATTCATTGACATTAAGAACTTAAACTGTCAAGTTTCTGTCCATATCTGTATTAGCCCAAATAGTGAGCCAATTCTATCAATCTTCCATACCAGTACAAAAAATTGGTTATTGTGGGTAAAAAATTCTCCCACCATCCCATAAAGGTTTGCCAGTGAAGGACAAATTTGCTCCCATTGATGCACTACAAAGCTGTAAAAAGGGGCATCACATAAAAAGGATGGAGTTAACAGAAATTTGACATTGCTTAATATAAAAACCCAAAGTTGCCTGGATTATGAACTGTATTTCCTTAAATGCTTGGTAAATGGTAAAATATTGATGTTACCGGTTCACTTACCCATAGATTCTCAGCTGTCTTGGAGCGAAGTACCCCCGAAGATCTACCTTTTTTTATAAAATTGGCCTACAAGGTCCTAATAGACTTAGAGGGGTGTTCTGTTTTATAGGGAGCTATGTGGCTATGCCACTTGTCTTGAGGCTTCTAAACTATTTTGGGCAGAGCACACAACCACTGATAACCCCTTATCAGTTTGCCATATAACAAGATTATGGTTACTCTTGTATAGCATCACACAGAATGTTAACGGGATGAGGTTGTTACAGTTGTGACTATTCAGTGAAATATATTCAGCTAGTAAATCTAAAAAAAATCTTCTCATTAAGATATGCAATTCTATACTATTCTATCTAAGGGTTACAGTTGCTTAAGCTGCTCTGCCTCTACTTTGTTCTCTACTCCCTAGTTATTTCTGTTCTAGCCACAGCAAGAGACTTGGTCATCTTACCTGTTTTTTTCGCTGTTAATACGTAAACTTTGTTGGGTTCATGAGAATGGCATAAAATGTGTTGTTTGCCAGTGGGGAGGAGTGTGACATCTTTACAGCATCGTCAGTCTAACTTTTTTGTTTTTTCTATAATTCTATTTATTGAGCGTTTTAGGGTAAATACAAAATAAAAATACAGGAGGCCACAACCGGCCTGAATTGTGGTCATGCACGACAATCTAAAGAACATGCATGCATGCATACATACCATAGTGGCATAGTGCCAACCTCTCCTCTCTGCGCCGGGTCCAGCAATTTAAGAAAATTAGGAAGCTGCAGATTGAGCCAAGGTGAAATACAAGCACCCCCCCTCTAGCTTGCTCTAAAGGATTTGATAGTACATTTCATGGATAATTATGTTGCATATTTGATTCAATGTTTACCTGCAGGTTACAGTACATTGGCTGTACTATATGTCCTCTGTGGACCAGTATTGGGGAACATTATTGTAACTGTATTAACATTAATGCCAGGAGTATTTCAAATATGTCTAAACATTTTAGAAACGCTCATAATGGCATTATGTCTTCGTATTCCTATATGGCATTGAGGGATTACTCCCTGCCAGTAAAGGTGGGGATCAATATCGGAGGCTTATGGAGTGCGAGCTAGTAGTGGTTTCACAGAATGCAGTTCTGCATCCCCGTGGATTGAACTGCTGGTAGGATGTGGATCTGTATATTAGATCTCGCTCCCATTCGATGATTCCATCCATCTTTTGGCTGCATAGTTGGTGCTTTTTTACATATTCCCTGTTATCTGTTTTGGTCTATATTTAGAAGGTTACGTAACCTGGTTATAACGGCATATATGTGAGCTTCATTTGTTGTAGCTTTTCGTTTTTTAATATTGATTTCTTTATTTTGTTTTTCCTTTCCCTTTTTTATTTTCCCTCTCCCTTTTTCACCTGTGGGGGATTGGATTGCCATTTAAGATGTTTCATTCATTTGTTGGCTAGTCATAGTTAAGGCTAGGTTCACACCTAAGCAGCTCTGAGCCACATGTGCACAGGCAGGACAGACAATTAACTTGAATGGGCTGCTGTGTGTTTCATGCAGGAAAAGTTCCTGGTGTTTTTTCTTTTTCTTTTTCTTTTTCTTTTTCTTTTTCTTTTTCTTTTTCTTTTTCTTTTTCTTTTTCCCTCCTACACAGGAAGGACCTCCGTTTTTTCGACATTGTTAATGATGTGATGCATGTGCTCTTGGAGCATACTCTGAGGTCTGGACAGTTGTATTTAGAATCGTGGACTTCATTCGGATCCGTTCAAAAAAGCTGTCAGGCAAAATTGATGGTACCCGAGCCTCATTGGAAGGAGAGAAGATTCCTCGGTTTTGCCTGTAATGCAGCCTTACAGTGCTGGACCCTGCGTAATGGAACCCTGTGCAGTGTTTTATTCTGACCAAGGTGCTATACAGGTCCAGGGGAGTGGACCCCACATTAGGGGAGACCCAGTACCTGAAGGTCTTCTATGACAAATCTCACTGTGATGGGTGAAGATTGGACTCCTGTTATGTTCAGAGTCCTGCAGCGGGAATGGTAAGCCTGCATTTTTGCAGTTTCTCTTTAAAAAAAAAAAGCTCTGTCTGTTTCCCAGTGGCCACTGGGGGCAGTGTGCGATTTAATCATGCTGTGTACTTTAGTCGTGTGGGCTGCTGTTTCTCCTCCATCCACTAGAGCAGGGATATGCAATTAGCGGACCTCCAGTTGTTGCAGAACTACAAATCCCATGAGGCATAGCAAGACTGACAGCCACAAGCATGACACCCAGAGGCATGCTGGGACTTGTAGTTTTGCAACAGCTGGAGGTCCGCTAATTCCATATCCCTGCACTAGAGGGTGCAGACTCGCTCAGTATGGCCTATTTTTATATAGGCAGGAAGTGGAAGGGTGGCCATGTTAAGAAAGCCATGTTGTCCCGGAATACCAGGTGGGGCCTCTTGAGACATGGCAGCCCATGGATACTAGTGAAGTGTAAGTACTTACTATGGGAGAAATGTGTGGCCAGACAAGTCATGATTATACATTGCATACTTGCTGCTTAATCCGGAGGGCCTGTACAACTGTAAGTCGATGCACCACTAGCAGTGCACTTTAGAGTGTTGGGTCTCCAGAATAATGTGCATTTGGCACAAAAACAGTGTGGGGTCTAGTGCAGTTGAACAGGTGCAAACTTCAGAATAATGTGCATTTGGTCTGCAGGAGCTTACTTTTAGGCTAAAGCAGGAAAAGGCTGCGTGTCATTCATATGTGCTTAACTAGTAAAAACTAGTATGGGGCCAAGTGCAGCATAGCTTGCAAGCTTGTTGCCTGAACGCATGCTTGAATAAATGCATGTTTGGAAGACCATGGGCATCGGTGCACTTAAAAAAGTTGTCTCCAGAATAGCATGCATTGGGTCTGCAGTAGCTTAGTTTTGGGCTCCCCTTTCATACGTGTGCGATTTGAAAGCCATGCATTTTGGCCATGACTTTGATGCGATTTTGCAGCGACATAAAGCGGTGCCTCTGTAATCTTGAGGTCTATGGACCTCAAGTCGTGCCAAGGTCAGACCGAAATGGTGCAGGGGCTGCTTTGAGGTCGCTGCGACTTAGACGCACGGATGTAAATGTGCGACTTGTCAGGTGACTTTGCAGTCCCAAGTTGCAGGACGGGTCGCACAGGTGTGAAAGAGGCCTTAGGCTGTTTAAACAGCATAGAGGCTGCATTGGTTGCCTATGTTCTTGGCTAATCTGGACTATAACTAGTATGGGCCCAGATGCAGTTGAAGATGTGCAGCATATAGTATGCATGTTTGCTTACTTGCATAGGCACATGTTCGCAGAGGGCCCTGGCCCCCGTGCCCGACTAGCAGGCGGCGCCCAGCATGCAGCCCCCCAAGGCTGGCTGCGACGGCGCGTCTGCGTGGAGGCATGTGTCAAAAAGGCAGGTTTTTATAAGCATGTGTTTGTATAGACGTGTGGGCATAAGTGTGTATGCATGTTGCATACATATAAGTGTTTGCACGGATGCATGTTTGCATAAACACATGGTGCATAGATGCGTGTTGCTTAATATATATTGCATAAACACGTTTCATAAACGCATGCTTGCTTATTTCGTAAATGCATGCCTCCATGGGCACCTATTGCGTAGGTGCATGTTTGCATAGACGCGCGCTTCGTATTTTGCATAAACAGATTTGCTTAAGCACATACCTGCATGCCTCCATAGATGCATATTGCTTAAACGCATGCTGGCATGTTTTCACTTATACTGTATACGTGTATGCTTAGTTTTTAAACTGTATACATATGTGCTTGGTGACATTAAACTGTATATGCATGTGCTTATTTGCCTAGGACGACATACACAAGCGTGCTTATTGCCTTGAGCTGCGTGTGTGTGTGTGTGTGTGTATGTGTATGTGTGTGTGTGTGTGTGTGTATATGTATATGTGTATATATATATATATATATATATATATATATATATATATATAATTTATTTCTCAAGAATACTTGTATACCTGCGTGTTTGCATATGGGTACCTGCATACTTACGGAGTTGTATAGCGGTAGACCAACATTGTCTAGGCCTGCATCCTTGTGGAACTGCATTTTACTTTGTCTAATACAGTCACTTTATTATGTATCTGTTGGACTAGCTAATATACTTAGAAGGGTGAGGCAGCCACACTGCCCTCAGGTTCAGTGGTCTGGCAATGTTCGTGTCTCCTGTTGGACCAATGGCATTGGAGTGATCTGAGCCACTGTGGTGCCTGAATTTGGATGAAGCCTGGTTAGTACTTGGATGGGAGACTGCCCAGGTTTCCCTCCTAAGTGAGGGAGGCATCTGAGGTTGCTGTGTTTGAGTGTCTCGGACCATAAGATTTTAGAGCAGTCTCTGAGGTGGTTGCTCCTTTCTTAGCCGGGTCAGTCTTTGCCTTGCATTGGGTCTTGGAGCAAAAGTTATGGGCTCATTATTGTAGAACAATTAAATGGTAGCAGCTTCAAAACTGAATAGGGACATGTGGTCTATCTTTAGATCTCAATCCGCTGGGTGTCCTATTTCAGATAGGCTCAGCCTTTTCAGTGATGACCTCTCTGCAAGAGGTAGATTGCGGGGCTCATAATGAAACACACTTAATTTGCCCGGTTGTGTTCAGTCCCATCAAAGATTTCTGTAATTGCAGTGGAAAGTCGTCTTTTTTGTGACCATCCTTCGGGCAGGCCACAGCTTCTGAGGTTCACAAAGCTCCTAGTCTGGTGCTTGCTAGAGATGCAGGGGGTGGTGTCGATCTCCAGTATATCTCAATAACCTTTGCTCAGGAAGCGGTTGGTCCAGATTTTCCTTCGATACATTTTGCAGTAGGAAGCTGTATCTAGGTCAAAGCACATTCCTTATGTACAGTCCTACTCCAGATCTCTGAGAGAATCCATTCTCTATCTGGCAATCCAATGTCTGGATCCTCAGGTTCCAGATGGCTCTGTTCCTGGGGTGTGGCACAGCTAAAGATTGGTTGATGGTTCTTAATCTAGAAAGCTTGAATTCTTCCTTTCTGGTATTGGAAGATAACCACTGATGCCAGTTTCTCTATTTTGGTTTGAGGGTGGCTATAGTTCAGTGGACTTGGTCTCCACAGGAGGGTATACTGCCCATAAATATCTTGGCGTTTCTGGCCCGTATGCCCTGCTCTGAATTATGGTTCAAACCAGTTGTAGGTTCTATCCGGGAAAGCCTCTGCAGGGGCATATCCATCAACCACCAGGGCGGCACCAGGAGTCATGCGGCTCAGGAAGGTGAACCACATTCTGTCTGGGACAGCACAAGGACACTGTCTATTATTTGTGCATATTCCAGGTATTTAAGTGGCAAAATGAATTCTGCAGGTGAATCTACTAGATTCCAAGTTCTACAAGTTGGTTAAGGTTGTGTCCGGGACGAGGGTCCCACTGGCAATAGGGGTAGAAGCACTGGTGTAACACCTTGGGGACCAGTTCTCCCTTATTTGACGCTTCCTTCTGTTTCGACTTCTCCCACATCTTTTGCGAAGAATCCTGGAGGTGGTAACGCTGATAATAGTGTTAGCCAAATTAGCCCAGGAGGGCTTGGTACACCAACATAGCGAGTCTTGCGGGGGTCGCTTCTTGAACACTCCCAGTCCAGTGGGACCTAATGGTCTTGAGTCCTGTATCTTAGCACTGTTGAGCCCCTGGAAGCCAGCTTCGGGGAACTTCAATTGCAGGGCTTGGAAATATTTTTTTGCCTGGGGTGAAGCCAGGAAGTGGCACCCGCAGAAATATGTGAGTGGGAGATTTTCTTTTTCTTTCTCCAATAGGTACGGGAAAGGAGATTGACCTTAAGTACCGTTAAGGCCCCTTTCACACTTGTACGACTTGTCCCACTTATACGACTTGTCCCACAATTTGATGGCAAAGTAGCATGACAACCATTCATACTAGTACGACTTCAAAGTAGTCTCTGCACTACTTTGGTCCGATTTTTGATGCCAATTACACAAGCATTCCCTAAAATTGCGGCCACGAATCGCGGCAAAATCGCACGGCTTTGAAGTCGCTCTAGTGTGAATGGGGCCTAAGGGTCAGAGTTTGTTCCTATACAATTTTTTTTTTTCCAGCGGTCATTTGCCACTCCTTGATTCATACTTCCTACAGCGTGTCCTTGGGACTTGAATTTGATTTCGACTGTCCTTGCAGAGGCCATTTTTTGGAACCAATCAGAGGATTCTGTTCCTTTTATCTCAAAGTGGCTTATTTGACACTCCACTTAGTAAAGTGATAGCCAGAGTTGGCGGCTCTTTCATGCAAGGAAGCCGTTCTTGGTCTCGCATCATAAGGTGATGTTGCGGCATCCTCAATTTTTTGCCTCGAATGGTGTCTAGCTTTCACTTAAATCAGGGGTCTCCAAACTGCGGCCCGAGGGCCAGATGTGGCCCTTTGCCAGCCTTTATCTGGCCCTTGGGGCACAATTCCTTCCACCGATTTGAGGCACTATTCCTCCCGCTGACACCAACAAAGGGACACAGTTTCTTCCACTGATGCCAATGATGGGTTACTATTCCTATTACTAAGAG
The DNA here is from genome assembly GCA_029206835.1 of Rana muscosa. Taxonomy (NCBI): domain Eukaryota; kingdom Metazoa; phylum Chordata; class Amphibia; order Anura; family Ranidae; genus Rana; species Rana muscosa. Next base: position 51,425,911 of record CM055127.1, read on the forward strand.
GGGCACTACTACTCCTACTGACCACCAGCCTTAAGGCCATATTTATTCTCACTGATGCTGAGCCCAGGACATTTTCTGCCCCCGCTTGCCACAATCCGGCCCTCCAAATGTCTGAAAGACAATAAACTGGCCCTTGGTTTGAAAAGTTTGAAGACCCCTGACTTAAATCAAGACAATGTCTTGCCTTCTTTCTGATCCTCAATTGGCAGGAGTTGGATCACTGCATACTCTGGAGGTTGTTCTGGCGGTCAGAATTACTTGATTTGTAGGTACAGGTCAGGAATCCTGGTTTGTGCTGCCAGTAGAGCCCGGATGGGCAGGAGGCATCCAAGTGAACTATTTTCATTGGATTTGCCAGTTAATTATTCAAGCCTATGGTTTGAAAGGGCAAGGTCCCCCACCCCTTTTTTTGGTAAAAGCACTCGCTACCAGGTGTGTGGGGGGCATCTTGGGCCATCCGGCATCAGGTGTCAGTGGCTCAGGATTTAAGGCCATTACATGATCTTTTTGTAAATACATTCACAGAATTTTACCATATGGATATCAAAGCCACGGAGGATACTGCTTTGGCCACAGTATGTTTTGGGCGGCAGAAGGAGTCCTCATGTGGCAGTTTCTGTGATTGTCTCCCTCCCCTCAAGGGCATTGCTTTAGGACATCCCATATAGTCCTTATTATGGTTGCTCTGTGTCCCGTGATGTAGGATAAAGAAATTTGGATTTATCCATCATACTTGCCTGTAAAATCCTTTTCTTGAAGTACATCACGGGACACAGAGGTCCCTCCCATCTTTTTGGGGATATTTTTGGTTCTGCTACAAAACTGAGGTCCTTCCTGTGTAGGAGGGGTTATATAGGGGTGGACTTCCTGTTTGACTATCTGCCAGTGTCCATCCACCTATACAGTAGGTGGCGCATAACCCATATAGTCATTATTATGGTTGCTCTGTGTCCCGTGATGTACTCCAAGAAAGGGAAGTACGACGGAAAAATCCACATTTTTCACTAAGCTCCTGAATAAATGGAGTTCCTTTTGAGTTTTAGTGATGTTGGCTGCCTTCTTCTGCTACGTTTATCAGTGAGGTTTTCGGAGACCTTTGAGCTTTCACTCATCACACATAGGGCAGCCCATCCACCTTAATGGGCTGCCCCTACACTCACCCCAAAGAAGCTTCAGAACTTTATTTTTTAGAGCGGGGCTTGGTGCGTTTTTTTTACTGTGATTTTTGGTTCAGTGCATTTCTGAAATGCAAGCAAACGCACAGATGTGAATGGAGCCTCATTGTTCTTATGTTAACACACCAATTACACTTTTAGGCTCCATTTACATCTTGTGCAGTGGGAGCGCACATTTTGTGGCTCGTTTTTCCTGTGACGCGCATTCGAAAGCGTGTTTTTTTTTCTTGAATGGACTGTGCTATATGTGGTTAATCGGACGTTTTGGCCTTTTGTGGGTTGCCTGTTTTTTACTGTGTCTTGCAGCATTTGTCCCTTGTGTTTTCACATGGCAGAATGTGTTTGCTTCTGTGTTTGGTGTGCTGGTAATGGCACTGAAAACGCAACTAGTAATTTTAAGAGTATAAACAAGGCCATACTATACAATCTGATTGTACAAACAAAAAGTAAAATAAAGAGAAAAGACACACCCTGTCTCGCCACCCTCATGTGCAGAAGCGAACGCATACGTGAGAAGCGCCAGCTTATGGAAACTATGTTCAAACCACACGTGATGTATTGCCAAGATCGTTGGAGCAAGAATTCTAGCCCTAGACCTCCTCTGTAACTTATAACATGCAAGCTGTATATTTATTTTTTTTTTTTTTTTTTTTTTAAACCTCGCCTAGAGATTTTTAAGGGTAACTTTGTCACCATTCCATGATCGGGCGCAATTTTGCAGCATGACATGTTGTGCATCAATTTACTCGAAGTAACATCTTTCACTATATAAAAAAATTTGGGCTAACTTAACTTTTTGAATAATAAAAGTATTTTTCCCAAAAATTTGTGCTTGTAAGACCGCTGCGTATTGCAAGTATTGCAGCGACTGCCATTTTATTCTCTAGGGTGTTAGAAAACTCCCAAACATATGTTTTTTTCTATCAAAAAAAAAAAGAATTTAAACACTCTCAGAAAAAGACTCGGTCTTTAAAGCGGGAACCCCCCCCCCGGTGTCGCATTTGGCCTTTTTCAGGGGGGGAGGGGTGTGCAGATACCTGTATAAGGTATTTGCACCCACTTCTGGGCATAGACTCCCGCGGTCACTCAGCTTCCCCTCCGCTGCCTTCTGGGAAACGCACAGGTCCCAGAAGACAGCGGGACCTTTCGGATCCCATAGTGTGACTCGCACATGCGCAGTAGGGAACCGGGAAGTTGGCTGGCTTTTTATTTTTATATATATATATATATATATATATATATATATATATATATATATATATATATATATATATATATATATATATATATATATATATATATATATTTATTTTTTTTAGGCGGACCTTCGCTTTGTGGTTAAAATGTTTTTGAGAAACAAAAGGCAAAAACCCTCCCTTTTTAATGCTGCTACTTTATAAATAAACCTCTCCAATAAAGGTGAAATATATCGGCATTGCTTCTCCAATAATCCACAGTAGTGCAAAAAAGTAGTAACCTAAAATATTCTCACAAAAAAGGAAATTGCCACAAACTCAAAATAGAGTGATAAATTAATACATGCTGTAACCAATGTCCATGAAAGTGTGTTACTTCTACAGTGAGAAGTAGTGAAGCACTACTTAATGACAAAGTATCCGCAGGCCCGGATTTACTCCCTTTGCCGCCCCAAGGCCGGGTCCTTCAATGCCGCCCCCCCACACACACACACCCCATCACATAGGGGGCTGCTAAGCGCCCCCCCCCACCTATGTGATAGAAATGAGGTAAAAAAAAAAAAATTGCCTTAAATATCCCTCCCCAATTAAAAAAACCTGAAAGTACTTGTGATTTGCATATTGTGTTTTTGAAGACAGTTTATTTGTGCACTGTTTTTATACAGTAACTAACTGTAAATATATGCGTTATGCAGCATACCCAGCAAGGAATTAAATACCCTTTGAGTCAAATGTTCTGCTTGGCACTAATCTCGTCCTGGAGGGGGCCCAGAGGCAGAGCAGTGGTGATGGGAGAATCATAGCTGCCTGGAAGATGTGGAGACAGATGAGCACTGGACTGGATGTGAAGGTCCTCAGTCAGGAGGAGAGGGCTGGGACGTCTACGGCGCCAGTTTTCTTATAGGTTCACTCCAGGATTTCATTCTTGCCCATGAGCAGGAAAAGTAAAAGACCACTCCCATTTGTCTGACTCCGTGACGGAACATCGGGACTTGTTGATGGTAGTCGCCGGTCGGGACGCCGGGTCGGAACGTGGTCTTGCTGCCGGTGTTCTGCTGATGAGTGTCCCCCTGGTGGATAATGTCCCCCTTGTACTGCGCTTGCACAGTACAAACCAAAAGTGGGCCGACGGAAATAGCCGAAGATATATTGCTCTGTCAGCTGAACACGGCGCCTGCGCAATGATGACGATATTGTGACAGACGCTGCCGCACGCTCCCGATGCTCATGCTACTCTGCAAGGGGGCGGGTGCATTACTGTTATATTGTCTAAGGGGCGGATAGCTACTGAAGAGGCCGAGTTTTCAATTGATGGGGAGAGCTGATAACTTTGCTGTGCTTTTAGCAATATACTATATGTCTTAGCAGGGCGTGTTTAAACAAATGAAGGGCGGCTTTTGCAATGTTGTTGGGCAGCTTTGCACAAGTATATTGCGAATACCACCCCCAACATTGCAAAAGCCACCCTTCCTTTGTTTAAACACGCCCCGCTAAGACGTATAGTATATTGCTAAAAGCACGGCCAAGTTATCAGCTCTGCACATCAATAGAAAATTCGGCCTCTTCTGTAGCTCTCCGCCCCTTAGACGATATAACAGTAATGCAGGCGCCATGTTCAGCGGACTCTGAGCTATTTTTGTTCGGCTATTTTCGTCGGCCCTGTTGTGGTTCGTACTGCGCAATCGCTGCGCCTGTGCAGTACAGGGGGGACGTTATCCGCCGGGGGACTTTTTTTTTCAGCAGGCCACCGGCCGGGACGACAGGATTTTTTCACCACCCTGTTGCCGCCCTGAGGCCTGGCCTCGGTGGCCTTGTCTGGAATCCGGCCCTGCGTATCCACCACCAAAATTGTTCAAGACATTGCCATTCATTCTCATGACTGGCAAATCGCACGTAAACAATGGTGTAGAAGCCACCTTTTAATTCCAATTACCATCTCCCATTCACTAATTTGGTTCTCGTATTAGCTACTCTTCCTATAATTTTCCCTTTCTTTTTGTCCCAGTGAGTGGTCACCTGGACAAATAAAGTGACAGACACCAAGAAAAACTTGAAATGACCCAATTTTATCTTTAGTCTTGCATGCTTGTATAGTGTCTTCTCTTACTGAAATTGCCTGTTCTGATTTCCTTACACACTGTAACTTCTCACAAAGAACATTAGAACCTGCAGCAAATCATTTTCTGGCTGGAGGACAATCCAGCGTTCTTTATTTCCGAGTATAATTGTCCCTGGCCATCCATTTAATTAGACTTCAATTCTTTTAATCGTGGAGGCTCAGCAGGACACCTGAGTGCAATATAGAGGGGCCTGCATGCAAATGCAGCCTGCTTGGGAACACCAACACCGTTGGGAACATCTACCATAAGTTCAAATGTTTTTATAAATCGAGTTCAGTATGCCCATGCATTCAAATAGTAGGCTTTAGTTTGGTAACCATCATGAGTTGGTATTCTTTAATGCTTATCGTTAGCTGGGGTACAAAGGGATCCGGGCAGATTTTATTTGTGGGGCAGGGCTAAGTACATGGGAAAGGAGAGGGCTGGAGAGTATTGGAGTATAGAGAGAGGACAAAAAGGGGAGGGGGGGTGGATTGATTAGAGAATGTGGCAGGTAGAATAGGTAGAGGAAAAGACAAAGTGTAGTAGTGTTTAGGCTCTAAGCCACTTAAATCACCCTTGGAGATAGGCCTACCAGTATTTTCTTGTGCATAATTTTTGGACCCAGTAGAATCATGTTTTATGAAATCTTTTATCTTGTTTAAGGATGTAAAGTCTTCCATTTTGATTAAGTCATTTACTGTTGTGATCCCTACCTAGGAGAATCGTTTTTTTTCCATTTGGCTGCTATGCATGTAATTGAATTACTAGGAGTGACTATTTCTTTTTGGGGGAGTACTTCAATGTAGGAGGTAAGCAGGGTTGTCACCTACAAACTAACCACTAAGTTCAGGATCAGTTCACATACATCATGCCAGCAGGACCGGATCTGCGGACAGGACTAAAGCACATGCAATAATGTGCGGTCTGATTCCCCACATCTGCAGCATTCGGGGTCGGCTTCAGGGAACCTCTAATGTAATCTTGAAGGGATCCTATACAATCTTTGGTCAGTAAGCAATCAGCATTGACCCCCCCCCCATGTCAGGAGAGCAGCCGATCGGCTCTCCTCTACTCGCGTCTGTCAGACGTGATTGAGGAAATGCCGATCAACGGCTTTTCCTGTTTACATCGTGATCAGCCGTGATTGGACACGGCTGATTACATGGTAAAGAGCCTCTGTCAGAGGCTCTTTACCGAGATGGGTGTGTCAGACTGACACGCCGCACTACCGATCGCCGCGATGTGCGGCGCCTGTTCGCCTAACTGGACGTCATATGACCTCCAGCAGGATAACTGAACCACTGCCCCGGCTGTCATTTGGCTATAGGCCAGGCGGGAAGTGGTTAATATAGGGTCGAACTTGAGACTTGACCACACAAATGTAATTTTCAATTGAAATCTGACAATTTCGGTCCTTACTGTTGCTGGTTAAACAGGCTTGCTCGGTACAAAACTGCAGCAAAACATTCACTGCCCTTCTTTTAATGGCCAGATACTACTTTCACTGAAATCCAGAATTTGTCCAAGGACAGGTCATTAAATCTCATCTTAAGGGTATGATTTAGACTGCAGAAGTAGCCAACCTCCATACTGTATATGCACAATACTGTACTCACAACAGATTCAGCAGACGAATGTGTTAATGTAAGTGATTTTTACAACATTCTTTTGAATTTGTGACACTTGGCCACATTCTTCTTTAACACTCCTGCATTTGTGCTGCTTATTATACCTACTTTACATCACCAGGAGGCACCAGTAGTACATAAGACATGCCTTGTGTCTTGAAAGGATAGTAAATTACAGGTTTCATTTTTAAAGATGAAAGCCGTTTAACAAGCTTCTATTAGTTTGAAAAGCTACTAAATTTCTCTCAGACCTTTTTGAAGTGTCAGAAATTAAACAGTTTGTTGGTAAATGTTACCTACAGGATGTTCAGTATATCTGCATATAGTTCCTGAATTGGAATGCTTGCTTTGTATAGACAATCTGGAAGGCTTTGTTAAAAAACAAAACAAAAAAAAAACTTTGCCTACTGTGGTCTGTATACAAAACAAACTATTCTTTCGCTTCCCCAAATTATTTCATTATTTATATTTTCTTGCGGAATATGATGAATGAAGTGGGTACACGGGAGATGTGGATTTTTTTTTTTTCAATCTTACATCCTGAGTCTTGGCAAATGATCCTTCATCTGAATGTATAAATTCATTTTGATGCCCACATAGCCTTTTCTGCATAAATTTAACATGTAAGATCCCTTTCACACTGAGGCGCTTTTCAGGCATTTTAGCACTAGACATGGCGCCTGTAAATTGCCTGAAAACCACCTCCCATTCATTTCAGTGTGATTTTTCACACTGGGGCTGTGTTCTTGTGGGACGTTAGAAAAAGTCCTGCAAGCAGCATCTTTGGGGCGGTTTGGGAGCGCTGTATACAGCGTTCCCAAAACGCCCTGCCCATTGAAATGAATGGCCAGCGCTGCAACACGGATGCTTTTAACCCCTTCGGCCGCTGGTGGGTGTTAAAAGCGCCCACAAAGCTCTGCTAAAACTAGCGGCACTTTACCACTAACACTCCGGTGGCCCCAGTGTGAAAGGTCTTAGGTCGCGCAAATTGTATTAACTTTTAATACTGGTAAAGTACAGGCACCTTGTTTTCCCTGCAGGTACCATGTTTATCTTCAGACCGCTACCTCTTTTCCTGGTGGAACCCCCTGGATTTAAGGCCCAAGCTGCATGGAACTTTGCCCCTACTAATGCTAAATGACATCCCAGTCAGTTTATCGCCTTAGAGGTATTCAACCCAAAAGCAAACCTTTTTATTATATTGCAGCTTAATTATTATTGGGTGTGGGGACTGTTTTTTATTTCCCTTATTTTCACTTGCTCATCTGGCCAGTAAATCTGTTTTTCAAAAGGACAAGCTCTCCTGAAGATTCAGCAGTTAGGGAGAGGAGTCCAACCATTTACCACTGACAAGGGGTGCTTACAGTGATTTATTTTTGTTTTTATGTACACCTTTATTCCAAGAGGAAAAAATTGTTGCTGTAACTCCTTATAAAGTGTGAGCTGGAGTTTGGCTGCAATGTCTAAATCTGATATTGCGTCTAACACCCCTCTCCCCTCAAATTACCAATAGTGCTGCTTCACCCAGAGTGGGGGCACTCTAATACAGGCTGTGTGTTACGAAGTAGATCATCAGGTAAAAAAAGGAAAAAGGCCTAGAAAAAAAAAACTGAGTCCATCTAATGATTAGCAAGTGGCAGTTTTCAATTTTTGTGGAATTGATGCACAGATCAGAACGTTTTTCTTGGCTTTTATTTGTCACCCTTTCTATGCACTGTCCACCTAGGGTTTTTAAATCTAAAATTGGCAAGATTTCTCTACAGAATTCTCAACTCAAGACCATCGAGCTGCTGTGTTCTCCTGCCACTTTACTGAGCCCAGGAGGGACATGTGCAGTGTCCAGCCCTGCTGCAGGCAGTCTATTGCAGCTGAACCCTTCACTGAGTGGTACCAGCATTTAAGCCACTGTCTTGTCGTCCTCAGCCCTGACTATCTGGAGGGGCTATAGATTTAATTATAAGCCCAGGGATCTTTGCTTGTCATGTCATTCAGCTTCCTGGCTCCATAACTTTCTTTGTAGTGTACCTGTTGCTTGACCCCTTGCCTGGACACAGATTATTCTAATCATTGCTGACAGACCTGATCCTTTGCCCAAATAGGGATTGCTCAGTTGATCGTCACCCGCCCTGACCTTTGCCTGGATAATAAATATGCCAAAGATTGCTGCCATCTTGACCCTTTTCTGGATGACCGATACGCTACGTTGACGCCTGCCTTGACCTCGTGGTTGGATAATTCTGCTTGCTGCTAATCCGCTCTGACCACTGCAGTCTTTGCATGCAAGGCAGGAAGCAGATGAGATTCGAACAGTGTATGGGCAGGCTATGAATGTACCAAGTCGATCATTCAACTTTGGTACAACCAGCATGCTGGGTTTTACCAACAATCATAATTACGGTCTTCTCCCAGTGGGGACCCCTTCCCCCGCCCCCCCCCCCCCCCCCACCAGGAGAAGACAATGGCCCAGCAGGAGTGATTCTTCCCGCAACAACACTGTGTTGGGGGAATCGAGCAAATTCGCAGAGTTTATTGCCGGCCTTGGTCCAGGACACTGCGGTATTTTGTTCCTGCCTTGAACCTTGTCCACATCTTGAAGCCATCTGAAGTGGTACACTAACTCTCTATCGCTGGAGGTAATGGGGAAGTGTTGCTTTTATGTCAACACTTCACCTTTAAATTCTGGTAGGCGTTTTAGCCCGAAGGGAAAAGGTGGCTACTATAGGTAAAGCTTCAATATTTTTACAGAACAGGATGCAAACTGTCCTTTTCATCATGATTTCTTTGTTGACTTGCCTCCCTCATCTGGGTGACGGTTTGTTTTAGCAAGATAGCCTTTTTTATATCATTGCCCAAGCTGCCTTTCGCCAAACAAATGTCCCTCTTTTCATACAAGTTTTTCTGGCTTCATGGCATTTGAGTAAACATTTTTTCAGACCAAGCACATCTGTTGTCCCCATCTGACATCTCCTGTTTGGAAGACTTTCTTTCTCAGTAGGGCATTTGACCTTTTCTGTCTCTTCTGCTTATCACTTGCAATATAATGGGAAAGGACCACACTAGCCAGTTCCTCCACTGCTTCATCTCTGACGAGCAAGCTGAGCTGGTCTTCTTTTTTTTTTTTTTTTTTTTATATGGGGTTGGGGATAGCTGAGAGCAATGTGTTTTGCCTTCCTCTGCTGCTGCTCTACTGCCTCTCAGTAAAGCTCCTGCTCTTTTCTCTGGCCTGAGTGTCTGCAGTTTCTGAGAAATACTCCTGCATCAACAATGCCCCTCTTCTCTCACTGGCCTGGAGCTCAGCACTGGCTGGTCCTTGTAGTATTAGGCCTCATTCACGCGAGCACCATCAGTTTAGCCACATTAAAAAGGTATCTGTTCTTATCCGTTTCTTCATCCGTCTTCCGTTCCGTTAACATCTGTTTATTTACCAGTTTACATCCGTTTTTTTGCAGTAGTTTTGATCCGTTTACAGCAGTTTCTGTGGTTTTGATGACATTACCCAGAAAGCATTGCTCCTCCCAAGCTACATTGCTGTTTTTCAGTGATTGACTTGTCCTTGCTGTGTCCTTCCTTTGTTCTTGTCCTTGTGTGCTATCTGTGTTGTGCGATGGATTCCACCAATTTTTGGGACAGTGTGACATTGAGGGTTATTTACGAAAGGCAAATCCACTTTGCACTACTAGTGCACTTGGAAGTGCAGTTGCTGAAGATCCGAGGGGGACATGCAAGGAAAATAAACTGTGTTTTAGCTTGCACATGATTGGATGATAAAATCAGCAGAGCTTCCCCTCATTTCAGATCCACCCCTCAGATTTACAGCGACTGCACTTGTAATGCAAATTGGTTTTTGCCTTTCGTAAATAACCCCCATTGTTTGTCATATGTGCCTATATGTGGAGAAAGGAGAGCAAGAAAAAGCAGATTGTGACTAGGAGCTGCTCCTGGGAGACATCTCTGGCTGTGGTTCTCCTTGGGGATGTACTTCCAATGTACTTCCTATTGTCCAACTACTGCCTGGGTCATAGGTTGAGTTCAGATGAACAAAAAAAAAATTTCTTCAGAACAGATCTCAACTGATCAGACATTGACTGACATTGTCAGTTAACGTCAGTTAATATCCGTTTTCACGCATCTCGACGTAGCCTTGTACGTTTAAAAAAAGAAATAAAACGGAAGCAGAGGTTAACAGATGGTCATCAGTTTGCCCATAGGAATGCACAAGTTTTCTGTCACTGTGTATACAATATTTATGCTTTTCATGTTTTTTATTTATGGACTTTGATCAGACTCATTCCAGTTTTATTTATCCATTTTAGTGTGTGTATATATATGTGTGTGTATATGTGTGTGTGTGTGTGTATGTATATGTATATGTGTATATATATATATATATATATATATATATATATATATATATATATATATATATAATTGAGGCTTTGAGGTAATTTATCGTTTGCACGTTATTAGCAGGTTTTAGAAACAGTGCAACGCCACACCCCCACACGTTTTTGCCCATAGGCATGCATTGCCGTCTGTTGACGGGATGGAAGAAAAATGGATAGATGGTCTGTTCGTGTGAAAGGGGCCTTGGTCAGCAGATCTGTAGTGCTCCTTATTTGAACATCACAAGCCCAGGTCACTGGATCTGTGATGGCTTTCTACTTCCGGAATCTTTACCCATTCCTTGGTTTGTATTGCTACTGTTTCACTCCTTTCTTAAACATGGATTATTCTACTGATTGCCACCATTTCTGATGTTTTTGCCTGAATATGGATTACTTTGTTGAATTCTGCTTGTCCTTGACTCTTGTCTGGTTAATGAGTATGCTGCTGATTGCTGCCTGACCTGACGATTGGATAACTTATTCTACTTCTGCCTGCTGCTAACCAGCTCTGACCGTTAAACATGTTTTTCTCCTCTAGCCAGTAGTTCAGGTCACTCTTGCATTCTGTACCTGCCTTGAACCTCTTCCACATCTTGAAGATGTCTCTTGTGGTTTAGGAACTCTCTATCCCCCATTCTGTGAATATAGCACTGCGCCTTAAATTAGAACTATTGCCAAAGTTTTTATTCATTTTGGATAGAGTAAGAGGATAATCATTCAGTTTTTTTTTTTTTGCCATCTGTGTCCCATTTGAGATTAACTTTCACTTCCTGTCCCATAGCCAAAACAGGAAGTGAGGAAATCCCTACAAATTAAGGTAATCCCTTAATTTCCCATCTGTTGCTTTTCTGCAGACAGTCAAACATTTTGAATTTTTCTTTTTACTTTCGATAATGGTAAACAGGACAAATAGAGTGAATCTCGCTAATGGGGCATAGGTAGCAATAAAAACAGGTGTTTATAATTCCTCTCTACTCAAAACTAGGGGAGGAGTTGCTTTTTTAGTTCTACTTTTAAGCCCTTGTATAGTTATGAACAGCAATGTGAGGCCCTTTTGCGGCCATGTGCATGATGTCTAACGACCAAGATTTCATCAATTTAGGCCTTCGGCACTAAAGTGAAAAGAAGCATTAAAATCCACCTATTTAAATGGGGCCATATGCCAGCATTTTACCAGAGCATATCATTTCGAGTATCAAAGGTGCCATGGCTGGGTTCACACATGTGCAGTGCGAATTGCAGCTAGGGTTTCCCTGCGAAGATAAAAAATGATTCATTCAGCAGCTCCTCTGTAGCTGTGGATCAGCTGATCAGGGAGAGGAATGAGGTGGTGAGGAGGGGGAGAGAATTTGTGTTCAGAACGGAACACATCTACGTATCCGATGCGTTCCTTTTGAAGATTGTGCCTGCAATTCGCACCACACTGCCTAGAAAACGCACACGTTTTTTGTGCAATGCGGCTGCAGTGCACATATGTGAACCAGACTCATTGAAAATAACATATATTCAAATGTTCTGTGAATTAGATGCGGTGTAAACTGCATCCAATTTGCATGTGTGAACCCAGCCTAAAACTGATTTTCCCCAGCTGCTAACCTAGATCACATGATGCAGACTTAAGTGAAAAATCTCCGAAGTGTGAGCCTTCTGTTAAATGACTGGCTCCATTGTGACAAAAGAAACCCTTGGGCAGTATTTGACTTTAGATTAATCTGCTTTTGCCTAAACGCCTAGCGTTACTGAATGATTGTAAAGACCTCTTTGGAAATGAATCGTACGTATAAAAATGCTTTGAAAATGGTTACCTACTGTCTTGCATTTTTACTAGGATCCATTTTTTTTTTTTTAAAGCACTTATTCACATATAGCAGTCTTCTGTGCATTATTCACTACAAAAATGTCATTACCACCATGAAAACATGTTCAATGAGTATATTGCAAAAATGCGTTTTTGCATTGACATTTGGGGACATCAGCTCCCATTCCCTTCACTCAAAGTAAGATATTCTGTCAGCTGAAAAATGTAAGCCCTAATCATATATACCCCTATTTTTGCAATTGAGGTGCTCTTTAGTTGTCTTGTGTGGTATGGACATCAAGCTCCAAGTTACATTAAATGTTTCTCTCGTTATTCTCAGGGCCTGTTCACACTGCATGCAATCCAGTGTTGTTTTTTTTTTTTTTTTTTTATTCTGCATCAAAAACGCATGGAAACTAGGTTTATAGTTTCCAATGGCATAGTTCACACCAGTCTTCCAGAAAAAAGTAGAACATGCTGCATTTTTCCAGCACTAAACTGTACAGAAATGCGGTAAAACGCTTTAAAAATGCACCACACCCTAGTACAGGGGAAAAAAACATCTGCAATGCATCCGGAAACGCATTAAAAACACATCCAACAGATCTGGAGTGCATTTATGTGGTGTGAACCAGCCCTCAAACCATAAATAAAACTAAAGGAAATGTTTGGGAGAAGATAATTTGGGATGAAAATTGAGACCAAAGCCAGGAGTAACTGATAATTTTTTGTTTAAAGTAATGGTTGTGTGTGTCACTTTGTGAAAATCCAGTAGTTTTTTGAATTGTTCAAATGGGCAAGGTTTACAACTTCACATTTTTTGTTCCCCCTGTGTTTCCATAGTGGAAACTACATGCCATTTCTTGCTTTGGTGACCATACTGACAGCAAAACAACTGATGCTTTTCTCTTATTAGGTACCTGATGGGGGAGTTAAAGTAGCTTCTGAGAAACAGTTTGTAAATTAATGCAATGCAGATGAGTTATTTCTGTGTGCTAGCAGCTATTTTATTCTGGTGAAAACAGGATTTAGAAACTTGTTAAGTCTTGCAGCCTTGTGCGAACTGGGTGAAGAAGAAAAAATGACTCGTGTACTTTTTCTCACCTTTTTTTTTTTTTTTTAATTTGGACTCCTTTCGAAAGAACATTTACAGTAGACCTGGAAGTATTTTTTAATTTTTTTTCCATATTCTGTAACCTTTGTGGCTTTTAGAATTTTTTGTATTAAGTTTTAAACCTTTGATTTGTTGAAATTAGCATGGCAATTTTTTGAGGCGTGTATATTTACTTTCAGAAATTTACATGATTTATTTTAATATGTCTTGTTCGCACACGGTTTAAAAGTTTTTTTTTTTTTTTTTTTTTTTTTTTTTTTTTTTTCTACATGTTTTTAAGCAGTCAGACAGAAAAGGGAAAGCAATTGCTGTGCTTCTATTGCTATCTAGCAAACTCTGCAGCTTGAAGGTTTTCCTGACCTGAAATCTGTTGGTTTCCTATGTCGCCAAATATTAAAGTTTGTAATGCAGGTTGGAAAATTAATTTTTCATCTAGTTTAGTACTAGATTACAGAACAGACAGCTCAAATATAGTTCAATATGCCCACATAATCCTTCCTATTTTAATTATTTTTAACATGGCGGTACTCCTCTCTAATAAAATTGAGGTTGTAGTTTGTGTAAATACTGGTATATGTTCTGACCAGTTTGCTAAAGTCTGAAATTACTTTACCCTACAGAGATGGCTGAAAATAAATTTAAGAAGCTAAACTTAAACCTGATTCTATAGAATTTGGCATAATACATCTGGTCATACAGCTCTGTATATGGCACTGGCTCGTGTGTGTGTATATGTATGCCCAAGAGCCTCTTACAGGGTCTAAATTAGAGCTAACTTGAGGGCCAGGCATGCAAGCAGAGGGACAGCAGTTTGTTTTGGGGCAAGAAGATCCTAGACATGGCCATACTTAAATATCAGGTGCAAGTACTCCAATTAATGAGTCGGTTGCAGTGATATCTGAGGGCCCAATTGAATCTCTGCAGAGTCTGTTTGGATATTGGCTGAGCAGAATTGAGAGGACTGATCCTTCTGCAGAAGATCATCCAGGTAACCTGCTATGCATCACCTGAGAACCGTATAGCGTTGGGACCAGGTCAAACACTTTGAAAACTCACAGGGCTGTGAACAGGCCAGAGGGAAGGGCAACAAATTGGTAATGCTGAATGCCCAAAGCATAAAAGATAGCGATTGTTGGTTAGGAAAGGAGTGATGTGCAAGTATGCATCCTAGATGTGCACTGAGAAAATTCTCCAGAAGAAGGTAGTCGAGGCACAACCTGGCCAATTCCATGCAGAACCATTGAACCCGCATAAAAAGTTGATTTTTCAGAATGGGCTAAATTCCTCCATTTTGGCTTGGGAAAAGTGACCAGGTTCCAGTAAAAATCCTTAAAGGGGTGACCCCCTGTGAGGAGAGTCCGAAACTCCAATTTGTAGCCCATGGAAATGGCACTCCAGACCTAAAAGACCTACAGGTATCTCGCTACTCTGATAAGTGGGGGTGCCCCATCACTGAGAAGAGGGCTTGGAGGTCCACTTTTAACAGAACTGTATTCCAGTCTTGGGGGGGGGGAGATATGAAAGGAATTTTTCCTAGCCTCAGGAGTAGGTCCCTACGTTTTTTTTTTTTTTTTTTTCTCCCCCAGAGGAGAGTACTCTTACTTACAATTATGTCAATTGTGTGCATAAACGTTCGAGACTTCTCGGGTACTATATATTTTTAATCAATTTCAATTATTTTAAATCTTAATTTTAAATAAATAATTATTTATTCTATTATATACAGCATGAACTCATGTTGCTGTACATTTTTTGATTATTACCAGTCATAGTTTTACTATCAGCCGCACATCCGATACACAGGATGTAGGCTTTGCTTTTTCTCTTGCATATCAAACCAACAAAATGGTACAGCGCTGAACATTTACCTACAGCAATATGGCAGCCATGGACTTCCTGTGACTTGGCTCCAGGAAAATGGATGCCGTAATAGGATTAACATTAACCAATATAAGGACCACTCCTATGCTTGTTTTTCATCCCATGATGAAGTCACGTGGTCTATGACGATGCGCGTAGGGACATCACAAGCACCGGAGGTGACGCGGACAAGCTCGGCGCTCGTATTTTGATATGCGCGTTACATTGTTCTAAATGTGAGTACACAAGATATACTTTATTGTTTTTAATAAACCTTTTACACAAAATACTACAGTATCTTGGGATTCCTTCGCCTTCCCCCCCATTTATGTACACCACATTGGAGTCTTCACGGCCAGAGGATTGATCCCTATAACCAGGCAGCACATACCCCCATGTCCCAAGAGACCATCCAGGCAGCAGAAGGTCGGACCAATAGAGGGTTTATACACATGCTGTAACCTCACAGCAGTGAGGTAAGGGGCCATCCTTATACCACAGATAGAGAAGTCAGTGTGGAGGTCACTGAAGACAACACTTAGCACCCTATCACAGCACTTTAGTCCATAAGGACTTGCTTTGGACTTTTTTCTTGGCAACACTGTTTTGCACGTTATTATTTAAAAGTTTTATTGCTCAACTTCAAAAGGACAATCCTTCAACACATTTTTTGTATTGTTTTTCAGCAGCTGATTTGCACAAATATTGTTACTGTTTAGTAGTAATTTTCTTTGTGTCACAGATCCCCATGCACATTTGCACTTTACCTTACTTCAGTACTTGCTGTTAGTACAGGTTATTGCACAGTATTTCTGCCACAGATACATGCCCGTTCTTGCACTTTATCATTGTTTCAAGATACTATTTATCACGGATTCATGCACTATTGCACGTCACCACAGCTTCAGCACTTGCTTGTAGCACAAGCACCTTACTAATACAGCCGTATATTAAGGTTTTATTGCTTGGTATTATATTTTATGATATCTCATACTGTCTAATATACCCTCCTGGATGGTAGGACCGGAAACATTTGAGATTCAGAGCACTATATATTGCATTCTTCTCATCAGCTCAGCACTACTCCCTATACATTACGCTTACTACTCGTGATCTCCGTGATGCACTTTTACAAGGAGGGACCAAGCAGCCATTCTCCAAAGGGACAATGCTCAAAGCATTTCTTGCATGGGAGTTCTGATTCCTCCACATATGGCCCAAGGAGGTTTATCTGGGAGTGCCTTGTAAAAGTATTCTTTGATCCCTAGGAGCACCATCAAATCCATCAAAGCCAAATGGAAAGAACATGACACAACAGCAAACCTGCCAAGAGACGGCCGCACACAAACTCACGGACCGGACAAGGAGGGCATTAATCGGAGAGGCAACACAGAGACCTAAGGTAACCCTGGAGTAGCTGCAGCGTTCCACAGCAGAGAATGGTCTATCTGTACATAGGACGACAATCCGTACACTCCATAAAATTGGGCTTTATGGCAGAGGGGCCAGAAGAAGGCCATTCATTTCAGCAAAAAAAAGGCACGTTTAGAGTTTGCAAAACGGCATGTGGGAGACTCCCAAAATGTATGGAGGAAGGTGCTTTGGTCTGATGAGGATAAAATTTAACTTTTTGCCCATCAAATAAAACACTGTCTGGCACAAACCCAACACATCACCCAAAGAACACCATCCCCACAGTGAAACATGGTGGTGGCAGCGTCATGCTGTGGGGATGTTTTTCAGCAGTCGGGACGTTTTTCAGCAGTCGGGACTGGAAAACTGGTCAGAGATGAGGAAAAGATGGATGGTGTTAAATACAGGGATATTGCGCAAAACCTGTACCACTCTGTGATTTGAGGCTAGGTCGGAGGTTCACCATCCAGCAAGACAATGACCCCAAACACACTGCTAATGCAACACTTGAGTGGTTTAAGGGGAAACTTGTAAATGTGTTGGAATGGCCTAGTCAAAGCCCAGACCTCAATCCAATAGGAAATCTGTGGTCAGACTTATAAGAGCTGGAGCCGTTTTGCAAGGAGGAATGGCAAAAATCCCAGTGGTAAGATGTGGCAAGCTCATAGAAACTTATCCAAAGCAACTTGGCGCTGTGATGGCTGCAAAGGGTGGCTCTACAAAGTATTGACTTTAGGGGGGGTGAATAGTTATGCACATTGACTTTTTCTGTTATATTGTCCTATTGTTTGCTTCGCAATAAAAAAAAAAAAAATCTAAGTTGTGGGCATGTTCTGTAAATTAAATGATCCAATTCCTCAAACGATTCATGTTAATTCCAGTTTGTGAGGCAACAAAACACGAAAAAATGCCAAGGGGGTGAATTATTTTGCAAGGCACTGTATATTAATTTTAAAATACACACCTTTTAAAAGTTATTTGGGCTGCAGGTCAACCTTCTGGTTCTTGACTCCTGTAGCTTTAACTTCTTAAAGGGAATTTGTCAGGATAGAAATATGGGAGCTTTCCATCTCGGGTTTGTTTGAAGGGGCAAGCCCAGGGTAGTTGTGCTGATCTTGGTTTTATCTGGTAAGTCACGGATTTAGAAGCAGCATGTGCATATTGTCCCACTAGTGGATTAACAGTGCACTAGATCATTGACTCTGTAAGCAGTGAAGCAATGAAGAAAAGATAAAGATGGCCCCAAAGCTTGCACCTTCCACATCGAGTCTGCAGTTTCTTTGCTAGCAGATTCTTGTTAACCTTTTAACACAACGTTCTGTGACTGTTTTGTATGTTTAAACCCTATTAAACCGTAAAATGTAGTGAAAGTACTCCTTTCTTTTCCTGAGTGTTGTCTTTGTTTCAGACAGTTGAAAGCTGGAAACTGCAGAGGACACTAGTTGACAGCCAATTTATTTTGCTGATTCATCCGTTCTCCAAATGGCTTCAAGCCAGAGCTTGGCTTGCAGATTAAAGTCTGAAAGCTGCAAAGCTGCTGGGACTTGAAGGAATGTTGGTAAATTGTTGCTGTATGTAGGCAGGCAATAAAAAAACTTTATTCCAAGTATTATTCTGGTTTACTTCGGCAGGAATGCCACCTAGTTATCCATGCAGCACTGGCTTTCTCCTGTGCTATGTTAGTGTAAGCTGCATATTTTTTAACTATCTGTGTTAATTATGTGCACATATTTTCTGAAGCCCTGTGTTTACTTTGTAGAAATTTAACTGAAATGTTGCATTTTGTAGCTTGCTCTTAAGTGTTTACATTTTTGGTTGATTAGTAGGGGATGAGCTGCAAATATTGTCCTATTTAGCATATACTTTATGGTCTAGCCAAATTATTTGTTGGATTTATAAATGTACATGATTTATTTTTTATTCTTATTTTCACATTGCATTTGTTTGTGGTTAATATATTGCATTTAAATATAAAATGTGCTACAGGGTAAAATTTAATTTCATGATTTTTGCTGCAGCCAATTTATTTTCCATTGAAGGTTTTTCAGTTTGACTACCCTTCCTCACCCATTTTAATTGCAGTGCCAACCTAGGAGTCAGGGCTCACGTTAGCTTACACAGAAAAGACAATTTAGCCTGGCTCAAACAAGACTAACCTTTTTTTGGCAAATGTCTCATTGCTAACAAGATTTTAACATGCACCCTGAAATTATTTCTTTATTGGTAGAGCTTGCATTCTTATTTTTAAGCTCAATCCAAATCGCGGGTCATATAGAAGGTGCAACACCCTTTGTTACAAAAGCTCAAAACACTTAAAATAACAAACATGTTATACTTTTTTTACATGGTGAATGGTTTTGTACAGAGCAGCCCTAAATATCCTCTTCTGAGGTCCCTGCCGGCATTCCAGGCTACTTTTTCTGTGTGCCCCTAAAGCTGAATACACACATACATACATACATACATACATACATACATACATACATACATACACACACACACACACACACACACACACACACACACACACACACACACACACACACACACACACACACACGTCCCCGGTCCTGCCTCACAGCATTTGATTTACAGCAGCAAGAGCCAATGGCTCCTGCTGCTGCCACCAGCGTCCCTGAGAATTCTGCAGTTGGGTACAGCGCTAGATTCCTATATAGTAAACAAAAACAACAAACCTCATACTTGGCCTTTAGAACCACTTTGATACCTAGTGCCTTTAAAACCCCAAGTGTTTTAAAAAATCACAACCACATACCAATGAACTCTTCACAGGTGGAGGAAAAGAGTCTGATTTATTCTTGTAGATAGTGAAGAGATCCTAATCTCAAGTTCTGTATTTTGTGGGGAACCTAAAATCAACCTTCAGATGTGATACGAGTCCCAAACCAATATTTTAATGTCACCGTGGAAAGCATACTTTTCACATGTATCTGCAAATGCTCGGATCGCTATCAGGAAGCCCAATTTATAGGGTTCCTTATCAAAAGCAATGTGTGCATGGCGCATCTCTTAATCCTAATTACATACACATGACATTCCAATGGCAAATCACCCCCAACACCCTCAAATATTACCAATAGTCCAAATACCAGGAAATTCCCCAAGAAGTTTATCATATAAGCTGAAGCGGCCGTCTTTACTTCTATAAAATGGAGAATGCATCCACACATTATCATACTTTTTTTTTTCTCAAACAAGTTCTTTATTGAGCAGTTGTAAAAACAAAAGACAGAATACATCCTCGCACAGTTCCAGATAACCAACAGTATGACCAATCAGTGTGACTCAGCACACCCAAATACACTTTATTCAACCTTCCCCACCTGCCCTCCCCCAGATCACAGTCACCTCCTGTATACTGGTCCTGAACAAGGTCAGAACAATCGATCATATATCAAATCCAAAGGTGCCAGACCTGGAACACTCAGCCATGGGTCCCATAGTTTGTCATATTTCGTACAAGTCCCTCTGCGTTGGTAGACAAGTTTTTCCATCCTAAGCGTAACCCCCATCTGTGTGATCCACTCCTGTACCGTGGGCGCTGCAGTATCTTTCCAATGTCTCAAAATCATCAGACGGGCCTGGAATAAGGCCCTACTAATAGCCTGCTTGGGGATACCCCCCAACTGGAGGTGATCTAGTATCCCCAGCAGGCAGACCCGAGGGTCCAGTGGTATCTGAGAGTGGAAAGCGCCATTGATAGTGTCAACGACCTGTGTCCAGTACAAGTGAAGCTTCGGGCATCTCCACAGCAAGTGAATGAGATCCCCGTGATCCCTGCAGCACCTGGTGCAGGACGGATTGGGGGTCATCCCCATGCGGGCCAATCTAGCCGGTGTGTAGTGAACCCTCAGAAGAATATAGAGCTGAGACAACCTATGAGCCACGTTCAGGGAGCACGAGGGGACCGCTTGTAAAGCCTCCTCCCACTGCTCTTCCTCGAACGTGCCCACGTCCTGTTCCCACAGGGACACTGCCCTCAAAGGGGCGCCCTGTAGAAAGAGGTTAAGCAACCTGGCGTAGCAACAAGAGATGAACCCCTTATATGTCGTCACCTCAAACAAGTAGTTGAAGACCGACGCTGAGTCCAAGGACCAAACGTCCGTCTCCCTCTGCGCTTCAACTGCGTGCTTAAGCTGGAGATAGTAAAACTGCATGGAGACCGGCAGTCGGAACTCCATCCTTAGCTCCTGAAAAGTCTTTAACCTGCCATCTCTAAATATATGAGTCATATGTGACACCCCATACTGCGCCCACCTCTGTCCATACGGCAATTTGGCAATTTCCCTATAGTATTGGTTTTCCCATATAGGACTGTAGACGGTAAAGCCAGTCACTCCCTGAAGCATCCGGACCTTATTCCAAGTTTTTTGCATGAGTGCATACGTGGGGAAGAGCTTGTTAGATTTACTGTACCTCAGAGCCTCCAGACCATCCGCCACTCCCCCCTCCCCCCGTCGTGTAGCTAAGCAGTTGGACCGAGGGGTCCAGCAAATTCAGTACCAGGTCCTGGCGAGGGGATATAACTCGTGCAACATGCTGCATTTGTGAAGCTAAATAGTACAGCCAGGGATTGGGCAATGCCAATCCCCCATTGTCTTTGGAGCGCTGCAATTGTTCAAGTTTGACCCTAGGGGGTTTGGAGAGCCATATAAGTGATCGAAAGATCGAATTAATAATTCTAAACTTTTTCAGAGGGATAACCATGGGGGAATTGTGTAGCACGTACAGCAGCTGCGGCATAAGGATCATTTTTATCAGGTTCACCCTCCCCACCAGTGACAGCCTCAACTTGCTCCACACCTTTACCCGATCGCGACAGCGGTTGATCAGAGGGGTGAGATTAAGGTTAACATATTCGAGCAAGCAAGCTGTGACCTGGATGCCCAAATATTTAAAGGACTTGGCAACAGGGATGTCCTGCAAGGTCGGAGAGAATGCCGAAGGATCCCGATCCAACAACAGGAGGGAGGACTTAGTCCAATTAATAACTAACCCGGAGTATGTACCGAATTGCCGCACTATAGTCATGGCCACAGTCAGTGAAGTGGAGGTATCCCCAAGGAGAAGCATAGTGTCATCTGCATATAACAAGATCTTCTCCTGAAGATCCCCATATCGAAATCCCTGCACTGAGGGACAGTCCCTAATCAAGGCAGCTAACGGCTCAATGGCCAGGGCAAACAGGAGTGGGGAGAGGGGGCAGCCCTGTCGTGTGCCTCTATGTAATTTAAACGTATGCGAAATCCTTCCCCCCTCCCGTATAGCCGCTACCGGTGAAGAGTACAGCAGCTGCACCCACTGAATGAACTCAGTCCCAAACCCAAACTTCCTCATTACCGCCCACAGTCCCATTCGACGCTATCAAACGCCTTATGGGCATCTAGGGAAAGCAATGCCCGGTCACCTACATTGTCCGCCCGCGATTGAATGTTCAGATAAAGTCTACGCAGATTTATCGCTGTCGATTTTTGGGGCATAAACCCTGACTGATCCGAGTGAATTATAGTGGATATAACCTTATTCAGTCTCACTGCCAGTGCCTTGGCCAGGATCTTAACATCGTTTTGTAAGAGCGAAATGGGCCTGTACGATCCCGGGTCTAAGGGGTCCTTGCCTGGTTTCAGAATTAAAACAATGTTAGCTCTAGTCATGGACTGGGGGAGGGTACCGGTCACCTTTGCTGCATTAAAGACTCTCAGCAGGTGGCACCTGCTCTCCATACTGTTTGTACACTTCGGCAGGAAGCCCATCATCTCCCGGTGCCTTCGAGTTGGGAAACATGTTAGTCGCCATCTGCAGCTCACCCAGGGTCAAAGGGGCATCAAGCTCCTCTCTAGCGGAGTCCGTCAAGGTAGGTAGAGGGACATGGTCCAAGTAGTCATCTAAAGACTCTAACGAGTACGTACGCTTGGATTCATAAAGGGAAGAGTAAAAACGACCAAGCTCTGTCAAGATTTGGTCTGGGGAGTTAGTCACCACTCCCGAGGGAGCACGTAGTGCTCCAATTGAAGGGGACAGCTGCTGGGAATGGGCAATGGTCGCCAACATGCGGCCTGTGTGCTCCCCCTCCTCATAGAAAGCCGCCTTCCGAAAAAAGCGCTTCCTCTCTGCGCCTGAAGACGTGACCCGGTACAGGGCATCCTGCGCCGACAGCCACGCCTTTCTATTCACGTTATCATACTTAATATAAAATAATCTATCATCTACTGTTAGTACATTAGAATATTGGTTACTATCAATGTAATCAATATGTAGATCAACATCAACTATGATTAATGTATAGCATGGTATGATCATATATTAACCCTATACAATAGATTGCCTCCAAACCTTTATAATTAACCTGGGTGTTTTTTTAATTTTTAGAACAGTTTTTGCTTTATCATACATCACGGGACAAACAGTTGGGCTAATATTCAATACCTACTTGGTTATACTCAATCTCCAGGTGAATGGACACTGGTAGACCAAATGTCTTTAGACAGGAAGTGATCCTCTATATAAACCCCTCCCATACAAGAAGTACTTTTAGTTTTTAGTTTTTTTTTTTTGTTTTTTAACCAGTGTCTGCAAGGTGGATGGGCAAGTTTGTTTGAGCTCTCAAGTCCCAGCACAGTTCAAAAATGAATCAAGGGATTGGCCGATTGGATCCATTTAAAACCAGCTTCTTTGCTAAGATAAATGGTACTTGAGCTTTGCAAAGAAGGTTGGGGATGGCCAGAGGGCGATCTATTGGCATTCAGGTTCAACAAGCTATAGCAGTTTGTATCCCAAAGAAGGGATCCCCTGGCAATCGGAGCAGATGCTCTAGTACAGTGGTTCTCAACTCCAGTCCTCAGGACCCACTAACAGACCAGGTTTGCAAGATAACTGAAATGCATCACAGGTGATATAATTTGCTGCTCAGGGATTGCAGGATTTTAGTCTGCATCTCCCCAAGGTAATACTTAAAATCTGGCCTGTTAGTGGGTCCTGAGGACAGGAGTTGAGAACCACTGCTCTAGTAGTTCATGGAACCAGTTCTCCCAGGTTTATGCTTTCCCACCGATCCCTCTCCTTCCACATTTGTTGCACAGGATTCAGAGAGGGGGTTCCAGTCATCCTGGTGGCAACCGCCTGGCCCAGAAGGCCCTGGTTCCCAGAGATCAGAAGATCAATTTACAGTCTCTAAATTTGATGGCGTGGCATCTTGGGACACTTGATGTCTACCCTAGTAAATGCTAAAAAAACGGTCTCACTAGGAAGATCTATTATAGAATCTGGAAAGCCTATATGGCTTGGTGTGAAGCCAGAAAATGGCATCCTCGGAATCTCGTGATTGGGAGAAGGCTCTTTTCTACAGTTGGCTGTGGAGATGAGATTGGCTTTGAGTACAGTCAGGGGTCAGATTTTGGCCTTGTCAGGATTCTTCCAAAGGCCTTTAGCTTCCCATTCACTGATCCAAACTTTTATGCAAGGGGTAACTCGTTAGGTGACCTAATGGGGGAATACTATGTGTCCCTGGGACTTAAACCAGGTGCTGTCTGTGTTGGAAATTCCATTACTCTTTCATGCAAGCTAGCCTTCCTGATGGCCATCATCTCGGCTAGAAGGGTGTCGGAGTTGGCGGTCCTTTCATGTAGGGAACCATATTTGATCTTTCACCACGACAGGGTCCTGTTTTGCCAAAAGTGGTGTTGGCCTTTCATTTAAATCAGGAGCTTGTTTTGCCTTTTCTCTCCGCCTTGTTCGGCAGAAGATAAACGACTGCACTCCTTGGATGTAGTGTGAGCAGTCAGTTTATTTGTCTAGATCTGCAGAGATCCAAGGATCAAACTCCTTTTTTTGTTTGACCAGAAGGACCCAAGAAGGAGCATGCAGCTTTAAAGACTTCCATGGGCCATTGGGTCTGTCAATTGGTCATTCAGACCTACGGTCTGAAACGTAAGGCTCCTCCTTTCAGGGTGAGAGCTCATTCTACCACCTGGGCTTTTCGCCATCGGGTATTTTGTGGCTCAGATTTGTAAGGCTACCTGGTCTTCAGTGCATACGTTCACAAAATTTTATTAAATGGATATTCAAGCAGCCGAGGATTCGACTTTCGGCCGCAGTACTGCATGCTACCGTTTTTAAGGTCTGATGGCTATTGTTTGGCAGGTGGTCTCCCTCCCTTCAAGGCTATTGCTCTGGGCCGTCCCAGTAGGTAATGGATATTAGCCTAACTCTGTCCTGTGATGTATGATAAAGAAAATAGCATTTTTTTTGTCATGCTTGCCTGTAAAATCCTTTAATTTGCATGCATCATGGGGCACAGAGGTCCCTCCCCCTTTTTTGAGGGTTCAGTGATTGCTACAAAACTGAAGTACTTCCTGCATGGGAGCGGGTTATATAAGGACACTTCCTGTCTAAAGACCTTTTGGTCTACTAGTGTCCATTCACTTGGAGATGAAGTATAACTTGGTAGGAAATGAATATTAGCCTAACTAATGAGCCTAAAAGGATTTTACAGGCAAGTATTATTATTTTTTTTTTTAATATGCCCATGCAAATCCTGGATTTAATGTTCAACCACCTTGTTTGTTTTTACAAGGCGCTACCATGCATGTTTAAAATTGACGTACAACATCAAAGTTCATCCACATAATTATATATTCTGTGCCCCCAACCTTTAGAACTGCCAGATTCTATATACAGTGCTACAAAATGATAAAGCTCTGACAGACTGCTGGCTCAATTGCAAACTAAATCTGCTAGTTTATGTAAAGAGTAATATTCTCCTAGCTTGTTTTTCTGTGTGCAATCTGGAAGGTACGGTATGTGATGAACTGTTGGTTGCTAAATAAAAAAACTCTTGCGTGTTCTGAGAGATAGTTGCACTTGCCAAAAAACTAGTAGGTTGGGATGGACCAGTGTAAATTTATTTTTATTTTTTTATTTTTTTCTCCTGTTTTGTAAATCGTTTTTATGCCTTTTATATAACTCGATATAACTAAAGGTAAAAATTTTATTTATTTTTTGGGAATAGTGGAAAGGGATTATAACACTTAAAATAGTATTTTCATTGCTGTCTGTGCCCCAATTAAGATTTGCTCTCTATTTTTCCTGATTACCATTTTTAAAGTAAATTTCGTGCTGTCCCCAGAAAAATAATAGGATAATCTTCCAATCGGGGCACTAGTTCTGGTCCTCGAGGAATCCCCTTTTTTATTTGCAGGGTTTTCTTTTTGCGTCCGGTTTGGCTATGGGACAGGAAGTAAAATGGGCTCTCCGCAATGGAACAAAGATGGCAAACCAAAATCTGACAGGGGTTATAACCCTTCCTTGCTCTATCCAAAATGAACAGTTTTGCCTATAGTTCCACTTTAATTCGTAAATTCACTTTTGCTGAGGTAAAGTAACTATCACTGGGGTCAAATGTACATTGCAAGGATTTGTAATGAGGCAATATCTCCCAAAAACTAATTTCTGTTGCTGTGGAAAATCGGTGAGCATTTTCAGTCTGGGGGAAGTCTGATCAGAGATATGCAATTAGCGGCCCTACAAGTCCTATCATGCCTCTAAGTGTCATGCTTGTGGCTGTCAGTCTTGCTATGCCTCATGGGACTTGTAGTTCTGGAACAGCTGGAGGTCCGCTAATTGCATATCCCTGCTCCTAGATAATATTTTATAATGAGAGCAAACTGTTTTTTTTGTTTTGTAATTGCTGATCATTTTGAGCCCCCCTGCCAGCATTGAGTGGTCTCTCAACAGGTGTTTACTTTAAAAAAATGTCTTTACTCTTTCGTCCATGGACCGACACAGCTTCTCTATTGACAAAGTGGGTATTATCCGTTAATTAGGAGTGACTAGGCAGAAAAACTTGTAAAAAGTGTTGCATCACACCTTCTACAGTACCGCCCAGGGGGCGGACCCTCTGGGTATAACCTCTCAGTCTGCATCTCGCAGATCAGTTTTTTTCTGTCTAGCAAGGAGTAGGACATGGCTCCCTTCGGGCCCATTGGTCCGGGGGGGGGGGGGGAATATATATATTTTTTTTCATTTGTTGTTTCCTGCGATCTTCGATCAACTGCCGACTGGGTGACAGGCTGCATCCTCGATCCTTGTAGTCTCCCCAGTTTCGGCCATCGAGCGTGTGCCGACCATAGCTACGCGCTGGGTTTTCCACGACATGCCCATCGCTCCACGGGTGGCCGGTGAGCCTACGCTCCAGGGCCTGCATCGGACCGCTCAGCTTCGGCTGACCTTACGGCCGAGTCGCAGCAGCCTGGCCGGTGAGCTTGCGCTCCAAGGCTTGCATCGGACCGCTCAGCTTCGGCTGACCTTACGGCCGAGTCGCAGCAGCCTGTCCGGTGAGCGTCACGCTCCAGGGCATACATATGATCATCCCTTTTGGGTCCAATCACAGCATGCCTGGCCAACAGTCACCTTCCGTGCGCGGACGATCTGTTTGGAATGTCTTCCAGCATAATACATGCAGGATAGGTAAGTAAAACTCCTCTGCCTCGGCTGGGTGATTTAGCTGGACATTCCTGGAGAGATCAAGTAAGTGGTTGTGGCCCCTTACTTCCCTCTCTCCCTGCCTTTCCCTCCTCCCTGGACTTCTAGCTAAAGGGTGCTGGGGGTCACCTAAGGGGTTCCACTGGAGCGGGGCTGGCTGTAACTAACATTTAAAAGAAATGTAATTTCTGCTTACGTGTGTGTGTGTGTGTGTGTGTGTTTCCTCCTCCATGCTGTCGGCGGCCATTTTGAGGTGGTCCATGCCAAGTTTGGCCTCTTGTGACTGCCCGGCGGCCATCTTCCTGTGGTTCGGCCACACCCACTGGCCCCCTATCAGGTGATCGGCGGCCATGTTTGTCCACCCTGTATGTATATATTGCCATTCGGCGGCCATCTTTTTGTGGGCTACGGCTGCTTGACCTCTATCTTTGGCTCCGCGGCCATTTTCTTGGAGCCCACATTATCTTCCATACAGATGTTTTTGGCAGCCATTTTGCGAGAGCCTCCGGCCTCTATGGTGCATTACACTGGCACGAAAATTCACACAGGAAGTGCTGATAAAAGAAGCAGACTGACACAGCAGCAGGGGACAGCATCACAGGCGCAGCACACTGCAGCATAGCAGTACCTATCCAGGGTGGTGAGTCCTCTGGGTGAACCAGCCTCTCTGCAGCACAGGAGGGTGGCCTATTGATATCTTGCCTGGAGTCCTGTGGGTGTCAGCATGTGGTCAGCATGGCATCTGAGCCAGATGTCTTCTCCCCTGAAACACCAGATTTAGCAGCTGGTGTCCCTGAGGTGTCTATGGACGCAATGTCGGCAATCCTAGAGGCGTTTGCTGCCAGGGTGGAAGCAGCACACGGGAATACAGGGCGTAATAAACGCCCCCGTCCCCTGCAATCTTCTGGGGATATTTCTGATGCAGAACCAGGTCCAGCTACGGCTCATGGCCCAGATTCTGATGCATCAGAGACTGCAGACCGTGACCGATCGGACAGTGAGGAGGACTCCAAGTCCAGGTCAGTACACGAGACGGCTTTGGTATCTGACCTTATTACTGCAGTGCGGGATACGCTTAAGTTGCAAAATACTGCAGAAGTAGCAGATACTCCAGTCCCCTTTGGTTTTGGTAAACCTGCCCGTACTGCTAAGGTGTTCCCTTGTGTGTCTTATTTTGACAAACTCTTATACAAGGAATGGGAGAACCCACTAAGGGTCTTTACAGCCCCAAAGAGGTTTGCAGTACGGTACCCCTTTTGAGGAGAGTTTTCTGAAGATATGGACCTCTCCCCCTATAGTGGACCCTTCGGTGTCCAGACTTAATAGAGCCACCACTATTCCAGTAGAAGGGGCTCCTGTTTTCAAGGACCCTGTGGATAAGAAGGCTGAAGCACTCGCTCGCTACCTATACTCAGTGGTAGGCTCGGCAGTACGCCCGGCATTGGCGGGGGTCCTAGTGTCTGACACTTGCTGAATGGGCAAAATTGCTACTCCAGGGGTTAAAGGAGCGAGATGCTCCTCCTAATGAGATAACTTTGGCCGACCAGTTGGTCCAGGGCCTTAAGTTTGTCTGCGAGTCAGACATGGATACTATTCCCCTGCTGTCAAAAGCTTTGGTTTATGCAGTAGCAATACGCCGCCTGATCTGGCTAAAGGGCTGGTCTGCGGACCAGACTTCCAAGAAAGCCCTGTTGGATCTGCCTTTTAAGGGCGACAGACTTTTTGGGGCTTCTCTGGATGACATCATCAAGGGCGACAGGGAAAAGACCCCAGGCCGATAAAGCGCCTGCCCAAGGACAAAAGCGTCCTTGGTCCCGCAGACCCAACAAGCCTGCGGACAAATCTTTGGATGGAGTCGGTTCGATCTGTAGTCACGGCTCTCCATCCGAGGGACTTTCTGGCCTCCTTGGACATCAAGGACGCATACCTGCATGTCCCCATATACTCCAGACACCAGAGGTTTCTGCGATTTGCTATCGGGAAGAACCACTACCAGTTTGTGGCCCTCCTGTTTGGCCTTGCCTCAGCACCCAGGACTTTCACCAAGGTGCTCGCTCCGATTCTGGCACTTCTAAGACAGCGGGGTATCGATATCACAGGTTACTTGGACGACCTTCTACTGAAGGCCCCTTCAAGCTCAGAATTAGAGGTAAGCGTGTCCATTACCTGTCAGACTCTTCGAGACTGTGGTTGGATACTAAACACGCAAAAGTCAGTATTGGTGCCCACTCAACGCCTAGTGTACCTGGGGTTGATTCTGGATTCCTCAGAGGCAAAGGTATTCCTCCCTGTGGACAAGTTGCAGACCCTCCGGGCTGCAGTACGGCAGCTGACTTCCAGGAATTGGTCGTCACTCCGTTTTTGCATGCGAGTGTTGGGCCTCATGGTAGCCTCCTTCGAGGCGGTCCCATATGCTCAATACCACACTCGAGTGTTACAGAAGGAAGTTCTGTCCAGATGGAACAGATGCCCTTCATCTCTGGATTATCAAATCCGAGTGAGCCACCTAGTCAGGAGATCCCTGGTATGGTGGCTGACGGCACCGGCTCTAATGGCCGGGAAGTAATTTCTTCCGGTTTACTGGATAGTGATCACGACGGACGCCAGCCTTACAGGTTGGGGGGGGGGGGGGAGTCTGGGGTGTCCAGTCGGCGCAAGGTCGCTGGACCCCAGAGGAAGCCCTCCTGCCGATCAATGTCCTGGAGATCCGGGCGATCAAGCTGTGCCTCTTCAAATGGTCTCAGAGACTGCAAGGGTGTCCAGTCAGGATCCAGTCAGACAACGCCACAGCGGTGGCATATGTCAATCATCAAGGAGGAACAAGAAGCTCAGCTGCAGCATCGGAGGTTGCTCGCATCCTGAAGTGGGCAGAGAAGAGCGTACCGGAACTATCGGCCGTGTACATTCTGGATGTGGAAAACTGGCAGGCGGACTACCTGAGCTGCCAGATGCTGGACCAGGGAGAATGGTATTTACACCCGGAGGTGTTCCAACTCCTCTGCCAAAGATGGGGCACACCAGACGTAGATCTTCTGGCTTCCCGACTCAATCGGAAGGTATTGAGGTTTGTGGCCCGGTCAAGAGACCCATGGGCAGACGCAACGGACGCGTTGGTAGCATCGTGGGGTCAGTATCGGCTAATCTATGCCTTCCCTCCCTTAAGGCTTCTTCCTCTTCTGCTCCGCAGAGTGGAAGCAGAGGGAATTCCAATGATCCTAATCGCTCCAGATTGGCCTCAGCGTCCTTGGTACGCCGATCTAGTACGTCTGGTAGCAGACGTCCCCTGGCGCCTACCACTACGGAAGGACCTGCTATCGCAAGGTCTCATACTCCATCCTGCTTTACAGTCATTGGCTTTAACGGCATGGCTGTTGAGAACCAGGTACTGAGACCGGGGCCTGTCAGACTCCGTAATCTCTACTATGAGAAGTGCTCGAAAACCATCCTCTAGGAAGGTTTATCACTGCACTTGGAAGGCCTACATCTCCATGTGTGAGGAAATGAAATGGCATCCGCGTACCTATTTGGTTTCCAGAATCCTGCTGTTTTTACAGCATGGGGTGGACCAAAGGCTTGCCCTAAGTACGATTAAGGGTCAGATATCTGCCCTGGCTGTCTTTTAGCGACCCCTGGCGACTCACTCTCTCGTGAGTACATTTGTGCAGGGGGTTCGACATGTGGCCCCTCCGGTCCGTCCCCCGTTACCTCCGTGAGACTTGAACCTGGTCCTCTCGGTGCTTCAGAAGGCACCGTTTGAGAAGATTTCTCAGAAAGTGGTCTTTTTGGTGGCTGTTACGTCAGTTAGACGAGTCTGAGCTGGCAGCCTTGTCCTGCAAGGCTCCCTATTTGATTTTCCACAAGGATAAGGTGGTGCTGCGGCCGCAGCCTTCCTTTCTTCCGAAAGTCGTTTCGGCTTTTCATCTCAACGAAGACATTGTACTTCCACCCTTGTGTCCTCAGCCGTCGAAACCTAAGGAGTCGGCGTTGCATTCCTTGGACGTTGTCCGAGCTTTGAGAGTATACCTATCTGCTACTTCCCTGTTCCGGAAGTCAGACTCACTGTTTGTTTCGGTGGCTGGTCCCAAGAAGGGCCAAGCAGTCTCATCGGCCACCATCTCTAGGTGGATCCGACAGATAGTAATCCAGGCTTACGCCTTAAAGGGTCAGGCGTCCCCCTTTCCTGTCACGGCGCATTCGACCAGGGCAATAGGTGCCTCTTGGGCTTTCCGACATCAAGCGTCTGTTTCCCAATTATGTAAAGCGGCGACTTGGTCGTCCGCTCACACTTTCACAAAATTCTACAAAGTTGATGTAGGTGCATCTTCGGATGCCTCTATCGACCGCAAGGTTTTGCAAGCGGCTGTTTAGTTTCAACTCCTCCGTTGGAGGAGTGCTGTTTTGTGTTTTGGGGTGAAGTTTGTTTTTATGCTGTTACCACCCCTTGTTTTTTCTGACACTGATTTGGGACGTCCCACTTTGTCAATAGAGAAGCTGTGTCGGTCCATGGACGAAATAGTAAATAGGATTTTTTACTCACCGTAAAATCCTTTTCTCTGAGTCCATGGACCGACACAGCACCCACCCCTACTTTTAAGTTTGTACTGCTTTTTGACGAACTGATCTGCGAGATGCAGACAGAGGTTATACCCAGAGGGTCTGCCCCCTGGGCGGTACTGTAGAAGGTGTGATGCAACACTTTTTACAAGTTTTTCTGCCTAGTCACTCCTAATTAACGGATAATACCCACTTTGTCAATAGAGAAGCTGTGTCGGTCCATGGACTCCGAGGAAAGGATTTTACGGTGAGTAAAAAATACTATTTTTTTTTTTTCCAACCCTGTTGGGGCTCTTTGGCAAGATAAAACTGACCCCTTGACCTCTCCCCTTTGAGACCGAGAAGGGGACTGAGGACACCGTTTTATGATGCTCAATTAGGAATGGACAGTCGGTGATCACTGACTGTGCATTTGGAAAAGGAAGGAGCCGGTAAATGACATATACCGGCTCCTTCCTCCACTCTCCATCATGACAGATCTGAGGCAGGGAGGAGCGGAGGGGGACTGGAGGATGACATGGCGGAGACCTAAGGAGCACAGGGGACAGTCTGGGGCGATCGGTGCAGTGGTGGGGGCCATTACAAGCACCAACCTCCCCTGTATAGATTTCAATAAAGCAGCTGAAAATGCGATCAGTGTTTGTAACGGCCCCCACCGCCGTACTGATCATCCCCTGACTGCCCAGGTATGGGATTAGGCATCAAAGCATTTACAAGTACTCGTGCAAATGCTCGGTATTGGCACCGATACGAACACAAGTCATATTGTAATTGAATGTTAACCACTTAAGGACTGCCGCACGACGATATACGTTGACAGAATGGCACGGCTGGGCATAAGGGCGTACAGGTACGTCCCCTTTAAGAGCCCTGCGGCGTGCTCACGACCCGGTCCGAAGCTCCGTGACCGCGGGACCCGATCGCCACCGGTGTCCCGCGATCGGGTCAGAGCTGAAGAACGTGGAGAGGCAAGTGTAAACAAACCTTTTCCCGTTCTTCCTAGTGGCATGTCAGTGATCGTCTGCTCCCTGTCATCAGGAACAGCTATCGGTCGTATCGAGAGAGCCCCCTCCGTTCCTGTGGTGGACACCCATGGGGTTCGCCTTGGCTGTCTGCACCTGGCACAATCAATGGGAGCTGTATCCGTGAGTACACACACAATCCATTTCTGTGATTGCTCATCCCTGGACTGATGATCCTAATTAACGCAAATAGTGACACTGATTACTCATAGGTGTTTCCTATAGATAGTTGGATTGCGCCTGCTCCTGAGGAAGTGATGATTTCACGAAACGCGTTGAGCATATTGTGCACCAATCCCTCTAGTGTTATGTACCCATTATATATCCTGATTTTATTGTGTGTCATTGTTGTACCTTTGCTGTGGTAATTTAATTGAGTAATTTTTGCATTATGTCGCAACATGGTTACCATACCAACAGACCATCGAATAAATTTTGTTTTTCATGCGCATTATCTTGTTCCTGTAATTGTATCAAGATTGTGTTTTTGATGCACCGACCAGCGGTTTGCACACCTCACTCAAAAGTCCCAATCCTTTCCCATGTGCAATATGTACAGAATGCCCCCCAAAACCTCTTCCTGCTTCTGGGGAAATTGATGAGCCAATCGCACAAGTCTGCACTAAGGTACAAGTCAGATTTTAGGCATCCTCTGCAACAAATGTCATTTTTGGTGAGATCCATTTTAATAGGTAATCGCAGCTAAGCGGATGCTGGCTCTGCAGTTTTCCTCATTAGAGGCCTGCAGGTTCACAGCTGATTGATATTTATGAAACCACTCCCATTACTCACTCGGCACAGAGAAATAAACAGTGATTTCTTCAGAATAACCAAAGGAAGGAATCTACAACAAAGTGTTAAAATTCTTGTAATGTACCTAGATCACCCAGAGGGGAATTTTTTTTAAGGGTGTTTTATTTATTTTTATTTTTTTCTCAACAAAAATGAAGTTCTGCTTTAAGAATATGCTAGAAATCGCACTGACAGGTGCAAAATAAAGCTGCTGGCAAAAAAAACTGCTACCCCAAAAAATGATCACTTATTTGCAGCGCTGTTAGTGATGTGAAAACTTGATCAAAATTAAACTGACGGTAAAGTCTAAAAACTGCAAAATCTAGTCGTGACAGATCTAAAAACACATGTGCAAATGTGAATCCTCCCAACTATTTCCAATTGTAGAATCACTGCTGCGCTGTTAAAAATGTTGTTAAACCAGGGCTTATGACCACCAAAGTGAACGTCGCCACGCTTGTTTGGTAGTGGTAAATGTTTGAATTGCCTGTAATTTCTCCTGGGAATGCATTTACTCATAAGCACTGATTTTAAAAGTGAGTTTTTTTTTTATACTTTTTGAATTGCAGTAAGTTTTTTTTTTTCAGTTTTACACCATGTGAGTCTCCCTATTCCAGTTTTATGGTGTATCTCGTGGAACATATGGATGGTATTGACTGAACGTATACTGGAAGCCTGGAGATACCATAGGATTCCAACCAAGTGGTGTTTGTTGAAGCCTTTATGAGACTACTTTTCTATGGGATAATTTGACCCTGTAATAGGGTCTGTTTGCTCTGGTAAGAGTCCACTCTTAACGGTGGTGACGGTTCACTTTCCTCAAGTCCTGGTTCAACACATTATTCCTAACAGCACAGTGGTGATTCTACAAAAAAATTGTACAAAAAAAAGAGGGGGATTGGGACTTTAAATGAGGTATGCATGAGAAGACTCAAAGATAAGACAGTGTAATATGGATGCGTTTTATTTATCTAAAACACATAGCAGAGCTTGTCTAGTTCCATCGGATACTATCCTATTTGCTAGATGGATGGGGAATGGCATCCCCATTCGTCTGTTTTTAGCGGACTGGACGGGATCGGACACTGGGCATACACAGCGTACCTTTACAAGGATGCACAGGTATTCCGTGCATCTCTGTGCAGGCAGTCCCATTGATGTCATTTTGGATGCAGCAACTGCACAAACAGAGCTGTTGCTCCCAATTTTACATCCTTGTAGGTCCGCATTCATGTCCCTGAGCTCACACTGTCTACGTTTGAGGTCATGTACCCACACGGATGTCTGATTGGGATCAGCAGCTATGCCTGTGCAAGCCATTGCATCCCAATTGACATACATGGGACTGCCTGTACGGGTATGCATGGAAAACCTGTGCATTCCTGTGCAGGTAAACATGGACGTACACTTTAGTATGCCGCATGTAAATGCTTTAGTAGCCATTTAGCAGAAATTGTGCAAGTTATGTTGTGTTTATGTGCACTATTAATGATTTTGGTGTATCTTTTAGCGTAAATATTGTTTTAATAAACATTTTGCGCAAATATTGCACTGCCTTTAAAAATCAGCACCTCCCTTTTTTTTATTTTATTTTTTCTACTGGTCCTATGCTTTTTAGAAAATATTTTGTTTTTTTTGTTTTTTTTTTCACAAATTCTCAAAACTGAGGGAAAAATTAAAACCTTCAGATTTTTAGAGAAATTTGGATATTAACATTTTTGCGTCTGTTCAGTTTTCACCATTTTGCAAAAAGGCGCAATTTCAAAGTAGGGCTGGGAAAAAAATAGATTTTAATCTTGAATCGAGTTTTGAGTTCAAATCGATTCAGATTTGAAGAAAATCGATTTTTTTTTTTTTTTTTTAGATATAAAAAAAATTACATTAAAAATTTTTTTTTTTTCCTTCAAAGTTTCCGTAGCAGGGCTGCAGGGGGCGTATCCAGAATGGCACTGGGTGGCGTTACCCTAATTACATCTACTCGCCGCCACAAGTAGATGTAATGTAACACTAACCGCAAGCCGCCGTCTGCCTACCTGATCAGCGTGTCATGCAGACAGACGGCGGCCATTGCAGTGTTCAAAAGCCGTGCCTCCCGCGTCCTCGTCGTCTGTGATAGGCGGAACACTCAATTTCACAGCAGGCAGTGTTCAGCCCATCACGGACATCCTCTCATCTTCGTCTGTGTTATGAGGATGAGCGGATGTCCATGATAGGCGGAACACTGAATGCTGGGAAATTGAGTGTTCCGCCTATCAGACGAGGAGGAGGCGCGGCTTTTGAATACTGGAATGGCCGCCGGTGTAGCAGTAAAATCCGTATCCCATGAAAATCTGCATCAGGTACGGGCACAGTGAGGCACGGGCACAGTTCAATTCAACTAAGAGTAACCAAGATTTTTTGTTAGCTAAATCCAAATACAGTATTAATAATTTGGATGTTTAACAATCTTTGTTGCAGACTGACTTTGCAGTTAGAGAAAGGGTTTGCCTTTGCAATTTTGTTTGTTGATGCACTTTAATATAATAAAAAAAAAAAAAATCGAATCGTAAATCGAGTTTTTTGGGGGGGAAAATCGCCCAGCCCTATTTCAAAGTTACAAATGTTATTTATT
This sequence comes from Rana muscosa, assembly GCA_029206835.1. Lineage (NCBI taxonomy): Eukaryota > Metazoa > Chordata > Amphibia > Anura > Ranidae > Rana > Rana muscosa. The sequence continues at coordinate 51,462,061 of CM055127.1, forward strand.
AACTCAATACAGGTTAAGCTTTTATATTTTGTAAAATTTGCTGTGTATTTATCTATTTACGATTTTAGTGTTTGTTTTTTGTTTTTTTTGTTTTTAGCAAAAATATTGTTTTGATAAACATTTGCGCAAATATCATGGGACCTTAGAAATCGCTTTCTCTTTTCTACTGGTTATGTGCTTTGCGAAAATATAGTTTGGGGTGGTCTTTTACAAACTTTGAAAACTATAAGTGAAAAATAAAAAAGCAAACGGGAAAAATTGCAAAAATTGTCTGGTCACATGAGTGTACAAAATGGAGCACAGGGCCTGGCAGCGAAAGGGGTTAAGGAAATATGGTGAATGTGACCGTTTCTGAAAATTCCATCTTTCAAAAAATATATAAACCTGTAACAATTTTAGGTTGACAGTCGAGGTTTTTTTTGGGGGGGGGGGGGGGTATATGATCATTGTTCAGCTAAATGTGCTCAGGAACATAGGTTCTGCTCACACTTTCCACTATCTGGCCCGCAAGTTGCAAGAAAATTGCATCACAGTAGTGAGAGAAGCTTTTCAAAGGCGCATAGTTTGGAACGTGTGTCGTTGAAATCAATGGGTTGCAATTTGTCATGTGACTGTGTCATGTGACTGTGTCATGTGACTGTGTCATGTGACTGTGTCATGTGACTGTGTCATGTGACTGTGTCATGTGACTGTGTCATGTGACTGTGTCATGTGACTGTGTCATGTGACTGTGTCATGTGACTGTGTCATGTGACTGTGTCATGTGACTGTGTCATGTGACTGTGTCATGTTGCATGACAAGTCGAATGTGAACAAAGCCTAAATCCTAAATTGTATTCTTTTGTAGGAAAATGATTATATACATTTTTTATTTATTTTTTTCCACAAACATCTGAACCTCTCTATTGCTTTTCAGCTGTTAACACCAGCAAGTATGCAGAGAGCTACCGTATCCAGACATATGCTGAATATTTTGAAAAAAAGAACCAAGACTCCCACGCTAAACGAAAATGGACTGAAGATGGCTGGAAAGATCTGGAAAGGAAGAGATTAAAAACCCACTACACTCCTTACATTCCACAGAACCCAAGAGATTTGTATACAAACAGGTGACATTTTAATACTTAAAAGAATGAGAATGGTTCCATCCTTTGCGCCGTAATTTTTTAAGGTAGTGATGTATACATGGTGGTTTAGACTAAGAGGGGGGATGGGAATTTCAGTGGACTCATGCGGTTTTTTGCCGTGCACAGGACAATGTAGAATTTTTTTTTTTTTTGCCACTTTCATTGGTGACTGTTGCCAAAATGCAGACTAGCAGCAATAAGTTTTTTTTTTTTTTATTATTATTATTATTGCTCCAAGCTACTTATCTGTGCAGAAAATGGAAGCCTAAAATTTCAAGTTTGGATGGCCGTTTTTTAAATGCATTATGTATCGGTTGAGATCAAAGTTTTTTTGGTTATTACATCAGAGCTGAGAACAGAATGGTTAGCAGATATAGTGTAGTGTGCACAAACCAGAAATGAATTGGTTTAAAGTATAAGGACCGTGTGTTCAGATCGCAAGATTTTTTTTTTTTTTTCCCCCTCACTTCCTGTTCAGTAAAAACTTGCGTCTGACACAGGAACCTCTGAGTGTAAATATCAACAAGAATTAAATCCCAGCAGAGTTTTTAACCATTCCAATTCCCAACCCTAGACACAATTTGGCTGGAGATTTACTTTTAGGTTTAATCTCCTTTTTTTTTTTTTTTTTTTTTTTAAATTCTAGCAGAGGAAAATCACACAAAAAGGCAAGCACAGTGTTCAAGATGGTACAAGGGTAAACAGTCTGTACGGCAGAGCTTGAGGTCAATGCAGCATGAAATATTTGGCACAGATGAGCAACTGAACAAGTTGCTCATTGGGACCCATCATATGTAGTAGTTAGAATCTGTCAGAACATCAGGAATTATGTGAATACAATCCTCAGACCTTTCGTTTAAATTGTGGCGCCCTATATCAAAATTTCAAGGGATTTTGTAAAGACATACAATGATTTGCCAATTGGGAAGGGCATGCTGTTGGCTAGTTTAGTTGTGGAGGCCCTATACACCAATATTGATCATAAGCTTGGCCTCAATGCCCGTGCATCCTTCCTAAGGAAATGGGGCATACGTTTACATTTTGTGCTTGATCTTTTGAACTTTTTTGCTTTGAATCAAAATTTTCTCTAACCGCTTCATGACTGCGTAACACAAAGTACTGTGCAAAAGTTTTAGGCAGATGTGAAGAAATGCTGTAAAGTAAGAATGCATTCAAAAATCTTAGTAGTTTTTATCAATTTACAAAATGCAAAGTGAGCAAATCTAAATCAAATTAACACTTTGTCTTCAAAGCAGCATCAATTCTTACACTTGCACATTTGTACACTTGCACAAAGAGGGGGGTTTTGTAGGATTGTAGTTGGGTGTATGGTTATAAAACCAGTGTATAATCAGCGCAAATATGACCTAAATGCTGTGCAAAAATATTATTCAATGGCCTCAGTGGCCCTATGGGAAGGCTGCAAGCAACTATCAGTATGTCCACCAGTGACTACAAACCAAAAATAATGCAAATAATCAGTGTAGCGCAACCATTGATACTAAATACAAATCAACAATATAATAACTCCAATAATAAGCGCAATGTGAAATAGTGTCACAAAGTCCCAATAAATGAATATTTACTCCACTGCTGTGATAACTAAACCTAATGGTTCAAAATGTACTCCAGTGTGTTCAGTGACCACCACCTTTAGACAGATTGCATGCTCACCTCCAGACTATGACCCCATTACAGAGTCACAATCGCCTGATAAGGTATACTTCGGGATGATTCTGGAACACTCCCGCAAGAAACATCCCTGAGCCACGCTGCTTCATTTCTGAAGTGAAGGGATTAAAAACTCTCACAAAGATATGTGGATAACATGTATGTAATCGGCTCACCACAGTGTTACACAAGCGAAGACGTCCTGGGTAACTGCTCCTCCCACCTGTACGTGTCCTTCTGAAAAAGCCCAATTAGGAGGGAGTAACGCGTACAGGTCGGAGGAGCCGTTACCCAGGATGTCTTAGCGTGGTGAGCTGATTATATGCATGTTAGCCACATATCTTTGTGAGTGTTTTTAATCCCTTTGTTTTAAAATTTGAAGCAGAAAACATTATGGTTTTCCATTTTTATCATATGGTCACTATTGGTTGATCAAGACTTCTGAAGTGGAGGAACGTGGCTCAGGAATGTTTCTTGCAGGAGTGTTCCAATATCACAATGAGAGATGCCTTATCAGGCGATTGTGACTCTGTAAAAGGGTGATAGTCTGGAAGTGAGCAGGCAATCTGTCTAAAGGTGATGGTCGCTGAACACAATGGAGTACATCATTTTGAACTATTACATTTTAGTCATCACAGCGGTGGATTAAATATGCATAATTGGTACTTTTTGTGACACTATTTCACATTGCGCTTTTTATATTCTTGATTTGTAGGTGTATGGTTAACAAATTATACCAGGCAGGTGCTAATGAGCATCGATTTTCATATATTGGTTTAAACGGTAACAAACAGCTGTGTAGAAGAATTAAAACTGAGAAACAACCAAACTCTGCTACCGAGATGAAATGTTGGAAGACCATTTCATGTCACAGGTCATACACCATAGCAAGACTGAGCACAGCAATAAGACACAAGGTAGTTATAGTGCATTAGCAAAGTCTCTCCCAGGCAAAGATTTCAAAGCAGATTGTGTTTTTAAGATGTCCTCTTCAAGCCCTTCTGCAAAAACTGGCAACATGGAGGACTATAGACAGTGGTCAGAACTTTGACAGCAGATGATGTCCAGCAGTGCCTTTTTAGCCTAGAACTGGCAGAAACCAGTGGGACCCGGGTACACCCATTTACTGTCTGTAGAAGTCTGGTCAGAATCTGTCTTGATGAAGGAATTGTGAAAAAAAAATACCTTCAATGTGGAAACAAGGCTAAGCAACTCAACTATGCACGAAAACCTAGGAACTGGGGTGCAGAAAAATGTCAGCATGTGCTTTGGATTGATGAATCAATCTGAAATATTTGATTGTAGCGGGAGGCAGTTTGCCACAGTGCTGGAGCATGGTACAATGAGTTTCTGCAGGCAACAGTGGAGAGTGGTAGCGGTTTCTTGCAAGTTTGGGGCTACATGTCTGCAATTGGAGTTGGCGATTTGGTCAAGATCAATGGTGTCCTGAATGCTGAGAAATACAGGCAGATATTTATCCATTTAATGTGTGATTGTCCCCAAATTTATTCTGCAGCAGAATGAACACCCCAGTCATAGAGCCAGTGTCATTAAGGACGATCTTCAGCGTAAAGAACAAGAAGTCCTGGAAGTGATTGGCCCCCACAGAGCACCGTTCTCAACATCGCGTTTGTCTTGGATTTCATGAAGAGACAGGATTTGAGGCAGCCTACATCCCACAGAAGATCTGTGGTTGGTTATCCCAGATGTTTGAAACAACCTACCTGCTGACTTCATTCAAAAACTGTGTTCAAGTGTACCTAGAAGAATTGATGCTGTTTTGAAGGCAAAGGGTGGTCATTTTATTTGGATTTCTCTGTTCCTTTACTTTGCATTCTGTTAATTGCTTAAAAAAAAAAAAAAACTAGAGCCACTTCTATTCCTGAAAGCAATTGTAATTTGCAGCATTTTTTCACACCTGCACAAAAGTTTTGCACAGTAGTGTGTATGCGGTGTCCACAAAGTGGGCTTTATTTCTGGATGCCACATATGTTCTTGTGTTTGCTGGAAGCGTGCGATTACACTTCCAGTACAATCAGCCAAGTTTCAGGTGACACTTGTGCTAATGATCTGTAATGGCAAGAAACAGACTATGATTGCTGTGATTGGCTGTCAGTATTTTACTCTACAGCCTATCCCTATGTTTCTATGTCGAGAAAAAAGATGCATTGTAACTAAAGCTTTAAAAAAAAAAAATACTATTTTGGACCAGTTTTCCTATCATAATCAAACAAAATCAATAGATCACTAACCTTTTCCACCAAATAAAAGCCTAGTCTGTCCAAAAAAAGATAACCCACCTAGAATACACTAAGTAGTTATATGTACAGTTATTCTAACACTTTTCAAAGTTGCAAAATTGAGTTTGATTTTTAAAGATTGTTTTGACCCTGTTCATGAACCGGTTGATGCTATGTACTAATGTAAAAGCACAGCAATGTGCACTTGCTGTGCACCCACCTATGCAAAAATTATTTAGGTTGGTGGTAGAGTATGTTTAACCGGTTGCCGAACATATAGCTCTCCTGTGCAGAATCCCATACCTTGTACGTAATCCTGCATCTCCAGGTCTGGGGAGCGCATGCACCCTTCTTCCGGCGTGATTATACACAGTTGGAGCTGAGCTGCAGGTACCCCAGGCTTGAGGTCCCCCGGCACTCGCTGACTATTAGACAGAGAACCCAAACAGCGATCTGCCTATGTAAACAGGGCAGCTTGGCGTTCTGTGAGTAGGAAAGTCATTGATCCTGTGTTCCTGCAAAGCAGGAAGATGGATCAATGCCTTCCCCTAGTCAAAGCACCTCCCCCCACAGTACACAAGCTCTGGCTAGGGGCACGGTTAACCCTTTGTTTGCCCTCGATGTTAACCCCTTCCCAGCCAGTGACAGTGCATATTTTTTAGCACTGATTAGTGTCGGTGGGCCCCAAAAACTCGGTGTCCAATTTGTCTTCCGAAATTTTGCAGTCCCAATTTATAAGCCGCTTATTGCCGCCATTACTAGTAAAAAAATTACTTTCTCTTACAGTCCATGGACTGACACAGCCTCTTAATTGACAAGTGGGTTTATGTCCCTGCTTGCAGGAGAGAACTAGGCAGAATGTTAGAGGTTACAAAATATATTCTAAAGACCAGAGCTCCGGACATAACCCAGCCGCCAGCAGCCCTCAGTTTTTTTCTGCCTAGCAGGAGGAGAGGACGTGGCTCGCTTCGGAGCCAGTCTCCTGAAGAATTTTTATTCCTTTTGTAATTTTGTTGTTTTATTTTAGTGATCTTCTATCAACTGTCGGCTGGGCAACAGGTTGGGTACATTGGATATCCTCGTAGTCTTCCCAGTCCGACCATCGAGCGTGCTGAATCCTCGCTGCGGCGTGCGACTCAGTTCACGACATGCTCATGACTCCAGGGGTGGCCGGTGAGCTTTTTATGCTCTGCGGTCCGCTAAGACTGAACAGTACCTGCTGTCTCTTTTCGTGGTGGACCGGGCCGACAGCTACTCAGTACCGAACTGTGATAGGTCTGTCAGAAACACACCGGTAGGTCCTTCCAGGCCGGCTAAGTAGTAACTCCTGCTTCAGCAGGTGAGTACAGTGTTGTGTGCTCTATATGGGGGATTTTCCCTGTCTCCCCCCTTGTTACTCTGTCACCTGTTATCTGGCGCTGTGCTGCCTGGGGGGGTTACTCTGTTCCGGTGGGGGGGGGGGGGGGCTCAGGGCTCTGCATGAGGAATGTGATGTCTTTTGGGCCTGTGCGCCGCTCGGCGCCATGTTTTACACTGTCTCTGTATACCTCTATAGCGCATGGCGGCCATATTGCAGAGGATTCGCTATGGCGCAGTTACTATTGCGGCGGCCATTTTCTTGGGGCTGCACGCTTTTCTGTTTGGCCTCTATCGCGGCTTGAACGCCGCGGTTCTCCTCACATTCTCCTCACTGCTCATTCGCGCTGTACAGCGCAGCAGAACCAAGTGGTCCCCACTGGGTCAGTGAGTCCCCTTGGTAACCCCCCCCCTACAGCCAGCACAGCCAGAGGGTGGACTTTTTTTGTGTTTTAAAAAAAAAAGGCTGAGTGGCGAGTCATGGAGTCTGGGTCACCTGCTTCCCCATTCATGTCAGAGGCAACAGGCAGTGCTTCAGCGCCTGCAGTCCCTATGGACCAGTTGTCGGCAGCCCTGGAATCATCTCTTGTCAGGATGGAAGCGGTATGTGAGCGCACGGAAGCTACAAAGCGCCCTCTCTCCACACAATCTTTAGTGGAGGAGTGCTCTGTTTCCCATATGGGCCTAGCTGCAGCTCAGGACCCTAGCTCTGATTTTATTTGATATTTTTGAACCGGACATTCCTGGTGAGGGAGACTCCTGTTCTGAGTCAGCAAAGGACAGGATGCTTGTAAGTGAACTCATTGATGCTGTGAGGGACACTCTCAAGCTGGATGCTGCGGCTGCGGAACCTCAGCCGGACGATGTTTCCTTTGGTTCTTTCAAAGCCAAGCCTTCTAAAAAAAAAAAAGTTTTTCCTTACAAGCCTTTCTTTGACGGGTTCATAGATCAGGTTTGGGAAAAGCCGCAAAAGACTTTTGTGCTCCCGTGGAGTCTGTTTTCTAGGTACCCTTTTGAGGAGGCCCTGGTTAAAAAATGGGCCTCTCCTCCGGTGGTCGCCCATTTCAATAAAGCTACAACTCTCCCGATGGTGGGAACTATTCTTTTTCTCTTTACTCCCACCCCTCTTTTTGACACTGCTTTGGGACATCCCACTTGTCACATATTAAGAGGCTGTGTCAGTCCATGGACGGTAAGAGAAAATAAGATTTTTGTACTCACCGTAAAATCTGTTTCTCGGTCCTTGGACTGACACAGCACCCACCCTTCCTTTTTAAGGTTTGTACTGCTTGGTTATGAACTGAGGGCTGCTGGTGGGTGGGCTATGTCCGGAGGGACCGCCCCCTGGGCGGGGCTGTTTAGCTCTGGTCTTTAGAATGTATGTTGTAACATCAAACATTCTGCCTAGTTCTCTCCTGCAAGAAGGGACATAAACCCACTTGTCAAATATTAAGAGGCTGTGTCAGTCCATGGACATCAGAGTAACAGATTTTACGGTGAGTACAAAAATCTTATTTTTGCACAAGCCAATCAATATACGCTTATTGGGATTTTGTTTTTACAAAAAATATGTAGCCTAATACGGATTGGCCTAAATTGATGACATTTAATTTTCTTTATTTTTTTTTTTTTTATTGGATATGTTTTATAGTAGGTTTATTTTTATTTTTTTTCAAAATTTACTATTTTTTTTTTTTTTAATAGTGCGAAATATAAAAACGCAGAGGGGATCAAATGGCACCAAAAGAAAGCTTTGTGGAGGGAAAAAGACATGCATTTTATTTGGGTGCAGTGTTTCACGACCGCGCAATTTTTAATTTAAAGAAACGCATTGCTGTATCGCCAAAAAATGGCCTGTCATGAAGGGGGGTAAATCTTCCAAAGGTCATGTGGTTAATGATTAGTTAAGTGAATATATATATAATTTCAAACAACCACCAAATAGGGATGTATATTTAACCACTTGACCACTGGGCACTTAAACCCCCTTAATAACCAGACCAATTTTCAGCTTTCGGTGCTCTCACATTTTGAATGACAATTACTCAGTCATACAACACTGTACCCATATGAAATTTTTGTCCTTTTTTTCACACAAATAGAGCTTTCTTTTGGTGGTATTTAATCACTGTTGGGTTTTTTTTTTTTTGCGCTATAAGAGAAAAAAGACTGAAAATTTTGTAAAAAAATGATTTTTTTTTCGTTTCTGTTATAAAATTTAGCAAATTACTATTTTTTCTTCATAAATTTTGGCCAAAATTTATACTGCTACATATCTTTGGTAAAAACAAGTACAAATTGGTGTATATTATTTGGTCTTTGTGAAAGTTATAGAGTCCACAAGCTATGGTGCCAATATCTGAAAATTGATCACACCTGAAGTACTGACGGCCTATCTCAATTCTTGAGACCCTAACATGCCAGAAAAGTACAAATACCCCCCAAATGACCCCTTTTTGGAAAGAAGACATTCCAAGGTATTCAGAAAGAGGCATTGTGAGTTTTTTGAAGTTGTCATTTTTTCCCACAATTCTTTGCAAAATCAAGATTTTTTTTTTCTCTTTTTTTTTTTTTTCTCTTTTTTTTTTTTCACAAAATTGTCATATTAGCAGGTTATTTCTCACACACAGCATATGCATTCCACAAATTACACCCCAAAACACATTCTGCTATTACTCCCGAGTATGGCGATACCACATGTGTGAGACTTTTACACAGCGTGGCCACACACAGAGGCCCAACATGCAGGGAGCACCTTCAGGCGTTCTGGAGCACCCAGGCCAATTCTGACATTTCTCTCCTACATGTAAAAATCATCATTTGTTTGCTAGAAAATTACATAGAACCCCAAAACATTATATATGTTTTTTTAGCAAAGACCTTAGAGAATATAATGGTGGTTGTTGCAACTTTTTATCTCGCACGATATTTGCGCAGCAATTTTTTTAACGCCTTTTTCTTACGGAAAAAAAATGTTTTGTGCTTAAAAAAAAAAAAACAGTAAAGTTAGCCCAATGTTTTTGCATAATGTGAAAGATGAAGTTACGCCGAGTAAATAGATACCTAACATGTCGCCCTTAAAAATTGCACACACTCGTGGAATGGCGCCAAACTTCGCTACTTAAAAAATCCCCATAGGCGACGCTTTAAATATTTTTACTGGTTACATGTTTTGAGTTACAGAGGAGGTCTAGGGCCAAAATGATTGCTCTCGCTCTAACGTTCGCAGAGATACCTCACGTGTGGTTTGAAAACCGTTTTCATATGTGGGCGGGACTTACGTATGCGTTCGCTTCTGTATGCGAGCTCACGGGGACAGGGGCGCTTTAAAAAAAAAAAAAAATTCTTCATTTTACTTTATTTATTTTAGTTTGACATGTTTTTCCGCCCTAAACATTTTTTTGATCACTTTTATACCTATTACAAGGAATGTAAACATCCCTTGTAATAGGAATATGGCATGACAGGTCCTCTTTACAGTGAGATATGGGGGGGGGGGGGGTGTCAATAAGACCCTACATCTCACCTCTAGGCTGGGAAGCCTGAAAAAAATACAAAAAAAAAAAACAACAATCCTGGCTTTGATCGTAGCGGTGAGTCGGTAGAAGCACCGGAGGGCGGCGGGGGGGGGGGGACATCCCCTCTCGCCTCCCGTAAGAATGATCAAGCGGCGGAACAGCCGCTATGATTGTTCTTATGGTGTAGTGAATCGCCGGCTGAAAAAGCTAATATCTGAATGATGCCTGTAGCTGCTCCCATCATTCAGATATCCCCGCACAAAGTCAAGGACGTCATATGGCGGGAAGTGGTTATTGCAGAGTATTGCCGGGCATTGCGGAGTATTGCCGGGCATTGCGGAGTATTGCCGGGCATTGCGGAGTATTGCCGGGCATTGCGGAGTATTGCCGGGCATTGCGGAGTATTGCCGGGCATTGCGGAGTATTGCCGGGCATTGCGGAGTATTGCCGGGCATTGCGGAGTATTGCCGGGCATTGCGGAGTATTGCCGGGCATTGCGGAGGATGGCCGGGCATTGCGGAGCATGGCCGGGCATTGCGGAGCATGGCCGGGCATTGCGGAGCATGGCCGGGCATTGCGGAGGGTATGGCCGGGCATTGCGGAGGGTATGGCCGGGCATTGCGGCGGGTATGGCCGGGCATTGCGGCAGGGTATGGCCGGGCATTGCGGCAGGGTATGGCCGGGCATTGCGGCAGGGTATGGCCGGGCATTGCGGCAGGGTATGGCCGGGCATTGCGGCAGGGTATGGCCGGGCATTGCGGCAGGGTATGGCCGGGCATTGCGGCAGGGTATTGCCGGGCATTGCGGCAGGGTATTGCCGAGCATTGCGGCAGGGTATAGCACAGGGATGGCTGAGCAGGGATGGATGGATGGCTGGATCTGTGACTGCAATTGTCACAGATCCAGCCCACAGTGCTGCTGCTGCCATCCGCTCCCTCCCCCTCCCCTCTCACACTGTACCGATCGGTACAGAGAGGGGAGGGAGGAACCGGCGTCATCAAATGACGCCGGTCTGTTTACAAGTGATTGCTCCGTCATTTGACGGAGCGATCACGTGGTAAACAGCCGCTATCAGCGGCGATTTACCGCGATTCGTGATCCGCCGGGTCCTTTGGACCCGGTGGTCACGGAGTTTCCCGTGTGCGCGCCCCAGGGGGCGCGCGGGAGCGCGATTCTGGGAGGACGTTATATAACGTCCTCCCAGAGTTAAGCAACCACCTTGTCGACGTTATTTGTCGGCAGGTGGTTGTTAAGTGGTTAACCAGTGAGATGCAAAAAGGAGAATTATATATTTTTTTTGCACCTGCCTATATACAGGGATGGTCATGATACCTTAACTAACAAATGTTAAAAAAAACTACCAATACTTTTTTGCATCGTAATCGTCCCCATCCAAAGGCACTTAAGAGCGTGATTCCAGTTGCTCATTTGTGCAAACAAGAGTTACTCAACAAAAGCAAATTTTGATGGTAACCTGCTATGAAACCATTTTAGTAAAAGGGGCTACTTTGAAAAGCTTCTTAAGAGCTAAAAATAAAAAAAACGGGATCTACTGTTAATACATGTAAAGCGACCAACAAGCAATCCAAGTATACATTTTATTTTATTTATTTTTTTAGAGGTTTTTTTGCAACAAATTTTATCCGCTTCTGACACGACAGGGACCTCAATAGGTTTTAGAAGACCTACCCAAGAGGACTTCTCGCAAAGGGAAAAATCTGCATGACCAATTAGTATATGGAGAGCAAGACAAATTGTCTCCCATGCCCTCCAAAAGGCTTAGATAAATGTGGACACTGCCACAATGATTTCATAGACCCTAAAAACGGGCATGGTATATGAAGCACAATGTCCATGAGTGTGGATGAAGATGGTCTAGCTCGCAGTGTGGCAGTGCCTCTGCTGTTACTGCAGTCTCCCTAATGTTGCTGCAGTTCTTTCAGCTTTGCATGAAAGCCATATATACAGATATAGAGAGAGAGAAAACAATCGGTGTATCTCAGATGAAAATCCCACCTAGAGGCAGATCAACACGCACAGTATTTCACTCATTTTTTTCAAAAAGAATATGAATAAAACTCCACGAACACCGGGTTTGTCGGCCCACTGTGTGTAGATATGGCTCTGTGTGGGTCCTGTACTAATATCGGATCCTCAATAGATAAAGTACTCGAATGATGTAAATTCATCGAGTACTTTATCTATTGAGGATCCGATATTAGTACAGGACCCACACAGAGCCATATCTACACAGTGGGCCGACAAACCCGGTGTTCGTGGAGTTTTATTCATATTCTTTTTGCAAAAAATGAGTGAAATACTATGTGTGTTGATCTGCCTCTAGGTGGGATTTTCATCTGAGATACACTGATTTTCTCTCTATATCTGTATATATGGCTTTCATGCAAAACTGAGAGGACTGCAGCAACATTAGGGAGACTGCAGTAACAGCAGAGGAACTGCCACACTGCGAGCTAGACCATCTTTATCCACACTCTGTGATCTGTGCATGCTGTTTATAAGCAGCTCACCTCACTGCTGTTATATAGACAGGTGTATCACTGAAGAAACTTTAAAGCACTGCAAGTGTATGTTTTCATTTCAACTTTCGGTGGTGGGAGTCACTATCCATTTTGGTCTGTGTACAACATATAAACATTATCCTCTGGATCACTCGCTTATTTTGGACTATTTTTTAATATATATTTTTTATATATTTTTACTTTCTTTTGGTGTCTCAGTGCACCATTTTTTTATTTTATTTCTCACTTTGCACGTGTTACACTTGTGGTCTTTTTGGATATCTTGGTTATTGCACTATTTTTTTTAGTGTGTTCTATTAATATATTGTATACATTTTTTTGTTTGTGTTCACGAGTTTGCAACCAGTACTTGGTTACTAAATTGAGTGTGTTATCAGTCACATTTAGTTTCACCTCCCTGATCCCGTCACAGCGCTGACACCATTATCCTTTTATATTATACCACTTGTTTTGTTTGAATTAGATTCACAGGTGTCTTGCGGCATTGCCCCCTAGAGTTAGTTTTTGAGACAGCGTGGGAGTTACCTTCTTTTATTACAATGTCCATGTCAGCTGATGTTGGTCAAATCTATGAGACAACTGAGAACAGTTTTAAAATTTAAAAGCGTTAAAAGGTATAAACTGAACCCGCGTTGTATGTGGGATAGACTTGGAGGGAAACTGGATTACTTCTGGTTTTGGGGGGTTACAGGTAGTCAAAACGGATACACTATTTCTGCGCCCTCAGGTATTTTTTCAAAGGTGAATTACAGATAGTATAGCTCCTCAGGCATATAGCTTATTTGCAAGGAAGTTGGAATATTAACTGGTGTAGAGAGCTATATACCGAGTGTCTACATTCCTAAACAATTCTTCAGTAAAGCTGTCTGGAAAGACTAGTCTTGAGCCTGACCTATACGGTTCATTAGGAGGTATAGTGCCATATAGCCTATACTTGGGAACCGATGAGAAAATTAGGCTATTGGCCTAATGTGGTATAAGCTCCTCAACCTACTCCATACAGCTGCATATCGTGATACAAATAAAGCTTGGTTAGACTCCGGTGGGTATCACGGTAGAGGGACATGCTTGTCAGGCCCTACATGCAAAATACTTTTAATCTGCAACAGATAAAAACCTGTCGGCTATGACTTCATTACGATTGGGTTGTCTTTTGTAGTATATCTAAAGACTACCCAGTTAAATGAGTTCTACTTTTATTGTGGTATTTAAACCTTGTACCATTTGAACCATATATCTATTTTTTTTTTTTGCAAGAAAACCCTAATTTTCACACCCTTGCAAAAACTGTTTTAGTGTTATCAAGGCTTGACTTCTCGGACTGTGCTGCTCAGATATACCCACCTGACATCCCCCTTGCCCATTGAGCCTTCTTGGTTAATAAATGCTAACATATTAAAGTGGAAGTAAACTTCCATCTCTTGCTTTTTATCAATAGGTAGTGTAAATATCTCCTAAACATGCAACGTGTGAGATATGTAGTGCACATGCAGCCAGTGACATCACTGGCACGTGCTCTGAAGGAACAGCCACCTGTGTCGTTTCTTCAGAGCCTTGTGCTGCAATTTGCCTAATCCCGCGTGCATGTGTGGGACTAAAGTCGTCGCGGCTTGGGCCAGTCGCAGAGCTGGAGTCCACGAACCCGGAAGCAAGACTGGTGAAGATGAGTGCCTGCAGTGCAGACATCTTGGTGCTTGAAGTGCTTCCTTTTAAGTAAAGTTTAACATTGTGCTAGTATGTGATGCATACTAGCACATTATGCCTTTTACCTTGCAGATACAAAAAAAAAGGTCCAGCGGTTAACAACCGCTTGAAGCACCCTGTAGTGCAGGGATATGCAATTAGCGGACCTCCAGCTGTTGCCAAACTACAAGTCCCATCATGCTTCTGCCTCTGGCTGTCATGCTTGATACTGTCAGTCTTGCTATGCCTCATGGGACTTGTAGTTTGGCAACAGCTGGAGGTCTGCTAATTGCATATCCCTGCTGTAGTGCCTTACATAGGACTTCGTAGTATAAATTGTTGACATGCTCCTCTAAGCGTTTTCAAAGTAAAGCCATCATTCGAATTCTACACTACAATAAACTGTAATCTTGGAGTTTTCTAGAATCTAGACCTGGTCCTCACTTTTTATACATCTCAATCTTTTTTTTTTTTTGTGGGTTACTTTTTTTTTTGTGGGTTACACATCTCCTTTAGGCCTCGTTCACATGGGTGGCCAGGGGGAGCAGTAACACAAATTGGTGAGCCACGTTTTTATTGCACCTCCCCCCAGGTTGCCCACCTAAAAGATAGCATGCATCCACTCGGGTATTAGGGCTATGCTGCGCTGCAAATGTTATAACACATGTTGCTTCCAGCATGAAGTACTACCCCCAAACACCAAAAGCTTTGGTTGCAATTGTGGTGCAACATTTACATAGAAAATACATATTTGGCTTTGTAAGAAAAAGACTGTGGGCATTCAGGAGGTGGTGGTATCCCCTCCTGCATGCATGGCAGTTGCTTTGACTGCCCTCTGAAAAGTTATCCAGCAGTCACTGTTCAGAGGGGGGAGTAGAAGTGCTGCAGGTGTGACTGAGCCACTTTCAAACCAATTGGAGGCTGGTAGTTCATGTTTCAAGCACATGGCGCACACGCACAGTTTCAACATGAAAAGCCATTGCCTGTATTTGTGTTTTTTTTATTCACGGAATCGGCTACAGCTTCTAAAGTTGTGGTTTCATTGTGAGATAAGCTACCTGAACAGAGTTGGCCTTCCTAACATGAACTCAGACAAAACTATACCCAAAACCATATATATTTTTTTGCCTCCACTATAGACACCGGATATTTTCAAACACAAATATCCTGGCCTTGATAGGATTTCATTTCTGTTTTCTTCTGTTGCATGCAAAGGGTACTGTTCAATAATCTGGAGAAGAAAAAGTTGGCCTTTTTTCAGTTTTAAAAACTGATAAACTGGGAGTGGTTTTAGAAAGCTCTGGGAAATTGGTCACTGAAATCCTTATAGTTCTAGCGGTTAGAGGCTGCTGTATAATTCAGTGGTGTCCTTAGACAGTAGGGTCACAATTCTACATTTCCACATCTCGCCCACACGAGACTTTCTCCCTTGTCAGAAAAGTATTGGGTTTTTTGCGGCATGTTTCTTTACAACTCTCTCAAAACGTAAGTAAAATAACAGCTCTCAGAGTAAACTGATAAAATGAAGAATTCATAATTCTTCAAGACAAGCCAAGTATCTCGGACATTTACAGAGGTAATTAATCATGTCGCTTCCCTTTTTAAGTAGTCCTGCATAGTACTTTCAGGCCATACTGGGAATAGCATTCATCCTATGTAACAGAACTTTATAGCCTTTAAATTAAACATCTGGCTTGCAGATGTACTAATGCAAAGATCAATTTTTATTAAGTGGATAACTAAGGGAACGTGTAATACTGAATCTTAAGTTTAACTTCACTTTGTGGTATGGTCTCAAAGGCTACAAGATTCTGTTGCTGAAACAGTTGTCATTCAACCATTTTTTTTTTCTGCTTCCCTTGTTTGAAGCCTCACAGTAGTTATACCAAACACTGGGTGTATATAGGCATTTTTATCTTTTTGCTTTAAGATCCTATCTACAAGTATTTGCATTCCCTTTCCTAGACACTTTTTTTTTTTTTTTTTTTCATTTGATTCATTCAATATGCCAAATACTTATTTTTAATTCTTTCACTGCCAGGTCCGTACGCTATATATGAACCTACAGATGTGCCTGCCGGTGGCCAAGTCCATACGCTGTACGGAACTCATTTTTCCCTCTGCTATAATCTCATGGTCACTTCAATGACCATAAACCTATAGCAGAATTGTTCAGCAGGCTCTGCTGAACAATTCTATGACTCTGATCAGCAAACTACCACCCGCTGATCAGAGTTATTAACCCCTAATGTGACTGCCTCCCTCCATGCCGCCGATTTCCTGTCCCCTGCCTTTCCACCTCCCGCCACTAATTTCCATCTAAAACTGCTTCCCCCACTCTCCTTTCCTATCCCCATGTCCTGCAGCTACCATAATTAGCTGGCATCCCTCTTCCACTCTTGCCGGCTTCAGATGGGGCTTGGGGGGTTCCAGGTGTCCCCCCCCATTACTCAGATCACCCCCGATCCATGGCCGCTCTGAGCGGCATCCCTCCTTCCCCTTCCACCTGCAGCTTCTCCCTGCACTGAGCTCCATGTTCTGTCAGGCTGGGGAGTGGGGTGGGGTGAAGTTGGGGCTTGATCAACATGTTTACCAAGCTCCCCCCTGTAGTAGAGAGGGTGCAGGCAGTGATCACTACAGATCGCGCAGAGACCTCCCACTGACATCTGATATTATCTGTAACCGCGATTGTTACTATGTAGGAGAAATCTCTAGAGATTTCTTATTCATTCAAGTAAAGTGCAGCACTTGAATGAATAAGAAATCTGTAGTTTTTTTTACTGTTAAATGTAAAAAGGAAAAACAAAAAAAACACCTGGTAAGACCCAGTGACTTTTATAGGGGACTGCAACCCCCTCCCCCCCCCCAGGTCCGCCCGCACGGTGACAACCCCCCCCCCCCCCACACACACTCACCTCTCCACGGTGATTGTCTCCCCCGTACTCACCCCTCCTCTGCTTTCTCGGGAGAAAGCAGGACGACAATAGCGACTTAATTCGCTATTGTCACAAATGGATGGGTTCAGGGTGCAATGCTCTGCGCCCCGAGCCCAACATTTTTCACGCCAATTGGAGCCTCAGGCTCTAATCATGTGGCTCTATGGGGCGGTCGAATGGAAACGAACTGCCTGTCCAGTTCCATCGGATGTCATCCAATCCGATCTGCTGGGTGGATGGGGAATCCCCATCCCTCTGTTTTTAGCAGGCTGGACTTGGTCAGCTGCAGGTGGGTGCAAACTGACACATGTCCATTTACATCAGCCCCTCCATAGAGAATAGGTGGTCCGATTGGGCCCGCCTAAAAAATGGACAGACACGATCGGTGTGCTACGTATGAAAGGGACCTAAGGCCTTGTTCACATAGGGCATACACAGCATACCTTTACAGGGATGCACAGGCGTTCCGTGCATCCCTGTGCAGGCAGTCTAATTGATGTCATTTGGGATGTAGCACCTGCACGAACAGAGCCGTTGCTCCCAATTTTACATCCATGTAGGTCCGCATGCATGCATGTCCCTGAGCTCTCACACTGTCTGCGTTCGGGGTCATGTACCCACACCGCAGCGGCACCCATAGCCTTGGTGCTTTTTTTCTGAGTGTAGATTGGTATCTATCTCTTACAATACATGAAAAGACGCACAAAGGTGAGGCGGCTGGGGAGAGATTCTATGGGACCATACGATGCCAGAGAAAAAAATGGTATGTCAGAGTATAAGCTAAAATTACAGTATTGTATTAAATGCATAGTTAAAGGTCTTTGTGAAAAGGCAGCATGGTAGGAAGTGTCAAATAAGAGTTGCAACAACTAAAACAATACAAAGTGCTGCAAAATGTCAGCTAGACTGTCCCCTAGCTGACATTTTTCTGCACTTTGTATTGTTTTAGTTATTACAACTCTTATGTGACACTTCCTACCATGCCTTGTCACAAAGACCTTTTTTAACTATGCATTTAATATAATGCTGTAATTTTCACTTTCTGGTATGGTCTAGTCCCATAGATTCTCCTCAGGCCTTCTCCCCTTTGTGGGGTTTTTTTCTCACCTGCTGCTGTCATTCAAATCCTGAGAGGAGTGAGCAGAGGTGTGGCAGAGCCGGGCTGTGTCTATGGGCACGAGCGCATCCCCATGGCTTAATATGGGGGGCGCTCAGAAGGCGAGCAGAGTGCTGTCTGGGGACCCCAAAGAGGAGGTAAGAGGCTGAGCTGGGCAATATCTTTGCACAGAGCAGGCAAGTATAAATATCATTCTATTTTAGGAAAAAGCCCTTTAGAAACACTTTACCTTTTGCAAGCAATTTACACTTTCAGCCATGTTACTTGAACAATAAATACTAAATGTCATGGCACCGGAAAATGGGATATGTAATGGTTTAGGGATCTTTCACACCACCTCCCATCAGGTTCTTGGATTATTAAACCTTGGTGATTGGATTAGGGAAAATGGAGAAACCCTTGTGGCTCAAAATGCAGGATATGTTCCTGACACTGCTGGAGCAGAAGAAGCTGTTCAAAACGGCAGTAAAACATCTTCAACATTATAGAACAAGTCTAGTTGAATATGACCAACTATGCAAATGACCTACGTAAATGAGAGCACACAAACTTGTTAAAGGATACGTTCACCTTTAGGTGCATACTGCACACATTTAGGGTGTAATATGGTCCTATTCACCCGCCACTAGAACCCCGCTCCCTGTGACAGCGGATCAGGGTTCCTCTCCTCACATCCTGGTTTTGAAAAATGCACGGCTGTTCAGGGCAGTTGCCCGCACAGCCATATCATCCAATCATGGCAATCTGTGAGTGAATGAGCTAGAAGCCCCACCTGCCACTGTGGCAGACGGCTTGCAGTTCTCAATGGACTGCGAGGGTGCTGATGAGCACACTTATTCCATTTACACTGCCTACTGCTCTGTAACTTAAAGCCCTTGCAGAGGTATAGGCAACACAGCTGCAGACAGTGTGTACAGGAGCCTGGCATTGCACCCACGATCCTCTGATCGCAAGTGCAGTGCTCTGCAGGCTTCTGTGAAAAAAATACATTTTTGTTTTTTTGTTTTTTTTCTGCAATACAGTGTGCATTTATAAAAAAAAAAAAATTCACAAAGGTGGATTTGGCCTTTTTTTTTTATTTTGTTTTTCAAGTACATTTTGAGTACAAGTCTGCTTTATATAAAACAGAAGTCATATTACCTGGTGGCCATTTGTTTTTTCAGAAGCAGATTGAAATAATCTAGTAGATGAAAGAAAAAACACATTGATAACATTTAATGAACATCTTTCTAGCTTTGCTACAAGCTTTGTTGCAAGAAGAAGTATGAGTCCGATACAAGAAGAAGCAGTCTCTGAAGATTTTGGTGATCAAGGCCAGGAAGGTGAAGGTTCTGCTAACCCTGGAGCATCAGAAGCCAAAAAGAAAACTAAAAGTCACAAGCGTCAAAAATTAGAAACCGATCAAGCAGGTAAAGTTTTTTTTTTTTTTTTTTTTTGTATTTCATTATCTTTTTAGGTTACACAGATCTGTTTTTTATTTTTACTATAAACTTATCCTGCCCCAGTGCTATATCTAGCAAACCACTTCACTACATAATAAACTGAACTGGCAGCCTCAAAGCAGATGGTACTTTTAGGGTAAAAAGATTGGTTATCATCAGACACTTCTAGGCTAAATGTGAAGGGCTGTTGTTCCGCAAGCAATGTTTTAAATTTTTGAAAGCACTTCTGATCAGCAAGATCAGAAGAGTTGGCATTCCACTGAGTGTTCTTGGTGGATCCTAATAAGCTGTCTTGCAAAGTGAAAGTTAGAGGCCGTCCTTGCCTCCATCTTTTTTGCCAGCTTCCAAGGGCAATAGATAGCTTTAGTCATCATTTAGCAGATGGCATGGATATACAGGCCCAGGGTGTGGTGTCATGATGTAGTTAAGTCTAGCACAATCTTTTTTTTTTTTTTTTTTGTCATTATTCAGATTTTATACTGTGTGTGGAAAGTAAATGTCATGGATTTAACTATGATCCAGTAATTTCAGTGCAATGTGGGCAGCGTCTTGACTAGGCACAAAGCAGCATCCAAGTTTCAGAAAGTCTGGATTCCAGCAGCTACCCACTGCTAATCAAGCTTTTTTTGTCACTGGGATTCTGACCTCACACATGCTCTATCTTGGAGGACAAAGTAATTTATTTACATAATTAGACTGAATTTCTTTTTTGAAATCACTACACTTGAGTCCTGCAAATGTATAAATATATACAGTACTGTGCAAAAGCTTTTTAGGCAGGTGTGACCAAAGCGAAAAAGCAAAAAAAAAAAGATAAACATACCCTAATGGGTTACCTCTCCAAAATATTGGCATGTATAATGCATAAAAAGTATCAGAATCAGAACCCAAAGATCCCCCATCCTCCCCTCTCCTCTCCTCCCCTCCAAACATCAACCTCCAACCAAAAACAACCCCAACCAGCAAGTGCCTTCCCCAAAAAAGACCACCCTGCCTAGTGCAAAAATATATTGCAGTATCCAATGGGAGCTCGTGTAAACCTCCCCCAGGGCTCCCTGCTCATCCACCTGCACGAAAAGCACTATACAGCCTGCCTGTACCCTAAAGCCAGCACCCCACTTTAAAACCACTGTGGGTGAATAGAGTGCTGACTGCCACATGGACGAAGCTGAAAACCAGGGCATTTTAATAGATGATCAGTAACTCATTGCCTGTAAAGAGCCATAAAACAAGTAGTCTAGAACTGGTATGCAATGCTAGGAGTATGTAGCAAACAGCAAAAATCCATCGAACATCCTCGGTAAAGTAAGGTAAATTCTAATATGGATAAACTGTGCTGGATGGCCAATTCCTGAGTTGGTATGATGTGTCCATGTACTGCTGCATAACCATGTGGGAACAGAGATTGATATCACACCATACTTGAAAAAGTCTGCTGCTAATAAACGAGTAAGAGCAGCCAGAGCTACAGGGGCCGGAGAGAGGGCTGAGATATATACAGCAGGAGAAGTCCATATATGTCCTGAGTGGTGTAGACTCATTAAGGTATGTAGGGTCCGGCTTGCGGGGTTGGGATGGTCCTATAGGGATGGGTAACCTATCCCCAAAATCAGCCTGCAGACGGTACGATCATAAACCTAGACACCTTAGGTCTGTGTGGTGTATAGTACTCACTGTCCTGGATCAAACAGTTCATCCGTCAGCCCTCGGCTGTAGTATACGTCTCAGCTGTTCCTCACATGATGGACATTCCAAGATATCGGTCCCCAACACAATCCTGGATTTTATATCACAGCGATGGCTAGAGAAATGGCAGTGGTAGTAGCAATGTACTTCTCCTCGCTGGTATGCTGGTCTAGTCGGCTCAAAGCATGACAGTCAGGTGCAAAGAGGAAGTCAGTGCGTGCGGTGACACAGGGAGGTGGGGGCCTGTCCGTCCATCTCTACATGTTTGAGAGAGATCTTAGGGGTGTACTCGCTTTTGTTGCCAGCGGTTTAGACAATTAATGGCTGTTATTTTGGGGGGACAGCAAATTTACACTGTTGTATAACAGTATGTACAGCATTGTATAAGTGTCCTTTCTTCAGTGTTGTCACATGAAAAGATATAATAAAATATTTTAAAAAAATGTGAGGGGTGTACTCACTTTTGTGAGATTAATTATGTACTTGCATAATTACCTACATTCGCACCAAAGGGTACATTACTGATATTTCTAGGTATAAGGCTTTCAGACTCTTGAATATCAAAACATTGGTGACCCTGGATCATTTCTTCCTACCCCCCCCCCCCCCCCCCCATATTCTCTGTTCTGTGCTTACAAGCTTATTTTGTTTTTTGTTTTTTCCTCTTAGTTTATTTTAAACAGCCAGGAAAAAATTAAGTTAATTTATTTGCCTCCTGTGGGGACAGTTTGCCCTACTGTGGACCCGCCTAAAAGGCATTTTCTTTGCATTTGTATCTTTATTTCTCCTCCTGCTCAGACTTTGGAGTTATCAGCTTCCCCTGCCAAATATGTTGCTACTAGGGCATGGAAGTTTGGAACATACATTTTGTGCAACTCTTGGTAAGAGAAGAAGGGTGGCTAAAAATTTAACCATTCACTTTTTCAGGCTTATACCGACTTTAGTGTTTAAGGGCCATATGCAAACTTTGAGAGGATTCACTGCTTGACTAATGTGGGGAAAAATGGGGTTTCTCATGCAGTGTGGCCCTGAGCATGTAGAAGAACATGGGGATGGCCATAGTTATGATGGCAGTGCAAATTACCGTATTTATCGGCGTATAACACGCACCCCAAGTTTAGGAGGAAATTTTAGGGAAAAAAACTTTTAGGAGGGAAGTTTAAGGAAAAATAACTTGCATTTAAATGCAGCCTTGTCAGTGTCCATTGCAGCCTTGTCACAGTGCAGCCTTGTCAGTGTCCATTGCAGCCTTGTCACAGTGCAGCCTTGTCGGTGTCCATTTCAGCCTTGCCCCAGAGTCCATTGCAGCCTTGCCCCAGAGTCCATTGCAGCCTTGCCCCAGAGTCCATTGCAGCCTTGCCCCAGAGTCCATTGCAGCCTTGCCCCAGAGTCCATTGCAGCCTTGCCCCAGAGTCCATTGCAGCCTTGCCCCAGAGTCCATTGCAGCCTTGCCCCAGAGTCCATTGCAGCCTTGCCCCAGTGTCGCCGTGCAGCCTTGCCCCAGTGTCGCCGTGCAGCCTTGCCCCAGTGTCGCCGTGCAGCCTTGCCCCAGTGTCGCCGTGCAGCCTTGCCCCAGTGTCGCCGTGCAGCCTTGCCCCAGTGTCGCCGTGCAGCCTTGCCCCAGTGTCGCCGTGCAGCCTTGCCCCAGTGTCGCCGTGCCGGATTTTAAAATTGGCGCAGAGACTGTGCGGGGCGGATGCCGCCGAGAACGCAGGGACTGGGCGGAGCTGCCGCCGAGATACACATAGCCGAGTGTACTCGGCTATACTCGGCTTTTCTCGGCTCCGCTCACAGTCACGCCGAGTCCCGCCCTATGATGGACATAACACAGGTCCAATGGCGGGACTGGGCGTGACTGTGAGCGGAGCCGAGTATAGCCGAGTACATTCGGCTATGTGTATCTCACTCCGCTCACAGTCAGCGGAGACAGCCCAGGGATGTGGGTATTGGCGTATAACACGCACCCACGATTTTCCCCTTATTTTCGTGTTATACGCCGATAAATACGGTACTAACTTGCAGTAGTTTTTAATGGATTGATGTGATTAGAACCTCCTGGTAAATTTTTATTACTGTCTGTCTACATTAGGGAAATTTTTATGGCTTGGCCTGTGACCATTTTCACCAGAACTTGAAAGTAAGGGAAAATCCATAGCGGAATTATCGGTATAGGGGGGATTCTTCCAATAAAAACATGTATTTCAGTGAGTATTTTCCTCACTTTAAGGACTCTTTTCTGTGTCCTATTTTTTTTTTTTTTTTGTGCCATCCGGAAGGGATACAATTTTGGCTTTAGATATACTTTAGGATGGCAGACCCACTATAGAATTATATTGAAGTATTTAATTTGTTGTTTTTCTACTTACAGAATTTGGGAACCACGGCTCCACTGTCCTCTTTGAAGTCCCGGAGACCTGGTAGCAGCAATGATCATTTTGTAACTGAAAACTTGAAAGCCATATTTTACTTTCCTTTGTTACGTTGATGTGCCCCAGTGCAGATTATACTCTCCCTCCCTGTGACTGTATAAACTTCTCTCATGATGGCGTGCTTTCCAAGAAGCACAGCTCGTCTTGTATGATGCGCAGAACTGATTGTGCTAGGTCTAGGTTCTGATATGAAATTTCATTTCTAGTGAGCACCTGTGTAAGAAAGGATGTTGGGTGGTGGTTTGCGCATCTTCTGAGCAGTTTTTTTTCCCTAGTAGTCTTATTTCTGTAAAGAGTATAACATCAACCAGTCAATGTGATTTCGTTTTTTTTTTTGTGACACAATGCTGATTCTTTGCTTTTTACTGGGTACATTTTGCCATTTTTGAAAAACAATGTAAACCTATCCTCTTATTTATATTTCCTCTTCCTCCATTATCAGCTCTGTGTTGCAGGCTTTCAATTCCACTGGATTAAACCTTCATACAGCCATCATTAAATTATTGCAAGTGACTACTATAGATAGCAACAGACAATGGAGGAAAATGTACTAAAACTGGAGAAGACAATCTGGAGCACCTGTGCAGGGTAAACAATCTGCTTCTAGCTTAAGCTTGTTCAGTCTAGCTTTGAAATGAGAGCTAGAAGCTGACTGGTTGCCATGCACAGCTATTTCAGATTCCATCTGCTCCAGTCTTGGTTAATTTTTCTTGGCCTCTTTTGACCCTAATTACCTGTTAATCTGTCAGTTCATCTTGCAAATTTATTTAATACTTAAGCATATGATGCATTTTTCTTTGCTTAAACCTAAAAATGTGAAAGGTGTTGTTTGGGTCGATTGTGAAACTTGTTATAGAACTTTAACTATTGGAAGCGGTGCCTTAAAGGACACTTTCTCATATGATTTGACAATATGAAGTGAGCCAAGGCTAGTATAAAATTAATCTTAATGTCCATTCTCCTGCTGTTTGAGTAACATGTCTGAAATTTCTCATCCGAATATTCTTGATCTGTTTATTTCAGATTGGGGAGGAATGTAGCTTCAAGGACTTGACCTGGGACAAACCGTTTATATTTAGGAAATGGGAGCTAGCTGGCAATTGGTGTACGTCTGCCTATCACCCGCTTCTACAGACACCCTGAGAACACCATTTAAATATTTTGAGCCTATCAGTTGATCAAAAATATAAAGGTTTAGATATTTGGAAGGGGGAAAAAACTTCCAATCACATTAAGAGCAGATCAGAATAAAGTGCCTGATTTTTAAATCTGATGAAAAAAACATGCCATATTTTAACTTGTTTAAATCTCTTCCCACTCTGCTACCTTGTGCTTGGTTATGGGTTTCTCCTTCAAATTTCAGTAGGAAGTTTTGCATCACTCGAACAAACCCAAGAGTATTGCAGGACAAAGGGTGTTTTCTGAGGAACTTCATATCACTAGATCTGCAGAAAATTTGATTTGCTGGTAATAACCAATTGAAACTTTTCACTTCTCTATTCAGGCCCACAGCTAAATAGCCCTTATAGCAACTATGACACGCATAACCTGACCTAAAATAAGTTGCTTACACAATCATTTACTGATAACAGTGGAGCAGGTGTGATTTGTTCTTAAATTTTAAGAAAAGAAAACCAGTAAACTAGAACTTATTATATTGCTGCTGTTATCACACATTGTATAAACTTTTTCTTAAATTTACCATGGACTTTAAAGGGCAATCGGAGGCTTTGACTCAATTGGACAGCTTGATCATTTACATAAGATAAGCATTTTATCAAAAACCTGCATGCTCCATTTGTCTGAATATGTATGTTTGGCTGCTGTTCTTCTGCCAACTCAATAACAGACAGTTCTAGTGCCAACTTTATCTGAGAAGAAACTAGCAGCGTCCTAAAAAAAAAAAAAATCTGTTAATTTACGCTGATGTCAGTTGTCAAACAAGGTCAGGAAACATCTGATGAAACCCATAGGCATTGTTGATTTTCACCTGATCAGTGTGGGACTATGGATACCTAAAGTCTACAATTACTAAGCCTTGGCTACAGACTCCCTAAAGGGAACTTTTAATAGTTTTATAGCTAGGTAATCCAGATGGCCTCTAAATATAAATAGTTATTTTCTATTAATTCCCTGGGTATTTTTTTTTTTTAACTTATGTCCTGTTGTGTTGTATTTTTATGTACTTTTTTTGTTTACAGTGGTTTGCTTGGTATTATTATTATTTTTTTTTTCCTTGAGGATTTTGTTCACTGGATATCACATTTGTTGTACACATGGGCCACACTTTTCCATCTATTCTATAAAATTAGTTTTAACGTTGGTTCATGGCACATTGGTGTGCCATATGGCAGATGTCACCCAATTAAAACAGTGCTGTTGCCACAGTTTTTTTTACATCTTTTCCTTGTTTTTTTTTTTTTTTTTTGTAAATTTGTCTCAAATCATTTATTATACGTTTTCAATGTTTGATTTTTAGAAGTTTGTTCACTTTTGTGTGTGAAAAACAGCCCTGATGGAAGGTTGCTACACAAATTGTCATTTGTCTAGTGTTTTGTAAAACTATTATCCATCAACTTATTAAAAAAAAAAAAAATGTTACAACTGGCACTAGCAAATAGATCTGTTGTGATAGATATATTTAAACTAACTTTTTCTATAATGTAAATTTAAAGAAAAAGGCCTAGTGTATTTCCATAAAGTAAAATTAAAGAATTTTTTGTAGTATATAACTGTGTGCTGTTTTTTATTGTTTGACTCGTAATGTGTGTGTGCAATATTTACTTTAATCAATCTAGTAGACCAACTCCTTTTTAGCTTTTTGGAAAAAAAAATCGGTGCTACAGCATGTTCAAAAATATTTAAAAAAAATGATCTGGTTCCAATACTCACCTCCACTCTAGTGCTGTCCCCAAAGACCTTCCCAATCTATGATTCTCCTCCAGGTTGACTGACAACTAGCATTATCCATCCTACTTTGAGTGCCCAGATCATCATCATAGGCATATCATCATGCCAACCTGGTCTTGCATACCGCTGGTCAAGCTGGCACTTGTACAGCTTTACATAAGTGCAAAGCTGTACAGGAGTAAGGCCTGCCCAACACTGGTGGAGAATAGAGTCAATCTGTGATGTCTGCAGGCCAGCCAGAAGACTTCAGGATTGAATGTAAATATGAGGGATTTTTAGGAAAAATGGGGGTGGGGGGGGGTTGCTGGGGACAAGAGTTGATTTCAGTCTTAAAAAAACACCCCAGCTTTTCCTCCCCAAAACGGATGCATTGTGCATGTAAATTAATTACAACCCCAGTGTCAGCTAATGTGTAACTTGCCTCATTTAGCTGTATAAAGCAGGTTTCTGTGTATGTGATGTCATGCCTTCTCCTGGCCGAATTTCAGAGTTCTTTGACTTCCTGATGCCTTACTTCCCCAGTTCTTATACTACATGTCCCATCATTCTTTGAGCCTCTGAAGTTTCAGGGCAGGCTATGGGAGTTGATGTGGGTGGGTCTTAGGGTTACTGTGGGTGTCTCTGTGCCTTCATGTGGGTGGTGTAAGGGTAGGAATGGAATTGTCATCACCAACCAAACACACTCCATTCCTCTCTGCAGTGAACAGAGTGCTGTACAGCAGGAAGTGTAACCTTGCTAACCATCTCTTAGACAAGCAATGTGATATTCTAGCTTTAAAGGGCAGACACATATAAGACTGATAACATGATCATGGTTTTTCTACTCTGATCCCATTCTTTGTAACTGAGAAACAGCAAGTTGTCTTTAATGAAGGCATGCTTTGTAATTGTGTGTGTGTATGTGTGTATGTATGTGTGTATGTATGTGTGTATGTATGTGTGTATGTATGTGTGTATGTATGTGTGTATGTATGTGTGTGTGTGTGTGTGTGTGTGTGTGTATGTATGTATGTATGTGTATATATATATATATATATATATATATATATATATATATATATATATATATATATATATATAGTGTGTTTTCACACACACAACCCACAAAACTCATTTACTCTTTCGTCCATGGACCGACAGCCTCTCTATTGACAAAGTGGGTATTATCCGTTAATTAGGAGTGACTAGGCAGAAAACTTGTAAAAAGTGTTGCATCACACCCTCTACAGTACTGTCTAGCAAGGAGTAGGACATGGCTCCCTTCGGGCCCATTGGTCCGGGCGGAAAATATATATTTTTCTGCTACATTTTTTGTTTCCTGCGATCTTCGATCAACTGCCGACTGGGTGACAGGCTGGATCCTCGATGCTTGTGGTCTCCCCAGTTCGGCCATCGAGCGTGTGCCGACCCTAGCTACGCGCTGGGTTTTCCACGACATGCCTGTTGCTCCAGCAGCAGCCTGGCCGGTGAGCTTGCGCTCCAAGGCTTGCATCGGACCGCTCGGCTTCGGCTGACCTTACGGCCGAGTCGCAGCAGCCTGTCCGGTGAGTGTCACGCTCCAGGGCATACATATGATCGTCCCTTTTGGGTCCAATCACAGCATGCCTGGCCAACAGTCACCTTCCGTGCGCGGACGATGATCTGTTTGGAATGTCTTCCAGCATAATACATGCAGGATATGTAAGTTAACTCCCCTGCCTCGGCTGGGTGATTTGGCTGGACATTCCTGGAGAGACCAAGTGGTTGTGGCCCCTTTCTTCCCTCTCTCCCTGCCTTTTCCCTCCTCCCTGGGCTTCTAGCTAAAGGGTGCTGGGGGTCACCGAAGGGGTTCCACTGGAGCGGGGCTGACTGTAACTAACATTTAAAAGAAATGTCATTTCTGCTTACCTGTGTGTGCTTCCTCCTCCATGCTGTCGGCGGCCATTTTGTGGT
Organism: Rana muscosa; assembly: GCA_029206835.1. NCBI lineage: Eukaryota > Metazoa > Chordata > Amphibia > Anura > Ranidae > Rana > Rana muscosa. The sequence goes on from CM055127.1 coordinate 51,490,651, forward strand.
GGTCCATGCTGGGTTCGGCCTCTAGTGACTGCCCGGCGGCCATCTTCCTGTGGTTTCGGCGCCATTTTCTTGTAGTCCACACCCACTGGCCTCTATCAACTGATCGGCGGCCATGTTTGTCCACCCTGTATGTATATATTGCCGTTCGGCGGCCATCTTTTTGTGGGCTACAGCTGCTTGGCCTCTATCTTCGGCTCGGCGGCCATTTTCTTAGAGCCCACATTATCTTCCATACAGACATTTTTGGCGGCCATTTTGCGAGAGTCTCCGGCCTCTAGGGTGCATTACACTGGCGCGAAAATTCACACAGGAAGCGCTGATAAAAGAAGCAGACTGGGACAGCATCACAGGCGCAGCACACGGCAGCATAGCAGTACCGGTCCAGGGTGGTGTGTCCTCTGGGTAACCCAGCATCTCTGCAGCGCAGGAGGGTGGCCTATTGATATCTTGCCTGGAGCCCTGTGGGTGTTGGCGTGTGGTCAGCATGGCATCTGAGCCAGATGTCTTCTCCCCTGAAGCACCAGATTTAGCAGCTGGTGCCCCTGAGGCGTCTATGAACGCTATGTTGGCAATCCTAGAGGCGTTTGCTGCCAGGGTGGAAGCAGCACACGAGAATACAGGGGGTAGTAAACGCCCCCGTCCCCTGCAATCTTCCGGGGATAATTCTGATGCAGAACCAGGTCCAGCTATGGCTCATGGCCCAGATTCGGACGCATCGGAGACTGCAGACCGTGACCGATCGGACAGTGAGGATGACTCCAAGTCCAGGTCAGTACGCGAGACGGCTTTGGTATCTGACCTTATTACTGCAGTGCGGGATACGCTAAAGTTGGAAAATACTGCAGAAGCAGCAGAAACTCCAGTCCCCTTTTGGGTTTCGTAAACCTGCCCGCACTGCTAAGGTGTTCCCTTGTGTATCTTATTTTGACAAACTCTTATACAAGGAATGGGAGAACCCACTGAGGGTCTTTACAGCCCCAAAGAGGTTTGCGGTATGGTACCCCTTTGAGGAGAGTTTTCTGAAGAAATGGACCTCTCCCCCTATAGTGGATCCTCCGGTGTCCAGACTTAATAGAGCCACCACTATTCCAGTAGAAGGGGCTCCTGTTTTCAAGGACCCTGTGGATAAGAAGGCTGAAGCAAGCGCTCGCTACCTATATTCAGTGGTAGGCTCGGCAGTACGCCCGGCATTGGCGGGGGCCCTAGTGTCTCGGACAATTACTGAATGGGCAAAATTGCTACTCCAGGAGTTAAAGGAGCGAGATGCTCCTCCTAATGAGATAACTTTGGCCGACCAGTTGGTCCAGGGCCTTAAGTTTGTCTGCGAGTCAGACATGGATACTATTCCCCTGCTGTCAAAAACTTTGGTTTATGCAGTAGCAATACGCCGCCTGATCTGGCTAAAGGGCTGGTCTGCGGACCAGACTTCCAAGAAAGCCCTGTTGGATCTGCCTTTTAAGAGCGACAGACTTTTGGGGCTTCTCTGGATAACAACATCATCAAGGATGCCACAGGAGGTAAAAGCACTTTGCTTCCCCAAACTAGCAAGGGTAGGGGCCCACGCCAAGGGCAAGGGCCCTCCTTTAATGCACGCAGGCGTTTTTTTCGTCCCCCTAGGACGACAGGGAAAAGACCCCAGGCCGACAAGGCGCCTGTCCAAGGACAAAAGCGTCCTTGGTCCCGCAAACCCAACAAGCCTGCGGACAAATCTGCGTCCGCATTAAGGTCCGCCCCCACCCAGCTCTCGGGTGGGGGGACGTCTTCGCAAATTCGCGACTCAGTGGACAGCTCTAGTCTCCGATAGGTGGGTTTGCGAAGTAATCTCCTCAGGCTACAAGATGGAATTTCTCTCTTGTCCCCCGGACAGGTTCATCACCTCCAATCTCCAGCTACTACCGACCCGTCGGGAGGCCCTGTATGGGGCGGTCCAGGGTCTACTGGAACGTGGGGTAGTGGTTCCAGAACAGGAACGAGGTCAGGGTTTTTACTCAAATCTGTTCATTGTGCCGAAGGAGGGGGTTCGTCCAATCTTGGATCTCAGAGCCCTCAATTGCTTTGTGAAAGTACAAAGATTTCGGATGGAGACGGTTCGATCTGTAGTCACGGCTCTCCATCCGGGGGACTTTCTGGCCTCCTTGGACATCAAGGACGCATACCTGCATGTCCCCATATACTCCAGAAACCAGAGGTTTCTGCGATTTGCTATCGGGAAGAACCACTACCAGTTTGTGGCCCTCCCGTTTGTCCTTGCCTCAGCACCCAGGACGTTCACCAAGGTGCTCGCTCCGATTCTGCCACTTCTAAGACAGCGGGGTATCGCTATCATCGGCTACTTGGACGACCTTCTACTGAAGGCCCCTTCAAGCTCAGAATTAGAGGTAAGCGTGTCTATTACCTGTCGGACTTTTCGAGACTGTGGTTGGATACTAAACACGCAAAAGTCAGTATTGGTGCCCACTCAACGCCTAGTGTACCTGGGGCTGATTCTGGATTCCTCAGAGGCAAAGGTATTCTGCCCTGTGGAGAAGTTGCAGACCCTCCGGGCTGCAGTACAGCAGCTGACTTCCAGGAATTGGTTGTCACTCCGTTTTTGAATGCGAGTGTTGGGCCTCATGGTAGCCTCCTTCGAGGCGGTCCCATATGCTCAATACCACACTCGAGTGTTACAGAAGGAAGTTCTGTCCAGATGGAACAGATGCCCTTCATCTCTGGATTATCAAATCTGAGTGAGCCACCCTGTCAGGAGATCCCTGGTATGGTGGCTGACAGCACCGGCTCTAATGGCCGGGAAGTCATTTCTTCCGGTTTACTGGATAGTGATCACGACGGATGCCAGATTTACAGGTTGGGGGGGGGGGAGTCTGGGGTGTTCAGTCGGCGCAAGGTCGCTGGACCCTAGAGGAAGCCCTCCTGCCGATCAATGTCCTGGAAATCCGGGTGATCAGGCTGTGCCTCTTCAAATGGTCTCAGAGGCTGCAAGGGCGTCCAGTCAGGATCCAGTCAGACAACGCCACAGCAGTGGCATATGTCAATTGTCAAGGAGGAACAAGAAGCTCAGCTGCAGCATCGGAGGTCGCTCGCATCCTGAAGTGGGCAGAGAAGAGCGTACCAGCACTGTCGGCTGTGTACATTCGCCGCCGCCAGATGCTGGACCAGGGAGAATGGTCCTTACACCCGGAGGTGTTCAAACTCCTCTGCCAAAGATGGGGCACACCAGACGTAGATCTTCTGGCTTCCCGACTCAATCGGAAGGTATTGAGGTTTGTGGCCCGGTCAAGAGACCCATGGGCAGACGCAACGGACGCGTTGGTGGCATCGTGGGGTCAGTATCTGCTAATCTATTCCTTCCCTCCCTTAAGGCTTCTTCCTCTTCTGCTCCGCAGAGTGGAGGCAGAGGGAATTCCAATGATCCTAATTGCTCCAGATTGGCCTCAGCGTCCTTGGTACGCCGTTCTAGTACGTCTGGTAGCAGACGTCCCCTGGCGCCTACCACTACGGAAGGACCTGCTATCGCAAGGTCCCATACTCCATCCTGCTTTACAGTCACTTGCTTTAACGGCATGGCTGTTGAGAACCAGGTATTGAGAGACCGGGGCCTATCAGATTCAGTAATCTCTACTATGAGAAGTGCTCGGAAACCGTCCTCTAGGAAGGTTTATCGCCGCACTTGGAAGGCCTACATCTCCATGTGTGAGGAAATGAAATGACATTCGTGTACTTATTTGGTTTCCAGAATCCTGCTGTTTTTACAGCATGGGGTGGATCAAAGGCTTGCCTTAAGTACGATTAAGGGACAGATATCTGCCCTGGCTGTCTTTTTTTTTCAGCGACCCCTGGTGACTCGCTCTCTCGTGAGTACATTTGTGCAGGGGGTTCGACATGTGGCCCCTCCGGTCCGTCCCCCACTACCTGCGTGGGACTTGAACCTGGTCCTCTCGGTGCTTCAGAAGGCACCGTTTGAGAATATTAGAGATATTCCCCTGTTGACACTTTCTCAGAAGGTGGTCTTTTTGGTGGCTGTTACGTCAGACGAGTCTCTGAGCTGGCAGCCTTGTCCTGCAAGGCTCCCTATTTGATTTTCCACAAGGATAAGGTGGTGCTGCGGCCGCAGCCTTCCTTTCTTCCGAAGGTCGTTTCGGCTTTTCATCTCAACAAAGACATTGTACTTCCATCCTTGTGTCCTCACCCGTCGAATCCTAAGGAGTCGGCGTTGCATTCCTTGGACGTTGTCCGAGCTTTGAGAGTATACCTATCTACTACTTCCCTGTTCTGGAAGTTAGACTCACTGTTTGTTTCGGTGGCTGGTCCCAAGAAGGGCCAAGCAGTCTCGTCGGCCACCATCTCTAGGTGGATCCGACAGATAGTAATCCAGGCTTACGCCTTAAAGGGTCAAGCGCCCCCCTTTTCGGTCACAGCGCATTCAACCAGGGCAATAGGTGCCTCTTGGGCTTTCCGACATCAAGCGTCTGTTTCCCAATTATGTAAAGCGGCGACGTGGTCGTCCGCTCACACTTTCACAAAATTCTACAAAGTTGATGTAGGTGCATCTTCGGATGCCTCTTTCGGCTGCAAGGTTTTGCAAGCGGCGGTTTAGAGTTGCAACTCCTCCGTTGGAGTGCTGTTTTGTGTTTTGTGTTTGGGGTGAAGTTTATTTTTATGCTGTTACCACCCCTCGTTTTTTTTCCCTCTGACACTGCTTTGGGACGTCCCACTTTGTCAATAGAGAGGCTGTGTTGGTCCATGGACGAAAGAGTAAATAGGATTTTTTACTCACTGTAAAATCCTTTTCTCTGAGTCCATGGACTGACACAGCACCCACCCCTCCTTTTAAGTTTATACTGCTTTTTGACGAACTGATCTGCGAGATGCAGACTGAGGTGATATACCCAGAGGTTCCGCCCCCCCCCCCCCCGGTGGTACTGTAGAGGGTGTGATGCCACACTTTTTACAAGTTTTCTGCCTAGTCACTCCTAATTAACAGATAATACCCACTTTGTCAAGAGAGGCTGTGTCGGTCCATGGACTCAGAGAAAAGGATTTTTACGGTGAGTAAAAAAAAAAAAAAAATCCTGTTTTAGCGACACCCAAATCTATATCTATATGTGTAGTCACCAAACGCACACTAAATTTTTGGGAGCAGAAATGAGCACTCCTACACTGAGTGAATATGGCCTTAAATGCAAGAGATCATGACCATACTAGTATCAATGCAGTCTTAGGGCTTGTTTAAATAATGGTGTAAAAATGCAGCACATCCACAAGGTTTTACTGCCTCCAACTGCTCCCCATTTAGCTAAAGGGGCAGTGGCAGGGGGTGAACACTTGCCATGACTGTGATACTCTGCTTATGGCTGTGGTGGGAACTATACCTTCTGTTTTGCAGGCAGTAAAGCCCACCAAGCACGACAACCAATTCTAGAGAATGGAGCCACACTGAAATTGCACACAATTTGCATATTTGCAGTACTTTAGCATTTAGGGGGTTAAAATAGGTGATGCAACCCCTTCTCACTGCCTGTCAAATGCTGTCTGAAGCGTTATCTGAATGCAGATCACTCTTTAGCAAGCAAATCAGGTGTAAATGTCATGCCTCCTTTTTGTGTCATTCCTGTCTTGCAGCATGCCAAAGAATAATGTGGAAGGGCTATGGGAGGTTATTATGAAGGCGTTTCCTTCATATGTAAATGCAGCATGTCAGAGAGCAGGGCTCTGGAAAGGTGGGATCTGAGGGGTGGGACTCTCCCTGTTCACACTGGTCAGCATATTTAACTGGGCAGGACTGAATTCTAATTGTTATAGTTGGTCAGGTTGAAAAACACAAGTCCATCTAAATCAACCAATGAAAAACGAAAAAAAAAATAACTACAATCCCATATACATAATCCTCTACCAACAGTTCATCCAGAGGAAGACGAAAATCCCAACAGAGCATGATCCCATTTGCTGTGAGTGCATAAGTGCTGCAAGTACCTGTGTATGTGTGCAGCTGTGTACATCTTGCACATTGTTTCCCTGGAAGCCCAGGTTCTGAATCTAGGGAAGCTACTGTCAATACTGAAAATAATCTCCAACCCAAAGGAGGGGAATGTACCCAGGAGCACAGAGGCAGGTGCAGACAGTTATGAAGGCACCAGAGGAGAGTAGATGGGTGACAGTCAGGAAGGTTAGGGGGGGAAAGAGTCGGGGAGGCCAATCCTGAGCTGGAAAATCTCTATACCCTGTTGCGTGACATTGGTGAAACCAGTCAGGGACCAGCATTGTTGGAGCAGAGTGATGCCCCTAACTGGAGGAAGAACTCCTCCAGTGACGGTGGGAGGGAAGCGCCAAGGGGAAGGAAAGGAAGATTTTGGTGGTAAGGGGACTCAATTCTCAGGACAGAGGGCAATCTGTCACAAGGACCTGAAGCGCCAAACTGTATTGTCTACCGGGTGAATGGGTTCGTCACATCACGGATCTGGTGGGCAGATTACTAAGGGGGTGGGGGCTGGGTTAAGACCATGCTGTCATGGTGCACGTTGGCACTAATGACAGAGGAAGATGGAGTGTCCTAAACGATTTTAAAGATTTAGGAGCTAAATTGAGGAATGAGACCTCCAAGGTAGTATTTTCAGAAATACTACCGGGCGTATTCTTTTGTAGCCAGCTTTGGAAACTTCCAGTCTATGGTCAGCTCAGTGGCGTACTAAGTAGGGGGCGGGCCAGGCCGCACCAGGTGCCACACCTTAGGGGGGTGTCAGGCCGGCACCCCCCCTCCACCACTGAAGAGGACCACGCAGAGACAGCGGGTGGCATGGCGCGGTGACAGGCAGCAAGCGCTAGTTATTCTACTCCTGCACTGTCCACAGAGCTTGCAACTAGCACCAGGCAACTGACTGTCGTGTCAAGCAGCGCCACCCCCCCCCCCCCCCCGCGCACGGCTCTCAGCTCTGACATGTTTCCAGAAACCAAACGACCCCCCCCCCCCCCCAGCAGGGCGCTCTCCACTCTGATGTGTGTATAGTGTCCACTGCAATCCCCCCTCCTCTCCGCTCTGAGATCATGTCGTCACACTTCTCCCGAGTCCCGCCCCTCCTGTGTGCTCGTCTGTGACGGGGGGAGGTGGGTGGGAAGATTAAAAACAAGCAGCCACACTGACAAACTGCTGAATAAACCAGTGAGCCAGCCCCTGGGGATCATTCCAAGTGAATGAGCATGTTCACTGACCAGACCCTGCTCTCACTCTCTGACCTCTCGCTCTCTCTCTCACCCTCTCTCTCTCTCTGACCCCCTCTTTCTCTCCCCTCTCTCTTTCTCTCCCCTCTCTCTTTCTCTCCCCTCTCTCTTTCTCTCCCCTCTCTCTTTCTCTCCCCTCTCTCTCTCTGACCTCGCTCTCTCTCTGACCTCTTGCTCTCTCTCTGACCTCTTGCTCTCTCTCGCTCTCTGACCTCTCTCTGACCCCCGCTCTCACCCCTCTATCTCTCTCTCTGACCCCCTCTCTCTCTGACCACCTCTCTCTCTCTCTCTGACCACCTCTCTCTCTCTCTGACCCCTCTGTCTCTCCCTCTGTCTCTCCCTCTGTCCCTCTGTCCCCCCTCTCCCTCTCTCCCCTCCCTCTCTCTCTCCCCCCCCCCACTCTCTCCCCCTCTGTGTCCCTCTCTCCGTGTCCCCCTCTCTCCCCCCCAAAAAAATATTTATGTAAAGAGGTCCTTAGGTGCAGGGAGCTGTGTAATGTAAAGGGGTGCAGTTGTGGAGAGGGTGTACACAGTAGTGACAAAGAGATATTGAAGGATGCAGGGGGCACAATGGGGTGTTTTTACATTTTACCGTGGCGAGGGTTGCCAGATATTGGATCCGCCACGGGTGTCAAATGCTCTAGGTTCGCCCCTGAGTCAGCTTTACCTGTATGGTGACCATTACAATAACGTGGTGCTGGGATAGATTTGGTCATGTTTGAGCAGTTCTGGTAAACGGTGCCATGTCTAAACTGAAAAAAAAAAAAAAATCCAGTAGCTTATTGGCATTTGTATATTGGAACTACAGATGTGCAGATAAAAGACCAGTCACCCTGCACAAGCAAAGAGAGCAGCAGTGACCGGTCTGTATTCCAGGAATTGTTCAATTCTGGATTACTGCACAGACCAGGAATATGCAGAGCACCCTGAACATTACACTAAGAATACACATGCATACAATTTTTAAATCCCCCCCTGAGCCACAATGATGGTGATGTAGGGAGAAGGTAGGCGTGAAGGTCATAGTGATGGATGTAAAGGTAAAATAATATTGGAAAACCTCTAATATTGGGATTTTATAGGCAACAAAAACAGAAATTATAGCAAAAAAATTAATTTATTATACAAAAACATTGCAATTCATATATCTTGTTATGACATTAAAAACATGTTTGGTTTTTTTTTTGGGGAAAAATAGATTCATAAGATACAATTGCCAAAATTCAAAAACCTCCAGGTCAACTGGTGGCAGAAGAAAAACAGCTTATCCAACGCATTTCAAGTGGTTTATATTTAAAACATTTTCTTCATCAGGGATATTGTTATAGCATTATCTATAATAAATCAAAAAATTTATTTAATGACCATAAATATTGAACCACACCCCCAACGGTGTAAGCAAGTAGTGACTCACTACTTTAAATTTCCTCCAAAAGCAAATGCATTTCCCATGAAAGCTGCGGTGTTGGCATTGGTTCTCCCTTTATCTCTGTGTGCCTTTGAGACCCCTCACTTCCTATAGGAGAGCTAGATGGCTATCCAAAAACATGGCTCTTTCTTGATCCAGGGAATACACACTTTGGGTTTTATTATGATGTTATTTAATTATGTTTTGATAATCTGATTATTGCAAGGTGCGCTTTGTGTTGTCAACACAGAATGATACAATGCTCACTTCAGAATTGATATGCAGGGTATCTGCATTTTCCATGTGCTTATACTGTGGTTGGATTTGGATTACCTGCTTTACTTTTCTCTGTGTTCCCATTCTTGACCACCCCTCCTCCCTATCCGGTGCCAGGGGGGGGCCACACATACTGTTATGTGGCCCTTCTTTTTCCTCATGGGTTTTTTAACCTCCTGAGGTTTTGACACCGGTGGCATTTGTCCCTGGGCCTGCTTCGTATCCCCATCCAATGCCACCAGTGAGGGATTAGGGGTCCAAACCCAGTGAGTAGGCCCGTTGGGTTAACCTACCCCACTTTCCCACTCTCCATTGCCATGTCCTGAGTTACCACCATCTCCCAGCAATGATTTGTGGACTTATCCACAATGCAGGCCCCATATGGGCTAAAACCTGCGTCGCCCTTTTCCAACATGGCGGAACCCGCGTTTCCTGTATGGCGGCATCCAGGAGGCGGGAAGTGACGCGGGTGATAACATGTACACGTTTATCCCCCAGAGAGTTGCGTCACACCGGATGTTTTTCTTGATGACGCGGCCCGTCCTCCATGCATGCCGCGTCATTACGAATATGACGCGGCGTGTCTCGGACATACCGTGACATCTCAGCTGGAGACGCGACGCACAACGCGTGCGCCGCGATACCGTGTAATCGGACATGGACCAATGGGATCTGAGAGGGGTTTAAAAGGACGCCAAGGAGAGTACATGGCGTCATTCCCTCTCCTCAGCTGGATAGCTGTTAGCAGTTCTGTAAAGGTGTGCAACCAAAGCTCTACACGTGGAATCGATTGACGCCACTCCAGGGATCCCTGCTGAAGCTGAAAGAGCCTGTTCTTCAGATTTAGGAGCTGACTTTCCTTTTTCACTCCTTTTTTTGAATGCCATCACTAGGTGGCTAAGATTCTGCCATACCCTTCCCCTAATCTTAGTGGTGTAGGTTATTACTTAGAGGAGGTCCCCCCGAATTTTTTATTTGTTTTAAAGCCTTCAGCTGCTGACTTTTTAAAAAAAATGGACACTTACCTGTCCAGCGCACCCACGAAGTCGGCTGACGAGGCTGAGCAATCGCTCGGTCCTCGGATGCCGCCGCCATGCTCGGTGAGGGAATCAGGAAGTGAAGTCTTGCGGCTTTACTGCCCGGTTCCCTACTGCGCATGCGTGAGTAGCGCGGCACGCCGCCACTGGCCCCCGCTCTCTCCTGGGAACAGTGTGTTTCCCAGAAGACAGCGGGGTAGTGACACGAAGGGGCGGGACTCCTGCGGGAGTCAGAACCCGGAAGTGGTGCAAATACCTGTAGCTACACCCCCTCCCCCCTGAAAGGTGCCAAATGTGACACCGGAGGTGCCAAATGTTCCAAAAAGCAGAGGTTCACTTTTTGTGTGAACCTCCGCTTTAAATCACAACAGTTCTTTCTTTTTATTATGTTTTGGTACAGCACATGCCATTCAGCCTTTAGGCGCCATGTTTTTGGATAGCTATCTAGCTCTCCAATAGGAAGTGAGGGGTCTCCAAGGCACACAGAGAGATAAAGGGGGAACCAATGCCAACACCGCAGTTTTCATGGGAAATGCATTTGCTTTTTGAGGAAATTTAAAGAAGTGAGTCACTACTTGTTTACACCGTTGGGGGTGTGGGAGATGTGGTTCAATATTTATGGTCATTAAATTATTTTTTTAAATTTATTATAGATAATGATACAACAATATCCCTGATGAAGAAAATGTTTTAAATATAAACCACTTGAAACGCGTTGGATAAGCTGTTCTTCTTCTGCCACCAGTTGACCTGGAGGTTTTTGAATTTTGGCAATTGCATCTTCTGTATCTATTTTTCCAAAAAAAATATGTTTTTAATGTCATAAGATATATGTATAATGTATTACAATGTTTTTGTATAATAAATTAATCTCTCTTTCGTCTACGGAAGGACACAGCTCCTTTATTCTTGACAGTAGGGTTTATATGCCGTCTATCAGGAGAGGACTAGGCAGACATGTTAACAGTTAAAAACATGTAACAGCAAAGCTGAACAGTACCGCCCAGGTGGGCGGTCCCTCTGGTCATAACCCCTCACCGTGCATCTAGCAGCTCAGTTTTTTTCTGCCTAGCATAGAAGGACCTGGCTCCCTGTTGGGACCATTGGTCCTGGAGATTTTTGTTTTTGACAGGCTGGATAATATAGATCCTTGTAGTCTCCCAGTCCGGCCATCGAGCGTGAGAAGACCTTTAGCTAAGCGCCGGGTCGGCCACAACATACCCCGTTTGCTCCAGGGGTGGCCAGTGAGCTATATGCTCCAGGGCACACAAATGACCAGGCTACTGCTGTCCGAGTCACAGTGGACCGTGGCCGACACCCACTCCGTACTGCTCGGGTAAGTAGGGTTCCACCTATTTCGGCAGGATTGAAACAGCTGGGCATTCCTGGGGAGGTCGACTAGGGGGTCTCTCACTCTCCCTTTCTTCCTGTCCCTTCCCTCCTCCTCATGCATCTGGCTGGGCCTGCTGTGTACCTGACCGGGGGTCTCCGGGTCCTGGCTGGGGGCTGCGCTGGGTGTCCTGGGTCCACTCTCTGTGGTGGGGTGTTGTCTGTCTGCCATGTGGGGGGCAGACAGCGTGTTCACGCCCTTTTCTTTTACCTCAGGAAAGATCCGATGGCCATCTTGGGTGAGCCAGTGCCATTTTCTTGTAGCCGCGCTGTTCTAATGCTGATACAGCTGGCGGCCATTTTCTTGTAGCTCGCGCTATTTTCCTGAGGCGGCCGGTGGCCATTTTTTTTGTAGCTCTAGCTTAGTTTTGGCCTCTAGCGCTGGAAATGTCTTTCTGAACGGTGCAAACAGCACAGAACACCTCAGACGCAGGAGAACACCTCAGGCACAGGCAGTGCAGGAGAGAGAGCGGACCGCAGTGCTGTGCAGTACCTGGGTCAGGGTGGTGAGTCCTCTGGGGGGCCCCTTGGTCTGTAGCAGCTAGGAGGGTGGACCTTTTGTGTACCTTGCCTTTAGTCCCTAAGTGGCTGTCAGGCGAGTGTGGGTCAGCATGGCGTCAGAAGCTGGTGCTTCTTCCCAAGACATCCCTGTGGTATCAACCGGTGCCCCTGCACCAGCGGTACCTGTGGACACTTTGTCGGCGGTCCTGGTATCATTTGTTGCCAGGGTGAAAGCGTTGTGCGGGCGCAAGGGGGGTATAAAAAAATGCCTCCTCCCCCACCATTTTCTAGGGAAAGCTCTGATTCAGACTCGGGCCTGGCTGTGGCACACGGCCCCTGTTCTGGCGTGTCAGAGGATGCGGACCAGGACCATTCAGACAGTGAGGAAGACTCCGTGTCCGGGTCAGCGTAGGAAAAATGCGCTTGTTGGAGCACTTATCACCGCAGTGCGGGAGACCCTAAAATTGGAAGATACGGCGGGGGCATCTACTGAGGTGTCGGTCCCTTTTGGGTCCCACAAGCCGGCCCGCACTGCTAAGGTGTTTCCCTACCTAACTTATTTTGATAAGTTTATATACAAAGAATGGGAACGACCGCAGAGGGCCTTTTCGGACCCAAAACGCATGGCAGTCCGTTACCCCTTTGAGGAGTGTCTCCTGAAAAAATGGACATCTCCCCCGATTGTGGACCCCCCGGTATCCAGGTTAAACAAGGTAACCGATTCAGGTAGAGGGGACCCCTGCTTTTAAGGACCCTGCAGACAGGAGGGCCGAGGCGGTGGCCCATGTTCACGGTGGTGGGGGGTCAGCATTACGGCCTGTATTGGCCATGGCCCTGGTGTCACAGACACTTACCGAATGGGCAAAATTGTTGCACCACAAGTTGGTAGAGCAACAGGCTTCCCCAGTCTGTGTGGAACTGGCCGACCAGTTGGTGCATGGCCTTAAGTATGTCTGGGATGCGGCCCTAGATACAGCTCCCTTGCTTTCCAGAGCCCCAGTATCTGCTGTGGTGCTCCGTCGCCTGATTTGGCTAAAATGCTGGTTCGCAGACAAGACTTCAAAGAAAGCTCTGGCGGATTTGCCCTTCCAGGGAGAGAGGCTACTTGGAGCCTCGCTGGATGACATTATTAAGAATGTCACTGGAGGTAAGAGCACGCTGCTCCCACAATCCAGAAAAGGTAAGGAGCCGCGCCATAGGCCCTCCTTTTCCGCTCAGAAGTGTTTTTTTTCGTCAGCCCAGGCCCGCAGGTAAGCGTTCCCAGGCCGACAAGGGGCCAGCTGAGGGACAAAAGCGTCCCTGGTTTCGCAAGCCAAACAAGCCTGCGAACAAATCTGCAACAGCATGAAGGTTTGCCCCCGCCCGACTCTCGGGGTGGGAGGTCGAGTTTGCAGCTCGGTGGGCCTCCCTGCTTTCCGACCAGTGGGTTTGCGAAGTGGTTTCATCAGAGTACAAGATGGAGTTTCTTTCTTGTCCACCAAACAGATTTTTTCCCTCAAACCTTCATCTTCTTCCGGCTCGTCGGAATGCCCTGTTTGGGGCAGTGCAGGATCTGCTGATGCGCAGGGGAATAGAACCTGTGCCGCTGCTGGAAAGGTTTCAGGGATTCTACTCCAATCTGTTTGTAGTCCCAAAAAAGGGACTCCTGGACCTCAAGGCCCTCAACTCCTTTGTAAAAGTACGAAGGTTCAGGATAGAATCAGTTCGCTTTGTGTTTGCTGCACTCCATCTGTGGGATTTTCTGGCGTCCTTGGACATCAAGGACACATACTTGCATGTCCCCCATATATGTCAGGCATCAGAAATTTCTGCGCTGTGCAGTCGGGGACGATCACTACCAATTTGTAGCTCTCCCTTTTGGCCTAGCGTCGGTACCAAGGGTTTTCACCAAGGTGCTCGCCCCGATTCTGGGTCTGCTGAGGCAGCGAGGAATCGCTATTGTGGGCTACCTGGACGACCTCCTGAGAACAGCTTCAGACTCAGAATTAGAGGAGGATGTGGCGATTGCCAGTCAGACCCTTCAAGAATTTGGTTGGGTACTGAACCTCCAGAAGTCGGTGTTGGTGCTGACGGAAGCACCCTTTCCCCTGAGGGTGATTTTTGTCCCCACTCACGGGATATGTTTGAATGTGTTTTTCTGTTGAATTTCTTATTATTTTCTCTAACCATTTCTGTTTTATTTATTTTCCTCACTTCAGTACTCACCTCTATTCCTTTTCTCTCCTCTTCCTTCAAGTCCACCTGGATTGTATCAACTGACTTGAGCAGCCCGATTATAGTACTCATCTTCAATCCTCCTTTTCTCCCCCTCTTCGAGTTCACTTGGATGGCATCGAATGACCTGAATAACCTGGTAACGGGTAAGTCCCCTTTGTCCATCCGACTGCCATGGCACCATTAAACATTCTGTCCCTGAATGTTCAGGGACTAAACATCCCCCAGAAACGAACCAAGGCATTCCGTATATTTTATGCCAAAAAGGCTCACATAGTTTGCTTACAAGAAGCCCACTTCACGAATACCTCCACACCAAAAAAAAATTCCAATTTCTATCCGCAAACATATACGGCCTTGGCTGCCTCCAAGCAACGGGGTACTCTCATAGCCTTTCATCGCTCTACCCCATTTACACTTCAATCTCAAATAAAAGATCCTGAAGGACGTTATCTAATTCTTACGGGCCACATTGTTGACCAGGCAATAACAGTAGTTTCCTACTATGCACCAAATAAACAACCTAATCCATTTATGTCACATTTACTACAAGTTGTGAATGATCATAAGATAGGAACAGTTATGCTGTGTGGTGACTCTAACCAGGTCCTCCTCCCATTTCTGGATAAATCCCCATGCACACCATCCCAAATTACATCTAAAAAATCTTTTTAACAAATTCTATCCAAATATAACTTGGTTGATTCATGGAGAGAAGTTAATCCAACTAAACGGAAATATACCTACTACTCCCACCCACATAAAACATTTTCAAGGATTGACCACATATTCCTGCCCATAGGTATGCACCCTGAAATCATAGCAGCAGATATAGTCCCTATCCCATGGTCCGACCATAATGCAGTACTTACTTCCATTAAATCCACATTACCCAAAGGCCACAACCCTACTTGGAATCTCCCAGATATCCTTCTCAAACACCCATCTCATCGCCAAACCATTGAACAAGCCATTAAAGAATATATAACCCTCAATTCTAGCCCAGAAATTAGCACACTAACTCTTTGGGAAGCCCATAAACCAGTTATACGTAACACAATTCAGAAACAATCAGCCATATTTAAATGCGAACGGAAGACACTGGCTCGTAAACTGGAAAGGGAATTTAATACAGCCTTTATAGCCCATCAAGACAATCCATCAACATTAACAAAATCCCGATTAGACAAGACTCGAGTTGCATACGATCTATTTCTTACTGAAGCAGTGGAAAAATCCTATAAACGTTCAAGACACAACTATTTTATGAAAGCCAATAAATCGGGTACCTACCTCGCACGTACACTCAATTCTCTGAACAAACTCTTCAAACCAATTCGCCTAAAACTGGTAAAAGATGTCTACACTTGCAATCCCAACAAAATAGTTCAGAAATTTCATTCACATCTGACCTTATTATATACTTCATCTAATAACTTCAACCCGGAAACAGCAGATGCATTCTTCTCTGATATAAATCTACCAGAACTTTCCCTTGACCAAAAGAAGTTATTGGAAGAAAATATTACATCTAATGATGTCGTTGAAGCCATCAAAGATCTTAAAATTAATAAGAGGCCAGGCCCAGATGGCTACTCAACCTTATATTACAGAACCTACGCAGACATACTATCACCAATCTTAGCGGAAGCTTTCAATGTATTATTAGAAGGGAAATCTTTTAGACAAGAAACTTTAACCGCCATTATTTGCATGATTCCTAAACCTCTTACTGATGATACCTTATGTACAAATTTTCGCCCTATTTCCCTTCTGAACTTAGACATTAAACTTCTAGCCAAAATATTAGCCAAAAGACTAAATAGCATAATAGGTAAGCTTATCCACAAGGATCAAGTAGGATTCATGCCAAAGCGTCAAGCGAATGACAATGTCCGCCGGGCTGTATTGCTAGCTCACATAGCCAAAAACCGTTGTATACCCTCCTGTTTTCTATCCCTTAATATAAAAAAAGCTTTCGACTCCATATCGTGGCCTTACCTCCACTACACATTGCAAAGATGGGGCTTTGGCCCTCACTTCCTAACATGGATCGCAGCGCTTTACAACAAACCAATCGCATATATTAAATATGCAGGATACAAATCTAATTCATTTAATATAGAAAGAGGAACACGCCAGGGCTGCCCACTTTCCCCCCTTCTATTCGCCCTCCTAATAGAACCCCTAGCCCAAAGAATCCGCACAGACCCAACAATTACGGGCATAGAAACTGCTGGATACCATCATAAATTATGTCTATTTGCGGATGACATACTCCTATTTCTATCATCCCCACAAGTTTCTGGTCCCAACCTACTGCTCATTTTAGACAAATTTGCAATGATTTCGGGGCTTACAATAAATCTCAAAAAATCCAAAGCCTTAGATATATCCCTCTCCAAAGTGGAATCTGACTCGGCCAAAAATGCACTTCCTTTCATATGGACTGAGAGGTCAATCCCCTATTTAGGGATTCACCTGACAGCCTCATATTCAGATCTTTTTACAGCAAACTATCCCCCACTCCTCAAACAAATAACAACACTTTTACAACAATGGTCACATCTCCCAATTTCATGGATAGGTAAAATGAATGCAATCAAAATGACAATCCTTCCAAAATTACTGTACTTATTTAGAGTCTTACCAATCCCTATCCCACCTTATTATCTTAGAATTCTCCAAAGACGAACATCAACATTTGTCTGGGGCTCCAAAAAGCCCCGTGTATCGCTTCATACACTACACTTACCAAAACTCAAAGGAGGCTTTGGGTTTCCGAACTTCGCTAACTATTATAGAGCCGCACACATTGCTAGCCTCACTAAATATCATGCTACATATGAAATACCCCTATGGGTAATGATAGAAGCGGCAGAATGTGACCCTCTTTCTATTTCCAATCTATTATG
Source organism: Rana muscosa (assembly GCA_029206835.1). NCBI lineage: Eukaryota > Metazoa > Chordata > Amphibia > Anura > Ranidae > Rana > Rana muscosa. Next base: position 51,507,602 of record CM055127.1, read on the forward strand.
GCTCCTACCTAAGGAACGGAAAACCCTACGTAACCCCATTACTAAATACTTTTTTTCTTTATGGGACAAACTTAGAGTTGAACATCAGTTACAATCTTCTCACAATCCTCTCTTGTCATTCCTGAAAAACCCTGCTTTCTACCCAGCATGGGTCTCTCCTAAATCATTTAAGGTCTGGAATTCATTAAATATTACTCGGCTTAGTAACTTAACTTCTCCTTCATCCTTCCATACATTTCCTATACTCTGTGACACCTACAACCTACCGAGCTCTGAACTTTTCAGATACCTCCAAATTAAAAACTTTTACGCACCTTTGCTAAATACAGATGTCTCCTTAACCCAACTTACGATTTTTGAATCTACATGCATGAAAGATCCTCACTTAAGAGGCATTATATCTTCTATATACTCCCACATTTCCACTTATCCCGGTTTAGATAAACCACCTTATGCACATAAATGGGAGGAGGACCTGAAGAGAACATTCAATATGAATGATTGGTCCAAAATATGGTCTGTAACAAAATCTTCTTCACCAATTATCCTGGCGGTTGAAACCAATTACAAAGTTTTGTCTCGTTGGTACCTCGTTTCCTCCAGATTGGCCAAATTCACACCAAACCAAACAGGCCTATGCTTTCGGGGTTGCATAGATCCGGGCACCCACTTACACATTTGGTGGTCCTGCCCGTTGGTGCAATTATTTTGGGAACGGATATTTGAAACTGCCTCCAAGATATTTGGTTTCACTGTGCAACCAGACCCAGCCACAGCCTTGCTCAATCTAAAACCTGATCTCATTACACATAAACAATTCAAACTCCTCATTCAATTTCTTACAGCAGCAAAGCAAACAATAGCAAAGGCATGGAGGGCCCCTAAATTGGAGATATCCGAGACCATGAATAGAGTAAATGACTTTATGTCTCACGCCAAAATGTTAGCTATAGAAAGAAATCAAATTCCAATCTTTGAAAAGATCTGGAATCCTTGGATTAGATTTCACCTACCTTCTATTAGTGACATGCCATGGTAGCCGGAGGACTCAATCGGTTAAACTAACTACTAAACCAAATTTCTGAAGCTTGGGAGCTACCCTGCTCAATATAGTGAACACTGTGTTTTACTTAAACCCTCAAGCCGCGGACCGATTCATTCATGCCATTCAGGTGGACTCCTACACCCCCCCCCCCCCCCCCTCTGGTTTCCTACTATTCTATCCCATCTATTTTATTTTATATTATCTATCTAATTTTATTTTACCCTATTTTATTTTGATATCTTTACTTCTTTTTCTCTTTTCTTTTCTCTATTATTCTTACTTCATAACGCACCTTATTGAAGCTACAACAAAGTATTACTCTACATTACTTTTTTCGAAGATACAGATCAATTTATAATTAATATGTTAAATATTTCTTTCAACTACAGTCTTGAATATATTAGTACAAGGATTTATTTACTTTCTATCTCATTTAAGTCCTTATAATTTAGATTAGGATATATTCTGTAGACCCTATTATTTGTTATTTTTCTATATTTGTAATAATTGGACAAATATCAACAACATGTATTACATATGATCTGTATGTGACTAATATATATGTCCAATAAAATACTTTGACAAGGAAAAAATTGACACTTGGGTTTGGCTGATCTGCAAATATGGCCTCCCCCAAGAAGTGGGGGTCACCAAATTCTCAGAGTTTAGTTGAGCCAAAATATGCACTAAATATCTTAGGACATTTTTTTTTCCTAATTTACACACGTATCAACAAGAAAATGTGTGAACTCAAAATGCATTGGCTGCCTTCTTGTTGCCACCTTTAAAAAAAAAAAATGGGCTCCTAGGCATATTGTTTGGCACTCATTTTGTCTCAACTACACTAGGATCGCTAGAGAGGGCAAAAAAAGCACCTGATTCCACTGCTTTACTCCTTGCTGGCTGAACCAGTTTCACTAGCAAAAAATGCTTTTTGAGCTCGCTCTGGAATTAGACGATATCTTGGCTGCTTGTAGAAACTAAGTTCCACCACTGTCTCTGAGGTAGGTTGAAAATTCCTCACTTTACATTATTACTACTTAATTGTCTATATGCTTTATAATACTATATCATTAATTTGAGTTCTTCCTACAAAGAACACATTCTACCAGCTGCCTGAGGCCTGTGGGTTGTTTTTAGATGGTTATCATACTTTTGGTCAAGTAACCTTGCCAAAGAGGAGGCAATGGAATGCAGCCCCAGCACTGTAACTTCTGCAGAAGTAAAAGTGAAAAGGGGCCTGGTTTACTTGTTAAATTTCAAGCAGAAACCTATTTTCAGGTATTAAATTATAATTCATACACCGTGGTTTGTAACTGGTATGCTGGGAGTTTTTGTGGTATTCACTGCTCCTTATCAGTGCCTCCTATGGTGTTGCTGATCTTTTTAGGATTCCCAGCTTAGGATCTACTTCTGCTATCTTTTCAGCTACAGTGGATATAAAAAGTCTACACACCCCTGTTAAAATGTCAGGTTTCTGTGATGTAAAAAAAATAAGACAAAGCTAAATCATTTCAGAACTTTTCCACCTTTATTGTGACCTATAAACTGTACAACTCAGTTGAACAAAAAACTGAAATAGTTTAGGTGGAGGGAAGTAAAAATAAAATAATATGGTTGCATAAGTGTGCACACCCTTAAACTAATGCTGGCCATACACTATACGAAAAATCGACCAAAATTCAGGTCATTTGTCTAGTTTGTTAGTTTTTCGGCCAGTTAATGGGCACAAAATCAATAATCATTGGGACGTTTTTGAGCCGAAAAAACGAAGGGCAAGTTTGGAAATTTTCTGCCGAACAAACGATAAATTGAAAGGTTAATGTGTTTCCCGTCTGAACTGTTTGCACTAGGTATGTAAAAAGCGAACAAAAAATTGATTAATTTATGTCCACTGGACGATTTATTGGTCATTACATGATGGCACTATCGTTTGCTCTCACAGCCAAATGTCCTTTTTTGAAAATTGGTTTGGACGATTTTTTGTATAGTGTAACCAGCATAATACTTTGTGGAAGCACCTTTCGATTTTATTACAGCAATCAGTCTTTTTGCGTATGAGTCTCAGCATGGCACATCTTGACTTGGCAATATTTGCCCACTCTTCTTTGCAAAAACTCTCCTAATCACTCCTATCAGATTGCGAGGGCATCTCCTGTGCACAGCCCTTTTCGGAGCAACCCACAGATTTTCAATCAAATTCAGGTCTGGGCTCTGGCTGGGCCATTCCAAAACTTTAATCTTCTAGTAAAGCCATTCCTTTTTTGATTTGGATGTATGCTTTGGGTCATTGTAATGCTGAAAAATGAAGTTCCTCTTCATGTTCAGCTTTCTAGCAGAGACCTGAATGTTTTGTGCCAATAATGACTGGTATTTGGAACTGTTGATAATTCCCTCTACCTTGACTACGGCGACTGTTCCAGCTGAAAAATTGCAGCCCCAAATCATGATGCTGCCACCACCATGCTTCACTGTGGGCATGGTGTTCTTTTGGTGATGTGCAGTGTTGTTTTTTGTGCCAAACATATCTTTTGAAATTATGGCCAAAAAGTTCAACCTTGGTTTCATCAGACCATAACACATTTTCCCACATGCTTTTGGGAGACTCCAGATGTGTTTTTGCAAAATTTAACCAGGCTTGGATGTATTTCTTTGTGAAAAAAAGTCTTCCGTCTTGCCACTCTACCCCATAGCCCAGACAAATGAAGAATATGGCAGATTTTTGTCACATGTACCACACAGCCAGTACTTGCCAGATATCCCTGCAGCTCCTTTAAAGAGGAAGTAAACCCTGATGGGTTTTACTTCCTCTTTAGTCCGCTGCAAAGCCTGCAAATGAAAAGCATAATGGGCTAGTATGCATAGCATACTAGCCCATTATGTGCCACTTACCTGCAAAAGAATCCAGCGATGTCCCCACAGTAGGCAGCGTCCATCTTCTGTCCCCTCCTCCTTCCGGCCGCTGACTCCGGCGCTGTGATTCGCTGGAGCCACGTGATGTCACTTCTGCGCATGCGCACCAGAGCTGCAATTCACGGTACAGGCTGGGGAAGAAACGGCACTTACTTTCGTTTCTTCCCCGCGCATGCGCAGTGAAGATTTTCAGCGGACTACAAGTGAAATAGATATTTCCACTACCTATAGATAAGCCTTATTCTAGGCTTACCTATAGGTAGAAGTCCAACAAGTGGGTTTACAATCACTTTAATGTTGCTGTAGGCTTTTTGGCAGCCTCCCTGACCAGCTTTCTTCTCATCTTTTTTATCAATTTTGGAGGGACGTCCAGTTCTTGATAATGTCACTGTTGTGCCATATTTTCTCCACTTGATGATGACTGTGTTCCGTGGTATATCTAATGCCTTGGAAATTCTTTTGTACCCCACTCCTGACTGATACCTTTTAACAATGACATCCCTCTGATGCTTTAGAAGCTCTCTGCCATGGCTTTTGCTGTAGGATGCAACTAAGAAAATGTCAGGAAAGACCTACTAGAACAGCTAAACTTTTATTTTAGGTTAATCAGAGGCACTTTAAATGATGGCAGGTGTGTACCGACTCCTATTTAACATGAGTTTGAATGTGATTGCTAAATTCTGAACACAGCTACAGTTATAAGAGGGTGTGCACACTTATGCAACCACATTATTATAGTTTCTTAGTTTTACCCCCCTCTCCAAAAGATTTGAGTTTGTTTTTTAATTGAATTGTACAGTTTATAGGTCACAATAAAAGGTGGAAAAAGTTCTGAAATTATTTATCTTCGTCTCATTTTTTTTATACCACAGAAACCTGACATTTTAACAGGGATGTGTAGACTTTTCATATCCATTATGGGTATTCATTTTTCTAATCTAATACAATACAAATATGCATATGCACCTAACACGCTGACTGGCTGTCCTAACCTATAGGCTGAATATATTTTAGTCTATATGCAATTCTAATGGGGAAAATAATTGTTTCCTCAGCAAATGCAGAAAATGGCACATGTTGATCCAAGCAAGTGATATTGCTTCCCTACCTTAATGAAGCCCCAAACTGTAATTGTGTGGGCTTTTCAATTAAATTTCTTTAGCTACTTTCACAAAGCATCACACAACCACTTAGGCAATCTGCCTAAAATACTCTAAATGGCACTATAATATTATGAACAGATAAGTCAAAGGTTGGCTGTCAAGACTGGTCATGTTGATTTAGCCTTGCTTTAGTAATAGATGGCAATGTGCAAATCTGGTTAGGTTTGGTTCATGGGCAGGTTAGAGAACCCAGGGGGAAGTCTGTAAACTCAGAACTTTGTGCCGAAACCACATTGAACTCTGTGGAAGGTTAATCCTATTTATTTTCTGGCCATTTTTAAGACTAATGAGCAAGTAAGTGGTGTAAAGTGAAGTCGTATATCACCATCATGTTCTGAGCTCTTTGCAGTCTCTACCAAGTGTTCTACATATGTGCAGCATTGGAAACATTGTGCAGTTTCTTAGAAACCGTTTGCATTTTTCAATGGACTGTTCCTTGAATGCACAACTTTTCTTGATAAGTTGTGGTTTATTGTGAATGAAATGGAAAGAGTTTTGGGCCTTTTCATCTGTCTTCATGGTTGCAGTTAGCAGTCATTCTACTAGAGATGCTTTCAGAATCTGTTTACTGGTGAGGCTTCCTCTTAGTTTAAAGGCTATGAATGCTAAAACTGAGAAGCTTGGATAAATTTTAGCTCTGCCTGAAGCCTCGTACACACGACCGAGAATCTCGTCAAGAAAAAACACGTCGTTTTTCTTGACGAGATTCTTGGACAAGAAACTTGTCCCGGCCGAGTGTACAGACGCTCCTTTCAAAGAACCCACGGTTCTTTGAATGGAGCGAACGCGGTGACGTAATCGACTAGGACGAGCGTGCGCTCGTCACATTCAATGCCGTCGCCGCCATCTTGCTGCACCCTACCTATGCCTAGGAAGCTACCGCGTATGCGTCAGTCATTTCGAGCATGCGCAGGCTTCCCGGAGGACAGGTAAGTGTACACACACACACTTTTCTCGTCGAGAAACATGCTGACAAGAATCTCAACGAGAAAATAGAGACCAGGTTCTCTATTTTTCTCGTCGAGATTCTTGTCGGTTTTCTTGACGAGAAACCTGATAGCCGCGTACACACGACCGATTTACTCGGCAAGAAAGCTCTGCCAGCAAGTTTCTTGTCGTTTTTCGACGAGAAACTCGGTCGTGTGTACGAGGCTTAAGTCTTTGATGAACTTGGAGAAGAAGAAAGGTGAATATGAGACTTAATAATCACCTTATGCCCTGTAGCCCATTTTTCTTGGATATTGAAAGCCAAGTTTGCTACTTCTGGGTGTACAACATAACTAGTATCTAGATAACGAAGACCTGGTAGATAGGAAGGGTCTTTCTTGCTGATTTCAATCATAAGATCACTCAGTTTTCTCAGTTGGAGAATCAGGTAAGGTCCTCAATTCTTTTGTATAGGGAATGTTCTATTACTTCAAGATAGGCTTCGATATTTTCTCTCTCATACAAGATTAAGGTCATTTTCTTGAATGTAAAAATGTTAAGAGAGTGCAACTTGCCAATCTTTGAATGTGGTAGCTGCTTTAGTTTTTCAGATTTAAGACCTTTTTCGCCTTTATTTTCACTAGGTGATCTAGCCAGTACCCAATTCCTGTCATAGGGTGGCTCCTCGTTCTATGAAGGAACAACAGATACACCCTTATATAGTAGCATTGTCTGGAGAAGGTACATAGTTACTTTAGTTAGGTTGAAAAAAGACACAAGTCCATCCAGTTCAACCATATAAAAATCAAATAATAATAATAATATCATACAATCCCATATACCCAATTCTCTACCCACAGTTGATCCAGAGGTAGGCGAAAAACCCCAGCAGAGCATGATCCAATTTGCTATAGCAGGGGAAAAAATTCCTTCCTGATCCCCTGAGAGGCAATCGGATATTCCCCGGATCAACTTTACCTATAAATGTTCGTACCCAGTTATACTATGTACATTTAGGAAAGAATCCAGGCCTTTCTTAAAGCAATCTACTGAGCTGGCCAGAACCACCTCTGCAGGGAGTCTATTCCACATTTTCACAGTTCATACTGTGAAGAAACCTTTCCGTATTTGGAGATGAAATCTCTTTTCCTCTAGACGTAAAGAGTGCCCCCTTGTCCTTTGTGTTGACTGTAAAGTGAATAACTCAACACCAAGTTAACTATATGGACCCCTTATATATTTGTACATGTTGATCATATCCCCCCTTAATCTCCTCTGCGTAAGAGTGAATAAATTCAGTTCCTCTAATCTTTCCTCATAGCTGAGCTCCTCCATGCCTCTTATCAGTTTGGTTGCCCTTCTCTGCACTTTCTCCAGTTCCCCAATATCCTTTTTGAGATCTGGGGCCCAAAACTGAACTGCATATTCCAGATGAGGTCTTCCTAATGATTTGAACAGGGGCAAAATTATATCTCTCTCTCTGGAGTCCATACCTCTCTTAATACAAGAAAGGACTTTGCTCGCTTTGGAAACCGCAGCTTGGCATTGCATGCCATTATTGAGCTTATGATCTACCAAAACCCCCAGATCCTTCTCCACAGTGGTACAGTGGTAGTAACTAGTAGATTTTGTATAAGTGACTAGCAAATAAAACCTAACTCCAGCTAACACTTTTTTTAGAAGGGTAGAAAAAAGTTTTTTCCTTTTGGGAGAAAGGTTTCAAATAAATGATGGAATTATAAGCACCCCAGTCAGTGTTAAACAGTTTGTCTCAACCCACTAATTGCCACTTTTGCTAGACTGCTTTTGTCTATCAAAGAATGTTGAAAAATACCAGACTGGCTAGATAACAGGTGAAAATAAAGGGAAAAAAAGCCTTAAAAAAATTAAATAATGCAGCCAATACATTTAAAGACAGGCTGCAATATTACTTTTTTAATTTTGGGTTTATATACACTTTGGGATGCATTTACCAAAGGCAAATAAACTGCATTTTGCAAGTGTAGGTGCCTCATTTTCTTCAGAGCTCAGTTAAGCCCCATACACATGGTCGGACTTCCATCAGACTTTTCCGTGTTTTTTTGTCCGAACTGAGTTGGTCGGGAACACCCATAGCATACACACGCTCTGACTTTTCTGCAAACTTTCCCAAAACTTTTTGCAACATCACGTGTTTTTTTTGCTCTTTACCGCCACCCTTTGGTCAACTTCTGCTATTGTTGGTTGATTTTAACATTATTTGTTTTGTCCATCGGACAAGAGTCCGATGGTTTTCTGTACACACGGTCGGATTTTGCTCCATCGGACTTTTGTTGGGCAAAAGTTTGTCTGTTTGCAGACCCAACTTTTGTCCGATGAAAATAAGAAAAAAGCAAAAAAAGTTTGTCCGATGGAGCGTACACACGGTCGGATTGTTGGTCCAACTTGCTCAAAATTAAGTTTGTTGGCCAAAAGTCCAACCGTGTGTACGGGGCTTAAGGCTCCATGCACACTGGCATAAAAAACGTTGCTTCTACAGGAGTTTTGTGTTCTGCCTGCAGAAGCAACTCAATGTTATCCTATGTGTTCATGCACATTATGACGTTTACAGGCATATATTGAGATAAACGTTAAGAGGCAGAAAAAAAACCCTTCTCATTTGCGTTTCTGATTGGAGCTCACTGGCAGAAAAAACTTGTCTAAACTTTGTACAAAAAAATGGTCTATATGAACGTTTTTTACTCCAAAGAGAACAGACGTTTTTTTAAGCTCAGTCTGCATGGAGCCTAAATGTGTTAAAGATCTGCTGATTTCCATCATTCAATTATGTCCAAGTAAATATGCTTTTTTTTTGTGCACCTGATTGGGTATTCTTTACAAAATAAAGCTTACCACATTTACTAAGAAAAAAGAGTGCAAAAAAGTGGTTTTAAAGGCAGAAGCAGGTAAGTATAACATATTTGAAAAAACAAACAAAAAGACTTTAGTATCACTTTAGGGTCCTGTATCACGGATTTAAAGGTTGATCCCCAGCTTCCATAGTTCTCTGGGTGACTGTCGAATTTTATAGGGCCTCTTCCAGTAATGTACTTGGCAAAGTCTGACATATCCATTCTTTCAGGCCTTGTTGCTGGGTGGTAGCAATATCTAATGATTGATGTTGATGTGTAAAGCCTCGTACACACGACCGATTTTCTCGTCCAAAACCGGCAAAAAAAGTGCCGCGAGAGCTTTTTTCTCGAGAAAACCGTTCGTGTGTATGGTTTTACGACGAGAAAATTGCCATGAATCTCGACGAGAAAATAGAGAACCTGCTCTCTATTTTCTCGTCAGGATTCCTGATTTCCTCGTCGTGTTTCTCGTCGGCCTGTTTTGTGACGAGAAAATGGTTCGTGTGTATGCTTTAACGAGTCTTTTAAAAGCGCGCATGCTCAGAAGCAAGTATGAGACGGGAGCGCATCTTCTGGTAAAACAAGCCTTCGTAATGGAGATAGCACATTTGTCACGCTCGAAATTATTGCATCGTTTAAATGTTGTGCATTGAAATCTTCTTTAGAATGTTACATTAATCAAAACGAAAGAACTTCTTTTGCTGCTGATATTCACACAGAGTTATGACTATCTTTTTTTAACCTTTTTCATGCTGCTTTTAAGAAGATTTATGTGTATTATATCGTGCAAGTTTTTTTGAATATTTAACATTTTTATATTTTTCAAACTGTTGTTAATTTTAATTTCGCAATGTTTTGATAGTGATCTCCCATTGAATATTGTAATATATAGTTGTTAAATTTTACACCCTCTTTTTGGGAAATCGGATTCTTTTATTTTTTAGGGGGGTTGTTATCCGTCCCTTTTTTGTCAGTCAAATGTCTCTGCTTATTCCAAAGCTAAATTTTAAATTTTTACAAATACACATAGTCAAGTATGAACTTAAACAAAAATAACATTTATTCATGTTTTGTAAAAAATAAAGAGAAGGCAGCGCTGGAGAACCTGCTGCCATTTGTGCATCCCAGGGACCCCAGACCACACATCAACCCTGTGTGGACACTAAAATTGGGAGCTTGAGAGAAGGCCAACATTTCTGAGCACAATCTGATGCTGGCCTCCCAGAGGTCAGGAACAGCAGCAGGTGAGATATATGTCCCAAGTGTGTGGTACTACAACAGGCTGCCTTCTGTCCGACCACAATGAAGCAAGGCCATCACTTCCTCATCTTCCTGGCAACCTTCCCTGCAACCTTCCCTGAAGCCTTCCCTGAAGCCTTCCTTCTTCGTTTGGCTGGAGGCTGGGCCACTGGAGGGGTACTCCTGTCAGGAGGAGGAGGAGGTGGAGGAGAAGGGGGTGGCGCAGAAGAACAAGGTGGAGGTGGAGGAGAAGGGGGTGGGGCGGAAGAACAAGGTGGAGGTGGAGGTGGAGGAGAAGGGGGTGGGGCGGAAGAACAAGGTGGAGGTGGAGGAGAAGGGGGTGGGGCGGAAAAACAAGGTGGAGGAGGAGGTGGAGGAGAAGGGGGTGGGGCGGAAGAACAAGGTGGAGGTGGAGGAGAAGGGGGTGGGGCGGAAGAACAAAGTGGAGGTGAAGGAGAAGGGGGTGGGGCAGAAGGTGGAGGAGGAGGTTGAGGTTGGGACAGTTGTGCCACCTCACAAATTGCTGTATTGGGGGTAATTTTTCCCATCACCCCCTTGTTGAGCAAGGTGATGAGCAGGGGCTCGCATAGGAGGCGTTGCTCCATGCTCATCACCTTGAACTTTGCCTCCACTAGGCCGGCAATGGCCTCTTCAGGGGATGTGGGCTCCTTGAGGGTGGCATGGGCCTCTTTAATAAGGGCCATTGCTGCCTCACTGGTGGTCCTGTCCCTCCTGCCTCTTTTGGGAAATCGGATGGGAGGCACCTGTGATCTGGTGCTTCTCCTTTGCCCTGCCACCTCCTGCCTGCCACTGGGCCCTGCCACCTCCTGGCTGCCACTGGGCCCTGCCACCTCCTGCCTTCCACTGTGCCCTGCCACCTCTTGGCTGCCACTGGGCCCTGCCTCCTCCTGCCTGACAGTTTCCAGACCCTCCTCCTGGCTGATTTCATCCTGTGTATGAAAAAGGGACATAGTTTAATATGTTGCTTTAATCTTTGCCTCAAAATTTATAATCATGATTGAAGCAATTAGAATGTAAATCCTGAAATCAGTTTCTAAAATTTACAACTACATCAGATTGACTATTTAGCAGCCAATTAAGTGCAGACTAATGTCTAGAGATCTTGATTTCACTTGTGGAACTCTAAATAGTTTATGTTTGTCATCTTGACATATTTGTCAAACATTAAGTTTATCCCCCAAAAAATTCATTAAATACTATACCTGGCTCCAGATGGCCAAATCAGGATCATCCAGGATGGCTGCCTACTCTTGCTCCAGAGAAGGCTCAGGTTGGCTGCAGGGAAGTCTGGGGGGAAGAGTGGATAGTGATGGCCTTGCCTCAATGTGGTCATCCAGAAAGGACATCCTGCTGTAGTACCACAAATTGGGGACATACACATCATCTGCTGCTGCTCCTGACCTCTGAGAAGCCAGGACCTTAGAGCGTTCAGTCCTGTAGGTGCCTCTCAAGCTCCCAATTTTAGTGTCCACCTGTTTTGCTGTGGCTGTGGGCACCTTGGTATGCACAAATGGGAGCAGGGTCTCCAGCACTGCTTTTCTCACCCCTCTTTTTTTGTGGATGGGGTTTTTCGTCTCCCACAGAGCGGGCAGCTCCCTTACCCGGTCTATAAATTCCGCCAGGAAATCTCTATCACTAATGAAGACATTCATATTGTATCTGCAAGTAAAATAAATAATATATAACTAATGTGAGGCAAACAGTCTAACCTCCTTAACATCGTAGTCACCATATATATCCTACAACATTCTCAAGACAGTATAGGCCAACAATTTGTCCAACTCACAAAATCACATACCTTCGTTCGCACGTCCGTAACTTGAACTCCTCTCTCCGCACACCGAACGTAGTATAGTCACATGTGTGTTTGCTATATATACACCACGCATGTGTCAAACTACGAACACGTCGCCCGCCCATGACGTTCTAACTAACATCTTTTCCCCGCCCCTTCTCTTTCGGCGCGCAGACAGATATGGCGGATTTACAGCAGGTGTCTGATAATTCCGCAACTAACGAGGAGGAGACAAGCCCGGAGACCGAGGAAATGTCACGATCAAGGAGGAGATTCAAGGCATCTAATATGTCTTTTGCGGAGATGGTGGACATCTTGCTCAAGTCTGATTATGACGCAAAGCATGGGCCGTATAGCAAACCAAATAGAAGGAAGGCCAAAATCCTAAAGAAAGTCGTGAAGAGTCTGAAGACGAATTTCGAGGTGAAACGCTCAAATGAGCAGCTCAGAAAGAGGTGGTCAGACCTCAAACTGAGGGAGCCAGAGCAGTTAAGGAGCATTAAGAGAATGCTATCAAAAAGTAAGTAAAATGTACACTTTTCTGCTATTAATGTTTTTCTCAACTTACATGTTGCTCCTTTTTTTGATTTTATCATATTGGACTCCCTTCCATAATTTAATAATTTGAACTTGGTTTGGCACAGTAATCGTTCATTACGTTACAGACACTTCGTTCGGCCACTATCCGCTGTTTTGGCTTATTTTATAGCCACAAAAGTAATTAGACATCTGCGTGTTTTTAAAAAAATTTTGTTCCAAATTTTTAGGCTAGATGATGTGTTTGTAAAGAGAATGAAATGCAAACTTTAGTCAGTGTAAAGGAGAGGACACTCAGCAGCTGCTTCCACATCTGTACTTTGGAGCACTATAGTGTGGGCCACCAGACCCGCCTTTTTTGGGTGTCCCACACAGGTGCATTAGTGATTTTTTGTGGTGCCTCCATGTCTAAAAACTGACAGCCAAAGGTGAATACTAAACATATTATTGGTCAGAAATAATGCATTCATCTTTAACTTCCGCCCAAACACACACTTTCCCCCACTTCCAAGCAATTTAGCCTGTTTTTATTTTTCATAGAGAATTTCAGTGTGATAAATAGACCTTTTGTTTGATTATCATAGGGGAGAGAAGACTGGGAGGAGAACACTCCAGGGAGCACAGGAACCCCACAGCTTCACAACAACCCCAAACTCCCAAAGACCCACAACCGAAGGATGTTGAGGAAGTTGAGGTGGAGGAAGGAGAAGTGCAGGAAGGAGAGGTGGATGACGTTGTGGAACTGGTCACCACAACAGGTCAGTATCTGACACCAAAGAATGGGAAGGACACGTATACTGGGAGTGAAAATTACTGCGCACCCCGAAAATTGCAAGAAGAATGGGAAGTTCCCCCAATGGGGTTTTTTAGCAGCAAAATTCCAAAAATAATTTACAATGATGCATGTTAAAAATTTATTGTGTATAACATTAAATACAATCCTAACAGGTTTATACTCCGGTAAAAAACATGTATATAAAAACACACAGAATTATAGACACAACATTGCCATACAGTTTTACATTTTGCATGCATCTGTATAAATTCTGCCGCGTTTCGATCCCAATGGATCTCTTCAGAGGATGGGTGGTTGGCTGTGGGAAATATATGTATTAAATTTCCATTCTCTACATGGGTGTAGGCCCAATAGTAAAAAAAAAATCTATATATATATAGAGTGTATGATTACCAGTCAACTGTGTGTTAGAACCAATGCTTCTAACCGGAGTTCCATCACTAGCATCTCAAGGGGAATCAGCAGCCTCCCGGACACTCGACACCCAAAAGTAGGGCGCCACCAGGCGTGTGCGACCTACAAGGAGTCATATTGGAGGGGGAGAGACCCGAGAGGGGACACACACGGACGCACAGCCGGCACCTGTAATGAAACACCAAGGGCATCAATGTAGGATGCATCTGTGCTGCATCAATGTACACTATGTGATTGCTGAGTATTAAGTGGACAGACTAGAGATCAGCAGGGGTATATCCTTCAGTGTATATATCAATGTACTTCTGTAATGGTATGTAACTAATAGGGTATGTTTGTCATATTCTAAACATAATAAATGGAATATAAAGGTTGTGAGAAAAATAATGAGGGTGATGTGCACTATGAATGAGATGGTGAAGAACAAAAACGAATGTCACAAAAAATGAAAAGGTGAAATGAAATGTGAGAAGTGTGAAAAATGATAATGGTGGTGTAATGTGTAGTGTGTGTGTGAAAAAGTGGTGTGGTGTGATGCGTGTGAAAAGTGAAAATGGATTGGAATGATTGTGTGTGGAATAAATGTGTGTATAAGTGGGATGACAATGGTGAAAGTGATAGTGGGATTGAATAAAGATGTGATGAAGGTCATTAGGATCAATTGTACTGGGTATGTATTGTTGCACAACAAGTGCAAGCCACAGTGTTGTGTGAGGAAATATGTGGGTTCCATTGATCTTGGAGGGTCCCAGGCTCATTGAATGTGCCAAGGAGACCGACCAGCACCACGGATGAAGCTGTAATTAGTTACAAATTAATCAAAAAATAATGCTAATCAGACCTGGTGCATAGTGCTTGAAGGGGTCTGGAAGGAATTTGGCAGCCAGCCTATATAGGGCTGGTGTACTTACATTTACCAGGCTGAGTCTAGTCGTCCACATGGAGGAGCTGGGGATCAAAGTGTGAGCCACACAGCTCTCAGGTTATATTAGTACTGCCCTTAATTAGGGAGGCCCTGGTGTAATCAGCAGGCGCCCCGCCTTAGTCCATGCAATATCCCCCAGGGATATCCCCACCGCAGTGGGCGGTCCTCCCTGAGTGGCTCCCTCGGCGTTCCGGAAAGACTCAAGGTCTCCGACAGCTGCCGTCTCCTCTGCTGCAAAAGCGTGACGTCCTGACATCACACGCGTGCATGGTTTCCCACGCACGCGTGGATGGCAAGGACATCCAGAGGGGATCAGGGACGCCGCCGACAAGGAAGGAACGCCCAAATAGGGCAGGCGGAACACAAGTCCGCCGCCCCATGAGCATGATGGGAGCACAGGGCTCCCCCTCCCCCCTTGTTGGGAGGACGCACACGCATGCGCGGCCCACACTGAGGGGCGACGTATCTGACACCACAGCTTCAGGTAAGAGATGTAGGCCTGCAGAGTTATAATACCTTTTTATTTTGTTTTTAGGGGATGTAAATGTTGTGGTGAAGGATAGTACACGTTTCTCTGCTGACAGTGCCCTCCGAATAATACAGCAAGTGATGGAATGTAGCACGGAACTGGACAGAATAAAACAAATAATTCATGTGATGGATCAAACATTTAAAGACATTCTAGATGTTTTCGGGAGAATCGAATAAGTCAACCAAACCCCCATTTTTTTCTCAAGAATGACTGTTCATCAACCTTTTAAACTGTTTTTGACAATGCAACCAGCCAAAAATTGAATATGCACACAGTGTGTCAACATGTGCCATCTGCCATCAGGGGATATCCATGTACGTCTTTTGGGGGTGCAACCCCTTCCTCGTATCTAAAGTAGGTGAACTGAGGAAGGGGTTGCACCCCCAAAACACGCCCATTGATCACCCCTGATGGCAGATAGCACATGTTGACAATAGGGATCAGAAGTCTAAAATCCCTAATGGAAAATAATACAAAATGTGTGCATATTCAATTTTTGTCTGGGCAAGGGGTGGCAAGACCCCATATTAGGACGGGCACATAGAGACATAGTTTGTGTAAGTGAATGTGTCAGATTGCTCAGAGGTATCCAATGTTGTAATTTTTGGAATGCAACTGTTGTTTTTGTATTTTCCTAAGAAAAGAATTGGTGGTTTGTGGCCAGGACAAAAAAAAAGGAAACATGTGTGTGAATGTGCACAGAGTAAAATGTTTGAACAGAAACAACGTGTAGCTTCTTTTTTCAATGCGCTCTAACCTTATTTGTGTTTTTTTTTAAGGTTACATAGTGAAATGGTTCTTATTTACTAAAAGAAAATACACTTGGCACTACAAATGCACTAAGACAAACTAGGAGACAGGAAACAAACCAAATTTAAAATTAGAAATCAGAATTTTATTTAGCTCATTCTCCAGGAATCTTTAGCCATAGCCTGGCATAGGAATTGCCCCCCTACCCGTGAAATATTGCATAAATTTGTCACGAACCTCACGGGCATTTTGGGGGGGAAAGCCAGGACGGGCAGATTCCAGGCCCGGCAGGGGATTAGCAGGTGAAAGTCCAGCCTCAGGCAATACTGAGGCCATATATGAATTGGATTTTCTGCTGAGAAAATTGTGTAGCACACAGCAGCATAAAACGACATAGTTTATTTTGTAGTCTGCCAAGTGTATGGAAGTCATAAAAATGCGACTCTTCGGCCTCTGGCCAGCCGGTAATTGAACACCCTCCTCTCTGGGGTCAGGGTCCTGTGAGGAAATGGCCTCATAAGATGCGGTCGGAGTCCAAAGGCTTCATCAGCCAAGAAAACAAAGGGGAGTCCTTCAATATTCCCTGCATCCGGTGGCAATGCAAGGTAGTCACTCTGGAGACGGAGGGCAAACTCCGTCTGGATGAAGGATCCCCCATCGGACATCCGGCCATTCTTCCCTACATCAACATAGAGGAATTCATACCGTGCTGACACCACTGCCATCAGCACAATGCTATGAAACCCCTTGTAATTGAAGTAGTAGGACCCAGAACGGGGTGGCGGCACGATGCGGACGTGCTTCCCGTCTATGGCACCACCGCAGTTGGGAAAGTCCCACCGCGTGGCAAACTCCGATGCCACAGTCTGCCATTCCTGTGGCGTGGAAGGAAGCTGGGGAGTCAAACAAGATGAAAGAAAATTAGAATTTAAAAATATTACATTACAAGGAGATTATAATAAAAAACATTAGAGGCCAACATCAATCAAATTCTACGTTTATTAAGGTGTTTTAAATAAGTATAATGGAAGGCTCATGTTTCATATTCATCACCCCCTCTGATGGTCCATTAATACATTATTTTGGGGGGGGGTAGATGTGTTTGGCCACAGGATAGCAGTGCAGTGGTGGTGCGTCCAGAGTGGGCGCTGGAGCACTGCCCCCTCTCTCCTGTGCCCGTCACTCAGAACAATACATAGGTTCATGCCTTGCATTAACCTATGTATTGTCAATGCCGCCCACTATTCAGGTGGATGGCCCCCTGTTAAGCGACCAACATATGAATAACTGCAGGCATTTATGGTGTGAAAATTGCATATCAGAAACAGGGAGGCAAACAGGCTTGCACATTACAGCCTGAGGGATGTAATTGGCTTCATAAAAGTTAAATAGGGGACGCAGGGGGGGGCGAGCATTCCTTGGGTAAACACTGACAGGCTGCTCTGCCAATCATGTTCACCAAGTCTGTTGAATGGTAACATGATTGGCTGATGCAACATCAAGGGAAGGAGAGGACATCAAGGACAGAAGAAGGATGGCGCTGACCACAAGAAGGTATGTGCAGGGCTGGGGGGAAACTGGCTGCATTGGAGGGAACAAAATGGCTGCATTGGAGGGGACAAAATGGCTGCATTGGAGGGGACAAAATGGCTGCATTGGAGGGGACAAAATGGCTGCATTGGAGGGGACAAAATGGCTGCATTGGAGGGAACAAAATGGCTGCATTGGAGGGGACAAAATGGCTGCATTGGAGGGGACAAAATGGCTGCATTGGAGGGGACAACTGGGGGCGTTTAATAGGCACCTTTGCAAAAATGGAGGAAGTTTATTTCCTAAATTGGGGTTGGACCCCCAAACATTTGTTGCAACAGGCGCCCCTGCTGGAAAGGTTAGTGAAGGGAAATATGCATGGAGGAGAAAAAAGGGGCAATCTAAAGCTTCCAGCATGCATGAGGACAAAGGGGACATTCTCAGCTAGTGATGAGCCGAACACCCCCGGGTTCGGTTCGCACCAGAACCCGCGAACGGACCGAAAGTTCGCACGAACTTTAGAACCCTATTAAATACAATGGATGCGAACGTTCGAAATCTAAAGTGCTAATTATAACTACTATTATGCATGTTATTGTCCTAAAAAGGGTTTGGGAACCCGGGTTCTGCACCAGGGGACATGTATCAATGCAAAAATAAGTTTTAAAAATGGCCGTTTTTCTGGAGCAGTCATTTTAATGATGCATAAAGTGAAAAAAAAAGTCAAATATTCCTTTAAATGTCGTACCTGGGGGGTGTCTAAAGTATGCCTGTGAAGTGCCACGTGTTTCCCGTGTTTAGAACTGTCCCTGCACAAAATTACATTTCTAAAAGAAAAAAAGCCATTTAAAACTGCTTGCGGCTTTAATGTAATGTCTGGTCCCGGTAATATGGATGAAAATCTTTAAGAAAAATGGCATAGCTACCCCATCACACACCCCCCCCCCCACCCCAGCCCATTACCAGCCCCTTTGGGTCTTGTATGGATATTAAGGGGAACCCCGCACACAAAATAAAAAAGGCCCTATATACTCTGAACAGCCGTATACAGGCGGTGCATACAAGACAGGGACTGTAGGTTTGTTCTTATGTAGAATCTGTTTGTAATTTTGAACAGGTACATTGTTTAAGTGTAGCTCCAGCCAAAAAATCTATTTTTGAGCTTTTTGGAAAACATAGGGAAGGGTTATCACCCCTGTAACATTTGTTTTGCTGTCTGTGCAGTGTGCACCTGTTCAGAACAGTTCACCTCACTTTCCGTCCTAATGACAAATGTTTTTTGAAAATTTGTTTTTTTTATTGAAACAAGAATTGGTGATAAAGAATCAGTGGAGAGGAGACACTTTTTTTCCCATATTAACTCTTACAGGAGAGAATTTGCCTTCCTAGGGGTAGATTTCCTCTCACTTCCTGTTGTATCCTTCCGTTTGCAAGGAGGAGTCGTTTGTAAGTTGGATGTTTGAAAGTAGGGGCCTGCCGTATATACTCAGCTGAAATTTGCCCCTTACATGTTGGTGTTGCCACAACACTGTGAGCCCTCACAGTTACTCTTGGTGGGCGCATGAATGGGCCCTGCTGTGAATTATTAGATCAAGAATTGTAATTGCATGCCCCTGTTGAACAGGGGCTGAAAAATTAGGCCTTTGGTGGTGGTGGTGGTGGTGGTGGTGTTGACACAACACTGTAAGGCCTCACAGTTAGTCTTGGTGGGCGCAGGAATGGGCCCTGTTGTGAATTATTAGATCAAGAATTGTAATTACATGCCCCTGTTAAACAAAAATTGAGCCTTAGGCACTGGTGCCACAACACTGCAACCCCTCACAGATACTGTACTTGGAGCACAGCAATGAGCCCTGTTGCAAAGTATTGCATCAAAAATTGTAATTACACGCCCCTGTTAAACAGGGGCTGAAAAATTGGGCCTTAACCACTGGTGCTGGTGCCACGACACTGCAACCACTCCCAGATACTCTAGTTGGAGTGCAGGAATGAGCCCTGCTGCAAAGCATTGCATAAAAAATTGTAATAACACACCCCTGTTAAACAGGGGCTGAAAAATTGGGCCTTAGCCACTGGTGGCGGCACCCAGAAACAAAAATGTTCTTCCAAGCTATCATCGTCAATCGGATCATTGAGGAGGAGGAGGATAGTCAGTCAACATAACAGGACAGTCTCTCAGCATCAGCATCAGTCTTGAAGGGATGTGACATTTGAAAATAAATTAGTCTGTTATATCAGCTTCAGGTGTTTGGTAGCTGGTGGTGATCCAAGACTGGTTCATCTTTATGAAGGTCAGTCGATCAACAGAGTCGGTGGACAGGCGCACCCTGTGATCCGTGACAAATCCTCCAGCAGCACTGAATGTGCGTTCCGAAAGAACGCTGGATGCAGGACAGGCCAGTAGCTCAATTCCATACTGTGCAAGCTCTGGCCAGTGATCCATCCTCAAGACCCAGTAAGCCAGAGGATTTTCGGTGGGGAAGGTGTCCAAGTCTGACCTTGCCCCTAGATATTCCTGCACCATGTTTATCAGACGCTGGCGATGGTTGCTGGAACCGATCATACTTTGGGGCTGCGGACTAAAGAATTGTCTGAACGCATCGGTCAGACGGCCACCTTCCCCACCGCTCCTTCTTTGACTGGCCGAAGCCTCAGCAACTCGTTGTCCAGGACCAGGAGTTTGTAACCTCCCAGTCTCTGGGAACGCGTTGCACAGACCTTTCTGCAAGGCCTCCCGGAGTTGTCTCATCCTCTGCTCCCTCTGCGACGGTAAGATAAGGTCCGCAACCTTACCCTTGTACCGTGGATCAAGGAGAGTGGCCAGCCAGTAATGGTCCCTCTCCTTGATCCGAAGAATACGAGGATCCTTCCGCAGACTTTGCAGGATCAGGGAGGCCATGCAGCGTAGGTTAGCTGAGGCATTCAGTCCGGAGTCCTCTGGGTCACTAAGGACGACATGATCCGCAGCCACCTCCTCCCAGCCACGTACAAGTCCACTGGTTTCTTGGGACTGTAAATCATCCCTAAAAGACTGCTGCTGATGATGCTGAGTGCCAGGCTCCACCTCCATGCTGACACAATCCTCCTCCTCCTCCTCCTCTTCTTCCTGTGCGATGGGTGGGACAGAAGGAACACTGTCTGGGTAAAGGGGGCCTTGAGAGGCAAGGAAGTCCTCCTCTTCCTGCCTCTGTTCTGCCTCAAGTGCCCTGTCCATTATTACATGCAGCGTATGTTCCAACAGGTAGACAAGAGGTACAGTGTCACTGATGCATGCACTGTCACTGCTCACCATCCTCGTGGCCTCCTCAAATGGTGCCAGGACAGTGCATGCATCCCTGATCATGCCCCACTGGCGTGGTGAAAAAAACCCGAGCTCCCCTGACCCTGTCCTGGTGCCGTAGTCGCACAGGTACTCATTGATGGCCCTCTGCTGCGTGTGCAGCCGCTGCAGCATGGCCAACGTTGAGTTCCACCTGGTGGGCATGTCACATATAAGGCGGTTCTTGGGCAGGTTCAACTCCTTTTGCAGCTCAGCCAGGCGAGCGCTGGCATTATAAGATCTGCGGAAATGCACACAGACTTTCCTGGCCTGCCTCAGGACATCCTGTAAGCCCGGGTACCTGCCCAAGAACCGCTGCACCACCAGGTTAAGGACGTGAGCCACACAGGGCACATGGGTCAGTTGTCCCTGTCGGAGAGCGGAGAGGAGGTTGGTGCCATTGTCGCAAACTACCATTCCTGGCTTAAGCTGGCGTGGCGTCAACCACCTCTCGGCCTGCCCCTGCAGAGCAGACAGAACCTCTGCCCCAGTGTGGCTCCTGTCCCCCAAACACACCAGCGCAAGCACGGCATGGCATCTTTTTGCCTGCGTACTTGCGTAGCCCCTTGAACGCCTACGGAGCACCGCTGGTTCAGAGGACAAAGCACAGGAAGAGGCCACGGAGGAAGAAGAAGAGGAGGGGGTGGAGGACAGAGGTGTGTCACAACCAGTAGTAGCATTTTGGAGGCGTGGCGGTGGAACAACCTCCAATCACTACTGCACCTTGTCCTGCATTCTTCCCAGCTGCCAAAAGAGTGACCCAATGGGCCGTGAAAGAAAGGTAACGTCCCTGTCCATGCCTGCTGGACCATGAGTCAGCGGTAATATGCACCTGACCGCCCTGACCAGCGAGGCCAAGACATTGCCTTCCACATGCCGGTAGAGAGGCGGAATCGCCTTCCGTGAGAAAAAGTGGCGTTTGGGAACCTGCCACTGAGGAACCGCACATTGCACAAACTCACGGAAGGGGGCCGAGTCTACCAACTGAAAAGGCAGCAGTTGAAGCGCTAGCAATTTAGCCAAGCTAGCATTCAACCGCTGGGCATGTGGATGGCTGGGAGTGAACTTCTTTCGACGGTCCAGCAGCTGGGGCAGGGAAATTTGCCTGCTAGAATCGGACGTTGGTGTACTGCTAGCAGAGTGCCCGCAAGTACTTGGCTGTGACACACCTAATTCTACACCTTCATTCCTCTCAGAGCAGGTTTCAGAGAGGACTGAAGGTATAGTGGGGTTGGAGATCCCAGCTGATGCGGTGCAAGAAGAGGTCAGCTTTGTTCTTTGGTGTGGGTCTTTAAGGTAGGCTTGCCAACGAGCTGCATGGCAGGTCAACATATGTCTGGTCAAGCATGTGGTGCCCAAGCGGGTGATGTTTTGGCCACGCGATATACGCTTGAGACATATGTTGCAAACAGCAGCTGTGCGATCTGATGCACTCGACTCAAAAAAGGCCGACACCAAAGAACTTTTTGAATAACGGGCAGAGGCAGCGCCCTGCACAGGCGGAGCTCTGCGGTGTGATTCCGTCGGTGTGCTGCCCTTACGCTGGGCCCCCGAGGGCATCCTGCCTCGTTGGAGATGTGCCTCCTCCTCATCCTCCTCCTCCTCCTCCTCCTCCTCTCTCCTATTAGGCACCCACGTGGAGTCAGTGACCTCATCATCCCCTCCCTCCTCATCACTGGAGCCAATCTGGCAGTATGCTGCAGCTGCTGGAACATGACTGCCAGATTGGTGTCCTTCTTGAGCATTCCCTCTCTCTGCTCTCACGCTACTGCCTTCCTCTAGCTGGGTATCATCATCAGACCCTTCAAAACGCTGGGCATCCTCCTGGAGCATGTACCCAACACTGTGCTCAAACAGTTCGGGGGCCTCAGGAGGACATGGTTGGTCTAGGGAAGGAGTGACTGATGATGACATTGATACGAGGGAAGAGGACGCTTTGGCAGCTGCTTTGCCAGTATCCTGAGAGAGGATGAGGAGGATGAGGAGGGCTTGGTCATCCACTCTACCAAGTCTTCGGCATGATGCGGCTCAACACGTCCAGCTGCCGAAAAGAAGGACAAGCGTGTCCCATGGCCACGTGCTGATGGCGATGCACCGCGTCCACGACCAGCACTGTTGTCTCTAGACACAGAGCCTGCTTGCCCTCTTTTTTTGGCTCCTGACTGTCTGCCTCTCCTTGTTTGCCTTCCAGACATTCTAATGGCCTGCAGGGAAATGGGAAAAGCAGCAATACAGGCTAAGAGTTGGTGTAATATGGTCAGGAGGCACACTCCGCCCGCTGTAAGTGCCGCAAAATCCTGTTTGTGTAACACACCAGGAAAAAGCAGCAATACAGGCTAAGTTAAGGTGTAATATGGTCAGGAGGCACACTCCGCCCGCTGTAAGTGCCGCAAAATCCTGTTTGTGTAACACACCAGGAAAAAGCAGCAATACAGGCTAAGTTAAGGTGTAATATGGTCAGGAGGTACACTCCGCCCGCTGTAAGTGCCGCAAAATCCTGTTTGTGTAACACACCAGGAAAAAGCAGCAATACAGGCTAAGTTAAGGTGTAATATGGTCAGGAGGCACACTCCGCCCGCTGTAAGTGCCGCAAAATCCTGTTTGTGTAACACACCAGGAAAAAGCAGCAACACAGGCTAAGTTAAGGTGTAATATGGTCAGGAGGCACACTCCGCCCGCTGTAAGTGCCGCAAAATCCTGTTTGTGTAACACACCAGGAAAAAGCAGCAATACGGGCTAACTTCAGGTGTATAATGTGCAGGAGGCTTAGCAACAATGACACTGACACTGTCCCCTGCCTATCCTTCTCTCTCCCTGCACACAAGGTTTATCAAAGTATATGACACTGACACTCTCCCTGCCTATCCTTCTCTCTCCCTGCACACAAGGTTTAGCAAAGAATATGACACTGACACTGTCCCCTGCCTATCCTTCTCTCTCCCTGCACACAAGGTTTATCAAAGTATATGGCACTGACACTCTCCCTGCCTATCCTTCTCTCTCCCTACACACAAGGTTTAGCAAAGAATATGACACTGACACTCTCCCTGCCTATCCTTCTCTGTCCCTACACACAAGGTTTAGCAAAGAATAGATATGACACTGTCCCTGCCTATCCTTCACTTTCCCTGCTCCGGAACACACTACACAAGGCCGCCGCGCTGGCGGCCTTTTATAGTGTGGGGCGTGTACTAAACCCCCTCAGCTATAATTGGCCACAGGCATCCTGCCTGTGGCCAATCATTGCTCTCCTCGCTGCCGGCGCTGTGATTGGCCAAGCATGCAGGGTCACAGTGCATGCTTGGCCAATCACAGCGCCGGGATTACACTGCGATGGCGCAGTGTATTGTGGGCCGTTCGCGTCACTCGAATTTGGCGCGAACGGCCCAAATCGTTCGTTGTTCGCCGAACGCGCGAACAGCCGATGTTCGAGTCGAACCTATGTTCGACGCGAACACCGAGCTCATCCCTATTCTCAGCATATTACAATCATGGTAATTAGGGAAGGATGAAAGAAATACAATACATTAGCATACATGAAATATATAAAATGTGATGTTAAAGGAGAAAACTTACCCTAATATAGTCCTCCTGCAGGACTTGGATGATGGCAGAACAGGTGTCTGGGATTATGAGGCCCAGAGCCTGGGGGGAGATGCCTGTCGAGAACTTCAAGTCCTGAAGACTTCTCCCTGTCGCCAGATAACGTAACGTGGCGATGAGCCTCTGCTCAGCACTGATGGCTTCCCGCATAACGGTAATATAGGGGGACACCAAAGCCAACAGTTCCTGAAAAACGGGGTCAGACATCCGCAGAAAATTCCTGTAGTCCTCAGGATTATTCTCGACTATCTCCCGCAGCAGAGGCATGTGGCAGAATTGGTCCCGCTGGAGCAACCAATTCTTGGTCCATGAACTCCTCCTCACACCATTCATGGACTGGTCTTGGTCCAAAACAAGCAGACCAACACCAAGCGCACGCACAGCACGAACTCGACGACGAGAACGTCCAGGCGACATGGCTAGGAAACGGTCGTCTTATCAGAACGTACAGAACAGAACGCACTTTAGAACAGCAAGGCCTATGAATAACGAACTGAAAATCAGAAACGAACGGGCAAGAACGCACTGTAAAACAGATACGACCTGCCTAGACGCCCTGAAAGTCAAGATACGAACCCACAAGTACAAACTGAACCTCAGAAAACAAACTGAAAAGCACGAAGACTGAAAAGCGCAAATCGTCTCTTCCCAAACTTTTACTTCACACGCAGTAACACGAGATCAGCAAAAGCAGCCCAAGGGGTGGGGCCAAGAAAATCGATCTTCCCCTTTATAGTGCCGTCGTACGTGCTGGACGTGAGCGCGGAGAACAACGAGGAAATTGGGAAATGTCAGTGTGTACGCATAGAAAGCTTGACGAGAAACTCGTCAAGGTTAACAAGAATCTCGTCGAAAAAAACGACGTGTTTTTAACGACGAGAAACTCGGTCGTGTGTACGAGGCTTTCGAGGAGGAAATGGTGTAGCAGATGGGTTCCATCCAAGTGATAGCTTGATGTCTAAAGATCTCATTGGGTGGGTCTCGAACCATGTGACTTGTACCAGGAAGTTTGAGGTTATTTGGTGAACTAAACTCAGAATGAGTTGTTGCATAGAATGTTAGTAACTAGAGAGGTAGGGAGGTACAGTATATGATGCTAAAGGTGACCTTTGTGGTTTGCAGATTTTTCTGCTGACCAATGTGCTGTGGGTCAGCAGAAAAAAATCTGATTGCCTCTCTGGGAATCAGGAAGGAATTTTTTTCCCCTGCTGTAGCAAATTGGAGCATGCTTTGCTGTTTTTTTTGCCTTCCTCTAGATCAGGGGTAGGCAACCTGGGGCCCTCCAGCTGTTGTGGAACTACATTTCCCATTAGGCATTGCAAGGTTGGCAGTTACAATTACTTCCAGAGGCATGATGGGACTTGTAGTTCTGCAACAGCTGGATGGCCCCAGGTTGCCTACCCCTGCTCTAGATCAGGGCTCAAAATTTCAAGTCCTGAGCCACTAGCCAGGGCTTAAGAGTTACTCGCCACTAGTTGCACCACCCAACCCCTCCTCTGCCCCACCCCTAAGTCCGCTCCTAAACACGCCCTTGTAAATTATCTCATGAAATTACACTGTTAAATGTTTTAAGCACAATTAAGTTCCAAAAATAAATATTAACAACAACGTTAACAATATTAACATAAAACATATCAGTACCCATCAGTGCAGACTCACTGTGCCCATCAAATGCAGCTTTACGGTGCCCATGAATGCAGCCTCACTGTGCCCATGAATGCAGCCTCACAGTGCCCCATCAAATGCAGCCTCACAGTGCCCCATCAAATGCAGCCTCACAGTGCCCCATCAAATGCAGCCTCACAGTGCCCCATCAAATGCAGCCTCACTGTGCCCCATCAAATGCAGCCTCACTGTGCCCCATCAAATGCAGCCTCACTGTGCCCCATCAAATGCAGCCTCACCGTGCCCCATCAAATGCAGCCTCACCGTGCCCCATCAAATGCAGCCTCACCGTGCCCCATCAAATGCAACCTCACCGTGCCCCATCAAATGCAGCGTCACCGTGCCCCATCAAATGCAGCGTCACCGTGCCCCATCAATTGCAGCGTCACCGTGCCCCATCAATTGCAGCGTCACCGTGCCCCATCAATTGCAGCGTCACCGTGCCCCATCAATTGGAGCGTCACCGTGCCCCATCAATTGCAGCGTCACCGTGCCCCATCAAATGCAGCGTCACCGTGCCCCATAAATTGCACCGTCACCGTGCCCCATAAATTGCACCGTCACCGTGTCCCATCAATTGCACCGTCACCGTGCCCCATCAATTGCAGCATCACCGTGCCCCATCAAATGCAGCGTCACAGTGCCCCATCAAATGCAGCTTCACAGTGTACCATTAAATGCAGCTTCACTGTGTACCATTAAATGCAGCTTCACAGTGCCCCATCAAATGCAGCTTTACTGTGTACCATTAAATGCAGCTTCACCGTGCCCCATCAAATGCAGTGTCACCATGCCCCATCAAATGCAGCTTCACTGTGTACCATTAAATGCAGCTTCACAGTGCCCCATCACTCCAGACTCACCATTGCCTTGATGCTGGTACACACACATACACAGCGGGCATCTCCCACTGTGTGTTACAGAGCTGGGTCTGTGTTCGGCGGCTCGGTGTAACAAGGTCCCGCCCCCCTATACCGGCTTGTGTGATAGGCGGAACACTGAATCAATCTACTATAACACGAGCCAGGTCTAAGGGGGCGGGACCTTTCTACACCGCGCCGCCGAACACAGACCTAGCTCTGTAACACACAGTGGGAGATGTCCGCTGTGTATGTGTGATACACAAGAGGAGGAGACCGCTGCAGCTTCAGCTCAAAGCGGTGCCACAGCAGTCTAGCCATGCCGCTCTGTGTCCTCCGGCTGACAGTTTCCTGGCTGATCGCTTCAGCCAGGAAACAGTCAGCCTGGTCCGTCCCTGCACCTCTCTCGCCCTACACAAAATTCCACTCGCAAAATGCGAGCAGGCGAGTGGAATTTTTGAGGGCTGCTCTAGATCAACTGTGGGAGATTGTGTGATTTTTATTTTTTATTGGTTGTACTGGATGAAATTGTCTTTTTTCATCCTAGCTAACTATGTAACTATCTACTCAGGAGAAGCATCAGAATGTATTTTGGGGTGTTATTCCACATATACCCATGGCATGTGTGAACAATATATCATTTAGTGACAACTTTGTGTAAAAAATAAAAAAAGTTTGTAATTTTCCAGAAACTTGTGGCAAAATATAAAATATTCCATGGACTCAACATGCCTCTCAGCAAATAGCTTGGGTCCCTACTTTCCAAAATTGGGTCATTTGGGGGGTTTTGAACTGTCCTGGCATTTTATGGCCAACATTAGAAGCTTATGCCACACATCACCCACTCTTCTAACCACTTTAACCACCAGGTCCTTTCTGACACTTTTTGTTTACATGAAAAACATTTTTTTTTGTTAGAAAATTACTTTGAACCCCCAAACATTATATATGTTTTTAAAGCAGAGGCCCTACAGATTAAAAAGTTGTTGCAATTTTTTTTCTCACACAGTATTTGTGCAGCAATTTTGTTAGTGAGTATAGCGCTCCCATGATGGTATGGGAGGCGCATAAAAGCTACATCAGGTGACTCATGATCAAGATTGGTTTGAGGATAAGAAAGGCCAGGGCCAAACAAATTGTAGATCTCTTGGATAAGATTAGAACCCTGGTAGCCACCCATAAGAAATCCTTAGCAGATAAGACTCTGGCAGAACTTATGGTCCTAACGTTAGACAAAGCCAAAACCACGATTGCTAAGTGTAGGCGCACGTTCTATGAACACAGCGACAAATGTGGGAAGTTGCTGTCACAAGCTCTACGAGCCCAACAGGCCTGCACGTTCGTCCCGTAACTACTAGACAATCGTAATACCAAAGCCTATGACAAGGAGAAGTTCGCAGACATTTTTAGGCCATATTATATCTCGCTTTATAATCTCCCCCATCCTACATCTGCAATGGAGGAACCCTCCATGACACCAGGTAAAGCGCCAGGCCCCGATGTTTACTCCCTCCTATAGGACCTTTGGGGATCTTTTGAACTCGGCATTTCCTCTCCCCATTTAATTCTTCGGGGGAAGGGACTACCCCCCCCCCGGTAGATAAACTTCAGGCTCATATCACTGTGATCCCGAAGGAGAGAAAAGATCCTCTACATTGCCAAAATTATCTAATGATATCTCTTCTAAATGTGGATCTTAAAATATTCACCAAAATACTCTTAATGCACCTGATTACGCAAATCCCCAATTGATTTACTCAGACCAAGTGGGGTTCGTCCCTACGAGAGAGGCTCGAGACAATACGACCAAAGTGCTCAATCTGATCCCAGCTGCGCAGACCTGCAAGATTCCCCTGTTACTCCTTTCAACGGACGCCGAAAATACTTTTGATAGGGTATATTGGACCTTACTGACAGAAACTCTACGCTCCGTTGGACTTGGGCAGAGGATGATGCACTGGGTTCAGGCCATTTACTCATGCCCTTTCACCCAAGTAAATGTGCATGGGTACTTATCAAAACCGTTTGGGATCACTTATGGCACATGCCAGGGGTGCCCCCTGTCCCCCTTGATATTCATATTGAACCTTGAACCATTCTTGCATATCGTTTGAAACAATCCTTATATGACTGGTCTCCACTTGGATGCCACTCTCTCTTCAAAGATTGCGGCATTTGCGGATGACCTTCTCTTCTTCTTGCCTAACCCCTTGATCTCTGTCCCGAACTTGAAGACTTATGAAACGTTGTCCTGCTTCAGCATGATTTATCAGAAATCAGAGGCGCTGAATGTATCTATGCCAACCTTCACATCGGCACTGCTAAGGGTGGACTTTTCCTTTAAGTGGGCCACGGAGCATTGGATGGACGCTTGTTCAAGTGAGGACCTTAGATCAGATTGGATCATGAGGAAGTTCTGTGGTGATAGGATTGTACTGGGTACTGTTTCCTCGGGGGTATCGGGAAACATCTGGGACAAGGCGTCAGCTTTTCCGTTCTTGGAACCAGGATGGTATGTAATGTGAAAATTGAATCTCGAGAAAAACAGGGCCCAGCGAGCTTTTCGGGGTCATAGGCGTTTGGCAGTGTGGAGGTACTCTAAGTTCCTGTGATCTGTGAATATCATAATAGGGTGAGAGGCCCCTTCAAGAAGATATCTCCATTCCTCTAAAGCTGTTTTAATGGCCAACAGTTCACGGTCACCTAAATCGTAGTTCCTCACTGGCTGGCTCATTTTCCGAGAGGAGAAAGCCACGGGATGAAGCAATGACTTAGGTCCCTGGCGTTGTTATAGTACTGCCCCTGTGGCTACTTCTGAGGCATCGACCTCCAAGATGTAGGGCAGGGCAGGATCAGGATGTTGTAGGATGGGGGCTGAGATGAACAGAGACTTCAGTTTTTCAAAAGCGGATTGTGCTTCTGGGGACCACTGGAACCGTGTGTGTAGGCGGGGGACTTGGGTGATAGGTGAAATGATGGAAGAAAAGTTCCTTATATACCTTCTATAGAAATTTGCGAAGCCTACAAATCTCTGCACCCCCTTGTCCGATGGAGTTGGCCAATCCAGGACCGCTTGTACCTTTTGTGGATTCATAGCTACCCCGCCAGTGGATATGATCAGCTTAAGAAATTGTATTGATTCTTTTTCGAAATCACGCTTTTACGTAAAGTCCATGTTTCCTTAGTGTGAGTAATACTGTCTTCACATGTGTCCGATGGAGCTCCAGGGTGGCTGAGAATATGAGGATGTCATCCAGGTAGATGATGACGAAGTAATTTAGATATTCCTGAAAAATATCATTAACGAAGTGCTGGAACGTTGCTGGGGCGTTACAGAGACCGAAAGGCATCACAAGATATTCAAAATGTCTGAACCGCGTTCTGAAAGCTGTCTTTCACTCGTCACCCTCACAGATGCGAACAAGACTGTAAGCCCCCCGTAGATCAAGTTTGGTGAATATATGAGCGCTGCGGAATCTTTGAAAGAGTTCAGGGACAAGTGGAAGTGGGTAGCGTTTTTTTATGGTAATCCTATTAAGTTCCCTGTAATCAACACATGGTCACATGGTCTCAAAGTCTTATCTTTTTTTTCTACAAAGAAAATGCCAGCACAGGCTGGAGAGGAGGAAGGGCGGATGAAACCCTTTGCCAAGTTTTCGTATGTATTGCTGTAGAGTTCTTAACTCCGTCTCAAAGAGAGGGAAGATGTGTCCGAACTGGATTTCGGCCCCAGGGAGTAATTCAATCAGACAGTCGTATGACCGATGTGGGGGTAGGGTATCTGCTTTTCTCTTATCAAAGACATCCAGGAACTCTTGATAGGCTGGTGGTATATTCTGGTTATTGGCAGATGTGAGTTGAACTGTCAGGCAGCTGGTGGTATTTCCGGATTCAGGAACCAAGCAGTGCTGCTGGCAATACTGCGAGGTAAACAAAACTTCCTTGGTGCTCCAATTGACCTGAGGATTGTGTGCTTGGAGCCAGGGGATCCCCAAGATGACTGGAAACATAGGTGAACTCAAAGCGTAGAAATTTCCGATGGCCATCAGGTGTAGTAACAAGAAGAGGAGCAGTCTCTAAGGTAAAAGGACCAGAACTAGGCATTGTGCCATCTGCCAGGCGAACTTCCAGTCCCTGTTTCTTGTGGAGAAGGGGCAAACTAAGGTTCTTTGCTAGGCTTAAGTCCACAAAGCAGCTACATGCCCCAGAATCGATTATGGCCCGGAGCTGCACTTCCTCTTTCCCTAACTGCAACGTAATGGGAAAAACAATATGGGGAGGAGAAGTTCGGGAGACCTGGAAGTACGCTGGGATGTATGACGGTGGCTTCTTGGGCCTTATGGGGCAGTTACATAGGAAATGTCAGTTTCCTCCGAAATAGAGGCAGAGATTGGCTTGGCGACGATGAC
Organism: Rana muscosa; assembly: GCA_029206835.1. NCBI lineage: Eukaryota > Metazoa > Chordata > Amphibia > Anura > Ranidae > Rana > Rana muscosa. The sequence continues at coordinate 51,538,915 of CM055127.1, forward strand.
GTCTCTCGTCAGGGGTCAGTGCTGATCGCACCAGACCTACTTGCGGAGGTACCGATGCACTAGGAACTTAATGTGGCAACCGGTGGGTCCGGAGGTCTGAGACCATTCTGATTGTCGCTCCCGCAGGCGTCGGTCTAGCTGAATGACCAATTGAATGAGGCCCTCGAGAGTAGTGGGGATACCGACTCTGGCTAATTCATCCTTAAGGGACTCGGAAAGACCCAGGCGGAACTGGTGTTTTAGATCCGCCTGATTCCAGTCTGTGTCTGCAGACCATCAACGGAAGCCAACGGTATAGTCCTCCACTGGCTGCTTCCCCTGCTGCAGGGAGTGCAGATTGGCCTCATAAGTGGCCGTTCACTGGGGGTCTTCATAGAGCTGTGCCATGGCTGAAGAGGAGTCTACTGTGCTGATAACCGGGCTTTTCTGTTCCCATAGGTGGTGGGCCCAGGTCTGGGGTTCATCAGACAACAGAGAAATGAGTAACCCGACCTTAACAGTCTCTAAAGCAAAAGTCCGGGGTTGCAAGGCCAGATGTAGTAAACAGGCATTTTTGAAGGACCTAAACTTTTTCCTCCAGAAAATCGTTTGGGGATTGGAACACGGGGTTCTGGAGTAGGAGCCACCATCGTCAGGGTTGCTGGGGTTTGTCCTTGGACGGATGCTGAGGAGTAGGTAGAAGATGGTCCTGTTTCCACAGGAGCAGGCGACACTGTCACGTGTTGCAAACGACCTTCAAGCTGAAGATGTGTTTCCTGCAGTTTCTGGATTTCATGGGCCAAAGTTGCGGCTTGTTGGCACAGAGCCTATAAGAGGGACGCACCTCTGCCGACCTCAGACATGGCTGGATTATGCTGTCAAGTCTCTGGTGTGAGGCCGGATTGCTGAGAGGGCGCCCCTTGCAGCTAAGTTCACCGCACCCCTGGGGATGAGACAGGGAGTGCGGGGCCCAAAGTTGCACGGATTGCCGGTAGTGCTGCTGACTGGGTAGATGCAGGCAGAAGATAGCTGGGGTGCGCTGGATGAGCAGAATCAGTAGCCGTGCAAAAGAAGAGTTCCGGTGCGGAACAGTAGGTAAACCAAGAACAGAGTCTGTAGCCAGGCCAGGGGTCATACACAGGAATCAGTCCAAGATGATTACAGGAACAAGCCGGGTCATACACAGGAGCAGAAGATAATGGAGTAGTCAGCCAAGCCGGGGTCAGATGCGAGGACCACAGGTCCAGACGAAAGCCAAAGGTCAAACCAGAGATTCAGGATACACAAGATACAGGAGACGCAGGGGGCTGATAATAATCGAGCAACTTGTATGAGCAAGTGACAGGTTTAAATAGGCTGGGGAGTGCGCCCACACAGTCACGGTGTGCGTGCATGCCTGTGTGCGTCTGTATGCGCCGTCCGGCATGTATGGGCGGCTGCCGTGCATCTGCGTGCGCGCATACGCATGTGGGTTAGTCTGGCGCGGCCATGAAGGACACTGGCAGGACTGCCAATAACTCGGCTATTTCCCTGACAGAATGTTTCCCCAATGCTAAGACTTATGCTGAAGGTGTGGGGAGGACATTGGCTCTCTCCTCCATATCTCCTGGTCCTGTCAGCTTTTGCAGTCTTACTGAACAGAAGTACACCGCATTGTTCAGAAATTCACAAGATATAATTTTACCAAGAGACCCAGCTTTCTTCCTCTTGCATCACCACAATATACCCAGTAAAGCATATAGGAGATCCATTTTACCTCTCCTGATCACAGCCGCGAAGGGTTGTATCCCACTGTTCTGGAAACAGACGCAACCTCCGTCGATTGCCGTCTGGCTGAAAAGAATAGCCAAAATCAATGCAATGGAAGATTTGGTAGCCACAGAGAAGGGCCACCATGAGACATTTTCAAAAAAATGGTTTTATTGGCACAAGTTTGTCTACTCTGAGGGGTACGCGGAACTGGTCTTGTGAGTCCTTTAAAGCAGAGGACCAAAACGTTGCTTCCTCTGACCTGGACAAAGTTTTGGGCTAGTGATCCTTCACCCATGCCCCCCACTTCACCCCCCCTTTTTCTCTTCCTCACCAACTTCTTCCATCTTCTCCTCCCCCCCCCCCTTTCTTCTCTTACCCTTTCTTTCTTGCTGAGACCTTGTGGGTCTATTCTAATCTTTTGTTCTTATCACACGGTGTCTACCATGCAAAAATGTCATACGGGATAAGGAGACTCCTTAGACCTTGACACTCACAGTCTGAATTTTAGTCGACTGTTCATGACTAAATGTGTGATGATGATCATTTTATTCTTGGCATTGTATTACATGACTTTCGTCTCTGTATCTATCATGTGTTCTTTTGCAAAAATAAAGTATTGAGAAAAAAAAAAGAAAGCCTTTACAGGTTACCACTTTAGATTAACAGAGTAGGTCTACTGCTAGAATTACGGCCCTCAATCTGACGTTCGTGGTGATACCTCACATGCATGGTGCAATTGCTGTTTCCATACGGCACGGGACCGATGCTTGCGTTCGCCCGCGAGCACAGGGGGACAGGGGTGCTGTAATTTTTTATTATTATTATTTATTTTGCATTTTTATTTTATTTTTACACTGTCCCTTTCATTTTTTTTTTCTTTTATCATTTTTATTGTTATTGTAGGGAATTTAAATATCCCCAATGATAGCAATAGGTAGTGATAGGTACTCTTTTTTGAAAAATGTGGGGTTTATTACACTTACAATTTCCCAATGGCGCTGTTTATATATGGTGATACTGGAGTCATGAAACACTCGTAGCTTCCGGTTTCTTAGGCCATAGAGATGATTGGAGTGGCTCTGGTCTTGGATCAGCTCTATGGTCAGGTGGCGGAACCACTGGCTGCATTCTCGGGTTCCCTGGTGGGACAGGAGGGCCCGAGAAAACCATGGAAGACAGCGGGGGGGGGGGACGTTAGCCGCTAGCCGCTAGGATTGCTTTTACATGAAACCCGACCGCCGACTGAAAAAACGATACCAAGATGATACCTAAACCTGCAAGCATCATTCTGGTATAACTACTATAACTCAAAGTCAAGCAACATATCAGTACGTCGCTGTTCCTTGTTGGGCATATATTGTAATGTTCTTTTTTTCATGCAGCCTGTGGGCTGAACGAAAAAAGAGAACCTAACAGGTTTCTCCATTCACATTGATTGATCAGTGGTAAGCCCACCATTAGAATACCGCCCTGCATCCACCCACTTCTAATGATGGGCATACATGCACTGTTATTTTTTTTTCATTCAGCCCATCGATCGATATGGATGAACAAATCTCTGCCAAGAAAAGTGAATAAAAATTCGCCCCTATGTCCACCCCTGCCCTATCCTTCGAAAAATATATGCTCTTTTTTTAACTGTGGTGGGGAAGTCGCCTCCTACAGCGCTGGATTCACGGATTTACGTATCATAAGAGCAAACCCTGTTGCTGTCAAAATAAATAAATCAGTGCTGCAGCTGAATGGCGTACCTGAAAAGCAAACAATGGTAACAATAAGCCACAATAGCAATAAAACATTAACGATGTTGTGTGTGAACTGCTCTGCTTCTAAAAGGAGCATGTTTTCTGAGATCTCCCCCCAATCTCTATTGCACCTCTCTGTCCCTACCCATTACCTGCTCACCAGGCACAGCTTCCTCTCCTGCATGACCACCTCATGTGTCAGGCTGTGTGGCATTACAAATCCCAGCATGCCAGGAGATGGGAGGTAGCAGCAATATCACAGATCAGGCTGATTTTGTAGACGAAAAGTGCTGGTGTTGTATAGTGTGTGTTTATAAAATGTATGATCATTATATATTTGATTATTTATTGTGCGTGATGGTCTTAAGGTGTTTATTATTCATATTTTTTTTTTGGTAAGCAGTGAGAAAATTTTGTGTGGAAGCGCACTGGAGTATTTTCATTTGTTTAAAATGGAAAGATAGAGTAGTGGAGTGATGGGGGTGGTGGATGGACAGACAGATGGAAACAGTGAGGGGTGAGTTAGGGTCCTTTCACACAGGCGGACCGTTAGGTCTGCCTGTCAGTTTTTCAGGCAGTTTATCCACCTCAAGCACTTGCTGCACTTTGCAGTAGAAGAGAGGCATTTCAAGTTTGTTGTGCTGCTGTTTGGCCTATCCTTTGCTCCCAGAGTGTTCACAATGGTCTTAGCACCTCTTCTACCCCTTCTAAGAATTCAGGGCATCCAGGTCACAGGTTGAAAATTTGCTCTCCAATGCTCTCTTCATCTGGAATACTTGGGTCTGGTCCTAGCCACATCCCAAGAAAAGAGATCATTCTCTTTGAACCCACACTTGAGAAATAGGGTAAAAAAATAAATCCCACAATGAGATTCTCCATGAGAGTCCTAGGCTTTGTGGTAGCCTCCTTCAAGGCTGTATCATTCAACCAATTTCATTCAGGCCTCTCCAATGCAACATCTCGTCAACCTGGAACAAGCTCCCTATAAACTTCTTGTAGCTTAGAGCTCTAATGATGACACTGAATTACTGGATCTCCCTTCTGCAAGGAAACCCAATCAGATTAAATTCAAACAATGCCACAGCTGCGGCCTACATCAACCATCAAGGGGGAACCAGGAGTCATGCAGGCTTGAAGGAAACAAGTCAGATAATCTCATTGATGGAGACTCACTATCCAATGACCTCTGAGGTCCACATCCTAGGAATGAACAAATGGAAAGTAATCTATCTTTATGTACCTCCTGGATCAAGGGGAATGTGCTCTTCACCCAGAACTTTTCAAACTGGTATGTCAGAAATAGTGATGAGCCGAACACCCCCGGGTTCGGTTCGCACCAGAACCCGCGAACGGACCGAAAGTTCGAACGAACATTAGAACCCTATTAAATACAATGGATGCGAACGTTCGAATTCTAAAGTGCTAATTATAACAACTATTATGCATGTTATTGTCCTAAAAAGGGTTTGGGAACCCGGGTTCTGCACCAGGGGACATGTATCAATGCAAAAAGAAGTTTTAAAAACGGTCGTTTTTCGGGAGCAGTCATTTTAATGATGCATAAAGTGAAAAAAAAAAAGTCAAATATTCCTTTAAATATCGTACCTGGGGGGTGTCTAAAGTATGCCTGTGAAGTGCCACGTGTTTCCCGTGTTTAGAACTGTCCCTGCACAAAATGACACTTCTAAAGGAAAAAAAAGCCATTTAAAACTGCTTGCGGCTTTAATGTAATGTCTGGTCCCGGTAATATGGATGAAATTCTTTAAGAAAAATGGCATAGCTACCCCATGACCCCCCCCCTACCCCAGCCCATTACCAGCCCCTTTGGGTCTTGTATGGATATTAAGGGGAACCCCGCACATAAAATAAAAAAGGCCCTATATACTCTGAACAGCCCTATACAGGCGGTGCATACAAGACAGGGACTGTAGGTTTGTTCTTATGTAGAGTCTGTTTGTAATTTTGAACAGGTACATTGTTGAAGTGTAGCTCCAGACCAAAAATCTATTTTTAAACTTTTTGGAAAACATAGGTAAGGGTTATCACCCCTGTAACATTTGTTTTGCTGTCTGTGCCCCTGTTCAGAACATTTCACCTCACTTTCCGTCCCAATGACAACTGTTTTTGAAATGTGGTGTTTTTCTTGAAACAAGGATTGCTGATAAAGCATCAGTACAGAGGAGACACCTTTCTCCCATATTTATTCTTACAGGAGAGAATTTTCCTTCCTAGTGGTAGATTTCCTCTCACTTCCTGTTGTCTTCTTGCGTTTGCAAGTAGGAGTCGTTTGTAAGTTGGATGTTTGAAAGTAGGGACCTGCCGTATATACTCTGCAGAAATAGGCCCCTTAGTTGTTGGTGTTGGCACAACACTGTAAGCACTCACAGTTACTCTTGGTTGGTGCTGGAACGCCCTGCTGTCAACTATTATATCAGGAATTTTAATTACATATAATTGTTGAACAGTGGTAGTAAAAATTGGGCCTTTGATGGTGGTGCTGGTGCCACAACACTGTAAGCCCTGACAGTTACTCTTGGTGGGTGCAGCAATGGGCCCTGCTGTGAATTATTAGATCAAGAATTGTAATTACATGCCCCTGTTGAACAGGGGCTGAAAAATTGGGCCTTAGGCACTGGTGGCACAACACTGCAACCCCTCACAGCAACTGTACTTGGAGCACAGCAATGAGCCCTGTTGCAAAGTATTGCTTCAAAAATTGTAATGACACGCCCCTGTTAAACAGGGGCTGAAAAATTGGGCCTTAGGCACTGGTGGCACAACACTGCAACTCCTCACAGATACTGTACTTGGAGCACACCAATGAGCCCTGTTGCAAAGTATTGCTTCAAAAATTGTAATGACACGCCCCTGTTAAACAGGGGCTGAAAAATTGGGCCTTAGGCACTGGTGGCACAACACTGCAACTCCTCACAGATACTGTACTTGGAGCACAGCAATGAGCCCTGTTGCAAAGTATTGCTTCAAAAATTGTAATTACACGCCCCTGTTAAACAGGGGCTGAAAAATTGGGCGTTAGGCACTGGTGGCACAACACTGCAACTCCTCACAGATACTGTACTTGGAGCACAGCAATGAGCCCTGTTGCAAAGTATTGCTTCAAAAATTGTAATTACACGCCCCTGTTAAACAGGGGCTGAAAAATTGGGCGTTAGGCACTGGTGGCGGCACCCATAAACAAAAATGATCTTACAAGCTATCATCATCAATCGTATCATTGAGGACTCGGAGGAGGAGGATAGCCAGTCAACATAACAGCACAGGCACTCAGCATCAGCATCAGTCTTGAAGGGATGTGACATGTTAAAATCAATTAGTCTGTTATATCAGCATCAGGTGTGTGGTAGCTGGTGGTGATCCAAGACTGGTTCATCTTGATGAAAGTCAGTCGATCAACCGAGTCGGTGGACAGGCGCACCCTGTGATCCGTGACAAATCCTCCAGCAGCACTGAATGTGCGTTCCGAAAGAACGCTGGATGCAGGACAGGCCAGTAGCTCAATTGCATACTGTGCAAGCTCTGGCCAGTGATCCATCCTCAAGACTAGTGATGAGCCGAACACCCCCGGGTTCGGTTCGCACCAGAACCCGCGAACGGACCGAAAGTTCGAACGAACATTAGAACCCTATTAAATACAATGGATGCGAACGTTCGAATTCTAAAGTGCTAATTATAAAAACTATTATGCATGTTATTGTCCTAAAAAGGGTTTGGGAACCCGGGTTCTGCACCAGGGGACATGTATCAATGCAAAAATAAGTTTTAAAAACGGTCGTTTTCCGGGAGCAGTCATTTTAATGATGCATAAAGTGAAAAAAAAAAAGTCAAATATTCCTTTAAATATCGTACCTGGGGGGTGTCTAAAGTATGCCTGTGAAGTGCCACGTGTTTCCCGTGTTTAGAACTGTCCCTGCACAAAATGACACTTCTAAAGGAAAAAAAAGCCATTTAAAACTGCTTGCGGCTTTAATGTAATGTCTGGTCCCGGTAATATGGATGAAAATCTTTAAGAAAAATGGCATAGCTACCCCATGACCCCCCCCCCCCCTACCCCAGCCCATTACCAGCCCCTTTGGGTCTTGTATGGATATTAAGGGGAACCCCGCACATAAAATAAAAAAGGCCCTATATACTCTGAACAGCCGTATACAGGCGGTGCATACAAGACAGGGACTGTAGGTTTGTTCTTATGTAGAATCTGTTTGTAATTTTGAACAGGTACATTGTTGAAGTGTAGCTCCAGACCAAAAATCTATTTTTAAACTTTTTGGAAAACATAGGTAAGGGTTATCACCCCTGTAACATTTGTTTTGCTGTCTGTGCCCCTGTTCAGAACATTTCACCTCACTTTCCGTCCTAATGACAACTGTTTTTGAAATGTGGTGTTTTTCTTGAAACAAGGATTGCTGATAAAGCATCAGTACAGAGGAGACACCTTTCTCCCATATTTATTCTTACAGGAGAGAATTTTCCTTCCTAGTGGTAGATTTCCTCTCACTTCCTGTTGTCTTCTTGCGTTTGCAAGTAGGAGTCGTTTGTAAGTTGGATGTTTGAAAGTAGGGACCTGCCGTATATACTCTGCAGAAATAGGCCCCTTAGTTGTTGGTGTTGGCACAACACTGTAAGCACTCACAGTTACTCTTGGTTGGTGCTGGAACGCCCTGCTGTCAACTATTATATCAGGAATTTTAATTACATATAATTGTTGAACAGTGGTAGTAAAAATTGGGCCTTTGATGGTGGTGCTGGTGCCACAACACTGTAAGCCCTGACAGTTACTCTTGGTGGGTGCAGCAATGGGCCCTGCTGTGAATTATTAGATCAAGAATTGTAATTACATGCCCCTGTTGAACAGGGGCTGAAAAATTGGGCCTTAGGCACTGGTGGCACAACACTGCAACCCTTCACAGATACTGTACTTGGAGCACAGCAATGAGCCCTGTTGCAAAGTATTGCTTCAAAAATTGTAATGACACGCCCCTGTTAAACAGGGGCTGAAAAATTGGGCCTTAGGCACTGGTGGCACAACACTGCAACTCCTCACAGATACTGTACTTGGAGCACAGCAATGAGCCCTGTTGCAAAGTATTGCTTCAAAAATTGTAATTACACGCCCCTGTTAAACAGGGGCTGAAAAATTGGGCGTTAGGCACTGGTGGCGGCACCCATAAACAAAAATGATCTTCCAAGCTATCATCATCAATCGTATCATTGAGGACTCGGAGGAGGAGGATAGCCAGTCAACATAACAGCACAGGCACTCAGCATCAGCATCAGTCTTGAAGGGATGTGACATTTTAAAATCAATTAGTCTGTTATATCAGCATCAGGTGTGTGGTAGCTGGTGGTGATCCAAGACTGGTTCATCTTGATGAAAGTCAGTCGATCAACCGAGTCGGTGGACAGGCGCACCCTGTGATCCGTGACAAATCCTCCAGCAGCACTGAATGTGCGTTCCGAAAGAACGCTGGATGCAGGACAGGCCAGTAGCTCAATTGCATACTGTGCAAGCTCTGGCCAGTGATCCATCCTCAAGACCCAGTAAGCCAGAGGATTTTCGGTGGGGAAGGTGTCCAAGTCTGACCTTGCCCCTAGATATTCCTGCACCATGTTTATCAGACGCTGGCGATGGTTGCTGGAACCGATCATACTTTGGGGCTGCGGACTAAAGAATTGTCTGAACGCATCGGTCAGACGGCCACCTTCCCCACCGCTCCTTCTTTGACTGGCCGAAGCCTCAGCAACTCGTTGTCCAGGACCAGGAGTTTGCAACCTCCCAGTCTCTGGGAACGCGTTGCACAGACCTTTCTGCAAGGCCTCCCGGAGTTGTCTCATCCTCTGCTCCCTCTGCGACGGTAACATAAGGTCCGCAACCTTACCCTTGTACCGTGGATCAAGGAGAGTGGCCAGCCAGTAATGGTCCCTCTCCTTGATCCGAAGAATACGAGGATCCTTCCGCAGACTTTGCAGGATCAGGGAGGCCATGCAGCGTAGGTTTGCTGAGGCATTCGCTCCGGAGTCCTCTGGGTCACTAAGGACGACATGATCCGCAGCCACCTCCTCCCAGCCACGTACAAGTCCACTGGTTTCTTGGGACTGTAAATCATCCCTAAAAGACTGCTGCTGATGATGCTGAGTGCCAGCCTCCACCTCCATGCTGACACAATCCTCCTCCTCCTCCTCCTCCTCCTCCTCCTCCTCCTCTTCCTGTGCGATGGGTGGGACAGAAGGAACACTGTCTGGGTAAAGGGGGCCTTGAGAGGCAAGGAAGTCCTCCTCTTCCTGCCTCTGTTCTGCCTCAAGTGCCCTGTCCATTATTCCACGCAGCGTGTGCTCCAACAGGTGGACAAGAGGTACAGTGTCACTGATGCATGCACTGTCACTGCTCACCATCCTCGTGGCCTCCTCAAATGGTGCCAGGACAGTGCATGCATCCCTGATCATGCCCCAGTGGCGTGGAGAAAAAAAACCAAGCTCCCCTGACCCTGTCCTGGTGCCGTAGTCGCACAGGTACTCATTGATGGCCCTCTGCTGCGTGTGCAGCCGCTGCAGCATGGCCAACGTTGAGTTCCACCTGGTGGGCATGTCACATATAAGGCGGTTCTTGGGCAGGTTCAACTCCTTTTGCAGCTCAGCCAGGCGAGCACTGGCATTATAAGATCTGCGGAAATGCACACAGACTTTCCTGGCCTGCCTCAGGACATCCTGTAAGCCCGGGTACCTGCCCAAGAAGCGCTGCACCACCAGGTTAAGGACGTGAGCCACACAGGGCACATGGGTCAGTTGTCCCTGTCGGAGGGCGGAGAGGAGGTTGGTGCCATTGTCGCAAACCACCATTCCTGGCTTAAGCTGGCGTGGCGTCAACCACCTCTCGGCCTGGCCCTGCAGAGCAGACAGGACCTCTGCCCCAGTGTGGCTTCTGTCCCCCAAACACACCAGCGCAAGCACGGCATGGCATCTTTTTGCCTGCGTACTTGCGTAGCCCCGTGAACGGCTACGGAGCACCGCTGGTTCATAGGACAAACCACAGGAAGAGGCCATGGAGGAAGAAGAAGAGGAGGGGGTGGAGGAGAGAGGTGTGTCACAACCAGTAGTAGCATTTTGGAGGCGTGGCGGTGGGACAACCTCCAACACTACTGCACCTTGTCCTGAATCCTTCCCAGCTGCCAAAAGAGTGACCCAATGGGCCGTGAAAGAAAGGTAACGTCCCTGTCCATGCCTGCTGGACCATGAGTCAGCGGTAATATGCACCTTACCGCTGACCGCCCTGTCCAGCGAGGCCAAGACATTGCCTTCCACATGCCGGTAGAGAGCCGGAATAGCCTTCCGTGAGAAAAAGTGGCGTTTGGGAACCTGCCACTGAGGAACCGCACATTGCACAAACTCACGGAAGGGGGCCGAGTCTACCAACTGAAAAGGCAGCAGTTGAAGCGCTAGCAATTTAGCCAAGCTAGCATTCAACCGCTGGGCATGTGGATGGCTGGGAGTGAACTTCTTTCGACGGTCCAGCAGCTGGGGCAGGGAAATTTGCCTGCTAGAATCGGACGTCGGTGTACTGCTAGCAGAGTGGGCGCAAGTACTTGGCTGTGACACACCTAATTCTACACCTTCATTCCTCTCAGTGCATGTTTCAGAGAGGACTGAAGTTATAGTGGGGTTGGAGATCCCAGCTGATGCGGTGCAAGGAGAGGTCCGCTTGGTTCTTTGGTGTGGGTCTTTGAGGTAGGCTTGCCAACGAGCTGCATGGCAGGTCAACATATGTCTGGTCAGGCATGTGGTACCCAAGCGGCTGATGTTTTGGCCACGCGATATACGCTTGAGACATATGTTGCAAACAGCAGCTGTGCGATCTGATGCACTAGCCTCAAAAAAGGCCCACACCAAAGAACTTTTTGAATGACGGGCAGAGGCAGCGCCCTGCACAGGCGGAGCTCTGCGGTGTGATTCCGTCGGTGTACTGCCCTTACGCTGGCCACCAAAGGGCATCCTGCCTCGTTGGAGATGTGCCTCCTCCTCATCCTCCTCCTCCTCCTCTCTCCTATTAGGCACCCACGTGGAGTCATTGACCTCATCATCCCCTCCCTCCTCATCACTGGAGCCAATCTGGCAGTATGCTGCAGCTGCTGGAACATGACTGCCAGATTGGTGTCCTTCTTGAGCATCCCCTCTGTCTGCTCTCACGCTACTGCCTTCCTCTAGCTGGGTTTCATCATCAGACCCTTCGAAACGCTGGGCATCCTCCTGGAGCATGTACCCAACACTGTGCTGAAACAGTTCGGGGGACTCCTCAGGAGGAGGACATGGTGGGTCTAGGGAAGGAGTGACTGATGATTTGTCTGACATTGATACCAGGGAAGACGACGCTTTGGCAGCTGCTTTTCCAGTACCCTGAGCCTGGGTGAGAGAGGATGAGGAGGAGGAGGAGGGCTTGGTCATCCACTCTACCAAGTCTTCGGCATGATGTGGCTCAACATGTCCAGCTGCCGAAAAGAAGGACAAGCGTGTCCCATGGCCATGTGCTGATGACAATGCACCGCGTCCACGACCAGCACTGTTGCCCCCAGACACAGAGCCTGCTTGCCCTCTTTTATTGCCTCCTGACTGTCTGCCTCTCCTTGTTTGCCTTCCAGACATTCTAATAGATGGCCTGCAGGGAGATGGGAAAAAAGCAATAAGGGCTACCTTCAGGTGTCCTTCTCTGTCCCTTGAAACAAGGACTTTCACAGTGAAAGAAACTGACACTGTCCCTACCTAGAGTTTTCTGTCCCTAGAATAAATGTTTTTTTTAATCACAATATAGCACAAGGACAATTCACTCAATGTCTCTCCAGGTCCCTGGAAACAAGGACTTGCAGAGTGAAAGAAACTGACACTGTCCCTACCTAGAGTTTTCTGTCCCTAGAATAAATGTTTTTTTTTAAGCACAATATAGCACAAGGACAATTAACTCACTGTCCTTACAGGTCCCTGGAAACAAGGACTTGCAGAGTGAAAAAAAAAAAACACTCTCCCTACCTAGAGTTTTCTGTCCCTAGAAAAAATGTTTTTTTTAATCACAATATAGCACAAGGAAAATTAACTCACTGTCCTTACAGGTCCCTGGAAACAAGGACTTGCAGAGTGAAAGAAAAAAAACACTCTCCCTACCTACAGTTTTCTGTCCCTAGAAAAAATGTTTTTTTTAATCACAATATAGCACAAGGAAAATTAACTCACTGTCCTTACAGGTCCCTGGAAACAAGGACTTGCAGAGTGAAAGAAACTGACACTGTCCCTACCTAGAGTTTTCTGTCCCTAGAATAAATGTTTTTTTTAATCACAATATAGCACAAGGAAAATTAACTCACTGTCCTTACAGGTCCCTGGAAACAAGGACTTGCAGAGTGAAAGAAACTGACACTGTCCCTACCTAGAGTTTTCTGTCCCTAGAATAAATGTTTTTTTTAATCACAATATAGCACAAGGAAAATTAACTCACTGTCCTTACAGGTCCCTGGAAACAAGGACTTGCAGAGTGAAAGAAACTGACACTGTCCCTACCTAGAGTTTTCTGTCCCTAGAATAAATGTTTTTTTTAAGCACAATATAGCACAAGGACAATTAACTCACTGTCCTTACAGGTCCCTGGAAACAAGGACTTGCAGAGTGAAAGAAAAAAAACACTCTCCCTACCTACAGTTTTCTGTCCCTAGAAAAAATGTTTTTTTTAATCACAATATAGCACAAGGAAAATTAACTCACTGTCCTTACAGGTCCCTGGAAACAAGGACTTGCAGAGTGAAAGAAACTGACACTGTCCCTACCTAGAGTTTTCTGTCCCTAGAATAAATGTTTTTTTTAATCACAATATAGCACAAGGACAATTAACTCACTGTCCTTACTGGTCCCTGGAAACAAGGACTTGCAGAGTGAAAGAAAAAAAACACTCTCCCTACCTACAGTTTTCTGTCCCTAGAAAAAATGTTTTTTTTAATCACAATATAGCACAAGGAAAATTAACTCACTGTCCTTACAGGTCCCTGGAAACAAGGACTTGCAGAGTGAAAGAAACTGACACTGTCCCTACCTAGAGTTTTCTGTCCCTAGAATAAATGTTTTTTTTAAGCACAATATAGCACAAGGACAATTAACTCACTGTCCTTACAGGTCCCTGGAAACAAGGACTTGCAGAGTGAAAAAAAAAAAACACTCTCCCTACCTAGAGTTTTCTGTCCCTAGAAAAAATGTTTTTTTTAATCACAATATAGCACAAGGAAAATTAACTCACTGTCCTTACAGGTCCCTGGAAACAAGGACTTGCAGAGTGAAAGAAAAAAAACACTCTCCCTACCTACAGTTTTCTGTCCCTAGAAAAAATGTTTTTTTTAATCACAATATAGCACAAGGAAAATTAACTCACTGTCCTTACAGGTCCCTGGAAACAAGGACTTGCAGAGTGAAAGAAACTGACACTGTCCCTACCTAGAGTTTTCTGTCCCTAGAATAAATGTTTTTTTTAATCACAATATAGCACAAGGAAAATTAACTCACTGTCCTTACAGGTCCCTGGAAACAAGGACTTGCAGAGTGAAAGAAACTGACACTGTCCCTACCTAGAGTTTTCTGTCCCTAGAATAAATGTTTTTTTTAATCACAATATAGCACAAGGAAAATTAACTCACTGTCCTTACAGGTCCCTGGAAACAAGGACTTGCAGAGTGAAAGAAACTGACACTGTCCCTACCTAGAGTTTTCTGTCCCTAGAATAAATGTTTTTTTTAATCACAATATAGCACAAGGAAAATTAACTCACTGTCCTTACAGGTCCCTGGAAACAAGGACTTGCAGAGTGAAAGAAACTGACACTGTCCCTACCTAGAGTTTTCTGTCCCTAGAATAAATGTTTTTTTTAATCACAATATAGCACAAGGACAATTAACTCACTGTCCTTACTGGTCCCTGGAAACAAGGACTTGCAGAGTGAAAGAAACTGACACTGTCCCTACCTAGAGTTTTCTGTCCCTAGAATAAATGTTTTTTTTAAGCACAATATAGCACAAGGAAAATTAACTCACTGTCCTTACAGGTCCCTGGAAACAAGGACTTGCAGAGTGAAAGAAAAAAAACACTCTCCCTACCTAGAGTTTTCTGTCCCTAGAAAAAATGTTTTTTTTAATCACAATATAGCACAAGGAAAATTAACTCACTGTCCTTACAGGTCCCTGGAAACAAGGACTTGCAGAGTGAAAGAAAAAAAACACTCTCCCTACCTAGAGTTTTCTGTCCCTAGAAAAAATGTTTTTTTTAATCACAATATAGCACAAGGAAAATTAACTCACTGTCCTTACAGGTCCCTGGAAACAAGGACTTGCAGAGTGAAAGAAAAAAAACACTCTCCCTACCTACAGTTTTCTGTCCCTAGAAAAAATGTTTTTTTTTAATCACAATATAGCACAAGGAAAATTAACTCACTGTCCTTACAGGTCCCTGGAAACAAGGACTTGCAGAGTGAAAGAAACTGACACTGTCCCTACCTAGAGTTTTCTGTCCCTAGAATAAATGTTTTTTTTAAGCACAATATAGCACAAGGACAATTAACTCACTGTCCTTACAGGTCCCTGGAAACAAGGACTTGCAGAGTGAAAAAAAAAAAACACTCTCCCTACCTAGAGTTTTCTGTCCCTAGAAAAAATGTTTTTTTTAAGCACAATATAGCACAAGGACAATTAACTCACTGTCCTTACAGGTCCCTGGAAACAAGGACTTGCAGAGTGAAAGAAAAAAAACACTCTCCCTACCTAGAGTTTTCTGTCCCTAGAAAAAATGTTTTTTTTAATCACAATATAGCACAAGGAAAATTAACTCACTGTCCTTACAGGTCCCTGGAAACAAGGACTTGCAGAGTGAAAGAAAAAAAACACTCTCCCTACCTAGAGTTTTCTGTCCCTAGAAAAAATGTTTTTTTTAATCACAATATAGCACAAGGAAAATTAACTCACTGTCCTTACAGGTCCCTGGAAACAAGGACTTGCAGAGTGAAAGAAAAAAAACACTCTCCCTACCTAGAGTTTTCTGTCCCTAGAAAAAATGTTTTTTTTAATCACAATATAGCACAAGGAAAATTAACTCACTGTCCTTACAGGTCCCTGGAAACAAGGACTTGCAGAGTGAAAGAAAAAAAACACTCTCCCTACCTACAGTTTTCTGTCCCTAGAAAAAATGTTTTTTTTAATCACAATATAGCACAAGGAAAATTAACTCACTGTCCTTACAGGTCCCTGGAAACAAGGACTTGCAGAGTGAAAGAAACTGACACTGTCCCTACCTAGAGTTTTCTGTCCCTAGAATAAATGTTTTTTTTAATCACAATATAGCACAAGGAAAATTAACTCACTGTCCTTACAGGTCCCTGGAAACAAGGACTTGCAGAGTGAAAGAAACTGACACTGTCCCTACCTAGAGTTTTCTGTCCCTAGAATAAATGTTTTTTTTAATCACAATATAGCACAAGGAAAATTAACTCACTGTCCTTACAGGTCCCTGGAAACAAGGACTTGCAGAGTGAAAGAAACTGACACTGTCCCTACCTAGAGTTTTCTGTCCCTAGAATAAATGTTTTTTTTAATCACAATATAGCACAAGGAAAATTAACTCACTGTCCTTACAGGTCCCTGGAAACAAGGACTTGCAGAGTGAAAGAAACTGACACTGTCCCTACCTAGAGTTTTCTGTCCCTAGAATAAATGTTTTTTTTAAGCACAATATAGCACAAGGACAATTAACTCACTGTCCTTACAGGTCCCTGGAAACAAGGACTTGCAGAGTGAAAGAAAAAAAACACTCTCCCTACCTACAGTTTTCTGTCCCTAGAAAAAATGTTTTTTTTAATCACAATATAGCACAAGGAAAATTAACTCACTGTCCTTACAGGTCCCTGGAAACAAGGACTTGCAGAGTGAAAGAAACTGACACTGTCCCTACCTAGAGTTTTCTGTCCCTAGAATAAATGTTTTTTTTAATCACAATATAGCACAAGGACAATTAACTCACTGTCCTTACAGGTCCCTGGAAACAAGGACTTGCAGAGTGAAAGAAACTGACACTGTCCCTACCTAGAGTTTTCTGTCCCTAGAATAAATGTTTTTTTTAAGCACAATATAGCACAAGGACAATTAACTCACTGTCCTTACAGGTCCCTGGAAACAAGGACTTGCAGAGTGAAAGAAACTGACACTGTCCCTACCTAGAGTTTTCTGTCCCTAGAATAAATGTTTTTTTTAAGCACACTATAGCAGAAGCACAAAACACACTGACACTCTCCCTACCTATCCTTCTCTTTCCCTAAACTAAAGGAATCCAGGTTAAGCAAGAAAGAAATAACAGTCACTGTCCCTGCCTATGCTACTCTATCCCTGCTCCGGAACACACTACACTAGGCCGCCGTGCTGGCGGCCTTTTATAGTGTGGGGCGTGTACTAAACACCCTCAGCAATAATTGGCCACAGGCATCCTGCCTGTGGCCAATCATTGCTCTCCTCGCTGCCGGCGCTGTGATTGGCCAAGCATGCGGGGTCACAGTGCATGCTTGGCCAATCACAGCGCCTGGATGACACTGCGATGGCGTAGTGCATTGTGGGCCGTTCGCGTCACTCGAATTTGGCGCGAACGGCCCAAATCGTTCGATCTTCGTCGAACGATCGAACAGCCAATGTTCGAGTCGAACGTATGTTCGACTCGAACACGAAGCTCATCCCTACTCAAGACCCAGTAAGCCAGAGGATTTTCGGTGGGGAAGGTGTCCAAGTCTGACCTTGCCCCTAGATATTCCTGCACCATGTTTATCAGACGCTGGCGATGGTTGCTGGAACCGATCATACTTTGGGGCTGCGGACTAAAGAATTGTCTGAACGCATCGGTCAGACGGCCACCTTCCCCACCGCTCCTTCTTTGACTGGCCGAAGCCTCAGCAACTCGTTGTCCAGGACCAGGAGTTTGCAACCTCCCAGTCTCTGGGAACGCGTTGCACAGACCTTTCTGCAAGGCCTCCCGGAGTTGTCTCATCCTCTGCTCCCTCTGCGACGGTAACATAAGGTCCGCAACCTTACCCTTGTACCGTGGATCAAGGAGAGTGGCCAGCCAGTAATGGTCCCTCTCCTTGATCCGAAGAATACGAGGATCCTTCCGCAGACTTTGCAGGATCAGGGAGGCCATGCAGCGTAGGTTTGCTGAGGCATTCGCTCCGGAGTCCTCTGGGTCACTAAGGACGACATGATCCGCAGCCACCTCCTCCCAGCCACGTACAAGTCCACTGGTTTCTTGGGACTGTAAATCATCCCTAAAAGACTGCTGCTGATGATGCTGAGTGCCAGCCTCCACCTCCATGCTGACACAATCCTCCTCCTCCTCCTCCTCCTCCTCCTCCTCCTCTTCCTGTGCGATGGGTGGGACAGAAGGAACACTGTCTGGGTAAAGGGGGCCTTGAGAGGCAAGGAAGTCCTCCTCTTCCTGCCTCTGTTCTGCCTCAAGTGCCCTGTCCATTATTCCACGCAGCGTGTGCTCCAACAGGTGGACAAGAGGTACAGTGTCACTGATGCATGCACTGTCACTGCTCACCATCCTCGTGGCCTCCTCAAATGGTGCCAGGACAGTGCATGCATCCCTGATCATGCCCCACTGGCGTGGAGAAAAAAAACCAAGCTCCCCTGACCCTGTCCTGGTGCCGTAGTCGCACAGGTACTCATTGATGGCCCTCTGCTGCGTGTGCAGCCGCTGCAGCATGGCCAACGTTGAGTTCCACCTGGTGGGCATGTCACATATAAGGCGGTTCTTGGGCAGGTTCAACTCCTTTTGCAGCTCAGCCAGGCGAGCACTGGCATTATAAGATCTGCGGAAATGCACACAGACTTTCCTGGCCTGCCTCAGGACATCCTGTAAGCCCGGGTACCTGCCCAAGAAGCGCTGCACCACCAGGTTAAGGACGTGAGCCACACAGGGCACATGGGTCAGTTGTCCCTGTCGGAGGGCGGAGAGGAGGTTGGTGCCATTGTCGCAAACCACCATTCCTGGCTTAAGCTGGCGTGGCGTCAACCACCTCTCGGCCTGGCCCTGCAGAGCAGACAGGACCTCTGCCCCAGTGTGGCTTCTGTCCCCCAAACACACCAGCGCAAGCACGGCATGGCATCTTTTTGCCTGCGTACTTGCGTAGCCCCGTGAACGGCTACGGAGCACCGCTGGTTCATAGGACAAACCACAGGAAGAGGCCATGGAGGAAGAAGAAGAGGAGGGGGTGGAGGAGAGAGGTGTGTCACAACCAGTAGTAG